>CM061234.1:38133585-39333585 GCA_030844895.1 Ambrosia x helenae | reverse complement strand
TACACAGTATTGGAAACATCTAATGTTAATAATTATGATTACCATTTCATTAATAACATTTAAACACAAAATTATTAATCATATATAACTATAAATACACTTATAAACAAAGTTAAATTTGAAGTTTTTCATCACAATTAATCCGCCTATTTTCATTTGAATTACTTTATTTTCAAACATTCAAAATAAAATTTTTTAAAAAAATCCGGATTTTAAAATTAATGACATTTAAACACAAAATAAATGCTTAATTCTTTGATTTGTCATATTACTATTTTTAGCGTATAATTAACATTTATCATGATTTACACAATATTGGAAACATCTCATGTTAATAATTATGATTACCATTTCATTAATAACCTTTAAACACAAAATTATTAATAATATATAAATATAAATACATTTATAAACAAAGTTAAATTTGAATTTTTTCATCACAATTAATACGCTTATTTTCATTTGAATTACTTTATTTTTAAACATTCAAAATAAAAATTTTAAAAAAATCCGGTTATAAAAATTAAAGACATTTAAACACAAAATAAATGCTAATTCGATGATTTGTCACATTACTATTTTTAGTGTATAAAAATCAATGCTAATTCGATGATTTGGCACATTTACTACTCATGTGGTAATTCGTGAATTTTGGGGTTTTTTATGTTTAAAATCACTAATATTTTGGGTTATTCTTATTAGTTAAAAACACTATATTTTGCATATTATGTTATGGATATTAGTGGTATATATTAATGTTATTTTGTTGTTTAGGAACTAAGATAGTAAACATAGTTGATGAGGGTTTCTTTTAAAAAAAAAACTGTTTTTAAAACAATAATGTTATTTTTTTAGTAAATGGTTTGACCTTTCTTAAAAATTCATTGTAATCTCTTATTAATAACAGTTTTTGTAATTATGGAAATAATTTAATTTTTAACAACCAACCGTGATATTTAATATTATTGATAAAACATTAATTCTTATTTTCGGTTAGTAAATGGTTTGACTTTTTTAAAAATCATATTAATTTCTTATTAATGTCAATGTTTGTAATTATGGAAATAATTTATGTTGTACACAACCATCTGTGATTTTTTAAAAAAATTTCCTTTTGAAAACAATAATTGTTTTTTTCGGTTAGTATATGGTTTGACTTTTTTTAAAAATTCATATTAATTTCTTATTAATGCCATTTTTTTTAATTATGGAATAATATTTTATGTTTTACAAACCATACTTGACAAGCAATCAAAAGTAAATTTTTGGTAAATTGAAATCGTGCAATTTTAGCAAATAAAGAATCAAGGTTTGACTTTGTTTTTTAAAATTCAAACACAATCTTTGAATGCAAAACAGATTCAGTTTTTTTTACTTCTAACAATTTCTGAGTTTTTATTAACTGTAATATTTTAAATTTGTTCAACAGAAAAAATAACAATTACTAAACCCAATCAAACAAATTTAACAAACAATTAAAATAAATTTGGTAGATTGCCATCTTTAAATTTTAGAAATAAACAATCAACCTATTTTTTGGTAAATTTAAAACATTGAAAGATTGAAATTAACCATTCAATAATTTTTTTTAAACATTAATTTGTAGTTTTTTGGTTTATAAATTTAACATTTTAGTTAATTTTTTTTTTTTTGATACTTTTAGCAATGTTTGACTTCTTTAACCACCTTAATTGTTTGACACGGTTTGACTTTTTTTAGTCAATAGATACTAACAAACAATAAATTATATTTAAAAAATATACCTATACAACTTAAAAATCTACGGATTATATATGTTTAAGTTTATTTTAGGTATATTGAAATCTTTACATTTTATACCTATACATTTTAAAAATTGTCTATAATTTAAATAAAAAGAGTGAAGTCCTATTTGAGTCCTTGTGGTTTGGTCATTTTAACTACTTGAGTCCAAAATCAAAACTTGTCTCGATCTGAGTCCTTAAAGTTTCTAATCTTAACTTTTTTAGTCCAAAAGATAACCTCTGTTAGATTTTCTTAGTTAAATCTTGTGAAATGACTTAAATACCCTTACCATTAGAAACAAACACAACATATATACATGTACAGACTTGCACACTTACTTAGCCCATCTCCCTCTCTCTACTGACCTACCAGCCTATCACCACAATAAACCACCACCACAAAACACCACCACCACATAACGCCACCACCATCACAATGCACTGTCGTCGCCACGAATATACATCATTCCCACCCCAATAATACCCCCTCTTGTCATGAAACACCAACTCCCCCACCACTCACCTCCCCCTTTCTCATCCTTCGTCTAATTGCAGTCCAAACTGATCCTTACAAACAATACAAACAACAATCAATCGAATCTGTCGCAAGGTTAAACAGATAGTTAATTACACAGCTAAAGTACGAATTATTGACGCTGTCAGAAGGTACAGTCATATAGAAACCTTACATGAACCCGTCATTTCTCTGTTTCTCCCACACACCCACTGCACAACCACGAAACCACTTCCATTGCTCCACCGCACCCCACCATCACTAGATCTGGTAAATATCGGACTTTTATGTTTAAATTTGGACATGTTACAGATTCTGGTCCACTTATGCCATCGTTTACAATTAGAATTTGAAGCAAAAGTCAGGGTTTCCAAAGGATCAATTGCCAGAGTAAAAATCTGAAGCCAAAAGCATCAGAAGTTCGATAACCGAAGTCAATGGATGGCGATAATCCTCCAAAAGAACCCCTATTTACCTCTCTTGTGTTAACACTCGTCGATTCCGTTTCAAAACCCCATAACAGAAACCAATATGGGATCGTGAAATCAAAGAGTTTGAGTGGGGAAGAACAGTGGGTGTTTGCTGGTGGTGGAGGTTCCAACAGGTTTGGTGGAGTTTTGTAGCGAAGACAATGATTGTGTGTGGTGGTGGTTAGTTGGTTATGTGATAAAACTGGTGGATGGAAAAGAATAAAGAAGAGCACGGGAGGAGAAGAAAGAGAGAGAGAGAGAGAGAGAGAGAGAGAGAGAGAGAGAGAGAGAGAGTGTGTGTGTGTGAGAGAGAGAGAGAGAGAGAGGTAATAGAGAGTGAACAAATAAAGAGAGGGAGAGGACGAGTTGATTTATATATTAGTTTTTATTTAAGGATATATCATAAAATAAAAATATAAACCAGGGGCATTTAAGTCATTTCACAAGATTAACTGAGAAAATCTAACAGAGGTTATCTTTTGGACTCAAGAAGTTAAGATTAGAAACTTTAAGGACTCAAGTCGAGACAAGTTTTGATTTTGGACTCAAGTAGTTAAAATGACCAAACCACAGGGACTCAAATAGGACTTCACTCAAATAAAAAAATTCGAATTTTTAATTATAGCAACATTTTAATCTAAATTAATTATAGCAACATTTTAAGCTAAATTAATTTTGATTTCCATTTTATATTACTTGTGTTTTTTCATTTAACTTATGATTTTTTTAAGGTAATGACAAAGGAACACTGTTATCTAATATATCTAACGGTAAACGAATTTCATATATTTTACATCTTTATTTATATGCTAATGGTATTATGCAAGTAATTTATTTTTCTTCACAGTTCTCTCGAATGAAGAAAAAATTAAGAATGTGGTCGAGTGTCGCAAATTTAGAAAATTACAACTAGATGCCAAGAGATGCAAGGTCAATAATCCTACAAATGATGGAATACAAAATGTACCACCAAGTGGAGTATTTAACTGCGACTCCATTGAATCTTCACACCGTTTCAATGTGTCTAAAGATGTGGTGTATAAAGAAATATTTAGTGACATTTGAATACATTGTGTATTGGTTTCTTTTAAATCTTCATAAAATATTTCTGCTACATTTTTTTATATGTTTTACCCCTCAAAATAATTGTACGTTGGTAAACCGCGTGTAACGCGGGCAAAGATCTAGTACACCTAATAAACAAAAGCAATGTGGGACACATGACACTCCCACATTACACCCTAATTCTTCGCTCCTCCCACATTGTGCCACATGTAGGGGTGAGCAATAAACGGTTCCGAACCGCAAGAACCGTGAAACCGACCCGGAACCGCTAAAACCGAACCGAATTAATGTTATAGGTTCCGGTTCCTGTTCTCATATTTTGGCATAATCGGTTCCCGGTTCGGTTTCGGTTAGAACCGACGGGTCCGGTTAAGAACCGTTAGAATCGTTTTGAATTAAATTAAATATTTAAATATTCTATTATTAGTTTGAAATAAAATGTGTTGTTTCCTTCTTTATAATTCTTTAACACTTTTAAATTGTTTTATTTGGTAGGAATGTAGAGTATTGCCTTATGTGATGGTCAGCAGTCAGCACAGCTTGTTCTGACCCGTTTAATCTGTATAAAAAGAATGATCCGATCCAAACAAAACATATTTTGATACGTAAACTGTTATACTTTTAGTAACCATGGTTAACACAAACTGTTGATAATTTTTTTTAAGAAAAATCATTGTTTTTGTTTATTTTTTTATTTAATTGTTAATGTTAATTTTAGGATTTTATTGACAACCGGTTCCGGTCTAGAACCGTTTCACCCGGTTCTGGAACCGAACCGTTTAGTAATAAACGGTTCCAGTTCCGGTTCTCATATTTTGGAATAAACGGTTCGTGGTTCGGTCCGGTTCGGTTCGGTTCGGTCCGGTTCTGAACCGTTGCACAGCCCTATTAACCGCTCTCCCAATCGCTGATGGTTTAATGTTGATTTATCGATTCATTTGATTTTCACTTTATATCAACTTTCATGTTTCGATTATATTAATCTTTTATGTTTTTATTTGATTTTTATTCTTAACTGAACTATCAAATGGCCGCTAATACACGAAATCTCTTTGATTACAAATTCTCAGATCTAAAAAGAGGAAGATTGTTGAATGACAATTGTGGAATTAGTGGAAAAAACTGTTAGATTCAGTGGATTGAATTTCTAATAATTTTCTGAACCTTGATAGATGATGATGGCGATGGTGTATGCAGAAGTGAATCCCATTTCGTTTTCTTCATCAAAAAGCTTAGATTTTGTACATTAATCAATATCATTCTTGATTTCCTTTGATTTTTTACTTTTTTTTCTTTTTTTATCTCACATCTTTAATCAACAATTTCTTCCTTCTCAATTCTCATATTCCTTGACAGGGATGTATTCCAACAGTGGTTCGCTTCTTTCTTTTCAACAAAGTTTGAGTGTTCATTATGTTCTTATTTTGGTTTCTTCATGTTTGTTCTTTGATTTCAATTCATTAGAATCTGCAAACAGTGATAATTAGGCCTGTAAACGAACCAAACGTTCATGAACTGTTCGTGAACTGTTCGGCGGGAAGTTCGTTTAATTAAACGAACGAACATGAACACACGCTGTGTTCGTTCATTTATGTTCATGAACGTTCGTTTATGTTCGTTCATCTATGTTCGTTTATTTTGTTCGTTTATGTTCGTTTAATTAAACTTAGCTTTATTTTTATTATTTATTTCCTTTTGTTAAGTAACCTTAATTCATATGTTCTAAAAACTTAACCCTAACATTCTAAACATATCACTTATTAGCCGCTCTTCACACTTCACAGCCCCACACTTCACAGCCGCTCTCCACCCTAACCCCAACGTTCATTTATGTTCATGAATCATTATTAACTTGTTTTTGTTTGTGTTCGTTTATGTTCATTTGTGTTCGTTTATATTAATCATTTGTGTTCGTTTATGTTCATGAACTGTTCGTTTAGGTTTAAATGAACGAACATAAACGAACACGAACATGATAAATTTCTTAATGAACGAACACGAACACAAAAATGTGTTCGATTATGTGTTCGTGTTCGTGTTCGGTTAAAGTTAAATGAACAAACACGAACACGCCTGTGTTCGTGTTCGTTCGGTTCGTTTACAGGCCTAGTGATAATGGCATGCCTCTTATTGTGATGGTTCATGGAATATTTGGATTTGAGAATATTCATTCATGTGATGTTTATTGATCCATTTGAGTAAATTATACAAAGAAATCTTATTTTGTTTTTGCTAATTTCAGAAACTTTATTACTTTGATTACTTAAATAATACATTATTCCTAAAGGAAGGAGATGTAGCCCTCTGGAATGGTGATTTCTGCTTATCAAGTGGGTTCTCAAGCGAAAATG
Organism: Ambrosia x helenae; assembly: GCA_030844895.1. Classification (NCBI taxonomy): domain Eukaryota; kingdom Viridiplantae; phylum Streptophyta; class Magnoliopsida; order Asterales; family Asteraceae; genus Ambrosia; species Ambrosia x helenae. The sequence goes on along the minus strand of CM061234.1, from coordinate 39,327,422 downwards.
GATTATTGACATGGGGTAATATTTGACTCTTTTATTGGATCGTTATCTCTATGTGGTTCGAATGTTTGATGGAGGGTAGATTAAATTTATAAATTATAGATTTTTAGGTTCTTGGTAGACGGTAGATTACTTATACTAGATAGAGATAGGAATTTCAAAACTAAAACAAAAAATGTGGTGTATAAGAAAATATTTAGTTATATTTGAATATCATGTGTATACCTTAATTTTAAATTTTATTAAATTTTTCTGCTATAATTTTTTATAGGTTTTGCCGCTCCAAATAATTATTAATTGTTGAACCGCGTGTACACGCGGACAATAACCTAGTTTGCTAATAAAATGACTAGTTCGGTTTTAAATTGTTCACACCTTTAACATGTGGTTTTACTCGAGGGGTACTCTTATCATCTAACCTACTCCTCTCAAATCCTGCACTGTCATATCATGTTTATCCTAAACTACCTTAAGGCTACGGGGCGTGATTTAGACATTCGTGGGCTTTGGAATGTCACGTCTGCACCATGCAGATAGGGGGACCACTGCCCAACCACTTTGCAGCTCCACCGCCGTAGCCACATCTAGCACCATTCGAGGTAGTAATTACACCAGTCTACTTGTTCTTCTTTCCGAACAAAGCCCTATGGTCTCGGAAGTTAAGTGTTTGAACTAAAAACGAATTTTACAAATTTTGAAGGGTTTTTTAGGGTTCATAGATAAGGGAAGAAGATGACTCAGAGAAGGTGTTGGTGGGCCCCACTATTCAACCATTTAACGCCCGCCAAGCCACTGGTGAGTTCCGTGAATGGCTTGCCCTTTCACATTGGTTGGTCAGTTTTTGTTGTCCTATCACATTGATGTGGCATGGGGCACTACTCCACTTGCAAAGCCTAACACCTCAAAATAACTGGTAATTAACACTCCTTTCAACGACCTTAGATCTTTTTGTTTGTTTTTTTAAATAAAAATGAATTAAACAATTAAACGCAATTAAACAAACAAAATAAAACAAGTAAACACATTTAAAGAAAAAAAGTATTCAAATAAAAAAATAAAAATGCTATTATACTATTTCTCGTTTTACTCGAGGACGTGGAGTAGATCTTGAGTTGTAAGATGCGCCACAAGATCAAATCGAAGTCGGAAATGCGTATCTACATCCATCAAGTCACCAAGGGCGTCATCGTGAAAAACAGTTTGCATCGGATGATACCTTATGTGAATCGGTGAGAAAGCTCTTCATTCATCATTTAAAATCATGTTATGCAATATAACGCACGCATAGGTTTTGCTCCTAATCTTGTCTATAGTCATAGCTGCATAAGTCACCTAAGTATGCCCCATTTTGCCTTCAGAACACTGAAAGCACGCTCCACATCTTTTCTTGCCGACTCTTACAATTTCTTGAACTTCTTTTCATTCGGATCGGTCGGATATGGAACGTTTCCACAAACGTTGACCAAGTAGGGTAGATCCCATTTGTTAGACGGTACCCACGTTCGTATGAGTGTCCATTCACATTAAATGGCCACTTAGGTGCGGTTCCATTTCGTTGAGTGAAAAAACATTGAAGATTGGTGGAGAACATTGATGTCATTGTTTGACCCATGCAGACCACAATATGCATGCCAAGACTATAAATCCTGTTACGTAACCGCTTCGAGCATGACCGGTGGTATTTTTATCACATCTCATATATTGGCCTTGCAACGAAGTGGGGCACAAGCTATCAGATGTGTATGGTTAATGTTATCTATCATCCTAAGAATGTGATGTTTTTATTCACGTGATTGGTACAAAAGCTCAACATCTTGGCTTGTCAGCCTAAACAAGAATTCATTCCCGTACAAGTGAATCACAAAGTTGCAGAAAATTTTTAGGTATTCCCAGTTGCGAGTTGTTTAACGGCTGATGTATTGCAAAACACATATCTTTTCTCATGTATTTTGTATATTATTTAATTGTTTAGACAATTAAACAAACAAAATAAAACAAGTAAACACATTTAAAGAAAAAAAGTATTCAAATAAAAAAATAAAAATGCTATTATACTATTTCTCGTTTTACTCGAGGACGTGGAGTAGATCTTGAGTTGTAAGATGCGCCACAAGATCAAATCGAAGTCGGAAATGCGTATCTACATCCATCAAGTCACCAAGGGCGTCATCGTGAAAATGAATTAAACAATTAAACACAATTAATTAAACACAATTAAAAATGAATTAAACAATTAAACACAATTAAACAAACAAAATAAAACAAGTAAACACATTTAAAGAAAAAAAGTATTCAAATAAAAAAATAAAAATGCTATTATACTATTTCTCGTTTTACTCGAGGACGTGGAGTAGATCTTGAGTTGTAAGATGCGCCACAAGATCAAATCGAAGTCGGAAATGCGTATCTACATCCATCAAGTCACCAAGGGCGTCATCGTGAAAAACAGTTTGCATCGGATGATACCTTATGTGAATCGGTGAGAAAGCTCTTCATTCATCATTTAAAATCATGTTATGCAATATAACGCACGCATAGGTTTTGCTCCTAATCTTGTCTATAGTCATAGCTGCATAAGTCACCTAAGTATGCCCCATTTTGCCTTCAGAACACTGAAAGCACGCTCCACATCTTTTCTTGCCGACTCTTACAATTTCTTGAACTTCATTTCATTCGGATCGGTCGGATATGGAACGTTTCCACAAACGTTGACCAAGTAGGGTAGATCCCATTTGTTAGACGGTACCCACGTTCGTATGAGTGTCCATTCACATTAAATGGCCACTTAGGTGCGGTTCCATTTCGATGAGTGAAAAAAACATTGAAGATTGGTGGAGAACATTGATGTCATTGTTTGACCCATGCAGACCACAATATGCATGCCAAGACTATAAATCCTGTTACGTAACCGCTTCGAGCATGACCGGTGGTATTTTTATCACATCTCATATATTGGCCTTGTAACGAAGTGGGGCACAAGCTATCAGATGTGTATGGTTAATGTTATCTATCATCCTAAGAATGTGATGTTTTTATTCACGTGATTGGTACAAAAGCTCAACATCTTGGCTTGTCAGCCTAAACAAGAATTCATTCCCGTACAAGTGAATCACAAAGTTGCAGAAAATTTTTAGGTATTCCTAGTTGCGAGTTGTTTAACGGCTGATGTATTGCAAAACACATATCTTTTCTCATGTATTTTGTATATTATTTAATTGTTTTTCTTGTTTTATTAGTTATTTATTAGTTTTTTTATTTTATAGGAATCGTGAAAGAACTAAGCTTAAAACGAGGAAAATTATCAAGACGCGAGCGAGTACCTAAGTTGAGAAAGGTTTATAAATAAATAAATAATAATAATAATAAAATAAAGAATTAGAAGGACCCAACACTAGGGCTGGCAAATCGTGTATACCCGACCTGTTAAGACACGAACATGTTAAGACACGAACACGAAACATGTATACACGAACGCGACACGATAACTTATCGTGTCATTTTTTCGATACCTGAACACGAACCTGTTTATACCTGGTTTACACGATAAGACACGATAATACGCGTTTATACCAGGTTAACACGATAATACTTGTTTATACCATGTTAATACGATAATACACGAACATGTTTTCCAAATCCGTCACATTAAATGGATACCATCAAGCATTAAAAGGTATAATCCTACTTAGTAAAAATGTATAACTCAAATACTCCACCCTCACAACCAATATTTAAAAAAAAAAAATACTTAGCATGTCTTAACAAGTACTAAACATGTAAACACGTTTTTAACCTGTTTAGACACGAAAGTTAACATGTATGTTTCGTGTCTACCTGTTTAGGACACGAAACCTGTTAAAGTCATACCTGTATCTGTTAAAATCGTGTAGGTTCGTATCGGGTATTTGTGTTCATGTTTGAAATTGCCAACCCTACACCCAAGTAGAGGTGAGCAAAAAAACCGGTTCGGGAACCAAAACCGGTAAAAACCGAACCGAACCGAAACCGGGCAAAACCGGTTCACGTGAAACCGGTACTAAAAAAATCTCAAACCGAACCGAACCGAAAACCGGCCTAAAACCGACGGAAAACCCAGTTAAAAGAAACCGAAACCGGTACACAAACCGGCCGAAACCGATAAAAAACCGAAACCGAACCGAAACCGGTTTAAGAAAAATACATTTTTTTTGGCCATAAACACAAATAAAACTTTGTTTTTTTGTATTAATATTCAATTTCCTTCTTTAAAAAACCGTAAAAGTTATTAAAAGTTAAATTTTATTTAATTTATACGATTTCAAAAGGTGCGCGAAAAACCGATTAAGAACCGAAACCGAAACAAACCGAAACTGAAACCGAACCGAAACCGGTCTCCAAAACCGGTCTCCGAAACCGGTCTTACGAATCGACAAAACCGATCCAAAACCGAACCGGTTTGGACCGAAACCGGTTCGGCTAAGAACCGGTACTGTAGCGAACCGGTTTGGAACTGAAACCGGTTCGGCAAAAAAAACCGATTTGCTCACCTCTACACCCAAGACCCATGAATAAAGGAAAGAAGAAAACAAGCTGGAGCCCAAGTGTTGAGCCCAAGATCCGAAAGAAAAAAAAAAAAAGAATGTCGCTGGCCTGGTTGGTGAATTTCGGGTTCTTCGAGATAGGGCCCAGCTGGACTCATGTGGCACCAATAGATCAGGTTATGGAATGTTGTTTTGTGCCCAATTTAGTTATACTGACAGCTCACAAAATAGCCTTGGGGAAACAAATTCTAAGAATTATTGGAGCAGATTAAAAGTCAAGAATTTTTGTTATGGACTGAAACTATTGTAAGCAATGTTGTAAAACAAGGTCTCGGAGGCCGAGTACTTCACGAGTAATCGATACATGGTAGGTTGCTGAGGCCCGAGTACTCTAGTCCTAGGTCGGGTACTCTCTGACTAGGCCGGGAACTCCCCGAGTACTCCCAACTCTGACTAGGGAGCGCCTAACGACTTTTGCAACATCCATTGTAAGGCATGAGACTTGTCTCATATTGGTTGTATAGGCAACAAATGTGAGATTTATAACTCAAATGGGTTTTCTCTCCTATTAAACTAGTCTTTCGGAATAGGTTCTCTTGTTTAGGTTGTAATAATTCTGGAGTTGAATAAAAGAATATTGAATGCTTGGCATCATTAGTTGAAGCTTGGGTTTGTTTACTTCACATATTAGTTTGATTTTTGATTAGTTTGTGTTTATTTCACACATTAGTTTGGTTTTTGATTACTTTTTATTTTCAAATATGATGTTCTTCTCCTGGTCCACTCCACGTTGCATGCAAGTTTAGTCATTTGTTTTAAGTAGTTATTTTCTTTGTAGTCATGGGTAATTATTTCCTTATTAGTGGGTATTTTCCTTTTAATTAAGAGTAGTGGGTCTCAAATGTAAGGCTATATAATAGCCATTTAATTTTCATTGAAGGATATGAATGAAAATATGAATTAAGTCTCTTCTAAAAGTCTTCAAGTTCTCAAGTTTCTATCTATTTTCTTTGGATCAATTGGTTAACGATTCGGTTCATAACAGAATGATAGGTTAAAAAGCCCACCCCTGGTTGGTAAATGGCCAGATTGAAGATTCTATGTTGGTTGTAATAGATCAGATTGTAGATTCTATTTGTTTGACAATGGGTCATATTACAGACTCTATTTGATACACAAGACTAAAATTTGATACAAAAGTGGCGCCATTCATTTCACAAGCAAAAAAAAAAAAAAAAAAAGATAAATAACTAGTAACGCGGTTGTAGAATAAGGTGAACAATGTGGTAACCTTTGAAATCAACATGGAGGTGACTTGAAGGATACAGAGTAGAGATTATTTGTTATTGCAGGTTAATCCTCCAATCGCTGGACTTTACAAAAATGAAGCTAAACATATGTTTCACAAACCATTGCTTATCAACTCTACAATATTCAACTGTCGAGCTCCATTCGCACCTAATCATGGCAATAAATTGATACACAGGTCATGTTGTTAAACAGATCCAAACAGTAGCTTAACTTCAATTATCTGACAATAAATTTACAATAATATCACAGATAAAAATCATGTGCAGGCTGCAACCTAATAATTTCGTACAAACATCTGGCGTGCTTCAAAATTGCAACTATCTATCTGCAACAATAAACAAATTAGCATAACCCCACTAAACAAAATCTCATAATTACAAGCCTTTTCGTCGCAAATTAACAAAATATTTATCATGAACTCATCCCAATCTCTCTAATTTAAAGTTATTATTTTGATGACTCTGGCTGGACATAGGTACATCAAACATAGCAAATTAGGCTATTTCTCAGTGTAAAAAAAAAAAAGAGAAACACTTGCGGTGTGGACGCGAGCTATCACCTTTAAAGGCATTTCTTATCAATATTTTAACTTCTATAATATACGGATATAGGATTTGAGAGAAATGGAATCCAATATAGTTATAGTAACACCTCTGTTGCACGGAAACGCCATACTATAGCCGTTTCCCGTCCCCGAAGCGTTTAGGGTACGGAAACTCTAACGGGTACTTGATGAAACGTTTCCGCAGCGCTTCTTTGACCGATTCGGTTGGTCAACTACGTTTCTGAAAACGATTCTGAATTTGGGTACCGTTTCTGAAGGTTAAGGGTAGTTTTTGTAAATTTCTTTTAATTAATTATCATGCATGTTTCCAACATTCTCGGTAGTTTCCAATAACAAAACGTTTCATATACCTCCTAATCTGACAAACGAATGAACAATTAATATATTATCTTCTGAATTCTAAAACCCTATATCTTTTACAATTGTCTTTGCTTTAAAAAATTTATGAATTTTGAAACATTTATGAATTTTGAAACATTTATGAATATATTTTGGGTTTTGTGTTACATTATCTATAATATATATTTATTTTTTTTATGTATTTATTTCCGTACCCGTGCCGTACCCGTTTCTTGATTTTTTGAGTTTTGCCGTTTCCCGTTCTCGTACCCATACCCGTTCCCCGTTCCCGTACCAGTGCCCGTGCAACATAGAGTAACACTATATAACCGTAACAAACCAGCAAGAAGCTGGGGGAACAAAACAACAGATTACAAAGCTGCAACTATGCTAAAGTCTACCCAATCGCCCCAACCAATAGACTTGTCCCCAGCCCTATTCTTAAACCATATAAACGAGTCTTCCTTGCTCTGCTCCACCACCTTCAAAATAGGCATGGACTTACCATTAAATTACACATCATTCCGTACAATCCACAACATCCAAAAGGTTCCAAAAGTCGATAATCTGCTCAACCGAGTCTAAGTCAATGGCTGAACCGGTTCTTTCTGCCTTCCTGACTGTGATCTTTGAGAAGCTGACCTCTGCAGCTTTGAAAAACATTGCTCGCTACAAGGGAGTTGATGCTGAGATCAAAAAATGGCAGAGATCATTAACCCAGATTCAAGGTGTGCTTGCTGATGCTTCTCAGAAGGAGATAACCAGTGCACCTGTGAAACGATGGCTCAATGATCTCCAGCATTTGGCTTATGACATAGATGATGTCCTAGATGGTTGGCTGACCGATGCCATGCAAAGTGAGTCCACCCACGAGCCAGAAGGCATCACCAGCAAGGTAAGAAAGCTCATCCCAACTTGTTGCACAAATTTCTCACGGAGTACTACAATGCTTTCGGAGTTGGATGATATTTCCACCAAATTACAAGATCTAGTTAAGGAGAAAACTGACCTTGGTTTGATTGTAAAAGAGGATCAAACTATGCCAAGAAATAATAATAATAATAATAATAATAATAATAGAAGATTTCAATCTTCTGTTGTTGATTCATCTAGTATCATTGGACGACAAGCTGACAAAGAAGCATTGATCCAGCAGTTATTGTCACCGGTGGATGAACCATGTGATCAAAACTATGGCATCATTCCCATAGTTGGTATGGGTGGGGTTGGGAAAACTACACTTGCTGGACTTTTGTACAATGAAGAGCTAGTGAAGGATCACTTCAAACCCCGGGCGTGGGTTTGCGTTTCAGATAAGTTTGATACCTTTGCTATAAGCAAAAGTATCTTCCAATATGTGGCAGGGGTAAATAAGGAATTTTCAGATTTAAGTTTGCTTCAAGAAGATCTTGTGAACCACATAAGGGGGAAAAGGTTTCTATTGGTGTTAGATGATGTGTGGAGTGAGAGTTATGCAGATTGGGAAACCCTGGTCAAACCATTTTATACATGCGCTCCTGGAAGTAAAATCATCATAACAACACGGAAGGTTCAATTAGTCAACCAATTAGTTCGCAACCCTCTAAACAAGCAATTGTTAAAACTCTCCTATGATGATGCTCTGTCTTTACTTGCTCGACATGCATTAGGTGTGAGTAATTTTGATTCACATGTGTCACTCAAACCCTATGCTAAAGATATTGTGAAAAAATGTGATGGGTTACCTTTAGCTTTGGTAGCACTTGGTAGATTGTTGAGAAGAAGACAAGATGAAGTAGAGCACTGGAAGAAAGTGTCAAACAATGACATATGGAGATTAAAAGATGATGGTGGAATTCACAGGGCCCTAAGACTAAGCTACGATGATCTTTCAGCACCTTTGAAAAAGTTGTTTGCATATTGCTCCTTGTTTCCCAAAGACTTCTTGTTTAACAAGGAGGAATTGGTTTTGTTATGGATGGCCGAAGGGTTCTTGCACGAGCCAACTCAAATCGATTCAACAGAAGAATTACACCACTTGGGTGACGAATGCTTTGATGAATTGTTGTCCAGATCATTTTTTCAACATGATCCTAATAGTGAATCACTGTTTGTGATGCATGACCTCATGAATGACTTGGCAACATCTGTTGCTGCTGAGTTTTTTATAAGGTTAGACAATGAGTCGGAGAAGAATATTTGGAAGGTGAAGCTAGACAAGTACCGCCATATGTCATTTATTTGTGAGGAATACATAACATACAACAAGTTTGAGGCATTTGAAAGAGCCAAAAGTTTAAGAACATTCTTGACAACGTCTGTTGGGGAGGTATGGAGACCTTTCTACTTATCCAATAAGATTCTCACTGATTTACTTCCCCGGTTACCATTATTAAGGGTTCTAAGTTTGAGTGGCTTTCATATAAGGGAGGTACCGGAGTCCATTGGTACTTTGAGGCACTTAAGATATCTTAATCTATCTCAAACTAATATAACTCATTTACCGGAAACAGTTTGCAATATCTATAATTTACAAACATTGATCCTATCTGGTTGTTATGAGTTAACTAAGTTTCCAAATAACTTCTTGAAGCTTAAAAACCTTCGGCATCTTGATGTTAGGGGCACTCCGCTTTTGTTTCAAATGTTGACACGGACTGGCGAGTTGAAAAGCCTACAAATTACTCTCTCGAGAATCATTATCGGAAGTGAAAGTGGATTTGAAATAGCCAAAGTTAAAGACTTTGAGAATCTATGTGGAAATATTTCCATTCAAGGTTTGGAACATGTGCAAAATGCAACTCATGCTCATGAGGCAAACTTTTCACAAAAGAGGATTAGCAAGTTAGAGCTTGTGTGGAGTGATGAGCTAAATGATTCAAGAAATGAAATACTTGAAAACGAGGTCCTAAATGAACTGACGCCGTGTCATGAAAAGCTAATACAACTCAAAGTTAAGTCATATGGGGGATTAGAGTTTCCAAAGTGGGTTGGGGATCCTTTGTTCCTCCATTTGAAGCACGTGTCAATAAGTGGTTGTAAGAGATGTACATATCTACCGCCACTTGAGCAGCTACCGTCACTTAGGGAGCTATTCATTATAGGCTTACATGGGGTGGAAGTTGTGGATTTTAAGTCATCTGGGGCTAGTTGTGGATTTCTTTCACTTGAAATTCTAAGTTTTAATGATATGAATGGGTGGAAGAAATGGTATGGGGCTATGTTTCCACGCTTGCAAAAGCTTGAAATAGAAGATTGTCCTAATTTGGTTGAAGTCACACTTGAAGCTATGCCTTCATTGAATGTTCTAGAAATAAATGATTGTCCTAATTTGGTTGAATTGTCACTTAAAGCATTACCGCCATTGAATGTTTTAAGCATAACTAAATGTGACAGTGATGTGTTTAGAAGGGTAGTTGAAGTAGCTTCAATGGTCACCAAGTTGGATATAAGTGATATTGCAAGTCTTAATGATTGTCCTAAATTGGTTGAAGTAACACTTGAAGCACTATCTTCATTGAATTATCTAAGAATAAGAAAATGTGATAGTGGTGTGTTGAGAAGGTTGGTTAAAGTAGCTTCAGCAGTCACCAAGTTGAGTATAGGAGATATTTCAGGGCTGAATGATGTGGTGTGGAGAGGTGTAATAGAGTATCTTGGGGCAGTTGAAGAATTAAGCATCACAAATTGTAATGAAATAAGATACCTGGTGCAATCAGATGCAGTTGCAAGTAACATTCTTGTGAACCTCCTACCATCTCTTAGGACTTTAGAAGTATACCAGTGTAAGAATATGGAGCGTTGCAGTTGCCCAGATGGCATTGAGAGGTTGCGTGTCGTTGAATGTAGTTCAATGACAGTTGTCTCCTTCCAAAAGAAGGACAAAAGAAGCTCAGATCACTTGATATCATTAACTGCAGGAAACTATTGGACAACAGCAGAAGCAGCATGCTGATGCTTGAATCTATACATATAGTACGCTGGCTAAATCTGAAATCAATCATTGAACTGAATTGTTGTGTTCATCTCACTAGATTGAATATATTTGATTGTGAAAGTCTTGAGTCATTTCAAGACAATTTAACATCTTTAAAGGAACTGCACATAAGAAATTGTTCCAAATTGGATGCTTCTTTACCTGGTTGGGTTTGGCCTCCCAACTTGTGTTCTTTAAAAATCCAAAGGTTGAAGAAGCCCATCTCAGAGTGGGGCCCACAGAGCAAGTTTCCAACCTCACTTATAGAACTTGAGTTATGGGGTGGTGGTGAAGATGGCGTTGATAGTAGCAGTCAGTTTTCTCATCTTCTTCCTTCATCTCTTACTTCTCTTAAGATAATTAAATTCAAGAAATTGGAAACAGTAGTTTCAATGGGACTCCAACACCTCACCTCCCTCCAACATCTCTCTTTCAATATGTGTCCTAATCTGAAGGAAGTGTCTTTGCATCCCCAACACCTCTCCTCCCTCAACCATCTCACTTTTCAACATTGCCCTAAGATGAAGGACCTACCAGAACTGTTGTTACCTTCACTCTTGAGCTTAATGATCTTGTATGACTGCCCAGATCTGAAAGAAAGATGCAGTAAAAACGGGAGTTACTGGCCTCTCATCTCCCATATCCCCTGTATCACCACCAGATGATGAAGTTAATATGAAGGTATCTCTCCCTCTTACCTTTAAAGATTTTATAAATGGGTTCTCCATTTTGCTGCTTCTTCTTTTTTTTATTTTTAAAACAAACGCTTTTAATTATAATTTCGTTTCATATACATGGTTTACTGGTTTTTTTTTTTTTTTTTTTTGAAAATTGTCTATAATAGTGTTCAACTTAACATGTTAATGTTTGAACTGGCACGATAATGTTGTTTAATATTATGTGGCTGAGGAATATCACTCTAATTTCAAATGGGTTTATTGAATCGAATTTCCATGAAATATGTGGATTTTTAACCATCTGTGTATATATTATTCACCAAACTATATTAAAAATTATTTTTTTGTACAGTATGAGAATTTAATCATGACCTCCTACTAATCAAATACTATTTTGAATATACTTTTTTAAATCCATGAAGACTTACATTTAATATTATCCCATATTGCCGTTCAAAAAAAAAATATTATCCCATATTAGTATGTTGAATGATAAAGTCAATCTTGGACTGAATATAAAGGTCTAATCTCAAATATATTGTTGACTTTCTTTTTTCTTTTCTTTTTTTTTTTTTTTTTTTTTAATTGGCTTTCTTTTTCTTTTTTTCCTTTTTAAAAAAAAAAAAAAAATTTTGGCTATTAAATTGTTCAAGTTAATATGGAAATCAAACCAACCACCTTGAGAGTGCCGGGTTTATTCCATTGTTGTGCCTTCGGGAGGGTGGATGGTTGGGTTTTCCTCAGAACTGGTGGCCGGTGGGCTAGGGGCTCTGTCCGTCCGTGTTAGGCCGGCTTGGGATCCACTTGGCCATTAGGAGTCGCGTACGGAGTACCCGGCTTCTACTTAAGTTATACGTTCAAAAAAAAATATGGAAATTAATGTGTGTAGTCATATGATAATTGCCAATTAATATTATGTGTATGAGAAATAACATTAACTTTCAACCTATTACAACCTATTTAAACTCAGATGGCTTAGTGAAGTAAGTTTCCCTTAAATATGTTGACTTTTTTTTCCAACACTTGTAACCTAGTTGGTTGAGGGCCTAAAGTTTCCTATGGGAGGCTTGGGTTCAATTCCCACTAGCTACATTTGGAGGACATTGGTGGAGGGGAAATGAGGGATGACCTAGCCATTGGCTTGGGTTCGAGTCCTGATCCCGACCGGTTTTACCGATTATTTCACTGTCGTGCCTTCGGGCGGGTGAGAGGTCGGGTTTTCCCGGGAAGTGGTGGCAATTGGTGGCCTGGGTACTCTCGAGTACCTGATTCGCCAAAAGGGTGCCCAAGAGTGCTCGGAAATTGATTCGTTGGCTGCTAAAAAAAATATGTTGACTTTTATGCATCTGTTTATATATAATTAACAAAACTGTATTTAAAAAAAAATTAAAGTGCCACACCCTTAATGGTGTGGTGGTCAAGGTGATATTAGGTGAAGGAGAGGTGAGGGGTTCGAGTCCATAAGGAGTGTAATTTGCCATTAAAAAACAAAAAAAATGTAATGTATTTGATTTTAATTATGACATACTAATCAAATATCATTTGGAATCTAGTTTTGTTAATCCAATAAGACTTGCATTTAATATTTATTCCGTATTGATCTCATGTGGTTTGATAAAGTCAAACATAAAATATGGAAAATGTAACATCTGTTCAAGTCTTTTGGTGATTATTGGAAATTATGTGATTATCTTCACTCTCTTTATTTGGTAAACAAAGATCTGAACTCATTTACTTTGACAATTTATTCAGTGATTTATAGAATTACTGAATTATTATTTAGTTATATTTCCCAGCCAGTGACTCACAATTGTAGAGTTCCATATATATGAATATGTACAAATAATGAAGCACCTGATCACTATTCTGTTTGACATGATCTTGTAGCTCTATTAGGCTCCGGTTATTTGCACAACTAGGGTTTTTATTTGCACAACTCCTCCACGGGTCGTTGAGGCCTGGACGGCCCGTGGAGGGCCAAAAAGGCAAAAGGACGGGTCGTCCAGGCCCAGACAGCCCGTATAAAGGCAAAAGGACGGGTCGTCCAGGCCCAGACGGCCCGTCTAAAGGTTTAAATCCAATCCAATCATTGGTAATCATTGGCAATGATTAGGTGATGATTATTTGGTTTTTTTATAAGTGTAGTGTGGATGTTTAAAATGGGTTTGAATGTTTGGTTTTTATAGATGTTTGGTTTTTTATAAATGTTTGGTTTTTTATAAATGTTTTTTTTATTTGTATAATATTGAAAGATTATTGTGATCAATTGCTTGATTTTCCATTCACTATGTTAATCAATATATACAAAATTACAATCCCTATTTTAGGGAAGGGATAATCATCACTAATGAGATATACATTATCTATAAATACAATTGTCAATGGTCAACAATATTAATTCTATTACACCCCCGCAGTCGAAACGGGAGGTGACCGAAGGTTGAGACTGGAGCGGAAGTCTTCAAACAGCACTCGTGGTAGACCTTTTGTAAAGATATCAGCAATCTGGAAGCGAGTCGGGGTATGGAGAATCCGAATGGTGCCACGCTGAACGTGCTCGCGCACAAAATGAATATCAATCTCAATGTGTTTGGTGCGCTGATGCTGGACCGGGTTGTTTGACAAGTAGATGGCACTAATGTTGTCACAATATACTAACGTGGCGGTGGAAACGGGCATGCGCAACTAAAGTAATAGGTTACGCAGCCAACAAACTTCAGCAACAACGTTTGCAACTGCGCGGTACTCTGCTTCAGCACTAGACCGAGAAATGGTGGACTGGCGTTTGGAGGACCAGGAGAGAAGAGTAGACCCCATGTATACACAATAGCCTGAAGTCGAGCGACGTGTGTCGGGGCAACCAGCCCAATCTGCATCTGTATATGCCCTGAGAGAGATACTAGTGCAAGCAGATAATGTGAGACCGTACGATACTGTGCCCTGAATATACCGAATGATTCGCTTCAAGGCGTTCCAGTGCTCAATGGAAGGATTGTGCATATGAATGCAGATTTGTTGTACTGCATAACTGATGTCTGGTCTAGTGAAAGTGAGATATTGTAGGGCACCAGCTAAGCTTCTGTAGAGAGTGGGGTTATCAAATGGAGCACTAGATGTAGCACTTAGTTTTGGTTTAGAATCCACGGGCGTGGCCACGGGATTACAAGAATCCATACCTGCACGATTAATGATATCTGAAGCATAAGACTGCTGAGAGAGAAACATGTTGTTGCCTGTGCGTGTGACAGAAATACCCAAGAAATAACTGAGAGGTCCAAGATCTTTCATAGCAAATTCAGCCGCAAGGCTGCCCATGAGTTTCACCCGTAAGTCCTCAGAGGAGGTAGTGAGAATAATATCATCGACATATATTAACAAATAAGCAACGTCACCCCCGTGATGATATGTGAAGAGAGAGTTGTCACATTTACTTTGTTGAAACCCAATGGATGTGACAAAATCCGTGAAGCGTTGATACCACGCTCTAGGTGCCTGTTTTAGTCCATAAAGAGACTTTTTGAGTCGGCATACATGATCTGGAAAGTCTCTGTGACGAAAACCTGCGGGCTGGTACATGTACACGGTCTCAGTTAAGTGTCCATGGAGGAAAGCATTGGTGACATCCAGCTGATTAATACCCCACGACTGAGATAATGCCAAAGTCAATACTGTCCGAATGGTGGCAGGTTTGACCACCGGACTAAATGTTTCACCACAGTCAATACCCACCTCCTGATTTCTACCATCACAAACTAATCTTGCCTTGTATCGCTCGAGAGTGCCATCCGACCTGTATTTATGACGAAACAACCACATACTACGAATAACATGCATGTCAGTGGTCCTCGGGACAAGTTCCCAAGTCTTGTTTTTAATTAAGGCATTAAATTCGTTTTGCATGGCGTTATGCCACTCCGGATTAGACAAGGCGGCTATGGGATTTTTGGGAAGAGGGGAGATAGTGGTGGTGGAGAGGTTAAAGATTTGTTTGGGTTTGGAGATGCCGGACATGGCACGGGTAGTCATGGTGCGAGGAGGTGGTGGTGGTGGGTTAGGTATTGGACTGATGGTGGGTGAGGTGTATTGTAGATTGGGCTGGACGGGTGGGATATTGGACTGAGGGGACGGGCCGGATGGAGAGTGGAGGGTAGGTTGGGCCGTGGAGGGAGATGTGGTGTGTGGCGAATGGGCCGGAGTTGGAGTGGATGGATTAGGTGAGTTTTGGGCTGTTAGTGGGCTGGAATGTGTGGAAGCTGGTTGTGGGCTGGGATGGAGTTGGTCTGGTGGGATGAGTGGTGCGGGAACAGTGGGTGGTGTGAGGAGGGTTGGGTGTAGTGGTTCATCTAGGAATGAGTAGGTGTGTTGTGTGGGTTTGTGATGTTTGGCAAAGGGAAAAATGGTTTCATCAAAGATAACATGACGGTTAATGGTGATTGTGCGGGTCTTAAGGTCAAGGCATTTATATCCACGGTGGTTAGGTGGGTACCCAAGAAAGACACATGGGTATGATCGGTAGGCTAGTTTGTGGATTGTGGTGTGGGGAATGAGTGGGTAGCAAATGCAACCAAACACACGTAAATGATCGTATGTGGGAAGGCATTTGTAGAGTCTTTGGGTAGGAGTTTGGAAGTTGTGGATTTTGCTAGGGATAATGTTTAATAGGTAAGTGGTGGTTTCAAGGGCGTGGTGCCAATATGTGTTGGGTGTAGAGGAGTGGGCAAGGATTGTTCTCATGAGGTTATTTATGGTGCGGATTTTGCGTTCCGCTTTACCATTTTGGGATGAGGTGTGAGGGCAGGAAAAACGGAAGTGCATGCCATTTTGAGTACAAAAATTGTGAAATTGTTTGTTGGCATATTCACGACCGTTATCACATTGAAGTTGTTTTATTTTGGTATTGAATTGAGTTTGAACAAAGGTGGCAAATTTAGTAAACATTGCAAACACATCAGATTTATTTGCTATGGGGTAAGTCCAAAGAAAGTTGGTAAAGTCATCTAAAAATAGGACATAATAGCGGTGTCCTCCGTTTGAAACAACGGGGGAAGTCCAAACATCACTGTGCACTAGATCAAATGGCATAAACGTACTTGTATTAGAATTAAGAAAAGGGAGTTTGGTATGTTTCCCAAAAATACAAGCACTGCAAGTTTTATTATTTAAAGAACCACAACTTATTAAACTAGAAGATTTTAAACTTTGCAAAATGGCCGGGCCTGGGTGACCTAGCCGTTGATGCCAAATATCTTGAGTGAGTGCAGCATAAGTGGATGCAGTAGAGAGATTGGTGATGTTGGACGGGCTGAGAGTGTAGAGATCCCCCGAGCTATTGCACCGTAGGATAGGTTTCCTGGTCTTTAGATCCTTCACAGTAAAACCATATGGGTCAAATTCAACAGTTAATTGGTTGTCAGTGGTAAAACGACGTACAGAAATAAGGTTTTTAACTAGGTGTGGGGCATACAGGACATTATTTAATTTAAAGGGTGGAAATGGTGGTGGCATGGTAATATTGCCTTGTCCTAAAACCGGAATGGTTTTGCCATTGCCAACAATAATGTTACGAATAATGTCAGAATTAAAAATAGACGAGAACTTATCAAGTTGAGGAGACATTGTACCTGACGCGCCGGTGTCCATGGTCCATGAGGGGTCATTGTGGTGTAGTGCCAAGTTGTAGAGAGCCTGTGCAATATCCGTGGGAGAGTGGGTAGCGGTGTAAGACTGGGCCGAGGGGCTGTTTGTTGGTTTCGGGCCTAGCAGGCCTTGGCCTGAATGCGTGGGCTGCTGTGAAGAGGTATTGGGCTGTGGAGAGTAGGCTGAAGGGTTGTATGGGCTTGAAGGATAGGGGCAGGGAGGCCCAGGCCATTGGGCAGGGTGTAGGCGGGCTGTTGGTTAGGCTGCTGGTTGGGCCAAGGTGTGGGCCAGTAGGATTGGGGATAATAGTGGGGTTGTTGGTAGCGGCCTCTCCCGTAGGATTGGCGCCCGCGTCCGCGGCCACGGCCACGTCCGCGTGCACGGGAGTCGGGTTGGCGGTCATAGGAGTTGGATGGAGGGGTTCGGTTGTCACGGGTTGGTTGATTGTGGGATTCGGTGGTGGTGTGAAGGGCGGTTCCGGATGCTTGGGCGGATAGTTTGGCTTGGTTGGCTTTGGTGTCCTCATGTTGACAAAGACGGGACCTAACGGTGTAAAAATCCGGCAAAGGTTGTGTGTTTTGGAGGATAAGGGATAGACTCTCATAAGGTTCGGTGAGGCCATTGAGTATTTGGAGGACACATTGGTTTTCGGTGATGGGGGATTCTAGGCTTTTTAATTGGTCAAAAAGAAGTTTCATGGTTTGACAATAGGAAGACATATCCGAAAATTGTTCTAGGCGGGTGTTGAAAAATTTGTTTTTTATATAATTGTGTATATGAATATGAACGAATGTCGTTTATGTTGCCGAACTAAACAAAACCAAGATACGAACAATAAAGCATAAATAAGCATAATATTCCAAAAATTTACATAAACTAAGAGTTCAAATGTACAACCAAGAATATAACCCACCCGTCTAACCCGACCCACCCGGCTGACCCGACCCACCCGGCTGATCCGACCCACCCGGCTGACTGGTGGACGCCTGTGACACCCGGCAACTTCCGGTAACTAACTTTTGAAAACATAGTAAGTCTACCTTAGCGAGTCGCGCATACGTTACACATGGTCGAGTCGAGTCGCACATCATTAGGGTTTTAACATACGCAAGTCTCGGGTCCCGGGAATTGGTGATCGGGCGGGAACGTGTCATTTATCATGTATTATATGTTTACAATCATTATGTGACTTGTCGGTATGTGAATATGTGCTAACATGTGTTAAAACGGGGTTTAACGCGCAAAACACACCAACTGTGGGGCTATAGGCGATTAGGCTCAAGGGAATAGCCTAATCGCATGTAAGTGGGGCGAGTAGCAGGATGCCAACAGGCGAGTAGGGCTACTCGCATGAATAGTCATGCGATTAGGCACCCTACTCGCGTATAAACCTGCATAATCGCGTGTAACGCGCTGGACGACCAAAAACGCCTATAAATACCACCCTTGACCTCCAAAACATTATTTGTGCAACCCTAGCCGTCCCATAACATAACCCAACACCCACACACCCTCTGGAACCCGTTTTTGCATCAAAATCACCATTTCCAAGCTTATTCCATCATCACCTCTTCATTTCAAGGTGTGTTCTTCAAACCCAAACCTTTAAATGATTATGTTTTACTCCCTAAACGTCCAGACCTGACTTATAAATGTTTTTATCTTTGAAAATCCATTTAAAACCGTTTTTAAACAAACATGTGTTATATATGTTTAAAGGTAGGATTTTTAGGATTGAATCATGGTTGTTCTTATGTTATTTTGATGTTTATTGCTGAGATAAGTTAGTATGATGATGTCCTAGGAGTTTGGATGGTTTTGGTGGTGTATTGTTGATATTTGATATTTTGACCCATTTGAAGGATTTTAGACGATTAAGGGTGTTATGAGGTGTGTTGTTGATTGAATGATGTTAGGGTTTGCTCTAGGATGATGCTAGAACAGTAGGATGCTATCGGACAACGTGATTATGTAGTTAAATCTGAATATTTGCCATTTAGGGTAAGTTCTTGCATGTTGATGTGATGTTTACATGCTAAGTTGCCATTTTGGGAAAACGCTTGCATTCGGGACTGTTAGAATGATGAAAACTTAGGGGTTTTGCTTGAAATATGTTTGTTAATATGTTAGGATGATTATTGGATGTTTTTACATGTTTCGGATCTGATTTGGAGCGTTAAACGCGCGAAATTGCATTGTACAGCTACTACAGGCGAGTAGCACCCTAATCGCATGACTGTATAGGCGATTAGGGGTGTACTCGCCAGTAGGAGAAGCCTACTCGTGTATAATACAGGCGATTAGACCCTGTAATCGCCTGTTGACCAGCCTAATCACGTGTTGACTTTTCCTAATTGCTAGTTTGATTCCTAATCGCGTGTAATGCTGCTGTATGTATATTTTGACATCCCGGAACATGATTTGACGCCTAGGAACATGATAGGGACCCCGGGATTCACCCAATGACTTAGTAACACGTATTCGGACCTGTTTATGCGTTAAACGGATATTATGCTAGACTAGGTGAACTGTTGCGCGTATTAAATGTTTAATTGCATATGTGGCATGATTGTCTTGTATTTATCAAACACGTGGAATGTCGGGTCACCAATGGGATGTCGAGTCTTGTCTTGCGTAGTCTGGTTGTCGGTCAAACATACTTTTTGGACACATAATGGTCATGGACTGGACTTAGGGACTAATGAACCCGATGGGTTATTAGTCTAACTTGACACATATCTTATGATAGGTCGCCAATAGTTGGGGCTATCATATCTTACAGACGATTTACTCATATCACGCATACGGTTTACTCTTAAACGGAATACGCAACCTAAGGTGAGTTCACGGCCCCACATTTTACAGTTTTTACTTTCGGGGTGAGAAACATGCTTACAAACTCTTTTATGACTTATGACTTGTTAAACTCTTATGACTTATGACTTGTTATCACATTATACTATGGCTTACTTATCTTACTATACGGTTCATCGAAAATCCCTAGAAACCACTAACATGGGTATATGGCGGGGAAATGTGGATAGCGCTATTGGGAACTGACAAGCCCCACTCGACGGTTGGAGGCCGTGCGGGTGCATATTGTCTCTAAACAACACAAGGTCTACCGGCGATGACGGTAGCCCATAGGATTAAGGGTAACACTCGGCTTAGTCAGCAATGGTTTCACCCGTATGAGTATCTTATTCTGCGCCTAGCTAGCGTTCTTATAAAGCATAGTAGTAATTGTGATGGAAACGATTTTTGATGGATCACTGTAAACATTTAATTAAAACCTGTGAACTCACCAGCATTATATGTTGACTCTTTTAGCATGTTTTCTCAGGTCGCTAAGGTAGCAGCATATGGATAGGCGCACGTGGTCGCACTGGAGTCGTCTCGTGTCTAGGGTCTCGTCTGCACGTTTTGGGATTATGAACTTTTGAACTTATGTTTATTTATGCATGACTTTTGTAAACTTTAAAATGCTTCCGCACTATTGAATGTTGGTTTTAAACTTATGCATGGTTTTGGTTTACGTATGTTTTTACATTTAGACGTCGTTTATTGTGACCGTTGACTTGGATCCTGGTATGTCACACGCCTCGCGGTAGAACTCCGCAGGTGGAAATTTGAGGGTGTGACAGATTGGTATCAGAGCCAATGGTTATAGTGAACTAGGACTGCATGTTGAGTCTAGACTATAGCCGAGTCACACACACTAGACGGTCACATACATTTGAGTCGTGTCTTTTGGGCAAACATACTAACCTTGTCGGGGTGTCGGTCTCCTTACCATACAGTGTCACATTACTTATCTCATTCTTGGCTATTTTTAGCTTCATTTTATTTTCATCTCTGGGTTACAGCCGAGGGGACTTACTTATCGATCTTTTGAGTTAGTTATATCATTCTGGGATGTGGTTATCGGGTGACTTGAAGTTCTAGCTCGGAGCACGCCTTGGGGACCATGTAGAGCGATTTGTTATTTCGGGTGCACACGAAATCATAAATCGAAATGCATGAAAATCTTGGTGGACTTTGTGTTCGGATTAACGGTCATGCCGTAACCGTATTCTGATTTCGTTTGGTCACTTGTAGCTCGGTTTGTTATCGGTACTGAGTGTCTCGTCTCATGTTTTGGCAGAACATGTCTGGTCGCGCTGGTGGACGTACAGGTGGACGCCGTGGTGGCGGAGGTGGACGCCGTGGTGGGGGTAGAGGTGGTGGTAACATTACTATGACGTATGATGAGCTGAATGAGATGATGCAGCAACAGTTGGGCGTTGCACTAGCTGCTTTTCAGGCAGCCCAGCAGACTTTCATGGGTGCTGCTGCCCCTCCAGTTCAGGCAGGTGTTGCCTATAAGCGGTTTAAGGATTGTCAGCCTCTCAGCTTCCAGGGTACGGAGGGAGCTGTGGAGTTACTCAGGTGGTTGGAGAAGACGGAGTCGGTATTTGCTTTATGTGAGACTCCAGCGGCGGATTGGGTGAAGTTTGCTTCGGGGACTTTTGTAGGAGCCGCCTTGACGTGGTGGAACTGCGTCACACAGACACTTGGTCTTGGGGAGGCCAACGCCATGCTTTGGGCGGATTTTGTGCGTAGGTTGAAGGAGGAGTATTGCCCGCGGGAGGAGATCAAGAGGTTGGAACAGGAATATGGGAATCTTAAGATGGTTGGTTCTGAGGTTGAGGAGTACACGATCAGGCACAACGAGCTAGCTGTGATGTGTCCAGGTTTGTCTACACCGGAGTATAGGAGGATAGAGCAGTATCTTGCGGGTTTGGTGCCAGAGATTGCGGGACTGGTGTCTGCTAGGGATCCTACTACTATGTCAGAGGCGGTGCGGTCAGCTACTAAGATGACCAATTTGAAGATTGCTGAGGGTGTCTTGCCTCCTAGGGGCTCATCTGTGAAGGCGCCGGCTGAGAACAAGAGGAAGTGGGAGAGCGTGGATAAGGGTTCATCGGGGACTCAGCGACAACCGGCAGCGAAGAAGACTGAAGCTTCTGGGTCAGCATCGGATCAGAGACAGGGGGGCTATGCTGGGAAAAGCCCTAAGTGTGGACGTTGTGGGTTTCATCATTTTGGTACTTGTGAGAGCTTTCGCTGTGAGCGTTGTCAGAAGACGGGGCATCTTGCCAAGAATTGTAGGGTCAACCTCTCAGGGACGACTCAGACTGCTACTGTTACTACCCCTGCTCCACAGGGGAATCAGGGTTGCTATCATTGTGGGGAAGCGGGGCACTTCAAGCGAAGCTGTCCCAAGTTGGCTCAAGGGGGCACAGAGACTGCGGGAAGGACGGGGACAAGGACGGCGGTGGCCGGTGGACTCGTGCTCATGCTTATGTGATTGGTGCTAGGGAGAACCAGGCGGACCCAGACACTGTTACCCGTACGTATTCTCTCTTATCTCTTGTTACGCTTTGGTCATACTTTATCCGCATTGTTGTGCGTTCGTGTTTCGGGTGTTTCCTTTGTGATTTGGTCTCTGTTTCTTATTCTTTGGGTTGGTGAGGGTCCTTTGGGGATGCTACTTGGACGGTACCAGTGGATTAGTTATACCGATCATAGTAGGCTCCAGTAGGCTTTCATCGGGGGTCTCTTGTCTCATACTCGTATTTGGGGAAAGTGGTTTCCCGGTTGTTACTGTCACGTTTGATTCATGACCTTCACTTGTCGTATTTTGGGGAACGTTACTTGGGCACCGAGGTCGACACACATTACTGTTGAAACCGAAAGAATCTCGGGACGAGATTCCTTTCAACAGGGGGATGATGTGACGACCCGGAAAAATTTTTCTTCTTATTTGTTTTCTCTCCTCGCATTCGGGAAATTTTCGGGACGAAAATTCTTTCAACAGGGGGATGATGTGACACCCGGCAACTTCCGGTAACTAACTTTTGAAAACATAGTAAGTCTACCTTAGCGAGTCGCGCATACGTTACACATGGTCGAGTCGAGTCGCACATCATTAGGGTTTTAACATACGCAAGTCTCGGGTCCCGGGAATTGGTGATCGGGCGGGAACGTGTCATTTATCATGTATTATATGTTTACAATCATTATGTGACTTGTCGGTATGTGAATATGTGCTAACATGTGTTAAAACGGGGTTTAACGCGCAAAACACACCAACTGTGGGGCTATAGGCGATTAGGCTCAAGGGAATAGCCTAATCGCATGTAAGTGGGGCGAGTAGCAGGATGCCAACAGGCGAGTAGGGCTACTCGCATGAATAGTCATGCGATTAGGCACCCTACTCGCGTATAAACCTGCATAATCGCGTGTAACGCGCTGGACGACCAAAAACGCCTATAAATACCACCCTTGACCTCCAAAACATTATTTGTGCAACCCTAGCCGTCCCATAACATAACCCAACACCCACACACCCTCTGGAACCCGTTTTTGCATCAAAATCACCATTTCCAAGCTTATTCCATCATCACCTCTTCATTTCAAGGTGTGTTCTTCAAACCCAAACCTTTAAATGATTATGTTTTACTCCCTAAACGTCCAGACCTGACTTATAAATGTTTTTATCTTTGAAAATCCATTTAAAACCGTTTTTAAAACAAACATGTGTTATATATGTTTAAAGGTAGGATTTTTAGGATTGAATCATGGTTGTTCTTATGTTATTTTGATGTTTATTGCTGAGATAAGTTAGTATGATGATGTCCTAGGAGTTTGGATGGTTTTGGTGGTGTATTGTTGATATTTGATATTTTGACCCATTTGAAGGATTTTAGACGATTAAGGGTGTTATGAGGTGTGTTGTTGATTGAATGATGTTAGGGTTTGCTCTAGGATGATGCTAGAACAGTAGGATGCTATCGGACAACGTGATTATGTAGTTAAATCTGAATATTTGCCATTTAGGGTAAGTTCTTGCATGTTGATGTGATGTTTACATGCTAAGTTGCCATTTTGGGAAAACGCTTGCATTCGGGACTGTTAGAATGATGAAAACTTAGGGGTTTTGCTTGAAATATGTTTGTTAATATGTTAGGATGATTATTGGATGTTTTTACATGTTTCGGATCTGATTTGGAGCGTTAAACGCGCGAAATTGCATTGTACAGCTACTACAGGCGAGTAGCACCCTAATCGCATGACTGTATAGGCGATTAGGGGTGTACTCGCCAGTAGGAGAAGCCTACTCGTGTATAATACAGGCGATTAGACCCTGTAATCGCCTGTTGACCAGCCTAATCACGTGTTGACTTTTCCTAATTGCTAGTTTGATTCCTAATCGCGTGTAATGCTGCTGTATGTATATTTTGACATCCCGGAACATGATTTGACGCCTAGGAACATGATAGGGACCCCGGGATTCACCCAATGACTTAGTAACACGTATTCGGACCTGTTTATGCGTTAAACGGATATTATGCTAGACTAGGTGAACTGTTGCGCGTATTAAATGTTTAATTGCATATGTGGCATGATTGTCTTGTATTTATCAAACACGTGGAATGTCGGGTCACCAATGGGATGTCGAGTCTTGTCTTGCGTAGTCTGGTTGTCGGTCAAACATACTTTTTGGACACATAATGGTCATGGACTGGACTTAGGGACTAATGAACCCGATGGGTTATTAGTCTAACTTGACACATATCTTATGATAGGTCGCCAATAGTTGGGGCTATCATATCTTACAGACGATTTACTCATATCACGCATACGGTTTACTCTTAAACGGAATACGCAACCTAAGGTGAGTTCACGGCCCCACATTTTACAGTTTTTACTTTCGGGGTGAGAAACATGCTTACAAACTCTTTTATGACTTATGACTTGTTAAACTCTTATGACTTATGACTTGTTATCACGTTATACTATGGCTTACTTATCTTACTATACGGTTCATCGAAAATCCCTAGAAACCACTAACATGGGTATATGGCGGGGAAATGTGGATAGCGCTATTGGGAACTGACAAGCCCCACTCGACGGTTGGAGGCCGTGCGGGTGCATATTGTCTCTAAACAACACAAGGTCTACCGGCGATGACGGTAGCCCATAGGATTAAGGGTAACACTCGGCTTAGTCAGCAATGGTTTCACCCGTATGAGTATCTTATTCTGCGCCTAGCTAGCGTTCTTATAAAGCATAGTAGTAATTGTGATGGAAACGATTTTTGATGGATCACTGTAAACATTTAATTAAAACCTGTGAACTCACCAGCATTATATGTTGACTCTTTTAGCATGTTTTCTCAGGTCGCTAAGGTAGCAGCATATGGATAGGCGCACGTGGTCGCACTGGAGTCGTCTCGTGTCTAGGGTCTCGTCTGCACGTTTTGGGATTATGAACTTTTGAACTTATGTTTATTTATGCATGACTTTTGTAAACTTTAAAATGCTTCCGCACTATTGAATGTTGGTTTTAAACTTATGCATGGTTTTGGTTTACGTATGTTTTTACATTTAGACGTCGTTTATTGTGACCGTTGACTTGGATCCTGGTATGTCACACGCCTCGCGGTAGAACTCCGCAGGTGGAAATTTGAGGGTGTGACAACGCCCCACCATGCTGACTGCTGGACGCCCAATCCGGAAGTGGACGCGGCTCCAAACCAGCTTCCCGTCGTCTCTCATTCTCGCTCTCTAACAGCCACCGCATGTCACCCCGCAAGGACCCCAACTGATCCAGGATCTGCTGAAGTACCTGGGTCGTGCTATCATGCAACCTGATAGCATGATAAACGCGGCCAGGACGCTGTAGCTCATCAACGGGGGGGGGGGGGGGGGTCTGACATCTCTACATCCACCGGTGGGTCGCCGTCGGCAAGTGTGGCATCTGGACCTCAGGGGCATTCGACCCATCGAGATGTCTGAGCGGCTCTGGCACAAAATGCTCGCCACGGTCGCCAGCATGTCCGAAAGCACGCTGGTAATAAGCGGGTGGGTTGCTGCGAGGGACCCGTGTTGCCACCTTCATCTGCGTCATAGTCTTAATATTTAACGGCCTGAAATGCAAAACAACAATAATAATAATATTAAATAATAATATATAAAATTAAATAATAATAATAAATAATAATAATAATATTAAATAATAATATATAATAATAATAATCTTACTTGGGCATCATCGGACGAGGTAAGTTGTTCTCCTCAGCATGCGTCCACAATTCGCCCGGGCAAAGACGCAACGCGATGGCGGTGACGATCCCACCAATCGGAATCTCCCCCGCCGGGTTCCTATGAGGGTAGGTCGCGATGTACTCGGCAAAGCACCTGTGTAGCGCAACCGGCCTACCCCTCAAGATGCAGTAGAGGTAGAAAAGGTCAATCTGCTGGACCCTCTCGTTACAGTTACACCGTCCGGCAATCGACCAGGTAACCAAACGGTGTATGTAACGGATCACAGGGTCCCGGATGTTGCTGGCCCTATCCATCCTGCATAGAATAATAATAACATTATAAAAATTTCGGCAGAGTTTCCTCTGTTTTTGTACGAACCAGACAACACAAGTCGTCTACAAAAATCCAAAAACAAACAACCTAAACTAACTAAATAACAATAATAATTAACTAACTAAGCGAACTAAATAACAATAATAATAACGAACTAAATGAAAACAACAACAATAATAATACCTCTCGCCGTCCTCCCCATACGCTCGACCACCGATAGTGGGCCACCAGGCCATCAGCATGTCGTCTGGCAAGGTCGTCAAGGCCGTGGTGTACATATCCTGGACAAGCTCATCCTCTCTGTACCAGCAGCAAGTAG
The DNA here is from genome assembly GCA_030844895.1 of Ambrosia x helenae. Classification (NCBI taxonomy): domain Eukaryota; kingdom Viridiplantae; phylum Streptophyta; class Magnoliopsida; order Asterales; family Asteraceae; genus Ambrosia; species Ambrosia x helenae. The sequence continues at coordinate 39,300,677 of CM061234.1, read as the reverse complement.
TAGCCCACTAGTCCATCGTATATGCGTAGAGGTGTCCGAATAATCGGAACTGTACCTCAGATAAATTTTGTTTTTAATTTAAAAAACAGAAGCTTCTCTTGGAAGCTTTGTGTTGGGACGGGCAGTTGAGGCCTAGACGGGCCGTCTAAAAACTAAAGGACGGGCAGTTGAGGCCTAGACGGGCCGTCTAAAAACCAATTTTTTGCCTTGGACGGCCCATTAAGGCCTGGACGACCCTTATGTTTTTTTTTTTTAAATTTTTAGTGTATTTTGTATATTTTAAGCTTGGTATTTGTATTTTTTATAAAAAAAAGGGAGTATATTTTTATAATAAGTATAAATGAACACATACAACAAATTTTCCGTTCGTCCGGTCCGGTAACATACGATAAGCTAAGTTAAGTCGAAGTATTGAGGTGATCGAACATCAACCCTTTGTATACGGTCGTCATATACCGTCTCCCACTCACTTGTCTCTTCATATCGCCACTTACGCCATGACGGATTCAGTTTTGGCATTGGGGCGCCTTCTGCCAACTCAATCTTGATGAAATGATTTTTGTTAACAAAAGCAAACGATACGAACGCATGTTCTTCAACGCTGTGTGGACCATCGAACATAGGGAAGTACGTCTCACTTTGATCATACGGAGAGAGAAATTGAACAACCACCCTAAATTTCTGAGCAATCAGTAATCCTGAGGCGGGCATCTCCATCCATTGGTCGTGCGTTGCTGGTCCCACTCCAATGTGATCAAATGAGTTGGAGACTCTGTCGTAAGTATCGTAATCTACTTCGTTTAAAATTGGCCTCCACCGGTCTTCATTCTCGACGATCTCCTCCTTAAGCTGTTTGCGGATGAAGTACCACATATCCTGTTGCCACCCTAAGCACACAGCTACGGATCGAAAGCCACAGTGACCGTCTCCATGGACATCCCGAATGTCTGTAATGTATCTATGATATGCAGGTGGAAGCCATTTCTTAAACCTTTCGATCTCCAGTTTGTACCTCTACCCATCAAAAAGTGAGATTTAATATGTGTATAAATATGTATGCATGTGTGAATTTATATATTAGTAGTTTGTACCTATCCCTTTCCAACAGTGGAAAATCTTCATCGTAAACAATCGGTTTGTCCCTTGATTGTTTACCTCTTCTAGAAGGCTTTTTGCCCTACGTTGAAAAAATTATATAACAACAACAACAACAAAAATAATAATAATAATAATAATAATACTAACCGCAGCCTTATCTTCCTTTTTTTCCTTTTCACTTGTTGTTGGCCGACCCCGAGTATCGGTTTGTACCTCAGGAGGTTTATGTTTAGTCATAATCGGATTCAACACCTCCTTCATCTTCTGCAACATGCTTTTTTTCACTTGCACCGGTTGCGACCTTAGTTGCTCAGCGAATGCATTCATTTCGTGCTGAAAGTCAAACTCGGGATTCTCAGCTACTTTGGCATAAAGTCAAGTCGTGTCCAGAAGACGTCGATATCAGCCAGTGACACTCGTGTATCTGATATATATATATATATATTCAATCACAACAACAACAATCAATAATTTTATAAAAATTTGGCAGAGTTTCCTCTGTTTTTGTACGAACCAGACAACACAAGTCGTCTACAAAACGCTTCAAACATTTATAAATTTGACTATTATATCCTAAAAAAATAATAAGTCTAAAAAATGATGTTACCTTTCGTATCATACAATTGCAATTGACAGGAACATGGCAATCCATAAGTCTTCTTGAGTCGGTGTTCACAAGACCTCTTTTGTTCCATATAATAATTTATCTTGTTGACCCCTCCGAGCATCAAATTAAGCGCTAGATGGGAAACCCTACCGATTACGTCTTGAAACAACGGTAGATCATGTTTCCACATTCTTGTTGATCGGCTGTGTTCGAAGGAGTGCTTTATCGCTACGCGCCGTGATTCCATAACTTTGTCTATTTCCATCACAAGCGCGTGGAGCGAGCTGTTCGGGCCTTTTATGTACCTCTTAATCAGAGCATGCTGACTCTCGACCCTGTTGGTCGTAGTCTGACCGAACGTAAGGTTTTCATTTGCCCATGCTTCCACAAACATTTCTTTATAATCTCGGAGCCAAACTGACTCCATGTAGTCATAAACCTCTGTAAAAAACAGAATAGTGATGTCAATACAGAAAATATGTACGCTTGTAAAGCAAAATAAAAAATAAAATATATACCCGTTTGATCCTGCCCCCAAAGTCGTCTGTAGAGCGCTTCAAGATTGAATTCGTAAGCCTCTTTGTCAGGAGATTTACACAGTCGACCAAAATACTGCAAAAATATTTCCCATTCTTCTTTTGGAAATCCTGCTTTATGATATTTTGCAATATTTAGTTGAATATGATACCTGCAAAACAACAACAATAATATTAATAATAATAATAATAATAATATTTCGTTGAATATGACACCTGCAAAGCAATTTCGTAGCATCCGGGAAAACTGTAGCACATGCACTCATCAGAGCCAGATCTCTATCTGTAACAATTACACGTGGCTCCATACTCTCCTCCAGCAAATCTTTGAGCCTCTCAAGCACCCATATGTAGTTACTCGTTTTCTCTTTAACGATAAATGCATGGGCGATACAAAACGACTGGTTTGTCGACGTCATACCCACAATTTGAACAAACGGGATTCTGTACTCGTTCGTTTTGTAGGTGGCGTCGATCAGCATCACATGTGGGAAGGCACGCCAGAGATTGTACGAGACCGGTGTGAAAAGAAAATATTCTCAACAGCATCTGTCTCTGGATTCTGCTTGGTGAAATAAGTAAATTTCTTTTCAACAAGGATACTCTCGAGTATCTGCATAACAATAATAATAACAATATTTAATATTTAAACAACAACAAAATTAATAATAGTCTATGACAATAATAGTAATTAATAATAATACCTGCATTGGGGTTTTATCGCCGTAAATTCTATGTTTAATCTTGCTCACTGTATTGTGTATGTCTCTTAGAATACATATATTATTCGGGTTTTGTGCTCTGATGGCCAAATGTATGTTTTCCGGTTCCAGGCCTTGAAAATAAAGCGTTTCCACCATTTCTTCTTCTTGTGGTGTCAGCCGCCTAGCAAAAGCGTGACCCTCGACATGTATAAAAAGGGTCGTGGTTATGATTCGCGTGTTTAACTCCAACTTCCAACCCTCTTTGCGTAGCCTCCCTATTAACATAAATGGACAGTTAATCTTTTTGCTACCCGTAGACCTTACTGTGGCTGTAGTATGGTATTCGCCAGCACGGTCGCATCTCAGGTCTATCCTAATTTTTCTTGCATTATTTACACTGCCTTTTGAAACAGAACGTCCTGTCACTAGGACGTAACCGCTAGCAAGGGCTCTATCGTAAGCCCATTGTTTCATCTCTTCAACAGACCCGAATACCTGAAAATTTATACAAGAGTCTAGTCTAAATTCATACTACTCTAAATTATATACTACTGTAAAGATATACTAGTGTAAATAAATAAACGCACCTGCTCGGTTTCATACGAAACATCCAGGTTAAGTTCAACTTTTATGTTAGCATCTTCCTGGTTGTCATCATTAGCACGATTCCCGCGCGAATGGTAACTCCCGTACGTGTACTGCGGGTAGCTTGGTGGCACGAAAAATGACTCCTGTTCCTCTACATATTCCTCGTTGAGATTGGGCAGCATGTTCCCGTCATTACCACGAACCCCGGATTTAACCTCCTCTTCACCAACTTGAACCTCGGGTTCATACCCTACGCTTTCAGAGACGTAAGACTCGTTCTCAGACAGGTCAACGGTTGAAAAGCTTTGTAAATATGTCATCGTGAGACCGGGAAGTCGAAATGGGTCGAGGGTTTTGGTGGTGGTGATGTTTTAAGGTTTGGTTCAAATGGGGAAGAAGCTGATCGTGTAATGGTTAAATCTGGAAATCTCAACGGGCCGTCGAGGCCTAGATGGGCCGTCTAGGGACTAAATGCCCTAACCTAACACATTTCTACGGGCCGTCGGGGCCTGGACGGCCCGTCCTAATGCACCTTTTTCAGACTTTTCAGTCTGAACTGCTGCTTTTGCAGGAGTTCAGACTGATCACCTCGTACATCGTACTTCTACGGGCCGTCTGGGCCTCGACGGCCCGTGGTTTTTGTCTTTTCTGTAAACAAACGGCCCATCAAGGCCTGGACGACCGTCCTGAAACCCTAATTTTTCTTAACAGCCCATCTAGGCCTCGACGACCCGTCCTAGGGTTGTTTAGGGTTTTTTGTTGGTTGTGTAGATAGTATCACCCCTCTATTATTGTAGTATTTGACAAGTTGATATATGAGGAAACTGACCATGATGATATCCATGACAGATTTGATGATGCAGATCCAATTGTTATGGAAGCAAATTTACACTTTCTACTAGAGTTTTGCCAACATTCACAGCAGGTAGAAAAACCTTTGATTTGATTGGAATATTATGACGTTGGATTCCTTTTGTTTTTTGTGGATACCTATATGTAATTTGTGCCTCATTCATGTTGTTGATATTGGATCAGATTGCAGATTTATTTGGTTGGTAATGGGTCAGATGCAGAATGTATTTTGTGTTAGAATTAATCTTGACTTGTGGTTTTTATTATTTGGTTTTATGAATTAGTATTTTTTTTTTTGAACGGCCAACATAAAAGCTTTTATTAAACACCAAATGCTAGCGGGATACTAGCCAAAAAACCCCAATTACAGACCCCTTAAGACACCAAAACATGCAGACATGTAAAAAACAAGCAGAAACCATTTGGTTTAGTTCACCAGCCTAATCTATTCAATTGAAACCCATTCCATACTTGCCAATTCAGCCCCGAACACCTCGCCCTTGACTTGACCCATATGAAACTTCTTGACTTGATTTCTCGTACAATGCAGTCCACGCTTTCCCTCTTCTGTGAGAAAACCAAGCTGTTACGACTCCTCCATATACACCATATTGTAGTAAGACATACCGCGTACATCGCCTTCTTGAACTTTGCCGAACCACATGAGAACAGATGAGCGTCCAGCAAATCAGCAAAACTGAACGCGAAAAAATTATGTAAGCCACACCACGAAGCCACTGCAGACCAGATTAATTGAGCCGAACCGCACGAAACAAAGATGTGATCGATGGACTCATCGGCCTCGCCACAAACTGGACATAAGCAAGAACCGAAATGTATCCCTCTTCTTTGTAACGCCATTAATGTTGGAAGCCTCTGCAAATCCGCATGCCAAGACACAATCCCGACCTTTTTTGGAACCCAGCTGCACCATTTAAAAACTCGCTGCACCTCGTCATATCTTAACTCGTTCAAAATCCGCTTCAAGCTTCTAACCGAAAATCCACCCAACCCACCCGGATGCCATACCATGTGTCCCCAGCCCCGTTAAATGTCAACCCCCCAACCCACTGTTCAAGCCGATCCAATTCGTCCATTTCCGACCCATTGTGTAACGCCCTTTTCCAATCCCACCGAACCCAATGTTACCCAACCCCACCCTACCCGCTACCGAAATATCTTTTGTTTTTTCCAACTCAAAAAGAGCAGGAAATTCTTCACATAATCGAACCCCCGAGGCCCAACAATCCAACCAAAATCGAACTGTGGAACCCGACCCCACCAATCCCCTAATAGCCGAAGCCATGTCGAACCCCAACCCCCGCATATCCGCAACCGCTTTGTTGATTTGTTTCCACGGCCCTCCATACGTCAGTCTAACTGGAATGTAATTCCAATTCCTTGAACTATGATGTAGCGCCCAAACCACCTTTCTCCATAAACCACGCTCATCCACCTTGAACCTCCACCTTGAATTAGTATTTTAGTTAGTTTAGTTGGTAGTCAAATAAATGGTAGGTAGTCATGGGTTTGACCAAGTTATAAGGGATTGAGAAAGGTGAACGTTGTGGGTCATACCTTTACCTATTCCTTAGGTAGAATCAGTATTTTATTGCTTATTTTATGGACCCACCTTGTCATGTATGGCTATAAAAGGCTCCTTACTATTGATGAATAAAATATCTCTGCACCTTTGTTTCAATACTTTCAACAAGTTTGCAGTTTTTCTTTTTTCTTTATCTTTCAATAACATCACTTGCAAATACAACAACTGTGCGTGTGTTTATTTTAAAGGGGTTGAACCAACATTTTGTTGTTAAACTGAGTTATTTAGAGTCCGTCTAAGATAGAATAGGGAGCATGTAACATTTGTTTCTTGAGTTTATGTCATTATCTTCACTCTCCTTTATTTGGTAATTCAGATTCCGAACGGTTTTATTTTGACAATTTTTCAATGATTTTTATCAAAAGAACAAATTATTGAATTATTACTTAGTTATATTTCCCAGCTTGTGACTCACAATTGCAAAGTTCCAAATATATGAATATGTAGAAATCATGAGGCACTTGAATTATGTTTGTTGCCATGACATTACCAGTTACTGTTATGTTTATTTGTAGAATAATACCTTATTTTTTATATGATCTTTTAGCTTTCTTATTTAATTTGACAAGTTGATATATGTGAAAACTGACCATGGCTGTTTTGATGCTGCAGACTCAATTGTGATGGGGAACATTTTACACTTTCTACTACAGATGTACCATCCTTCACAACAGGGAGCAAAACGTAAGATTTGATTGGAAGATTATGATGTTAGCTTCCTTTGTTAACCTTTTTCTTTTGTCAATACCTATTACTGATTTGTGCATAAAAGAATCAGATGACTCGAATTGTAATTTGTTGGTAACGGGTTGTATTTTCTATTTTGTTTGTAATGGGTCAGAATGCAGATTGTCTATGGTTTGTATACCTATTACTCTATTAGTGATTGGTGCATCACTGATGTTACTTATGCATATCTCATCATTTTATCTAACCAAAGTGCCGATGATTCGAAAATCGACACCACCGCCTATTTCCTCCATTTTTGTTATAAAACACAGTGAAATCAAGAACAATAATGAAAGATTTTGAATGAATATTATTATTAAACTTCAGCCAGAGGAGTAATTACAAAAAGATTAAAAGAGTACAAAACAATTGGAAAGATCCCAATTTATAGACTTAGAAGCCCTAATTTCATCCCCAATCGTTATAACAGAAATATAACGACTAAGTTTCACTTTTAGTCCCTCAAGCTTCAGTTTTTAATGTTTTTAGCCAAAACATTGAATCGACCACTTATCCAGCTTATGTGTAAGAATGACCAATTGACAGTTTTACCCCTTTCACTTTATTAACCCATTTGATATTAAGAATATGACTTGATTAAGCTTGATCATCAACTTTTACCAACAATCTCCACCTAAGTCATTATCAAACTTCATCCTAAACCCATAGCATCAACACAGAACCTAAATTTAGGACCTGGCAGAGCCTTTGTCATCATGTTAGCAGGATTTGCATCAGTTGCAATCCATTTGACACTAACCTCCTTTGAAACAATAATGTCTCTGATCCAAAACATCTTTACCTTGATGTGTTTGGTCCTCTCATGGAACACACTGTTCTTAGAGAGTTGTACAGCCCAGAATTGTCACAATTCACCTCTGTATCATCCAGACTAACTCCCAAATCAGTCATTATTCCTTTTAGCCACAATGACTCCTTCACTCCTTCTGTCAAGGCAATATATTCTGCCTCAGTTGTAGACAGTGCCACAACATGCTGCAACTGTGATTTCCAGCTAACAACATTGCCCAAAACAGAAAATACATATCCAGTTAGAGATCTACCACTATCTCTATCTTTTGCAAAATCTGCATCCACAAAACATCTGACCAAACTACCCTTCTGATCAGACTTATCCTCAAATCTCAAACCAACCTTCTTAGTACCTGCCAAGTACCTCAATATCCATTTCACAGCTGCCCAGTGATTCTTTCCAGGATCTGCCATATACCTGCTAACAACACTGACTGCATATGCTATATCAGGTCTAGTGCAGACCATGATATACATTAAACTTCCCACAGTGTTTGCATAAGGCAGTTTGCTCATAAAATCCTTCTCTTGATCAGTCTTAGGAGCATCACATTTAGACAACATAAAATGTGCAGCAAGAGGAGTACTCACAAGTTTACAATCTTCCATACCATAGCTTTTCAGCACTTTTTCAATATAGGAAGATTGTGACAGATTCAACACTTTTGCATTTCTGTCCCTGTGAATTTCCATTCCCAATATCTTCCTTGCTTCTCCTAAGTCTTTCATATCAAACTCCCTCATCAGCAGCTCTTTGGTTTCTTTAATTTGAGATTTGTCTTCACATGCTATCAACATATCATCAACATACATGAGTAAATAGACAAATTTACCCCTGTCATACTCTCTATGATATACACAACTATCATAAGGACTTCTATTGAACCCAATACTCACTATATACTCATCAAATCTCCTATACCACTGCCTAGGAGACGGCTTGAGTCCATACAATGACCTCTTCAACAAACAAGCTTTATTTTCTTGACCTTTCACCTCATATCCTTTTGGTTGTGCCATATATATCTGCTCTTCTAAACTGCCATGTAAGAAAGCAGTTTTAACATCCATTTGTTCTAACTCCAGATCCAATGTAGCAACCAAAGATAGGATGATTCTAATAGAAGTATGTTTGACTACAGGAGAAAATATCTCATTATAGTCAACACCTTCCTTCTGTGTGAATCCTTTGGCCACCAGTCTTGCCTTAAACCTTGGACCTTCACCCTCTTTCACTCCTTCTTTCAATTTAAAGATCCATTTGCAAGACACTAGCTTCTTTTCATGAGGCTTATCTGTCAACTCCCAAGTATCATTCTTGTACAAAGATTCCATTTCTTCATTCATTGCTTTACACCATTCTTCTTTATGACTTGAGACAACAGCTTCCTCATATGTCAATGGTTCATAGATGCTTTCAAATTCAGCTGTTGTGAAGGCAACAACTGAAATACTATCCTGGTGATCTCTGTACCTTATGGGTACTCTGATCTCTCTTCTTGGCTGTCTTTGGCAATACTAGGCCCTGGATCACCACTACTGTTATTATTTCCAGAAATACCCTCAGGCTCAACTTCTTCTTCTTGTACACTTCCTTTGGGCTCCACCTCAATCTGAACCCCCTTGTTTCCATCAAACAATTCATCATCATACTTCAGATTCTTTCCCAACAAATCTTTGTACAAAATATCTTCCTTAAACTTGACATTTCTGCTGTTAAACACCCTAGGCTTACCACCATCCATCCTCCACAACCTGTGACCTTAACTCCATCAGTGTTTCCCAAAACAACACACTTAATAGCCTTGGAGTTAATCTTTCCCTGGCTTACATGAGCATAAGCCAATGAACCAAAAACTTTGATATCATTATAGTCACTAGAATCTGGCTTCACTCCTGTCCAGACTTCCATTGGAGTTTTCATATCAATGGCTGAAGAGGGTGATCTATTAATCAAATAAACTGCTGTGGTAGCAGCTTAGCCCAAAACTGCATAGGCATTCCTGCATAATTGATCTTACACCTCAACCTTTCACAAATGGTTCTATTCATCCTTTCAACTAAACCATTCTGTTGAAGTGTACCAGGGATTGTCAAATGCCTATCTATCCCATGAGACTTACAATATTGATTGAATTCATTACCACAGAATTCAAGTCCATTGTCAGTCCTAAGCTTCTTAACTTTCTTGCAAGTTTGGTTCTCAACCAATACTTTCCATTCTTTGAACTTTCTAAAGGCTTCACTCTTTATGCCTGATAATATATATCCATATCCTTCTAGAATAATCATCAACAATGGACATATAATACCTAGCACCTCCAAAAGACTCAGTTTTAGCAGGACCCCACAAATCTGAGTGTACATAATCCAATATACCCTTAGTTGTGTGTTTGCCTTTTGTAAACTTCACCCTCTTATGTTTTCCCATCACACAACTCTCACATAAACTAATATCATAGTCATTGTTTTTCATTTCGTCAATGACTTGTTGTTTGTTTAGTTCAACAAGTCCTTGACTACTTATGTGTGCAAGTCTTTTATGCCATAAAAGAGCCACATAGTTACCTTGTTCAAGAGCAACAGAAACAGTATTAGCCATCATCACTATTCCATCCAATAAGTAGGTATTGTTCCTGCTTCTAGTACCTGATAGAATCACCATAGAACCTCTTATAACTCTGGCCTTTCCATCTCTAAGATTTACTTGACAGCCTTCTTTCTCAAATGTACCAAGAGACAATAGGCTTCTTCTCAAATTTGGGACATATCTAACATTCTTGATATCAACTTCCTGTCCATTACTCATCTTCATAGTAATTGTGCCTGAACCAACCACTTTACATGGTCTATCATCACCAAGTTTCATTGATCCAAGATCCTCCATCTTGAGATCCTTGAAATACTCCTTTTCAGGCACCATGTGAAAAGAACACCCTGAGTCCATGACAGGAATATCTTTTTCACTTGTACTTGTCACACAAAGTACATCTGAACTCTCATATCCCTCAGACAAGTCATCTTGGGCAACATGACTTGACTGACTCTTGAAACCTCCACTGGTTTCACCTCTTCTCTTCTTAAACTCAGGACAATCTTTTCTTAAGTGTTTATCAGAATTACAGATAAAACACCTCCTCTTTACCTTGGATTTTGATCAGTTCTTAAACTTAGATCCGGAATTCTTCTGATCTGATCTTCCTCTCTCAAACAGACCTTCTCCACCATCATCCTTCAAATCAGACCTCTTCTACAACTCTTTTGAATTCATAGCAGCTAAGACTTCTTCCATCGTCAAAGTCTCTCTCCCATACATCAAAGTGTCCACAAAATGCTCATACGAAGATGGCAATGATGTGAGAAAGATGATTGCCTGATCTTCATCATCCAATACAACTTCAATGTTCTCAAGATCCAACACTAACTTACTAAATTCATCAGTGTGATCTTCCAGAGATTTACTTGTATTCATCTGAAAAGTATACAATCTTTTCTTGAGATACAAACAATTAGCCAATGATTTTGTCATATACAGAGCTTCTAGTTTAGCCCACACCCCTGCTGCACTAGCTTCTTTTGACACTTCTCCGAGAACTCGATCTCCAAGATTCAAGATAATGGCACTATGAGCCTTCTCTAGGATATCCTTCTTCTCCTTATCAGTCAAATCTCCAGGGATGTTTGCTTCTCCCAACAGAGCATCACTTAAGCCCTGATGAACAAGCAATGCTCTCATCTTGACCCTCCATAAACTAAAATCATTCTTGCCGTCAAACTTTTCTAATTCAAACATCGTCGACACCATTGCACCAAGAATCTTGCGGAATCAATCACCAGATTTCACTATGTGACATCCGTCATTTTTTTTCATTATATATATATATATATATATATTAATAATAATAATAATAATAATAATAATAATAATAAAAATAATAATAATTCAGATTTTATATACATTTTTTTTCTTTCTTTAAACCAAACCCAACACAACTAAACCAACATAACCAACCCAATCCATATCCCTTACTGAAGCCCATCAAGGAGCCGGCCCAACAAGCCTTGGCCCACTAGTCTGTTTTTAAAAAAAAAAAGAAATGAAGATCTTGCTTCTAACGGGTATCGAACCCGTGCCACCCTCCACACAAACACACACGCGTGACCACCTGAGCTACACCTGTTTCCTGATTTAAACCCAACCCCAATTGTATTTAAACCCTTGTTCCGCGTCCTTTTCTTCTTCCTTTTGTCTGTTACGCGAGCAGCAGCAGATATGGTATGTTTTTATAAACTTTGACCACTCCATTAACTTAATTAACTCGCTTGAATTTATACATGGTATGATTACAAGATTATCGGCCCTCTCTGACTCGAATACACGTCAATTAACCATCAATCATTGACCAATTTAAATACCATACGCGTATGACATTAATCGTGGGTCAAACCTTCCAATTAACCTATACATCGATCCCCAGTATAAATTGGACATCTACGAATCATTGAAACTCGCTCACACTCTCTTCTCAACCTTCAATTCTTTTCCAAACACTCTGATAATTAACTTTCTGCTCGTCGTTTGACTTTTGGCTTGACCGGGCAAACGAACACAATACAACACTGTGAGTTCAATTTTTTTTGTGGGCTTTGTTAATCGGCATCTGCACAATGTTTGCCCTATGGTTAATTAGATTAACATTGTGTAGATTGTCTGATTGGAAAAGCTAGGGCTTGTAAGCTTAAATTGGGGATAATCATGATTTCTGCATTATTATTTATTTTAAATAAAACAAGAATCAACACAACCACTGGTCTAGACCAAGTGGTTGTGTCTGGTGCCTTGTACACGAGCCACCCGGGTTCGAGTCCCGGCATGGCGACCTTATGTCCCTTTTTCTCATTTATTCTTTTAAACAAAACAAATACTTATATTTAATACATTTAATTTTATAAATTCGTTTTTAATTATCAAAATCATTTTATAAATTCTAAAAAAATTATTTTTAGTTAATCTGATATAAATGCTTCACCTACAATTTTTAGTTTTCAAAAATTCATTTATTTAATATTTATAATAATTAAATCAATTTTATGCTAATATACTTATAAAAATCCATTAAAATATCAAAACAATTTTATTAAATTCTACAAAAATTATCCTGAGTTCTCATAACATTAAGCTTTTCAGAAATGATTTTTATTTCTAAAAAAATCATTTATTTAATATTTTTAATCATATTTTGTTAGTTTTAATCATAATTAAATCATAATAAATTCATTTTTCAATATTTTTGCACCAAAATTTTACATAAATTATTAATATACATTTGGAACAGAAATACAATTTTTAATGCACAAGTTCTTTGATTTTAATATTTTTAGATATTAAAGTCATATTTTGACAATTTGAAATAATTAGATTAAATATTCTATTTCCAAGAAAATAATTTTATAAAAATTATTTTCATACTTAAAATCTTATGTTGTGACAATGTTTAACTTAAAATTTTACAAAAAGACTTTTATTTATTTATTTATTAAATTTCTTATATTTTAATAAACAATTTATTTATTAATCAAATAAACGTTTATCCCCTATTCGAAGCCCTAGAAATATATGTATCCTAGAGTTATTTCCCTTACACATTATCAATTACTTTAGGTTAATCATTTGGGAGTAATTTCAATTCATATTTCGTTGTCCAAGTTCAAATTCAAGTTATTACGTGAACTGTGAGTATTTCCTACCCCTTTTTGCTTTTATACATTTTTGGGGTGTTACATGTACACTATTACAAATTTCAAATACAAGTTTACATTTTCACAATACAATTCTAGTACTATGTGCATTGCTTACAACGTGCTTTATGCTTAGACAATACATGTGGAATACATTTGTACTTAGTGAAATCATTAACATGGTACAAGCCGACCTTAACATTGGATAACGCTATTTGCATTGACAACCCGCCTAGATTGATTCTCCCCTTTTTCATCGGAGAATCCGTGGCCAGTGTTAAGCTTTTATCCATTTATTGGATAAGTACACCGCCGTTCATACAGTACATTATACAGTCACAGGGTTGATTTCGCTCATTTGTATGATACATAGTTTACATAATTGCACTGTAGCTTGCACTTGAATTGTATAACTTTTTAACCTACTATATATATCAAAACTAGGAATGCTCACCAACATTTCATATGTTGACCAAATCTATTTTGTACATGTTTCAGGTGCAGTTTGATCTAGTGCTTTAACAAGAGATACTTAGTGCATTATTTTAATCAGTTATTTCATTATTTACATTTCATTTAAGACTTTGTATTTTCCATTTCCATGTAAGACAATTTTGGATTATTCAATAATATTTACATTTTAGTACCATGTGCTTTTGAACAATCGTCACTACGTGGCACCTCGATGATTCCGCCATCGGTTGGGGTGTTACACACTAATCGAGCAAACCTGGCTCTGATACCAATTGTTATAAAACACCGTGAAATCAAGAATAATAATGAAAGATTTTGAATGAATATTATTATTAAACTTCAACCAGAGGAGTAATTACAAAAAGATTAAAAGAGTACAAAACAATTGGAAAGATCCCAATTTATAGACTTAGAAGCCCTAATTTCATCCCCAATCGTTATAACAAAAATATAACGACTAAGTTTCACTTTTAATCCCTCAAGCTTCAGTTTTTAATGTTTTTAGCCAAAATATTAAATCGACCACTTATCCAGCTTATGTGTAAGAATGACCAATTGACAGTTTTACCCCTTTCACTTTATTAACCCATTTGATATTAAGAATATGACTTGATTAAGCTTGATCATCAACTTTTACCAACATTTGTTACTTTGGTGATGGCCTATGGTGTGTTCAGAATGGAAGAGCAGCTTTTCATTGGTTTTTAAAAATCTAATTTTCAATTCCAAACATAAGTAACCATTGGCAGATTCAGACTTACGTGTCAAAACGAATAAAGTCCATTAACAAAGATTCAGACTCGCGTGTCAAAACGAGTCGCGTTAAAAAAATCTAGTAACAGGGCATTCAGGGGAGTTTTTAATAGAATGATTAATCAACAAGCAACTTATAATGACAACTGCATAAGTTGCATACCGATTAGAAGAAACTAAAACTAAAACAGGTATGCACAAAAACCCAAAACATAGAAATCAATCATCAATAATTTCAAACAAATCGTCTCCATCTGCAAACTGAACAAACTGAAAACCCATCATTCATTCTCTATTTACCCATAGGTAACGGAAAGTTGTTGCAAGAAACGCATTGCTTTTGATTTTGATTAATTTTATAACTATGCCTATGTGACTGTTTATGAACATAACAGTATTGGTTCATGTGGACTCATTTTCCTTCTGGACTTCTGGTTAGCAGGGTAGGAGGTTGAGAAAGTTTCCCTGATTTTGTTGAGAAGAATCCAAATTTGTCTCTTCTTCAGCAAGAAACACACAAATTCAAGCAAATAAGTACAGATAATCAATTTTAAGTTACTTACTGATAGGATCAATTCGTGTTATGCTTAACCTTTAATGGGTCAAAGGGGTAATAAAAAATAAATGAGCCTATACGGTAATAAGTCAAATTACTAAGTAGTTAATGCGGTAAAAAATCGGATATCGGTCAAGGACCGATATTTGAGATAGGTTATCGCAGTCAGATATCAGTGGTGTATCGGTAATTTTTATAACATGCAGAATTTATATATATAGTAATTTAACACTAACAATTTAATATACTCTCCCACCATTGTAGCAAGTAGGAACTTATAGGACTTAAAACACTAGCATTTAAAAATTAAGACCTAAAACACTAATAATAACAATAAGAAGAAAGACAAATAGAAGAACTAAGAAGAAAGGTACTGATATCGGGAATATCGGTGATAGATCGGTCAAATATCATTAAAATATGGGTCAAATAGCTAGCGGACAATATTGCCGTTGTTATTGGTACCGATATTCTAACCGATATTTTGTACCGATATATCGGTGGAATGACCGATAACCAACATATATCGGTGATATACCACTAATATATCGGCCGAGATAACTACGTCAAAACAATTAGAAAGGTGAGTAACAGCAGCAGCAACAACAACAATGTAAACATTGACAAAACCAAGTATTTCATTAAAAAAAGTCGGACAACCCACCCATCCACTTTGCCACCTCAACAACAAGTAAGATTTGTTGTTAGTTCCAATCCATTAAAATATGAATTTTCCACGCTATCAATGCGTATGACATCTTTAGAAGGTAAACTCCCATAGATAAGTGGAAAAACCCACAAAAATATACTCCGGTGCCGTGAAAATTGCAATCATTTCCATTTTAGGGTGTCCCATGTTAGTGGCAACATTTCTCATCTTTTACAAAAAAAAAAGGAAAAAAAAAAACTGTGCGAAAATCCCATATTTGCCATCGGCTATGATCAGGGGCGGATTTAACCTTATACGTGCGGGTTCCTAGGAACCCAGTCGGTTTGGAAATTTTAGTGTTAATCTATGTAGAAAACTTGAAAGGAACCCATAAATAAATATAGAAGGAACCCATAACTAAATTAGTCAAGTGGTCCAGTGGTTGTGATTGCCGTTTTAAACTGTGAGATACCAGGTTCAATTCTAGCATTATGCATTCTTGTTTTTTTCCCCTCCTTTAATACTTTCAGCTTTGTCTGCCTCCACGGTCAAGTTTGTGAGACTGTGTTTTTTTTATTTATGTGTGGTGCTAATTGAATTAGGTTGCGTGCTAGAGATTATATAATAATTGGAGTTTGATTAAAGTGTGGAGGAAAATTTGCATTGCATTGAACACTAAAAAGTCGTTAGCGTGAAGGCTATTTTGGAATTTGCAAAATAAAATGTGTATTTATATTGTGGATGTACATAATATGTATTAGATTTGGATATGCTTTATTTTAGTAATATAGTGGTTAACTGATTAATGTGTCATGAAGAATCAACATAAGTGATAAGACAACTAGATGATCAAATAGTCAGTTATTTAGAGTAGAGGATAGTTAAGGATTTCTACTTTAATCTCAATACTTAATATTCTGATACAAATCCTTACATAATTGCATAAATTCATTTATTTTTATCTTGAATTATTAGAAAATTAGAATTCAATTATTGTGACTTAAGACCATAGTAATCAGTTTAAAGTCACATAAGAACGCCCCATTAGACGTGAAGTGGCCGTCAAAACAATGGACTTTCCCCTCTTTAGAGCATTCACACTAAGACCAGTGGGTGTGGGGGGCGGCATAGGAGCATCAAGCGGATGCCGGGCCTCTCTACACCACCCCCCAGGGCCGGCATAGGTGGAGGGGCGGCATGGGAGGCATAGTTTTGCCGCTGATGCCGTGCCTATTATTGGGTTTCAATTGATTTTTTTTTATTTTTAATAATTCTGACCAATGAGGAGGCCCGTCATCATGGTGCACACCACCCCCTTGGAGGCCCATCATCAAGATGCCTCTCCTCTCACTCCTACGTGGCGGCCCATCATCAAAATGCCTCTCCTCTCCACACCTAATGGTCTAAATACTTTATCTCCATCACTATAATTACACTAAAAATCAATACCTTTCTCTCTCCTTTTCTATTTAATAATACTTATTCTATACTTTTATCATTATCTTTTTTCTCCCCTCTACTCACAACCACTTTTAAAAATATTAAAAAATTATAGAGGGTGAATAGTGTCTCCTCTAAATTTACTGATAAACAGTGTCTCCTTTATATATTTTCTCTCTCCTCTACTCACAACCACTTATACCCACTCTATATAATATAGAGCCCCCCTCACACTATTATAGAGTGTCTAGTGTGAATGCTCTTAGCATATTCAGCTAGTGAATGTTCATGGAAAATGGTATATAACTATGGAGAAAGTTCCTTTTTTTCTTAGTATGCTAACCCCTAACGAGTGTATTAGTGAAACTGTGTAAGTTGAGAAGTTGTTGGGTTAAATCTCAATTTCATATAGGGAGAGGTAACGAAAAAAAAAAATCTAAATTACTTGCGTACCTATCCTTTTTTGCCTAACTTTTAAGACAATGTAGACCACGAATGAATACAAGATACGAACCCCTAAAATGACCTGAACTGTCAAACTGGCCCGAACTCATGTGCCGACCCGAAATTTTTTATGTTTGGTCATATGAAATTAGAGCATCTAAAAAGAAACCCAGTAAAAAAAATTCTTGGATCCGCCACTGGCTATGATTACAAACTAAGTAGCTCCCACTATCCATCCATAGTGGTGGAGTGGTGGAGTGGCTTTTGTTTCACCTATGTCATGATCAAAGGTTCAATCCCCACTTCCAACATTTATGGTTTGGTATATCGAATACGGGTGGCGCCGGTTCGAATCTGACGGGCGGCGAGGTTTTACCGAGTTCTATAACACTGTCGTGCCTTCGGGCGGGTGGGGCTCGGGTTTCCGCGCATCGGGAGAAGGCGGGGGCTGCTGGAGGTCGAGTAGTCGATTCTTGGGCACGGCGCCCCGTAAGGGTGGTTGCCACACAGTTGTTCGCCGATAAAAAAAAAGTAGCTCCCACAAATTTGCAATAAATGAAGGGTATTTTTTTTTTTTTGAACGGCAAATTTCTATTCCTTGTGGGACTTGAACCCATGACCTCCCCTTAGGTGTACCTAGAAGCTATGCCATGTAAATTCCGATGTAAAGTCCAATGTTTCTTACTTTTGGCAAATTGTCAATATCAAGTTTCCATGTTCCCCCTGTCATTAATAAGGTGTTTATGGTGTTGACTAAGGAAATTTGTGGTCAATGTTCCTGCACTCGTCGTATTTGATGTAAAGTAAGAACGTCAGTTGACAAAAACGAAAAGGTTAAATGAAAAAAAAAACCTCCAAATACTTGAAAGGTATTTGGTTTGGGGAAATCAGGAGCCCTTCGATATTGTCACCACCAATCATTTTTATCCTGCCATCTCTGCAAGGAATGAATAAGAAGATAGATAATTTATTGAAATAATTTAGGCATATATATGTTTCTTTTAAAAGAAAAAGAAAAAATGGGGAGTTATAGACAGTGTTCCAATGGCTAGAAGACGCTGAATAGGATCAAAGGCAAGAATGGACTCGGCAGCTTTGAAAAACATTGCTCGCTACAAGGGAGTTGATGCTGAGATCAAAAAATGGCAGAGATCATTAACCTAGATTCAAGGTGTGCTCCCTGATGCTTCTCAGAAGGAGATAACCAGTCCACCTGTGAAACGATGGCTCAATGAACTCTAGCATCTGGCTTATGACATAGATGATATCCTAGATGGTTGGCTGACCGATGCCATGCAAAGTGAGTCCACCCACAAGCCAGAAGGCATCAACAGCAAGGTAAGAAAGCTTATCCCAACTTGTTGCACAAATTTCTCACGGACTACTACGGTGATTGCCGAGTTAGATGATATTTCCACCAAATTAAAAGATCTAGTTAAGGAGAAAAGTGACCTTGGTTTGATTGTAAAAGAGGATCAAACTAGGCCAACAAATCATCTGAGATGTGTTGAGCCCAGAAAGGAAAAAGCCCATCAGATAGGGCCCAACTCCAGCTCGTGTAGTCGAGGTGGATTGCCAGCGTGGCAATCCCCTAGCCTATTTATGGACGGCTTATATTTAAGGGTGGTGTGTTTCTTTCCCTTTGATCCAATGGTGATTATAGGCTCGGGTGTGTTTCTTCCCGAGCCTAATGCCCGGCTATAAATTGCTTGTCTCGTCCATTGTGTACAAGTTTTGGTCGAGTCTTGTTCGTGTTTTATCTTTGTAATCCTCTCAGTTGTTAGGGTTTCTATTGATCATCTGTTAATGATCATCTTTTGTCTTTGTATTTGAGATCATCTGTCAATGATCTCTTATGCAGATTGGGAAACCCTGGTAAAACCATTTTATACATGCACTCCTGGAAGTAAAATCATCATAACAACACGAAAGGTTCAATTAGTCAACCAGTTAGTTCGCAACCCTCTAAACAAGCAATTGTTAAAACTCTCCGGCGGTGATGCTCTGTCTTTACTTGCTCGACATGCATTAGGTGTGAATAACTTTGATTCACATTTGTCACTCAATCCCTATGCTGAAGATATTGTGAAAAAATGTGATGGGTTACCTTTAGCTTTGGTAGCACTTGGTAGATTGTTGAGAACAAGACAAGATGAAGTAGAGTACTCGAAGAAAGTGTCAAACAATGACATATGGAGATTAAAAGACGAGGGTGGAATTCGCAGGGCCCTAAAACTAAGCTATGATGATCTTTTTGCACTTTTGAAAAAAGTGTTTGCATATTGCTCCTTGTTTCCAAAGGACTTCCTGTTTGACAAGGAGGAACTGGTTTTGTTATGGATAGCCGAAGGGTTCTTACACCAGCCAACTCAAGTCAATTCAACAGAAGAAGAACTACAATGCTTGGGTCACAAATTCTTTGACGAGTTGTTGTCATATCATTTTTTCAACATGTACCTAATAGTGAATCATTGTTTGTAATGCATGACCTCATGAATGACTTGGCAACATTTGTGGCTGCTGAGTTTTTTATAAGGTTAGAAAATGAGTCGGAGCAGAATATTTGGAAGGTGAAGCTAGACAGGTACCGCCATATGTCATTTGCTCGTGATAAAGACGTAGGTTACAAGAAGTTTGAAGCATTTGAAAGAGCCAAAAGCTTGAGGACATTCTTGGCAACATCTGTTGGGGCGGTAGAAAGTTGGTACTCACTGATTTGCTTCCTCAATTACCATTGTTAAGGGTTTTATATTTGAGTGACTTCAAAATAAGTGAGGTACCAGAATTCATTGGTACTTTGAGGCACTTGAGATATCTTAATCTATCTCGAACTAGCATAACTCATTTGCCAGAAACATTTTGCAATCTCTATAACGTACATACATTAATCCTATTTGGTTGTGGTAAATTAACTACGTTGCCCAACAACTTTCTAAAGCTTACAAAACTACGGCATCTCGACGTTAGGAAGACCTCGCTTATGTTCCGGATGTTGTTAGGGATTGGCGACTTGAAACTCCTACAAATTACTACCTCAAAAATCGTTATCGAAAGTGAAAACGGATTTGAAATAGCCAAACTCAAAGACTTTAAGAATCTACATGGGGAATTTTCCATTGAAGGATTGGAAAATGTGAGAAATGCAATTTATGCACATGTGGCGAATCTTTCGGAAAAGGAACTTAGTGGGTTAAAGCTTGAATGGAGTCATGAGTCGCGTGATTCACCAAATGAAATGCTTGAAAAAGAGGTCCTAAATGAGCTGAAGCCTTGTCATGATAAGTTAATAAAACTAAAAATTGGGTCATACGAGGGATTAGAGTTTCCAAACTGGGTTGGGGACCCCATGTTTCTTCGATTGAAGCATGTGTCATTAAGTCACTGCACTAGATGTACATCTCTACCACTACTTGAGCAGCTACCATCACTTAAGGAGTTGTTATTAAAGGCTTACATGGGAGGAAGTTGTCAGTTTTGAGTTATTTGGGGCTGGACGCACATTTCCTTCACTTGAAATTCTTAGTGTTGAGGATATGAGTGGGTGGAATAAATGGTCTGGGGTTGTGTTTCCACGCTTGCAAAATCTTGAAATAAAAGATTGTCCTAATTTGGTTGAAGTCACACTTGAAGCTCTACCTTCATTGAATGATCTAAGTATAACTAAATGTTATAGTGGTGTGTTGAGAAGGCTGGTTGAAATAGCTTCAGCAGTCAACAAGTTGAACATAGCAGGTATTTTAGGACTTAATGATGTGGTGTGGAGTGGTATTATAGAGTATCTTGGGGCAGTTGAAGAATTAAGCATATGGGGGTGTGAAGAAATAAGATACCTGGTGAAATCAAATGCAAGTAAGATTCTTGTGAACCTAAGGAAATTGGAAGTGAGGGGCTTTGAAAATTTGGTGAGTGTAGGAGAGAAAGATCGGAGGATAATTGTAGGAGCAACCTCCTACCATCTCTTAGGATTTTGGATGTAGCAAGTTGTAAGAATATAGAGCGTTGTAGTTGTCCAGATGGCATTGAGGAGTTGACTCTAGAAGATTGTAGTTCAATGATAGTTATCTCCATTCCAAAAGGATGACAGGAGAGGCTCAGGTCACTTAAAATCAAGGATTGCAGGAAATGGTTGGAAAGGGAGTTGGGAGTTAAAAAAATGAACAACAGAAGCAACATGCCGATGCTTGAATATGTAAGTATAAGTTATTGGCCAAATCTGAAATCAATCAGTGAACTAAATTGCTTGTTGTATATATACGATTGTGAAGGTTTTGAGTCATTTCCTGACAATTTGACATCTTTAAAGAAGCTGGTTATAGCAATTGCCCCAAATTGGAGGGTGCCGTTGTTGGTGACAATTTAACATCGTTAGAGGAACTGATTATAAGAGAGTGTAAAAGTATGGATGCTTCATTACCTGGTTGGGTTTGGCCTCCCAAAGTGCATTCATTACAAATAAGGCCGTTGAGGAAGCCCTTTTCAGAGTGGGAACCACAGATGAAGTTTCCAACCTCACTTGTGAACCTATAGTTATTTGGTGGTGGTGAAGATAGAGTTAGTAGTTGTAGTCAAACTGATTCCAATTTCTCAAATCCCATTATATTAACGATGTTTGATAACTCACATTATTAACATATAAAACAGGCATAAACAGTCTCATAATAGGATACAATTCGGCTTATATTTATTGAATTTGATGCTTAAATCGTTCCTATTTGTATTTCTCAGGAAAATGGAGCTCCAAGATGGAAAGGAAGGATTTCCGGGGAAAAACGAGCAAAAACTAGAGATTTCTGAAGATACGAGACTTGCTACATGTTCACTGTATGTTTGAAGACAATACCGCCGCTTAAACAGTGATAAAATCAGTCCGGGGTGACCCTGCACGCTCACGCACACTTGCACGAAGGCCCTGCACGCTAGAAGACAACGTAGCGAAGTTGGAAAACGACGAAACTTGGGAAGCAAGGCAAGCACGCCCGTGCTTGCACAAGTGGCACGCCCATGCTGCCTCTGAAATGCCTATAAATAGCAAGCAATCCCTCACCATTTGTTCATCCCTTCTTGTGCTCTCTTGGGCCGACTACCAAGCTTCTTCTAGAGATCTTGGGGTCCCTTGGGAGGCCTTCTGGTCCTCCTAACATCCCTCAATGATTAGGCTTCGACCTACCTTGATTAGCTTGGCCAAGAAGAGGATCATAGAGTAGTATGCAATAAACATCGAGGGTCGTGAGGATCATGAGAGAATACATATCACTTGGAGATGGAGAGTTTGTCTATGAGCAGCCATGATCCTTGTGTTGATCATTCTTATGGTTGTATCTTTCTATTATTTGCGAACCCGCTTCGATTTGTAGACTTTTATTAGTAGTAGTAGTAGTTTATTTTTAGTTATTTGTTGTGTTATCTTCTTCTAATCTTTATTTGTTTATCTTTGTGATAGGTTTGAATGATGATTAACTTAAATAGCAACCTTAACTTAACTAATTAATGGTATAATCTGCTTCTGGTAGTCCCAAGCTAGATCCAAGGCGAGGAAATCGGTAGTGAGACAGATCCTTCGGGCTTCTGATATCCAAACCGGATTCCGAGCAATGGCTTCTGAAATGGACCAGATCTGAGTGACAGATTTCTGGTTCATACCAGATGGTTGAGTGATCTTCTTGGCAAAGGATGGTTCACCTATGGGCGCACGAGTGATCATTTGTATCATACGCCTATAGGGTTAGGTGACGCCTTTGTCAAGGACTTCATTCAGCTCGGGAGGTTATGGTTGGGTAATTAAATCATCATTTATTTAAAAACCAATTTTATATTTAACAGGCCTGTAAAGTGTTACTAAGATAAATAAAATAAAGATTCTTTATCTAGTTCTCGTTAGTACAACGTCGTTAGCCAATGGGGGCCGCCTTCGTGTGACAACCGTAAGAGAGATCTTTCGGCTTTGACCGTTAACCAATGGGGATTCGAGGTTGCCAGGCTAAAGAGACCCTTCGGTACGGAACGCGAGAACTAAGGTGAGGTGTACGGTGTCCCTGGTTGGGAGTGAAGCCTCAAATTTAAGAAGATGATAAGTTAGAAGACCCGAAGACTTGACCGCAATTTGAGGAGCCCGCTATACGCGAGGCCCTGGCGAAGTACCTCAAGTGGACGCACGCCGGAGAGGTTCTGCATTCTACTCAGTAGTCACCTTCACTTCTCTAAATGAGTTCTCCATTTCACTATCTGTATTAGCAAGATAGTATTTATAAATATTATAAAATAACGATAAAGGATAGTGCAGTATGATACAAAAAAACAATTGTGTAATATGCTAAAGTGAACGAGTTGACCTTTCTACAAGTAGACATTGGTTCATCTAAATAAAAAGGTCGGTAACCCACAAGCATTTCGTACATGATAGACCCAAGAGACCACCTACAGGCACATAATAAAATCTGATAAGTATCAATATAATTATATCAAAAAGTGCTTCTTTTACACTAAAGATACCAACCAATCACACTCCATGCCATATCCTTTCTTCAGCAACACTTCGGGGGCAATATAATCATGGTATGCCGAACTGCCGATGGTAGAATAAGCCTACATCATTACCTTGGTTTAAAAAAGCGCGCCTGGGGCGCGCTTAAGGCGTTTGGGGCGCGGGGCGATAAGAAAAACGCTTTTTTTTGTCGAAAAGCGCTCGACTCCATGAAGATCTCGAGGCGGCGCTTTAAGCCTGGCGCTTCGGTAGCGCCTCGGCACAAAAAAAAAAAAAAACATTTTTTGTTCTTCGGTCAAAATGGTTTGTTCTATCATAGGTTTAAAAAAGCATGATTGTTCTTCGGTCAAAATCAGGATTAAAACATCAGAAGGAAACCATGCCCTTATAAATTGATTAGAACATACCTTTGTGAAGATTGATGCTTGATGGAATGAAACAAATAGATGTAGAGCAGCGGTTGCAGCAGGGATGAAGAGAGGGTTGCAGCAGGGATGAAAGAGAGGCGCCTCTTTTTTTAGGGTTTCTTATCAACTATAAACTTTAAATAAGGAAGCAGTATGTTTTGCCCTACTTAAAGTCTTTTGGGCCAAAAATAAATCTGTCATCTAGGCCCAAAAGTATAATATGATTTCTGGCCCAAATAAATCAGTTTATAATGTTCTAAATATTTGGCCCAATTAAATAAGTTTGCTGATTAGAGAGTATTTATATTTAAATTTAAAGTTTTAGGTTTGTTTTGACTATATATTTTTTTTGTTTATGATTGGTTAACAAGTAAAATATATCATATTGACACGTATAAATATTTTTATATATTTTTTAATTACGGGCGCCTCATATACGTGAAGCTCTCGCCCCACGCTTTAAGCCCCGCGCCTCGGATTTTGGAACCAAAACGCCTCGGAGCGCCTCGCGCTTTTTTAAACCAAGATCATTACAACACTAAAGATTCTTAAAATGCTCAATATCAATGCATTTAATAAAATGAAATAAATAATATAACTTACAAGCATCCTCTTATTCTGCTGCCAATGCAGTAGTTGCTCTTGTTGAGTGCGTTTTGGTATAGCAGGGCGCCCGTAACTTTGAAGGGCCCCGCTTAAGTTATTTGCAGCAGTAAAACCCTTTTCTTGAAGATTAGTGCCGTCTAATGGCTTACATAATCTTAATCCAAAATCTGACAATTTATGTGCCCAAATTTATCAAGCAGCAAGTTGTCAGGTTTAATATCCCTGCACAAGTTGGAAAAAGATTATATGTGGGATCAAAAATCATCCCATATTTGTATGAAGTCAATAAAAAATATACATTCTATCAACCTATGAATGTATTTATGTTTGTGTATTGAATCGATTGCCAAAACAGTTTCCCCGACATAAACCTAGCTTCATTTTCAGTCAATGTATCCTTCTGCATCAGTAAAGTCATCATATCTCACCAAATGCACCCTTTCCTATCATTGTTAATGGTTCAAAATCATCAGCACCCGTTTTATGCCTCTGAATGCGCATATATTCTGTCTCCTTTTTCTGATCAAGATGTTTAAGTAAATTGTTTTGTTCTTCTTCAGTGACCTCTGAATCAGCCACTTTCTTCTCAAGAACATTATGTCTACGTCAACAATAGATTTCTGTTATCATTTTTAGTATTATAAATTTTAAAAAATGCATATATCCATGTGAAGTACCAGTCAAACCTGTTGTACTCCTACCACCGACCCATCAAATAAACATCAAATTAGCCAATTTAACAATAAAGAATAGTAGCTACTTGTTTTTACAAGGGTGAAATTCACATATTATGTGCCCAATAACAATGCATTCACGGTACGTTATTAAAAAAAATACAAATTACAAATAGGCACATATCAAGGCATTTCATCCTTTGTCCGTAAAAATTGCACTAATTTCCATTTTAAGGCGTCCCATGTCAGTTGCAACATCTCTTATCATTTAGCAAAAGCTTAAGCTAAAACCACATATTTGCTAAACTAAGGAGATCCCCTGTTTTGCAATAAATGAAGGGTATTTTTGACCTATGCTATTAAAATGCAAACTCTTATAAATGAGAATATGAAACCAAGAAAATCTTAGTCCCTCTATGCCATGAAATTTCCCATTTAAAGTCCAATGTTTCTTTTGGTAAATTTCCAGTTTCAATTTTCCATGTGTCCCTTGTCATTTATATAATTTGTTTATGGTGTATACTTATGAGACAAGATCTAAATTTACACATGATTGAAGATTTGAAGGGATTAATTATCGAACATTTTAATTAACTACACTTGTAGTCAATAATTGATTAAAAGATGCCTAGAATTGTTTAGTAGGGGAATTAACTAGAGAAAATAAGATAGAGAGAGCGAACCACCCTAATATTTGCCTCTCCTATAATATTGGTTTGTTTTGATAACCAACCTCTGCCTAAACGAAGAGCTATACGAAAGGTACAACATATATTGTGTTAGAGAAAAACATTTGAAGTAACTTTTCTTAATCGTGTTAAAACTTTATTTTGCCTGGTCGAAGTAAAACGTAATTGAAATTGACGCGTTGTGTTTTTGTAATGGGTGAAAATGATTTTGGTTTCACAAACACGTAAAAAACTGAACCCATTCTAACCCATAACCAAATCCGACCAAAACCTGTTCCGACTTCAGAATTGTTATAAGATTACATACAGCCAAGATGGGTAATATTGGCACTTACCTTAGCAGAATTGTTCCTTGTGAATCTAAAATCAAACCTCAAGAAATGATTGTTATAAGATTACATTCAGCCAAGTTGGGTCACATAATCTGGACTAAAACGTTTGATAACTGAACACATACAAACCTACAACTGTTAAAGGTTTAGTAATATAACATATACAAAGTACCAATACTCAAACCATCGGTTTCCTCCAACTTTTCAATACCAATTGTCCCTTTACATCCCCGTAATCAAGATTAGGGTTGACCGGGTCAAACCCATATCTAAAGATAGTTCGGATCTGATCCATGGGAGCTGGGTTCGTATCACGGGGTCTGGGTTAATTAATTGGGTTTGTATCAATACTTCCAGGCTGGAAAATCGACTTGTCCTCAAGTCGGAAAGACGGGCATAATTGTACCAAGCAATAAGCCACTCTATGGTTGTCGAGATATGCCCCTTCATTAATCTTCGAGTTGTATGCTTCCAGAAATCATGAGCTTTAACAACTGTGGTCGACTTGAGAACTATTCCGGACCAAGTACCAATAACTTTGTTATGTGCTACTAGGCCAACCGACACTATATGAGAGCAAGTGTAGCTCCTCTTTCTAATTTTCAACATGTCTGAACCATTCCATCCACCAGGTATAAGCCATTTATCAGTTTCATCACCCCGTGAAATCATGTGAACAAGAGGTAAATTGGTACGCAACTTCAGGGGATTTTGGTTTTTTTCCAAATCATTCGCATGTAAATTGGTACGCATCAAGTTCACTGGATTTTCGTCTTTTCCGAATTCTTTGACCTTCAATTGAACATCCAAAACATGCTCAGGTTGATATTCGATCTTCAATTGAACATCCAGAACATGCTCAGATCGATCTTCGATCTTCAGTTGAACATCCAGAAACTGATCTGTGTCACTGATAGGGCTGTGGTCGCAGGTTTCTTCTTTGACTCGCTCTTGATTGCTACACCGGAGGGTGCTCCCAACATCACGGTCTTGAGTGCTGCAACATCACCCCTCAATTGCGACTCTATGGCATCGAGTTTGGCAAGGATGGTGGACAACTGAGCAACAATTTGATCGGACGAAACACTGCTACCGTAGCTACCCCGGGTCTGCACCATCTTTCCTTCAATTTCCCGGTAATGGAACCAATGATAGGAACTTGGGAATTCAAATGGAACAAAAAATAAATAGATAGATAGTCGGCCCGATTCGAGAGGGCAAGTCTCCAAAATACAAAGTACCAATACTCAAAAAATAACAAGACAATGAAACTTAAAACAATAATCAAGTATTTAAAAGTAAACTTTGATGAAGCAATTACTACCCTCCAACCATTCGGTTTCCTCCAACTTTTCAATACCAATTGTCCATTTACATCCCCATAATCAAGATTAGGGTTGACCGGGTCAAACCCATATCTAAAGATAGTGCGGATCTGATCCATGGGAGCTGGGTTCGTATCACGGGTCTGGGTTAATTAATTGGGTTTGTATCAGTATTATTATTGAAATTTTAGAAAAATATTTTTGCTATTTGCAGCAGTTGGCAAAAGAATTTAGTTTGTCTTTATTTCAGGCCCTAGGTTTCTAACCGGTTTTTATTTTTCCCATTCGAACCCGGTTTGAACCTGAACTGAACCGGAAAAAGCCATAAAAAACCGATGTCAAAAACTTGGACAACAAATCCACCAAAACCAAAACCTGTTTTGACTTTTATTGACCAATCCAAACCGATTTGTGCACATCTAGTCAGCGCTGTTGGAAGAAACTGTTACATATTTAAAGAAAGCCAAGAATTTAAACAATCAAAAGGCTTTGAGTGTGATTTATTAGCTCTAAAAGTTATGTTTTATCATTTTCTTATTCACATCTTAAAAAAATTTAAGATGTAAATATGTCAGAAAAGAGATCAACTATTAGTGTTGATTTATCAAATAATAGATGAGTATATTTTATTGGTGTTCACTCCATTTTTTAAGGGTGTATGTCAGGTCAAACAAATCATTTTATTAAAATATTCATGGGACAGCTAGCAGGGTAGGTACCTCCCCTGGATGGCGATTGGTGATCTGAGATCTTAGATCTGAGTGTGCAAAACAAGAAACGTTGACCATATTTCAATGGCTGAACTCGTGCTCTCTAAAGGCTATGTTTTATCATTTTGTACTGAAAGTAAAAGATCAATTATTAATAGATGAGCATATTTTATTAGTGTGCACTCCATTTTATAAGGGTGTATGTCAGATTACTTTCTCAGTTACGTTTTGTTTATTAAAATATTTAGGGGACAGTTGGCAGAGTAGGCACCACCCTGGATCCTAATTGCTGATCTGATCTGAATCAATGTATTAACTCTTCATTCTCAAGCCTTCACAGCATTATACACTACATCTTCTCTCTCACCTGAAACCTTGACCTTATTGCAATGGCTGAACTTGTGCTCTCTTCCCTGCTCCCTGTGCTCTTTGAGAAGCTGTCTGATGCAGCTTTGAAAAGCATTGCTCGCCACAAGGGAATCGATGCTGAGATCAAGAAATGGCAGAAATCATTACTCTCAATCCAACTTTACCTTACTCATGCTTCTCAGTTGGAGATAACTGATCCATCTGTGAAACAACGGCTCAATAATCTCCATCATCTGGCTTATGACATCGATGATGTCCTGGATGGTTGGCTGACTGAAGCCATGTATCCTGAGTTGACCCACGAGTCAGAAGGCATCACCAACAAGGTAAGAAAGCTACTTCCACCTTGTTGCACTAATTTCTCACGGACTGCTACGCTGATTGATGAGTTAGATGATATTTCTAACCAATTACAAGATCTAGTTAAGCAGAAAACTGAGCTTGGTTTAGATAATCTTGGTTTGAAAGTGGAAGAGGGAATTAGGCCAGTTAACAAACCTCTGTTTTTGATCCATCTGATATTGCTGGACGCCAAGCTGAGAAAGATGCTTTTGTCCAAGAGTTATTGTTACCAGCGGGTGAACCACTTGATAAAAACTATAGCATCGTTCCCATAGTTGGTATGGGTGGGATTGGGAAAACTACGCTGGCTAGACTTTTGTACGACGAAAAGCTAGTCAATGATCACTTTGAGCTCAAGGCGTGGGTTTGTGTTTCGGATGACTTTGATATCCATGGTATAAGCAAAAAGATATTTGAAGCTATAGGGGGTAAGGTGAGGAAGGAAAAAGAAGATTTTAATAAGCTTCAAGAAGATATTAGAGATCAAGTAAAGGGTAAAAAATTTCTATTCGTACTAGATGATATTTGGAGTGAAAATTACATGGATTGGAAAACCTTGGTCGGACCGTTTTATACATGTGCCCTTGGAAGTAAAATCATCATAACAACACGGAAGGTTGAATTAGTCAGTCAGTTGGTTCGCAAGCCTGTAAACAACCATTTGAAAAAACTCTCAGATGATGATGCTATGTCTTTAGTTGCTCGACATGCATCAGGTGTGAAAAACTTTGATCCACATTCGCCACTCCTACCCTATGCTAAAGGTATTGTGAAAAAATGCGGTGGGTTACCTTTAGCTTTGGTAGCACTTGGTGGATTGTTGAGTAAAAAAAAAGATGACGTAGAGCACTGGAAGAAAGTGTTAAACAGTGATATATGGAGATTAAAAGATAAGGATGGAATTCTCCCAGCCCTAAAACTAAGCTATGATGAACTTTCTGCACCTTTGAAAAAGGTGTTTGCATATTGCTCCTTGTTTCCAAAGGACTTCCTATTTGACAAGGAGGACCTCGTTCTATTATGGATGGGAGAAGGGTTCTTGCAGCAGCCAACTCCATTCGATTCAACAGAAGAAGACTTGGGTCAAGAATTCTTTGATGAGCTGTTGTCAAGGTCATTTTTTCAGCCTGCACCTGATAATAAATCATTGTTTATGATGCATGACCTCATGAATGACTTGGCGAAATCTGTTGCTGGTGAGTTTTTTGTAAGATTAGACAGTGAGGCAAAAACAGAAGAAAGTTTGGATATTGGTGTAGAGATGTTGAAGTACCGCCATATGTCATTCGTTCCTGAGAAATATGTAACTTACGAGAAATTCAAGGCATTCATCAAAGAAGAAAAATTGAGGACATTCTTGGCAACTTCGGTAGGGACGGAAGAAAGTTGGTCACATTTCTACTTATCCAATAAGGTTCTCACTAACTGGCTTCTTGAGTTACCGTTATTAAGGGTTCTAAGTTTGAGTCACTTTAATATAAGTGAGGTTCCGGAGTCCATTGGTGCTTTGAGGCACTTGAGATATCTTAATCTATCTCAAACTAGAATAACTCATTTACCGGAAACAGTTTGCGATCTCTACAATTTACAAACATTGATCCTATCCGGTTGTAATGAGTTAACTAAGTTGCC
Organism: Ambrosia x helenae; assembly: GCA_030844895.1. NCBI lineage: Eukaryota > Viridiplantae > Streptophyta > Magnoliopsida > Asterales > Asteraceae > Ambrosia > Ambrosia x helenae. Next base: position 39,269,522 of record CM061234.1, on the reverse strand, counting down.
CGACAACTTCTCAAGGCTTAAAAACCTTCGTCATCTTGATGTTAGGGACACCTGGCTTTTGTTTCAAATGTTGGTAGGGCTTGGCGAGTTGAAAAGCCAACAAATTACTCTCTCCAAAATCAATATCGAAAGTGAAAATGGGTTTGAAATAGCCAAACTTAAAGAATTTAAAAATCTATGTGGGAAAATTTCCATCAAAGGCTTGGAAAAAGTGCAAAATGCAATTCATGCAAAGGAGGCAAACTTTTCACAAAAGAGGATTAGTGAGTTAGAGTTTGTATGGAGTAATGAGCTAAATGATTCACGAAATGGAATGCTTGAAAAAGAGGTCCTAAGTGAGCTGCAGCCATGTCATGAAAAGTTAATACAACTCAAAGTTTACTCATATGGGGGACTAGAGTTTCCAAAGTGGGTTGGGGATCCCTTGTTCCTCCATTTGAAGCACGTGTCAATAAGTGGTTGTAAGAGATGTACATCTCTACCGCCACTTGAGCAGCTACCGTCACTTAAGGAGTTGTTTATTGGGGGCTTATATGGGGTGGAAGAAGTGGATTTTAAGTCATCTGGGGCTGGCTGTGGATTTCTTTCACTTGAAATTCTGAGATTTAGAGATATGAGTGGGTGGAAGAAATGGTCAGGGGCTGTGTTTCCACGCTTGCAAAAGCTTGAAATAGAAGGTTGTCCTAATTTGGTTGAAGTCACACTTGAAGCTATGCCTTCATTGAATGTTCTAGAAATAAAAGATTGTCCTAATTTGGTTGAAGTCACACTTGAAGCGCTACCTTCATTGAATGATCTAAGAATAAGTAAATGTGATAGTGGTGTGTTGAGAAGGCTGGTTGAAGTAGCTTCAGCAGTCACCAAGTTGAGTATAGGAGATATTTCAGGGCTGAATGATGTGGTGTGGAGAGGTGTTATAGAGTATCTTGGGGCAGTTGAAGAATTAGAGATACGAAAGTGTAATGAAATAAGATACCTGGTGCAATCAGATGCAATTGCAGGTAAGACTCTTGTGAAGCTGAGGAAATTGAATGTGAGATATTGTGATAAGTTGGTGAGTATAGGAGAGAAAGAGGAGGAGGAGGATAATTGTAGGAGCAACCTCCTACCAGCTCTTAAGACGTTGGATGTGTCTGATTGTAAGAACATGGTGTGTTGCAGTTGCCCAGATGGCATTGAGGAGTTGAGTGTATGGGATTGTAGTTCAATGACAGTTGTCTCGTTTCCAAAAGGAGGACAGGAGAAGCTCAGGTCAGTTAGAATATGGTGTTGTAGGAAACTATTGGAAAGGGAGTTAAGAGGACAAGAAATGAACAACAGCAGAAGAAGCAGCTTTCGGATGCTTGAATATGTAGAGATAAATGGTTGGCCAAATCTGAAATCAATCATTGAATTGAATTGTTGTGTTCATCTCACTAAATTGAGAATAGAAGATTGTGAAAGTCTGGAGTCATTTCCTGACAATATAACATCTTTAAAGATACTGGTTATAGTCAATTGTCCAAAATTGGATGGTTCCTCCTTTGTTGGTGACAATTGGACATGGTTGGAGAAACTAGAAATAGTCAATTGTAAAAGTATGGATGCTTCATTACCTGGTTGGGTTTGGCCTCCCAATTTGCGTTCTTTAAGACTAAAGAAGTTGAAGAAGCCCATGTCAGAGTGGGGCCCACAAAAGAAGAAGTTTCCAACCTCACTTGTGGAACTAACGTTACACGGTGATGGTGAAGATGGAGTTGATAGTAGCGATCAGTTTGCTCATATTCTTCCTTCATCTCTTACTTCTCTTCAAATATGCGAATTTAAGAAATTGGAATCAGTAGTTTCAATGGGACTCCAACACCTCACCTCCCTCCAACATCTAGACTTTTATTTTTGCCCTAATCTGAAGGAAGTGTCTTTGGATCCCCAACACCTCACCTCCCTCCACCATCTCACTTTTTATGAATGCCCTAAGATGAAGGATCTACCACAACTGTTGTTCCCTTCACTCTTGAGATTAAAATTCGTCAACTGCCCAAATCTGGAAGAAAGATATTGTAAAAACGGGAGTTACTGGCCTCTCATCTCCCATATCCCCTGTATCACTACGTCATTCTTGGACTGGATGTAAAGGTATCTCTCCTCTACCTTAACCTTTTAATGATTTAAAATTAAATATCTTGTTGACTGCTTTCTTTTTATTTTATTTATTTTTTTATTTTTTTTTTGAAAATTGGTTATTAAATTGTTCATGTTAATATGTAAATGTGTGTAGTCATATAATAACTGCCAATGAATATTATGTGTATGAGAAATAACCCAGATGGGCTTAGTGCAGTGAGTTTCCCTTAGATATGTTGACTTTTATGCATCTTTTTATATATAATTAACAAAACCATATTAAAAAAGTTTCTACACTCTTTGATTTTAATCATGATTTGTTGCTAATCAAATACTGTTTGGTATCTAGTTTGGTCTGTTCAAGAGCTTATTTTGATTATCGTCACTCTCTTTCTTTAGGATAAGAGAGATTGCATCTGCACAACAATTGCAGAGTTCCATATATATGAATTTTTATGTAGTTATATTTCCCAGCTGCAGAGTTCCAAATATATGAATATGTAGAAATCATGAAGCACTTAGTTACTATTTTGTTTATCGGCAGACTAATACCTTAGTTTTTGATAGAACTTTTTAGCTTTCTTATTTAATTCGACAAGTTGGTCTATATGAGGAAACTGACCATTATTATATCCCTGGCTGATTTAATCCTGCAGGCTCAATTATGATGGGAAGCATTTTACACTTTCTACTACTGATTTGCGAGCCATCACAGCAGGGAGCAAAACCTTAGATTTGATTGGAACATTGTGATCTTTCCTTCCTTTTTTTTTTTTTTTTTTTTTTTTTTTTTTTTGCATAAAAGAACCAGTTGACTCGGATTGTATTTTGTTGGTAATAAGTTGTATTTTGTTTGTAATGGGTCAGAACACGGATTGTCTATTGTGTGTTGCCTATTACTCTATTTTGTTGGTAATAGGTTGTATTTTGTTTGTAATCGGTCAGAATGCGGATTGTCTTTTGTGTGTATCCCTATTACTCTATTTTGTTGGTAATAGGTTGTATTTTGTTTGTAATGGGTCAGAACGCAGATTGTCTATTGTGTGTATGCCTATTACTCTATTAGTGATTAGTGCATCACTGATGTTAGTTGTACCTATTTCATTCATTTTTGTTACTCTTGCGATTGCATGTGATGTGTTTTGAATGGAAGAGCAGCTTGTCATTGGTTTTAGTAAATCCAATTTTCCATGCCAAACATAACTGGTGGCAGATTCAGACTTGCATATCAAAACATCCAAGAAGAATCAAGAACGACTCAAGTCAGAAGTGTCGAAACGACAGATTGTGTATTGTGTGTAAAAAAATCTAATAACAGAGCATTCAGGGGAGTGGTAACAGAATGGTTAATCATCAAGCAGCAACTTAATATTACAACTGCATAAGTTGCACACAGATTACTGTAAGTAAAACAAAAACAGATTTACACAGCCAGGAAACCAATATACAGGATACCCGGAAACCCAAAAAATAAAAGAAAACCAAAGCTCACCAATCGGTCATCCATAATTTCAAACAAATCATTTCCGTCTGCAAATTGAACAAACTGTAAAACCAACCTTCATTCTGTATTTACCCACATGTAATGAAAACATGTCTGGTTGTAAGGAACATATTGCTTTTGAATTTGATTAATTTATAACTATGCCTATGTGACTGTTTATGAACAGATCAGTAATGGTTCATGTGGACTCATTTCGGATTCCTCGAGTTTGTTGAGAGGAATCCGAATCTGTTTCTTCTTCTGCAAGAGAACACACAAAAATCAAGCAAATAAGTAGATATTTCACACATTTAACTTACCAATGGACCAATTCTTCTTATATGCTTAATCGTTAACGGGTCAAAAGGGCAAACAAAAATAAATTAGCCTATATGATTAGAAAGGAACCAAAACCAAAAATTTCTAATACATTAAAACCTCTTGAATCATATATTTATATTGAATAATCACATTATTATGGGAATAATGTAATTTTTGTAAACATTGACAAAACTAAATATTTAATTAGAAATTCTGGGAAAAATGAAGTCTCACATCAACCTGACCCATACAAAGATTTCTCAACCCACCCATTCATTCACTTAATGTATTTCCTCACTGTTCGTGCTTATAAAATCTTTAGATTGTAAACTCCTCAACCTGACCCATAAGAAAACCCACAAAACTCAAGCAAATAAGTACATATAATCAATTTTAACACGTATAACTTACTAATGGATCAATTCTTCTTATATGCTTAATCGTTAACGGGTCAAAGAGGCAAACACAAATAAATTAGCCTATACAATTAGAAAGTTGCCAAACCTAAAAATTTCTAATACATACAAATCTCTTTAACCATTTTATCAAATAATCACATTAATATTGGAATAATGTAATTTTTGTAAACAATGACAAAACCAAATATTTCACAAGAAATTCTGGGACAAAAAGAGGTCTCACATCAACCCGACCCATACAAAGATTACCCTGTCACCCAACCCACCCGTCCATTCAGTTGATGTATTCCCTCGCACATTTGTAGTCAATATAATTAGTTAAAAGATGACTAGAATTGTTCAGAAGGGGAATTAACAGGAGAAAATAAGATATACATACACTAGGAACGAAAAAGGAAGAAAGAGCAAGATGGGGTGGAGACTTGAGGGAGGGAGAGAGAGAGAGATCTTACTGAAAAGTGACTTCACTGTTGGCCTTTTAGGTTTTGTACTCTTCTTCAACTCAGCTAAAACATGTGTACAAGGAATTATTCATTAAGACCATGACGATGCCATCTTACAAGTCATCTTAACCAAGAATGCTCAAAAACGATAGGAGTTATATTCATTAATAAGGAATTATTATGGATTTGCATTCATAAACTATTCTATTGCCTTATTTAGGATCAAAAAAAGAGAAACAGATAAACATGTGTAAAAGGAGAGAGCGGGTACCGATTCCTGGCACTTCATGCTCGTTTACAATTTCAAAGTTTTTATATGTGTACCCCATAAAGTTGACATCTTTAGAGGAGAGCATCTGCAATTGCCAAAAAGTAGTGGAATATATGTACAGTTAGAACACAAAAGAAAGATATATCATAATACTAATGAGGGTTGAGTTCCTGTACAAATAGTGTTTTTTGTGACAAGTGTAAGAAGTGTTTTGGTCCATTAGATCTAAAGATGGATGGTTGAGATTGAGTAGTGGCAAAATTGTAATAAGTGTTATAAACTTAATTAAAAGATTTGACCTGATTGGGGTATATTAGTCTTTTTGTTTGTTTTTAAAATAGAGATAATTAATTATTCCATTAAATTCTCTCAATCTACTACCATTTTTCTCTCTTTCTCTCTCTCTCTCTCTCTCTTCCAAGATGAAGATCGATGATCATAATCTTCCCAGGAACATCTCATGACCTACCATAGTAAGCATTTGAAACCTATTTTTTTCTTTTATAAGTCTAATAATGAAACAAATATTGAATGATTTGGGTGTTTTAAATTAAAGGGTTTTTGGATTTACAAGAAAGAGGATGAAAAAGATGAGAGGTTACTGCAGTGTGTTTGGAGGACCAAGGTAAGTTTTATATTCATTAAGTCTCATGTAGTGATTGTTAATGATTTAATGCAATAATCTGGTGTGTTATAGATAAAATGACGAAGATAAAACACACCGGTTCATCAGAAAAACACCCTTATAGTTAATAATAAAACACACCATTTTCGAATAACTCAATATTATGGTTGATGATAAAACACATCATTTCTAATCGAAAAAGCATTTTGGGGTTTTTTTTTCTTTTGTTTGTTGCATGTATAGGGACTAGCATGAAGAAGGCTGAATTAGAGTGTTTAAACGATGATATTGGATCATATGAAGGGGGTGCAGAGCAAAAAAAAAACCTATAATCGAAGTTTTTTTACATGACAAGAGGATGGTATTACCATCTCCTGATGTGTTTTATCATGCATCTATTGTGTTTTATACTCATGGTTGTATGATGATGTGTTGTATACTGATGTTGTGTTTTATACTCATGAGTTGTATCATACTGTTGTGTTTTATGCTGATGTTGTGGTGTTACGGTTGAATAAAAAAATGAAGAAAAGATATAATCTTTTATAAAAATGGAAATGTATGTAAATGCATGATACTAACCTAAAATAAATTAATGGATTAATTATAATTAATAGTTAAATTGACTAATATACCCTTATTGCTAAATAAATAATATTGCCACGTGTCAAGTTTCTATTGCTTCTTACACTTCTCACAAAAAAAACTCATTTGTACAGGAACCTAAACCATACTAATGAAATAAGCTAATACAGTTCAAGAGAATCCACAATGTGCAACAAAAATAAGGTTGGTAGTCATGCGTAAAATCTATAGAACCATATAATACGCATCAAGTCAACGATACAATGAAAACCCGTTTGATCGTGATTCAGAAAAAGGTTGATTGACAGTTGACTAATAAAGTTATCCTTATTTGCTACACTGACCAGAAGATTTTTACAGCTATGGCTGGACATAGGTACATGTCATTCTGCATACGTGATACACCAAACAAATCTAAAAACGCTTTATTGACGATAATAAAACCAACAAAACACTTGCGATATGGACACGAATTACCAACTTTAAAGGTGTTACTTATCAGTATTATATCATTTAAACTTTCTGATTCTAACTTGCTACTAAATGTACTCTTGTTAAGTGTTTTTACTTTTTAGAGAAAGTTAGAAAGAAAATAAAAAGTCACCATAATGAGTAGGTTTGTAGTTATTGACTTGCTAAAATTCATCACTTCGCAAGGAGAAGTCACCATTCTTGGGTAGCGAGTTTATGAAAGTTCACCATTGACCTTTTAATAGTATTTATAGTAGCAGAGATATTTTTGTGGTCTACATGAAACAGTTAATAGAAACCTAATATAGCATTTTTAGACCAATAATTTCCATGTATGATGAATCAGATTAGACTAGGTGTTCATCTTTCTTCATCACTAAGTTTGTGTTGGCTTTCATTCTTTCGCTCGCATTGTATATCTGAAGTTTATGAGGACACATTAAGACCAACTTTCTTGCATGTTAATCAAGAGTAGTTCCTTTAGTAATTTAAAACTATTTTTAACTACAAACAGAAAAAGACGGAACTTGAACAATGATAAAGTTCTAAATTCTAGGGAAAATTTCCGTCGGAACAAGTGTTTAAATATTAATTTGATTATTTGTTTGTATATGCAAAATGTATGGTTCTTATTTAGGTCTGCCTCTTATGATGCAAAACTGCATAAAAATTTGTATTTAATATTCTTGTTGTTTTTTTAGTACTAAATAATAAGTTTAGTTAGATATGGTAATTCCTTTAACTTATGAATGGGTCGATTTGGGTAAAGCACCCAAAACAGGTCAAATCAACAAATTTAGCAAAAAATGTAACAAATCAAATGGGTTGAAAGTTACCTAAAGTCTATTCTAATTGCATAGTATGCATACAACTTCCAATGGCGGCTTCATTTAAGAATTTATATTGACAATGCAATAACATTGTTTTTTTAATCACAATTAATAATTAACAACTCACATATTTTTTAGAAGAAATAAAATTAGTACAAAAATGTGTTTTGTAGGTCAAAGTGTCGAACCTTCCAACTCACCCATCTAGTCACCTCAAAATTGTGTAAATGACTAGCATGGGTGTGAAGGATTTAAGCCCCCCTTGTTTACATTTATCTATAAATATTTGTTTGTACGTAAACGTTGTGCCAATTTATTATGATAAGAACACATAAAATTGTGTATAAAATTAAAAAGAAGACTCAATGTAGTGCTCAAATGATTCAAACAAATCTCTAAATGACGATGTTGCACTCAGTTCATTGTGGTATTTTGTTAGAAATGGTCCTTCTCTAATAGTTAAGCTAATTTTATTTCTACATTTGTATGAAACTATTTCATTTTTTTTCTTCTCTTTGCTTTTTTTTTTTTTTTTTCATTTTGTTGAAATAATACACATCAATGTGTTATGTGAACGTTTTACCAACCTAATCTGGGAACAAGCGGATAGACCTTATTGCCCAAAATGTTACACCTGTTAGGATCGTAGAACACACACGCACACGAACACAAGTATTTACGTGGTTCGGTCTAAAATGACTTACGTCCACAGGGGCAACTGGGGTATTCTTTTATTGAGTGATACAAATATTACAAGTACAAGAGAGTATTTATAGGCCTAAATTAGGGTTAAAACCCTATGCTAATCTTGCTCAACAAGTTAAGCAAACTGGGCTTCAAACGACTGGGCCTATAAGTGGGCTGAAGGCAACATCTCCAACAACACCCAAAAAAACATATCCGATAATGACACAAATATGTCTGTCAAGAGAACATGTATGTAGAAAAATAACTGTTGATAAGAAAATACATTTAGTATCGTATTAAGCCCGAAACTTTCTTGCATGTGAGTCAAGAGTAGTTCCTTTAGTAATTTAAAACTATTTGTAACCACAAAAAGAAAAAGACGGGAGCTTCAACAATGATAAAGTTCCTAATTCTAGGAAAAATTTCTGTCGGAACAAGGCTTTAATATTAATTTAGTCATTTGTTTGCGTATGCAAAATGTATGGTTCTTATGATGCAAAACTGCAAGATCGCAGTCTTCACTCCAAATCATTTGAAGTTTCTTTTATGTTTGATGGTTATAAATATCTAATGGGATTGGCTCTGAAATAATTCTAAAGAATATTACATAATTATTTAATATTCTTGTTATGGTGTTTTTAGTAATAAATAATAAGCTTGATATGTTAATTTCTTTAACTACGAATGGGTCGATTTGGGTAAAGCACTCAAAATAGGTCAAATTAACAAATTTAGCTAAAAAGGGAACAAATCAAATGGGTTGAAAGTTACCTAAAAGTCTATTCTAATTTTATAGTATGCATACAACCTTCAATAATGGCTTCATTTAAAGATTTAGATTGACAATGCAATAACATTGTTTTTGTAATCATAATTAACAAGCCAAATATTTTTTAGAAGCAATAAAATACATACAAAAATGTTAGGTCAAAGTGTGAAACCTTCCAACTTACCCATCTAGTCACCTCCAAAATGTGTTTTGATGGGTTTAAGTCCCCTTTTCTGACATTTATCTATATTTGTTTGTACGTAAACGTTGTGCCAATTTATTATGATAAGACTACATAAAGTTGTGTATAAAATCAAAAAGAAGACTCCATGTACTGCAAAACAAATCTCTAAACAACGATGTTGCACTCAGTTCATTGTTGTATGTTGTTAGCAATAATCCTTAGCCAACAATTAAGCTAATTTTATTTTCTACATTTGTGTGAAACCATTTCCTTTGCTTTTTTTTTTTTCATTTTGTTGAAATAATACACATCAATGTGTTATGTCCTAGTTTTACCGGCCTAATCTTGGAACGAACGGATAGGCCTTAATTTATTGCCCAAAACGTTACACCCAAAAAACATATCCGATAATGACTCATATGTCTGTCAAAAAGACATTTATATATTACTATTTATGTGAACTTAATATATTGCAAAATTAGGGTAAATGGATAAAAACAAATAGCTGGTTTAAATAGTTTCCAAGTAGCATAATCTACAGAACATATTAATCACGGTTGTGGTTGCAGTTGCAGTCAGTAAACCAATTAAGATTCTTACTAACCTTTCTCCAAGGGCTCGATTTTGTTGAGGAAGGAATGTGGTTTTCACCCTGCAGCAGTAGTATTACCCAGACAACAAAAGAGTAAGCATAAGAACATAATAAGATATTAAATAAACAGTTAAAAACTATAGTAGTACACCAACTAAAGAATCAACCTCTTCAAACTTCTCAAAATTTTGGGTATCTAGCTCGCGATTAACTTCTGGAATAAATGCAGCTTGCATCTGATACATTTTTCCCATTCTATACCCTTGAACCATGGGTGCGCCTTTATTTCATGAGCGCCTTTGGTTCCAAGCCTTTTCTCAACATTGCAAAGAAGTTTACAGATTAAATCTTTTTCCTCTGGTGACAACTTTGCCTCTTCAAGAAATTTCAAATGAGTTCTCCTGTTCACTATCTGAATAAGCAAGGTAGAACTTATTAACATCGATAAAAACAACGATAAACTATAGTGCACTATGACACAAAAATCAATTATGTAATATGCTAAAGTGAAATTTGACCTTTCTACAAGTATACATCGGTTCATCTGAATAAAAGGGTGGGTAACCTACAAGCATTTCATACATAATAGCCCCAAGAGACGACCTACAGGCAGGAAAATAAATTTAGATTAATATTAATATAACTATATACAAAAGTGCTTCTTTTACACCAAAGATACAAACCAATCACACTCCATTCCATATCCTTTCTTCAGCAAAACTTCAGGAGGGATATAATCCGGTGTGCTGACGGTAGAATAAGCCTACATTATTACAACACCAAAGATTCTTAAAATGCTCAATATCAATGCATTGGAAAAAATGAATAAATAAAACAACTTACAAGCATCCTCCTGTTTCGCTGTTAATGCAGCAGTTGCTCCTGTTGAGTGCGTTTTGGTATAGCAGGGCCCGTCACTTTGAAGGGCCCCACTTAAGTTATTTGCATAAATAAAATCTTTTTCTTGAAAATTAGTGCAGTCTAATGGTTTACATAATCCAAAATCCGACAATTTTATGTGCCCAAACTTATCAAGCAGCAAGTTGTCGGGTTTGATATTTTTGCATAAGTTGGAAAAAGATTATACGTGGGATTAAAAATGGTCCCATGTTTGTATGAAGTGAAGTGAAAAAAATCATATCAACCTATGAATGTAATTATGTTTGTGTATTGATTCAATTTCCAAAACAGTTTCCCCAACATAAAACATAGCTTCAACTTCAGTCAGGGGCACAGCTTAGTTGGGGCGGCTGACCACCCTGAATTTTCACGTAAAAGTTCTGATTATATAGTATTCGTAAAGAAAATTTTGGAAATATAGGGTTTCGTCTCCCCAAAACTGGTTTTCGACCCCCCGAAACTAGTGACTTCCGACACCGAACCTTCGGGTCAAGCTTCGCCACTGACTTCAGTCAATGTATCCTTTCGCATCGGTAAAGTCATCATATCTCCACTTGGAAGATATTCCATTACGAGGTAAAGATATTATTCATTTTGGAGTGAGGAATAAAGTTTGACAATGCAATTGCTATCAATTTCTGCAAGCAGGTTCCTTTCTGCTTTCACATGTTCAACCTAAAAAGAAAGAAAGTAAAAACTTCAATAAAAACCAACTTAAAGCATTTTAAATAAAATCTTCACTAGACACGATTACCTGGCCTCTATGAAACAATTAAGATTTTTTTAAGTTTTTCATTGCATACACGTTACCAGTTGTCTACTTGTCTTCTCCCTGCATATTCTAAACTGGAATAGATTAAAAGTCAATGGTCAGGCAGTTCAAAAAGGGTTAAAGATTTCGACTTTTGTATGGTCATGTAAAAAATAAGATAATATTCTTCACCTAACGCACCCTTTCCTATCATTGTTAGTGACCTAAAATCATCAGCGCCCATTTTATGCCTCTGAATGCGCATATATTCTGTCTCTTTTATCTCAAGATGTTTAAGTTAATTGTTTTGCTCTTCTTCAGTGACTTCTGAATCAACCAATTTCTTCTCAAGAACATTACGCCTGCATCAAGAATGAATTTCTGTTATCACTTTTAGCATTATAGTTTTTAAAAAATGCATATATACATGTGAAATATCAGTCAAACCTGTTGTACTCCTACTCCTACCACCGACTCATCATATAAACATCAATTTACCCAATCTATATCTATATCTATATATAGGGTCGAGATCCTGTGCAAAGTGTGTTTTGTGTGAGAAGGGTAAGAAGTGTTTTGGACCATTAGATCATCTTAATCAATGGTTTATATTTAATGAGTGGCATTATTGTAAATAATGTTATAGTTATAATAACTAATTAGGCTACTTAGGGGTATAATGGTAAAACACACCCTACATTTAATTCACATTTAATTGATACCTCTTAAAAAATGGAAACCACCATTAATTCTTATTACTCTCTTTCTCTCTCTTTCTCCTCTCTATCTCCCTGCGCCACCTACACAACCGCCATCAACCACCACAAGCCACCACCATCAACCAAACCATCATTCGACAGCCACCATCACAAACATAAAAATCGGAGTGTTTTTTTAGGGATGAAGATGAAGACGACATGAGGTGATAATGATGTGTTTTATGGTGGATTATTTTAAACAACATTCATATTGTTGTGTTTTATGTTCAAAGGATTTTTGTGTGGTTTAGTGTTTTTTGAATTTAAAACACATTTTAAATGTATGTATAGTTGTGTTTTTGAATGTGTTACTGATTGTGTATGATGAAGATAAAACACATTTGATTATGGAGAAGATGATGATAAAACACACGGGACTGTTTAAAACACAAAGTTGAGAATATGGTGATAAAACACACGGGTATGAACGTAAAAACACCTTGTTGATGAAGCAACTTACAAGACTATAATAAAACACCAATGTGCATAAAAAACCATATTTTTTGCATCAGTAAAACTCCTTATAAAAATAACACAAAAGGTGTGTTATACCTTTAATCCTTATGGTATACCAGTAAAACACCATGTGCTCACATCAGTAAAACACACCAATATGAATGCTGATTTGGTCGTGAATAATTCAGAGAATGAATGATAATGTGGTGAATGTTAATAAAAACTCTGTAAATAATAGTGAGGATGTGAAACAAAATCCCTAAGAATGCTCCAACATTAATCACAAAATTAAATTAGCCATTATCTCCTAAAATAAGATTAGCAATGCAATTTACAACGTTACCCTTCTATATAATAAAATAAGCCTCCATGTTATTGGTTCTCACACTTCTCACACAAAATAAGTTTTGTACATGATCCTAAATCTCTCTCTCTCTCTCTCTCTCTATATATATATATATATATATATATATATATATATATATATATTGCAAATGTATTAATCCTACATGTCATACTCTTATGCAATCTCTCCTTTGAGAGATGCCACATAGGATGTGATGTGGCAACTATAAACCAATTAAAAAAAAGAAATAAATATGATTTAACCTAATCTATTAAATACAATATCTACTAAATCTAAATATTAAACCTTTATTATTTTATCTCTCGTGTTTCCTCCCATAACTTTTAAACGTTAATATCTTTTATATACGAGATTTTTTAAAGAAAAAAATTACACCAAATTAACGAGCGTTTTATTATCTTTCCAACGAGTACCATATTGCTATATAAAAATCGGAGAAAAAAATGACTAATTTTCTGTAATCCGACAGGTATTGTGTCGGGTTTGGGATTAGTTTAAAAAAATTGTGGGTTTGGGTCGGGTCGGGTCTGGTGATGCCCGACCCGATTACCCGAAACAACATACCCAAATACCCGAACTATATACCCGATCGTATACCCATGAATTTTTTAACGCATCATATAACCCTTAGACTAATGCATTCGATATTTCAAAAATTAACTTTTTTTCTTATTTCATGTTAGTTCTTTTTAGAATGATCGATTACAAACTTCCGAATTCATTTGTAATGACACTAGATTTATACCTCGGTGCAGAGATTCGTTTTTTTTATATTTGAATATGATAACTTATGGCAGAGATTTGTTTAAAATAATAATAATATATTTTATTATGTTATATTAGATATTTCAACCCGGTACGCTCCCGGGACAGAAACTAGTTGAACAATATAGTATAGTAGCTACTTGTTTTCACAAGGGTGAAATTCATATATTATGTGCCCAATAATAAGGCATTCACAGTAAGTTATTAAAAAAATACAAATTACAACTAGGCACATATCAAGGCATTTCATCGAACATGTGGCGTGCTTCACACGTACAACCGTCTACCCACAACAATAAACAAAACAGATAACCCCAGTAAACAAACAACCTCATAAATACAAACCTTTTCATCACTTATTAACAAAAAGGTACCTTATCAAACAAAATAAGAAGCTACAGGTCAGAGTATTTGCATGAAGGGCATCTGAGGGGATATTTTCAGCGGTCAGGTTTTGATGGCGCCAACTGATGGTGGTTCAATCCGTGTGACAAGTGGAGGATCCCCTAATTGGGTATCATAAAACAGCACGTTTTCAGATGGCTACAGCTTCCAAACTTTGTCTCTCTTATATTTATTGGTTTTGATGGCAAATCTCTGATTATATAGTATTCGTAAAGAAAATTTTGGAAATATAGGGTTTCGTCTCCCCAAAACTGGTTTTCGATCCCCCGAAACTAGTGACTTCCGACACCGAACTTTCGGTTCAAGCTTCGCCACTGACTTCAGTCAATGTATCCTTTCGCATAGGTAAAGTCATCATATCTCCACTTGGAAGATATTCCATTACGAGGTAAAGATATTATTCATTTTGGAGTGAGGAATAAAGTTTGACAATGCAATTGCTATCAATTTCTGCAAGCAGGTTCCTTTCTGCTTTCACATGTTCAACCTAAAAAGAAAGAAAGTAAAAACTTCAATAAAAACCAACTTAAAGCATTTTAAATAAAATCTTCACTAGACACGATTACCTGGCCTCTATGAAACAATTAAGATTTTTTTAAGTTTTTCATTGCATACACGTTACCAGTTGTCTACTTGTCTTCTCCCTGCATATTCTAAACTGGAATAGATTAAAAGTCAATGGTCAGGCAGTTCAAAAAGGGTTAAAGAATTCGACTTTTGTATGGTCATGTAAAAAATAAGATAATATTCTTCACCTAACGCACCCTTTCCTATCATTGTTAGTGACCTAAAATCATCAGCGCCCATTTTATGCCTCTGAATGCGCATATATTCTGTCTCTTTTATCTCAAGATGTTTAAGTAAATTGTTTTGCTCTTCTTCAGTGACTTCTGAATCAACCAATTTCTTCTCAAGAACACTACGCCTGCATCAAGAATGAATTTCTGTTATCACTTTTAGCATTATAGTTTTTAAAAAATGCATATATACATGTGAAATATCAGTCAAACCTGTTGTACTCCTACTCCTACCACCGACTCATCATATAAACATCAATTTACCCAATCTATATCTATATCTATATATAGGGTCGAGATCCTGTGCAAAGTGTGTTTTGTGTGAGAAGGGTAAGAAGTGTTTTGGACCATTAGATCATCTTAATCAATGGTTTATATTTAATGAGTGGCATTATTGTAAATAATGTTATAGTTATAATAACTAATTAGGCTACTTAGGGGTATAATGGTAAAACACACCCTACATTTAATTCACATTTAATTGATACCTCTTAAAAAATGGAAACCACCATTAATTCTCATTACTCTCTTTCTCTCTCTTTCTCCTCTCTATCTCCCTGCGCCACCTACACAACCGCCATCAACCACCACAAGCCACCACCATCAACCAAACCATCATTCGACAGCCACCATCACAAACATAAAAATCGGAGTGTTTTTTTAGGGATGAAGATGAAGACGACATGAGGTGATAATGATGTGTTTTATGGTGGATTATTTTAAACAACATTCATATTGTTGTGTTTTATGTTTAAAGGATTTTTGTGTGGTTTAGTGTTTTTTGAATTTAAAACACATTTTAAATGTATGTATAGTTGTGTTTTTGAATGTGTTACTGATTGTGTATGGTGAAGATAAAACACACTTGATTATGGAGAAGATGATGATAAAACACACGAGACTGTTTAAAACACAAAGTTGAGAATATGGTGATAAAACACACGGGTATGAACGTAAAAACACCTTGTTGATGAAGCAACTTACAAGACTATAATAAAACACCAATGTGCATAAAAAACCATATTTTTTGCATCAGTAAAACTCCTTATAAAAATAACACAAAAGGTGTGTTATACCTTTAAACCTTATGGTATACCAGTAAAACACCATGTGCTCACATCAGTAAAACACACCAATATGAATGCTGATTTGGTCGTGAATAATTCAGAGAATGAATGATAATGTGGTGAATGTTAATAAAAACTCTGTAAATAATAGTGAGGATGTGAAACAAAATCCCTAAGAATGCTCCAACATTAATCACGAAATTAAATTAGCCATTATCTCCTAAAATAAGATTAGCAATGCAATTTACAATGTTACCCTTCTATATAATAAAATAAGCCTCCATGTTATTGGTTCTCACACTTCTCACACAAAATAAGTTTTGTACACGATCCTAAACCTCTATATATATATATATATATATATTGCAAAGGTATTAATCCTACATGTCATACTCTTATGTAATCTCTCCTTTGAGAGATGCCACATAGGATGTGATTTGGCAACTATAAACCAATTAAAAAAAAGAAATAAATATGATTTAACCTAATCTATTATAATCTTTAACCTAATCTATTAAATACATAATCTACTAAATCTAAATATTAAACCTTTATTATTTTATCTCTCGTGTTTCCTCCCATAACTTTTAAACGTTAATATCTTTTATATACGAGATTTTTTAAAGAAAAAAAATACACCAAATTAACGAGCGTTTTATTATCTTTCCAACGAGTACCATATTGCTATATAAAAATCGGAGAAAAAAAATGACTAATTTTCTGTAATCCGACAGGTATTGTGTCGGGTTTGGGATTAGTTTAAAAAATTTGTGGGTTTGGGTCGGGTCGGGTCTGGTGATGCCCGACCCGATTACCCGAAACAACATACCCAAATACCCGAACTATATACCCGATCATATACCCATGGATTTTTTATCGCATCATATAACCCTTAGACTAATGCATTCGATATTTCAAAAATTAACTTTTTTTCTTATTTCATGTTTGTTCTTTTTAGAATGATCGATTACAAACTTCCGAATTCATTTGTAATGACACTAGATTTATACCTCGGTGCTTAGATTCGTTTTTTTTATATTTGAATATGATAACTTATGGCAGAGATTTGTTTAAAATAATAATAATATATTTTATTATGTTATATTAGATATTTCAACCCGGGACGCTCCCGGGACAGAAACTAGTTGAACAATAAAGTATAGTAGCTACTTGTTTTCACAAGGGTGAAATTCATATATTATGTGCCCAATAATAAGGCATTCACAGTAAGTTATTAAAAAAATACAAATTACAACTAGGCACATATCAAGGCATTTCATCGAACATGTGGCGTGCTTCACACGTACAACCGTCTACTCACAACAATAAACAAAACAGATAACCCCAGTAAACAAACAACCTCATAAATACAAACCTTTTCATCACTTATTAACAAAAAGGTACCTTATCAAACAAAATAAGAAGCTACAGGTCAGAGTATTTGCATGAAGGGCATCTGAGGGGATATTTTCAACGGTCAGGTTTTGATGGCGGTTCAATCCGTGTGACAAGTGGAGGATCCCCTAATTGGGTATCATAAAACAGCACGTTTTCATATGGCTACAGCTTCCAACCTTTGTCTCTCTTATATTTATTGGTTTTGATGGCAAATCTCCGCCTAATTTGAAGATATTTTGCCGATGATGAGCTCCTCATGGCTGTTAACTCTAGACTAAACTACTAACGTTTAAGAAATTGTAGGTATCAAATACCACAGTCTAGACTCTACAGAGTGAAACATGATTGGGATATAGGCGTATATGGACATGAACAGGCATACGATATACCTATAAAAAACAGAGCCAGCTTTAAAAGGTGAACAATGTGGTAATCTTTGAAGGGTTTGACACACAAGTCTTACAATAGATCCGAAACATCTCTGAAACTTAATGCAATGCAACCGTATAATGCAGTTCGATCACAATTCTGTACACTAATCCCATTCAGCATGCGAATTAAAATTCATAAACTTTTGTTGATTGAGAGACTTAATGTTGTCTAGAAAATTCTGCGATACAAAAGGTGCCTCAAATTACAATGTACTGTACATAGTATCCTCCAACTCAGTTGTTACAAATTAGAAGAAAATTAAAAAAAATCGACACCATTGAAATCAACATGGATGTGACTTGAAGGATACAGAGTAGAGATTGTTTGTTATTGCAGGTTAATCCTCCAATCGCTGGACTTTACAAAAATGAAGCTAAACATATGTTTCACAAACCGTTGCTTATCAACGTACTCTACAATATTCAACTGTCGAGTTCCATTCGCACCTTTGAAATCATGGCATTGAGTGAAAGGAATCATAGGGGTTGCTGGAAGTTGTGACCACTCGAACTTGAGATAAGTTGCAGCTAACTGGAACCAGTTTCTTTAAATTGATACAGACACAGGTCATGTTGTTAAACAGATCCAAACAGTATCTTAACTTCAATTATCTGACCATAAATTTACAATAATATCACAGATAAAAATCATGTGCAGGCTGCAGCCTAATAATTTCGTACAAACATCTGGCGTGCTTCAAACTTGCAACTATCTACCTGCAACAATAAACAAATTAGTATAACCTCACTAAACAAAATCTCATAATTACAAGCCTTTTCGTCGCAAATTAACAAAATATTTATCATGAGCTCATCCCAATCTCTCAAAGTCTCAATGTAACATATTTATCATCTCTACTTTAAAATTATTATTTTGATGACTCTGGCTGGACATAGGTACATCAAACATAGCAAATAAGGCTATTTCTCAATGAAAAAAAAAAAAAAAAAAAAAAAAGAGTAACACTTGCAGTGTGGACGCGAGCTATCACCTTTAAAAGCATTTCTTATCAATATTTTAACTTCTATAATATATGGATATAGGATTTGAGAGAAATGGAATCCAATATAATTATAGTAACACTATATAACTGTAACGGCGTAACAAACCAGCAAGAAGCTGGGGAACAAAACAACAGATTACAAAGCTGCAACTATGCTAAAGTCTACCCAATCGCCCCAACCAATAGACTTGTCCCCAGCCCTAAATAGGCATGAAGTTACCATTAAATTCCACATCATTCCGTACAATCCACAACATCCAAAAGGTGTTGAAACTTGATTCTGCACAGGTCCTTCGTAATTCTGATCTGCAACTTCTTCTGTTTCTGCGCTTTATGTATGTGTGGCGAGCAGTTATGTTTGGAGGGAAAGAGAGAGTTTTGTTTTGAAAGTTAGTTATATTGAAACCATAAACTTTCACACTAATACACTGATGTGTCCGGCCCTTTATATATGTTCTGAACCGGCACATTAACAACAGACGCGTCCCTAGACGAATTACATACTTAGGACATAATTATCTTTCTAACCGGTGTGTTACATTAACCGGTACTAAACCTATTAAACTTAGGATACAACAATTAACACATGTTTATTATTTACATAACATAAGATAAATCAAGTTTACTAATTTAGTCTTCTAACATTCTCCCCCTTAAACTTGATTTTCCTTCTTCAACTCTTCATTCATCACTTGATGATGAACGGCTTCTCTTCTTGGGCGGCATATCTTCATTCTTCCACTTGTTGCCATCACTTGTGCTACCTTCTTCATTGTTGACTTCAACAACCAACTCGCGGCCTTTGTATTTGAGATGGTACCATTTCATCATCTCCAAATATCGGACATACACTAGCCTTAGTGTTGTTGCTATTTCTTCTTTGCTTGCCAAACTTGGTAGACCTCTTCCATAACCCATACTCATTGCAACAATCGCCCAATTTTCATATTTTGTGACTTTTTCATATCCACCAAACACTTGAACTTTAGTGTACAAATCCAATAAACTAATAGGATAACCGGATGTATCTCGTGGTGGTATAGGGGCTTCGGCCCTTATCCTTAAAAAGTCTTGCATGAACCATTTAACAATTTTCTCAAATTCCAATTCAAACTTGCGTTTGTACCTTTCAACCGTTGTTGTGACATGAATTAAATCCATGAAAACCAAGCAATCTTGCAAACTTGATTCGTTGGCTGGGTACATGATAGGACCTCTTTCCATATTGCCTTCATAATTGTCCTTATCAATAGAGAATTCTTGAAATTGCTTGAACATGTAAGCCCTTTCTTTTTCTTCAACACTTAGTGATTCTTTGATGCCTTCAAATCTGACCCGTTTGTTTGAAAACCTTTCTAGTGGTCCTTTTCCATCTTTTTCAACAATATTTTCTCTTTCGGGGCATTTAAACGTGAAGTGACTTTCACTATCACAAATTCGGCATAGAATCATCTTTCTTTTCTCTTGTAGGATCGGCCTATGTATGTGACATGTGTCGCCATCGAATTCTACTTCTAGGCCTTCTTGATTCAATCTTTCTATACTTAAAACATTTTTGCGAAGTGTAGGAACATAATATACCTTCTTGATCTTGTGTACTTGTCCTCCACTTGTGATTATCACCGATCCTCTTCCTCTAAAATACTCTCTTCTATATCCACTTGGTTGGCCTTCTACTCCAAATGATTTACTAAATGTGGCGAATTGATCCTTAAAACCACATCCATGTTCTTTTCTTGTTAGACTCGCGTGCCACACATCATCCCATCCTTTTCCTTCCGTGCCTTTCACCATAAATTCTGTTTTGCCTATCTTCTTGGGGCAATTTCTTCTAAAATGGAAGGGTTCTTTACATTTACCACAACACATCGCGTGTGGGTATTCGGGGACATCAAATGCTTGCTTGTTAAATTCTTTCTGCGCCTTTTGCGACTGTGCTTTTCTGTCTATTTTCTTCTGCGGTGTTGATCCAATATGAAATCTGGAGAAGTTGATGTTCGAAGGGTCCATACACTCCTTCTTAAATTCTGCAATCTTCTTATTGAGAATAACTTGATCCACGCGATCTTCTTCATCATGATATGGAGACATCGGCCGCTTGCCTTTGTCTTCGGGAACACCATCGGACTTCTCTTCACTATCGAATAAACCATAATACTTCTTCTGATCGGGCTCTGATGCCATGTTGAAACTTGATTCTGCACAGGTCCTTCGTAATTCTGATCTGCAACTTCTTCTGTTTCTGCGCTTTATGTATGTGGGGCGAGCAGTTATGTTTGGAGGGAAAGAGAGAGTTTTGTTTTGAAAGTTAGTTATATTGAAACCATAAACTTTCACACTAATACACTGATGTGTCCGGCCCTTTATATATGTTCTGAACCGGCACATTAACAACAGACGCGTCCCTAGACGAATTACATACTTAGGACATAATTATCTTTCTAACCGGTGTGTTACATTAACCGGTACTAAACCTATTAAACTTAGGATACAACAATTAACACATGTTTATTATTTACATAACATAAGATAAATCAAGTTTACTAATTTAGTCTTCTAACAAAAGGTTCCAAAAGTCGATAATCTGCTCAACCGAGTCTAAGTCAACCAAAATCGGCTCCAGACTATAACCAACTTTTTCATTGTTAAGCCCACCCGTTTTAAGCCTGTTAACTCTAACCTTAGGGCCTAAGCCGCCACCTAAGAGGTGTATTTAAAAAAAGTGTTATTACAAAAGATATTAACCAACATAAGCCATCTGAAAAATAATTTTACTGTCCCGCTCCTACTTTTTAAGAGTTAAAAACACAAATGATGATCAGATCACTTTAACAAACCCACAATTTCTTTCCTCTGGGCCAAAATGAATAAACTATGTATAAAAGAAGAACTGTGAGGTGTTTTTTTTCTGTTTTCTGTCAGTGCTGTAAAAGTTATGCTAATCATATTCTTTTTTAAAATACAAAGAAAGAAAATTAAGATGTAAATACAAAAGAAAAGAGATCAATTATTGAAGCTTTATATATTTAATAAGAAATGGGCCTCTAATTTGAAAGAAAAAGACAGATAAATATGTATTATATTTATAGTGGTTTTCCTTTCAGCACAATAATTCAAAGGTGGGGTTGGTGCTGCTTTTCATACCACCTTTCCATTGAAACTTAAAATTAAATGACACCACATGGAAGAGATAAGGTTATCTACTACTCCATTTCTTATTGGTGGATGCTAATTTGCATGGTCCAAAACAATAATACAATTACAAACCTTCATCTAACACTGAATGAATGAATGAAACACTTTCAACAACACAACAATTAACAGCAATTTCATCCACACCACTTTCAACAACACAACAATTAACAACAATTTCATCCAGTCTACACCACTTTCAACACTCTCATCATTATAACCAATGGCTGAACCGGTTCTTTCTGCCTTCCTGACTGTGATCTTTGAGAAGCTGACCTCTGCAGCTTTGAAAAACATTGCTCGCTACAAGGGAGTTGATGCTGAGATCAAAAAATGGCAGAGATCATTAACCCAGATTCAAGGTGTGCTTGCTGATGCTTCTCAGAAGGAGATAACCAGTGCACCTGTGAAACGATGGCTCAATGATCTCCAGCATTTGGCTTATGACATAGATGATGTCCTAGATGGTTGGCTGACCGATGCCATGCAAAGTGAGTCCACCCACGAGCCAGAAGGCATCACCAGCAAGGTAAGAAAGCTCATCCCAACTTGTTGCACAAATTTCTCACGGAGTACTACAATGCTTTCGGAGTTGGATGATATTTCCACCAAATTACAAGATCTAGTTAAGGAGAAAACTGACCTTGGTTTGATTGTAAAAGAGGATCAAACTATGCCAAGAAATAATAATAATAATAATAGAAGATTTCAATCTTCTGTTGTTGATTCATCTAGTATCATTGGACGACAAGCTGACAAAGAAGCATTGATCCAGCAGTTATTGTCACCGGTGGATGAACCATGTGATCAAAACTATGGCATCATTCCCATAGTTGGTATGGGTGGGGTTGGGAAAACTACACTTGCTGGACTTTTGTACAATGAAGAGCTAGTGAAGGATCACTTCAAACCCAGGGCGTGGGTTTGCGTTTCAGATAAGTTTGATACCTTTGCTATAAGCAAAAGTATCTTCCAATATGTGGCAGGGGTAAACAAGGAATTTTCAGATTTAAGTCTGCTTCAAGAAGATCTTGTGAACCACATAAGGGGGAAAAGGTTTCTATTGGTGTTAGATGATGTGTGGAGTGAGAGTTATGCAGATTGGGAAACCCTGGTCAAACCATTTTATACATGCGCTCCTGGAAGTAAAATCATCATAACAACACGGAAGGTTCAATTAGTCAACCAGTTAGTTCGCAACCCTCTAAACAAGCAATTGTTAAAACTCTCCTATGATGATGCTCTGTCTTTACTTGCTCGACATGCATTAGGTGTGAGTAATTTTGATTCACATGTGTCACTCAAACCCTATGCTAAAGATATTGTGAAAAAATGTGATGGGGTACCTTTAGCTTTGGTAGCACTTGGTAGATTGTTGAGAAGAAGACAAGATGAAGTAGAGCACTGGAAGAAAGTGTCAAACAATGACATATGGAGATTAAAAGATGATGGTGGAATTCACAGGGCCCTAAGACTAAGCTACGATGATCTTTCTGCATCTTTGAAAAAGTTGTTTGCATATTGCTCCTTGTTTCCCAAAGACTTCCTATTTGACAAGGAGGAATTGGTTTTGTTATGGAGGGCCGAAGGGTTCTTGCATGAGCCAACTCAAATCGATTCAACAGAAGAACTACACCACTTGGGTGACGAATGCTTTGATGAATTGTTGTCCAGATCATTTTTTCAACATGCTCCTAATAGTGAATCATTGTTTGTGATGCATGACCTCATGAATGACTTGGCAACATCTATTGCTACTGAGTTTTTTATAAGGTTAGACAATGAGTCGGAGAAGAATATTTGGAAGGTGAAGCTAGACAAGTACCGCCATATGTCATTTGTTCGTGAGGAATACGTAACATACAACAAGTTTGAGGCATTTGAAAGAGCCAAAAGTTTAAGAACATTCTTGACAACGTCTGTTGGGGAGGTATGGAGACCTTTCTACTTATCCAATAAGATTCTCACTGATTTACTTCCCCGGTTACCATTATTAAGGGTTCTAAGTTTGAGTTGCTTTCATATAAGTGAGGTACCGGAGTCCATTGGTACTTTGAGGCACTTAAGATATCTTAATCTATCTCGAACTAATATAACTCATTTACCGGAAATAGTTTGCAATCTCTATAATTTACAAACATTGATCCTATCTTATTGTTATGAGTTAACTAAGTTTCCAAATAACTTCTTGAAGCTTAAAAACCTTCGGCATCTTGATGTTAGGGGCACTCGGCTTTTGTTTCAAATGTTGATAGGGACTGGCGGGTTGAAAAGCCTACAAATTACTCTCTCGAAAATCATTATCGGAAGTGAAAGTGGATTTGAAATAGCCAAAGTTAAAGACTTTGAGAATCTATGTGGAAATATTTCCATTCAAGGTTTGGAACATGTGCAAAATGCAACTCATGCTCATGAGGCAAACTTTTCACAAAAGAGGATTAGTGAATTAGAGCTTGTATGGAGTGATGAGCTAAATGATTCACGAAATGAAATACTTGAAAAAGAGGTCCTAAATGAGCTGCAGCCTTGTCATGAAAAGTTAATACAACTCAAAGTTTACTCATATGGGGGACTAGAGTTTCCAAAGTGGGTTGGGGATCCCTTGTTCCTCCATTTGAAGCACGTGTCAATAAGTCGTTGTAAGAGATGTAAGTCTCTACCGCCACTTGAGCAGCTACCGTCACTTAAGGAGTTGTTTATTAAAGGCTTACATGGGGTGGAAGCTGTCGGTTTTGAGTTATTTGGGGCTGGTCGTACATTTCCTTCACTTGAAATTCTGAGTTTTGAAGATATGCGTGGGTGGAAGAAATGGTCTGGGGTTGTGCTTCCACGCTTGCAAAGGCTTGAAATAAAAGACTGTCCTAATTTGGTTGAAGTCACACTTGAAGCTCCACCTTCATTGAATGATATAAGTATAAGTGAATGTGACAATGGTGTGTTGAGAAGGCTGGTTGAAATAGCTTCAGCAGTCACCAAGCTAGAAATAAGAGATATTTCAGGGCTGAATGATGTGGTGTGGAGAGATGTCATAGAGTATCTTGGGACAGTTGAAGAATTAGAGTTACGAAAGTGTAATGAAATAAGATACGTGGTGCAATCAGATGAAGTTGCAAGTAAGATCCTTGTGAAGCTGAGGAAATTGAAAGTTAACGGATGTGATAATATGGTGAGTATAGGAGAGAAAGAGGAGGATAATTGTAGGAGCAACATCCTACCATCTCTTAGGATATTGAAATTAGATGATTGTAAGAATATGGAGCGTTGCAGTTGTCCAGATGGCATTGAGGAGTTGAGTGTAGAAAATTGTAGTTCAAAGACAGTTGTCTCTTTTCCAAAAGGAGGACAGGAGAAGCTCAGGTCACTCTATATCAGGAATTGCAGGAAACTGTTGGAAAGGGAGTTAAGAGGACAAGAAATGAACAACAGCAGAAGCAGCTTTCGGATGCTTGAATATGTATCCATAAGTGATTGGCCAAATCTGAAATCAATAAATGAACTGAATTGCTGTGTTCATCTCACTAGATTGGAAATAATCAGTTGTGAAAGTCTGGAGTCATTTCCTGACAGTTTAACATGTTTAAAGGAGCTGCAAATACTCAATTGTCCAAAATTGGATGGTTCCTCCTTTGTTGGTGACAATTGGACATCCTTGGAGGAATTGGTAATAAGAGAGTGTAAAAGTATGGATGCTTCTTTACCTGGTTGGGTTTGGCCTCCCAATTTGTGTTCTTTAAAAATAGGGCAGTTGAAGAAGCCCATCTCAGAGTTGGGTCCACAGACGAAGTGTAGGATCGACTAACGTGTCACCCGACAATCACGAGGGCTATACTTAGAGTGCGGAATCCTCTAAATATGTTCTAATAACAGAAACAAAGATGAAACAATGATAAACGAGTAATCACAACACACACACGGGTCAAAAGATTATAGATTAATCACTAAAACAGAGCTCGAGTGTTTACAGAGATCAAATCAGACCTTACAGACCATGGGAGGGTGTTTGGAGAGTGTGTGAGGCAAGAACTAATGATTAGGGCAATGATTGGGCCTATTTATACCTCCCGGGTACGAACAGCACAGTATAGGCGAGTAGAATTCCATAAGGCATGTAAGACTAGCGAGTAGGCCTTAATCGCTAGTAAACACTGGCGAGTAGCAGTCTATTCGCTAGTAGTAATGGCGAGTAGGACTGTACTCGCCAATAAGACTTCTTCTACTCGCCTGTTAGATCCCAACCACCCCAAAACACGCATAAACGTCTCCAAACACCCCGTGACACGTCCAATCAACATATATACTAGCCTAGGGACATCATGCACTTACAGACTCCCCCTTGGACCAGGCTAGTATACGTACAAGAATTACTTAAGACAACGTTTATAGCAACAACTAGCAACTTTACAGACTCAAAATTGAAAACGTACAAAGCAAACATAACATAAACAAACATGCAGCATCTTCAGTCTTCATCAAATTGACATTGTCTCGATCCTGGAAAGTCTTGACCAGTCGCATCCCGCATGAACTTTGTTGGCGTGACAGAAACGAATCACCCGTTGAAACTTCAATGCTTGATCGGCTTCGGCCTTCAGATGTTGTATTGGATATAAGAACAATGTCTCCACGTCTTTCTCCGAGCAGTTAATCAGCCACATTGGATCCCATACTCTAATCTTCCTGCACGGTTTTGGCGAGTTGCTCAAGACTATTACGGCTTCGGTGGTCTCTGCGTCATAGTGCCAGTAATACAACTTAGAAGCGAAGTCTTGCTCAATCGGAGCTAATGGAATCTTCGACGCGGTTTCTGGTGGTTTAATGATGTGCTTCCAAATGGGTTTCTTTGTGATAGGATGTATCTTGTTTGTCACAACAGATTTTGGGTACTGTGGTTGGAACTGGTCCCATCCTTCAACACTTTCTCTTTTCATAATGTTGTAGAACCCTTCAAACTCATAGCGTGACTCATGATACAATGGAAGGTGCAGTCTAACCAAATCGCGTATATGCCAGAAGGGCAGACTGAGTATTTTCGTGTATGGTTGAAAGTAGAGAAGACCATCCTGCCACTTTACTCCCAACATCTTAGCATGTTTAATGTAAGCCCAGCTGATCACGCTTCCTGACATCTTCACCAACTGTTTCTTGAACATAGAAGCCTGTACAGGTTCCTTTTTCTTCTCAGACTCACCTCCAGATGGAAACCACTCAGGATACTTTTGTCTGATCTTGTCATGTCGCTCTTTCACCTTGTCTGGGACAGGTGTAGGATCAGACTTTAGCTTTTCTTCAGACTGGTTAAGCATCTCCTCAGAGATCTTAGGTATCCCGCTACTCGACTCATCAACTACATACTCAGGTGTAGTGATATTGGTTCCATCTTCCATCTCCACTTCATGATTATCTGGATGCAGCTCTGGAGCGAAGTGGCTAGCACTGGAAGATTCTCCAGGTGCTAAGCCAAAGATCTTTTCCAAGTCATCAGAAGTAACCTCAGGAGGTATTTCCCCCTCTTCCAGATCATAATCAGAAGACACATGAGGAACACACAGGTTGCCATCATCATCATATGCAAAGTAACTGTTTAGGGGCTCCACGTCTTCAACAAGAACTATCGCTTTCTTCTTTACTTTATCGCGAAGTTCTTGAATCTTGCTCATCATAGGAGCTGGCTCCCCCTGAGCAGAAGAACCTGCCTTGGGATCATCGCCTCTGCGATCGTGACTTTTCTTCGTTCGACCCGATGCAGACCCACCTGTTGATCCACCACCGCCTGTGGCTCCAGGATCACCACCATCACCCTTACCATCGTTGTCATCATTGTCATCAGATTCATCATCCTCTTCTTCATCATCATCATCTTCTTCACTATCCTCATCATCATCATCACCAGCAGTACTAGCTCCAGCTTCCGAACCACCAGTAAGTCTAGGTTGAGTTCCAGTCAGCGCATTCAACCTAGTCCTTAGCCTTATGTTTTGCTTCCTATACTTGGTGATTCGACGCTCGTTGTTCACATTTGCGAGCTGGAGATCACGATTAGACTGAATTAGCTGCTGATGTGATTCCATGAGCTGCTGTTGTGTTTCCATGATCTGCTGATGTGATTCCGTGATCTGCCTGTTCGACTCCAAGATTTGCTGATTAGACAAAGTAAGTGCGTCGACAGTGGCTCTCAGCTCAGTGTTAGCCGTGATAGTATCTCCAATCAGTTCCAACATCGCCGTTTCATTTTCTTCAATGTTGGCGTTTTTGCTCTTCATTTCGGCCATTTCCCGTGCTTGGGCGGCCACTAAAGCAGTAAGCTCTCTGACTTGGCGCTGAAGCTGTTCGTTGGTTGTTGGAGTCGAGGATGAGGATTGGGTCGAAGTTCTAGCAGCTGACGTTCTTGCTGCTTCTTTCATCATCCGTATTCTGTCGCCTATCGGATTAGCAGCCAACTGTGAACCTGTCGCTTCAGCGGTAACTGAGACTGGCTCAGTGAAGATTACCGATGAAGGCATTGACATAGTCACACTCGCAGGCATAGCTGCACTGGAAGAGAGTGGGACAGTCGATGTTGCTGCTGTTGTTGTTGCTGTTGTTGTTGCTGTTGTTGTAGTTGCTGTTGTCGCCGCTTGAGAGGATTGAGTCACTGGATCCCCAAAAGCTTCAGGAAGGGTAAACCGTCTTCTTCTTGAGGTTTTCTCAGCTTGAGGTTTAACAGACATCGTCTTCTTACCTCGTACCCTGTCCTTCTTGGCGGTTGTCTTTTGTCTCTTTGCAGGAGGCGAGGAGGCAAGTTCTGCATCAATATCTGCAACAAGATCACCACTACCTGGAGAGAAAGTGGGATCTTTTGCAAGGTCTCTCGCCTCAGCTGTGAGAGCTCTATCTTCTTCTAAAGTAAGTACATCAGCTGATTCATCTTCTGTGGCTTCAGAGTCATCATCTGCATCAGTTATGTCAACTGGTGCGTCATCATCAATATGTGCCTTACCTCTATGAGACTGAGAGGTATCGGGTTCTTGTGCTGCTCCCGAATGTTCAGAGAATCCAATAACATTCGGGTCAAACTCCTCATCATCACCTTCTGCAGTGTCAGAAATCCTGCCTGGGGCGTTTTCTCCCAACTCATCTGTGCTACGCCCTATGTTGTCCCCTTCTTTAAACACCAACCTGTGAACACGTAAGTCATCCTCAAGAGTTTTAGAAAGCTCAGAATTTTCTTTCATTAAAATTTCATTTAAGTTTTTAAGCTCCATTTCATTTGCTCTCAAAACTTCATTGATGGTTATACAATTTGCTAGATCGCAAGTAAGGGTCTGGTCGTTTTCAGACAGCCTTTTAATCGTACTTTGGAGTTCGGCACAGTTAGAACAAACAAACCTGGAATATCCTTGAGCAATAGGGTCAGTTCCGTGCTTCATTTGAACTCCAACTTCTGAATTTTGATCATCAGCATCTTCCTCTTCTGATTCACTTCTTTCAGAAGTTGAACAATTTGCATCAGTTCTGTTGATTTCTTCAGAACTTCGTTCAGGATATTGTTCACTGGATGATGATTCATTATCTGCATCTGTACTCTCTTCTGAGGTTTGAGCACTCTCTAACGCTTCTCTCGATTCCACAGTCTCTACTCGTTGAGCAAAACACGCAATTTCCCCATTAACACCTCCCATGAGTTGTGTCTTCTGGTCAAAGCCTTTCTCAGCAAGTACAGTAAGTACACTCGTAGCATCCGTGTTTGCTGAGACAGAATGAATTGCAGGAGTAACCGAAACCACAACCGTTTCTTGATTGTTTTGAACATTGTTAAGTTGTCTGGTTTGATTCGGTTGACTTTGACTAGCATCTGACGTTGATTTCCTCTCCAGATGGGCCCACGGATTACATCCGGAAATCCTCTGTTGTTGTCGTTGTTGGGCCGGTTGGGTGTTCATTGAAGACGCGAAAGCCCATGGTTTGGTTGCATTTGCCATTATGAAAGCCTTGTGAAAAAGTCAACTCTTGGTCAACAAAAGTCAAACTTCGGTCAAAGACGGTTAACACCTATTTTGAAAGTCAAACTTGGTCAACGGAAGTCAACTTCGGTCAACAAGAGTCAAACTTAGGTCAATTTTAGGTTTCAGGTCCTTTCAGGCGAGTAGGAACTCTATTTGTGAGTTTATAGGCGATTAGGGCTTTGTTGGGGCGAGTACGGTTGTAATCACTAGTATTACACGCGATTAGGGTGTAAATGCTAGTGTATGGGGACCTTGAGGCGAGTAGGGGCTATATCACACGAAGTTTAGGCGAGTAGGCCTCTATTTGCTAGAATTAGAGGCGAGTAGGGCTATACCACATGAAGTTTAGGCGAGTAGGGCTATACCACATGAAGTTTAGGCGAGTAGGGCTATCACACATGTAACTATAGGCGAATAGGCCCTATCACACATGTAACTATAGGCGAATAGGCCCTATCACACATGTAACTGATGTGGTATAGGCCGTAAATGCCTGAAGGTCTGCGT
The DNA here is from genome assembly GCA_030844895.1 of Ambrosia x helenae. Lineage (NCBI taxonomy): Eukaryota > Viridiplantae > Streptophyta > Magnoliopsida > Asterales > Asteraceae > Ambrosia > Ambrosia x helenae. Next base: position 39,238,959 of record CM061234.1, on the reverse strand, counting down.
AATCGCTAGAACTGATCTGTAACCCCACTTTTGCTCAAAAACAGCCGTTTTTTGCCTCAAAATCTTAACCAAAACAATGTGTTTATACCCCAAATGATTGGAAAAGTTTCCAAAACACTTTTAGAACAAAACCTAATAAAAAACACACGTTTTAATCCATAAACACACACCAAGAATTTGAAAATAAGGGTTTTTATCAAAAACTCAAAGTTTCAAACTTCAAAACAGGTTTTTGCTTAAAAATCACAACTTTCCCATAAAAACCAACCTGTTTTTGCTCGTTTTTGCTATCAAAACACTCGTGATAAGAGCCTCGGCTCTGATACCACTTGTAGGATCGACTAACGTGTCACCCGACAATCACGAGGGCTATACTTAGAGTGCGGAATCCTCTAAATATGTTCTAATAACAGAAACAAAGATGAAACAATGATAAACGAGTAATCACAACACACACACGGGTCAAAAGATTATAGATTAATCACTAAAACAGAGCTCGAGTGTTTACAGAGATCAAATCAGACCTTACAGACCATGGGAGGGTGTTTGGAGAGTGTGTGAGGCAAGAACTAATGATTAGGGCAATGATTGGGCCTATTTATACCTCCCGGGTACGAACAGCACAGTATAGGCGAGTAGAATTCCATAAGGCATGTAAGACTAGCGAGTAGGCCTTAATCGCTAGTAAACACTGGCGAGTAGCAGTCTATTCGCTAGTAGTAATGGCGAGTAGGACTGTACTCGCCAATAAGACTTCTTCTACTCGCCTGTTAGATCCCAACCACCCCAAAACACGCATAAACGTCTCCAAACACCCCGTGACACGTCCAATCAACATATATACTAGCCTAGGGACATCATGCACTTACACGAAGTTTCCAACCTCACTTGTGAAACTTGTGTTATTCGGCGATGGTGAAGATGGAGTTGATAGTAGCAGTCAGTTTTCTCATCTTCTTCCTTCATCTCTTACTTATCTTTGGATATATTATTTTGAGAAATTGGAAACAGTAGTTTCAATGGGACTCCAACACCTCACCTCCCTCCAACATCTCTCTTTTAGGTATTGCGATAATCTGAAGGAAGTGTCTTTGGATCCCCAACACCACCCCTCCCTCCAACATCTCTCTTTTTGGAGATGCCCTAATCTGATGAAAGTGTCTTTGGATCCCCAACACCTCACCTCCCTCCAACATCTTACTTTTCAACATTGCCCTAAGATGAAGGATCTACCAGAACTGGTGTTGCCTTCACTCTTGAAATTAAAATTCTACAATTGCCCAGATCTGGAAGAAAGTTGCACTAAAGACGGGAGTTACTGGCCTCTCATCTCCCATATCCCCTGTATCACTACCTCAATCTTTTACTGAATATGAAGGTATCTCTCCCTCTACCTTAACCTTTTAATGATTTAAAATTAACTATTTTCTTTTTCTTTTCGTTTTTTTTTTTTTTTTTTGAAAATTGGTTATTAAATTATTCAAGTTAATATGGAAATTAATGTGTGTAGTCGTATGATAATTGCCAATTAATATTATGTGTATGAGAAATAACACTTACTTTCAACCTATCTAAACCCAAATGGGCTTAGTGCAATGAGTTTCCCTTAGATATGTTGACTTTTATGCATCTTTTTATATATAATTAACAAAACCATATTAAAAAAGTTTGTACACTCTTTGATTTTAATCATGACTTGCTGCTAATCGAATACTATTTGGAATCTAGTTTTGTTAAATCCAATAAGACTTTCAAATGGAATTAACAAACCTATCTAAAGCTTATGTGATTTATCGTCACTCTCTTTCTTTAGGATAAGAAACAATTACAGAGTTCCAAATATATGAATATTTAGAAATCATTGAATTATTATGTAGAAATCATGAAGCACCTGTTTACTATTCTGTTTATTTGTAGACTGATACCTTAGTTTGATATGATCTTGTAGCTTTATTATAGAGTTTGACAAGTTGATATACAAGGAAACTGACCATGATGATATCCATGGCAGATTTAAAGATGCAGATCCATTTGTGATGGGAAGCAAAATTACACTTTCTACTACAGTTTTGCCAACATTCACAGCAGGTAGAAAAACATTTTGGATTCCTTTTGTTTTTTGTGGATACCTATATGTAATTTGTGCATCATTCATGGTCGTTGTGGTGGTTTCAACATTTTTGTACGGAAGAACCTGATAAAATCAGATTGTAATTTATTGTTGATAATGGATCAGGTTGCAGATTTATTTGGTTGTAATGGGTCAGACTGCAGAATGTATTTTGTTGTTAAACTGAGTTATTTAGAGTCCGTCTAAGATAGAAAAGGGAGAATATAACATTTGTTTCTTGAGTTTATGTCATTATCTTCACTCTCTTTGTTTGGTAATCTAAGATCTGAACTCATTTATTCTGACAATTTTTTCAATGACTTTATTGATGGTTTCCTGTTTTGCATATTATAATACTTGGATTATATAGATCTTGGATGAACATGGTGAGTATGCACAAGATTGTGCAGTGACTCGTGAATATGAACAGAGGGGTGGAGAAAAGATAATATACACACACAATTAAATTCTATTCCACACATACAAATGAAACATACTAGGCCTATTTATACATACATAATGACGGTTAAATAACTACCATAATAACCGACATGACTATACTACAAACGACACAACGTTTCTGTTTTGGTGCTTCTTTATTTTGTGTCGTTTGACTTTTCTGAAGTCAACAGAATTTCCTTGATTATAATCTTCCAACATTCACGCCCCTAATCAAGAAATTCGTATTTGATTCTCTGTTCGTGTTCATCCTCTTTTGTGCAGTCCTGTTCTTCTTTCGATCATCTTTTCTTTCTTGAATCGTTTCTTAAACCTTCTATCTTTGATGATGATCCGATATTAACCTTTGAGAAATTGATGTTAAAAGGATTATCACAATCCTTAACCTTTACGGTTTCTGCCATCTTGGCCTTTCTTCTACGATCATCACGATCGGACAAACAACTAGGAATTAACGTGCACTCGTCTTCTCTTCCCATTGCATCAACATCTTCGGAGATTAACGGTGTCTCTCTACACTCGTCTTCTGTCTCCACACAATAAACATCTTCGGATTTCTCTAATATCGAATAAATTACGGTTCTTGATCGAAACTTTCGTTGCTTTCTGCCTTGCCGGAACTCCTCGCCGGAAAACGACTTCTGCGTTTTGTCTTTTAAATCTGTTAAGGCCTTCGACTGCATTCTTTTCTTGATAATTATGATAACAATATCCAAGTCTGAATCAAACAAACACTCGCTGTTGTTCGATTCCGTTTCTACTATAACTTCCGATCAGTTTTGCAAAACAGGGGATCGGATTTTTCTGCACAGGTTCGTCTTCTTCGTCTTTATCTTCCCAAGAGCGTCTCGCTCTGATACCAATTGATGGTTTCCTGTTTTGCATATTATAATACTTGGATTATATAGATCTTGGATGAACATGGTGAGTATGCACAAGATTGTGCAGTGACTCGTGAATATGAACAGAGGGGTGGAGAAAAGATAATATACACACACAATTAAATTCTATTCCACACATACAAATGAAACATACTAGGCCTATTTATACATACATAATGACGGTTAAATAACTACCATAATAACCGACATGACTATACTACAAACGACACAACGTTTCTGTTTTGGCGCTTCTTTATTTTGTGTCGTTTGACTTTTCTGAAGTCAACAGAATTTCCTTGATTATAATCTTCCAACATTTATCAAATGAACGAATTATTGTATTATTATTTAGTTATATTTTCCAGCTTGTGACTCACAATTGCAAAGTTCCACATATATAAATATGTAGAAATCATGAGGCACTTGAATTATGTTTGTTGCCATGATATTACCAATTACTGTTATGTTTATTTGTAGGATAATACCTTATTTTTTATATGATCTTTTAGCTTTCTTATTTAATTTGACATGTTGATCTATGAGAAAACTGAACATGGCTAATTTGATGCTGCAGACTCAATTATGATGGGAAACATTTTACACTTTCTACTACACATGTGCCAACCTTCACAGCAGGGAGCAAAACATTAGATTTGATTGGACAATTATGACGTTGGCTTCCTTTTTTCTGTATAATTTTTTTTTCTTATTTTTGTCATTACCTATTAGTGATTTGTGCATAAAAGAACCAGTGGACTCATATAGTGTTTTGTTAGTAATGGGTTGTATGTAGGGCTGCAAACGAACAGTTCATGAACCGGTCGGCGGGAAGTTCGTTTGTGTTCGTTCATTTAATAAATGAACCAACACGAACAAAAAATTTCGTTCGTTTAGTTAAACGAACGAACATGAACAGAGGCCGCGTTCGTTCGTTTATGTTCGTGAACGTTCGGTAACGTGTTCGTTTTATGTTCGTTTGTGTTCGATAGTTTAATGGAGTTTTTAATTTTTATAATTTTATTCTATCTTCTTTAATTTTTAATTATTTTACTAAAATAAATAAAGAGTTTATGTCCAATTTATAAGACTTCAAGTTTAAATAAATGAAGACTTCAAGTTTAAGATGAAAGCTTAGTTTGTTGAGACACTAGTTTATTATGTTTTACCAATATTATGTCATGTACTAAGTATGTTTGTATAGTTAGGTGTTCTACTTAATTTCTTAATATACGTGAATTCGATCTTATTTGAAAATTAATATATGTCCGTTTGTGTTTTTTTTCGTTCATGAACAATTCCTTGTGTTCACGAACACTTGGTTGTGCTCATTAACGTTCATTTATGTTCGTGTGCGTTCATGAACAAAATTAACAAACGAACACGAACACGCGTGTTTTCTTAACAAACGAACACGAACTAAAAATCTCGTTCGGTAAGTGTTCATGAACTGTTCGTGAACACATAATTTCCTTAGCAAACGAACACGAACAACGCCTTGTTCGTGTTCGTTCGGTTCGTTTGCAGCCCTAGTTGTATGTTGTTTGTAATGGGTAAGACCATGGGTAAGACCGCGTATTGTATACTGTGTTTGTACCTATTACTCTATTTACTTATTGGTGCATCAATGATGCTAGTTGTGACTATTTCAACATTTTATCTAAGCAAAGTGCCGATTGTTGGAAATTTTGGCCCTTTGATCGAAGACAAAACACACGAGATTGAACAAACTTGTTCGACTCTTTTTATTATCAACCAAAGCACACCAAATACAATAGATTTAACCATCTATTTATACTAAACTTATTCTAATCCTAACCCAACTCAAACTCTATTTAAATAATAAAATAAACCAACTAGATAAACCTATCTAGTAAACCAATAATTATCTCTAATAAAATATAAAGGACTTAATAAATAATTCACCAAGAATTATCTATAACCCATCTTGATCTTTATCTCGTAATTCAAGATTAACGTCTTCATTCTCCCCCTTAATCTTGAATTGGACTCGTTTCTTCACATCCGCACCATTGTTGACAACTTCAATTCCTTGACCAAGATTTATATCTCCCTCTCCCCAGGTCACCAGAACTACCCCGTTCTTGACCACCGATCAAAGAAAAAAAACAAGCTCCCCGCTTCTTCAGTTTTTTCTTTCCTTGCTAGACACGACAAGATTCAAAGCACCCCGCTTTGACGAATCTTCTTCCGCCCGTCTATCCGCAAATCCCGATCAGATGCATCTGCCAAAAAGAACAAGCTACACCGGTTTTTCCATTCTTATCCTTGGCGGGAAGGACCGGGTCTTGATCACACTTAGATTGAAAGTTGTTAGTGCTATGAATTTTATCACCACTTAACTGATCACTGGTTAGTCAACACCACCATCCCAAACGGTACACCCCTTTATATGGCTAACTTGAACCACTATTCGCCACCACAAATATCAATCACCAACAAAGACAATAACACCACACTATTCCGTTTTTGGTCGCTAAACTAATTCCGTAGCTCCTTGCTCTTTAGTTTATTTGCGACATACCCATTGGTTTTTCTTGATTATAGCTCCCGCTGAAACTAAGCCCAAACCATCAAAGTTGACCAATACAATTCGTCACAACCCTGCTACTATTTTGTTGCAGTCGATGACTCGAAAGGAAAAAACCCACTGTTTCTTACGACTTGTCAGCCAAAATTCTCCCTTGCTTTCCTTACGACTTGTCAGCCAAATATCACGGTCTTCAACCTTTGACCAAAGTATCCACCCATTCAAAATTGAATTCAACCATGATTTTGTAATTCCAAATCATATTACTAAAAAACCATGAAGAACTCCAATCATGTTTATTTGATTTCCACCGAAACCAATTCACAAACTTTACATTGCAAATAAAGTTATGGACTTTCTTTTTATCCAAATCATCACCGTCTGGCTTTTCCTTTTCTTACTTCTTCATCTTCATCGACAACGAGTTTCATCACTGTCGCAACCCCGTAAGGGGTGCTACCCCTTTCGGAAGACGACTCTCAAAACCGCCAAGCTCTGATACCAATTGTTGGAAAATCAGGCCCTTTGATAAAAAAACAAAACACACGAGATTGAACAAACTTGTTCGACTCTTTTTATTATCAACCAAAGGACACCAAATACAATAGATTTAACCATCTATTTATACTAAACTTATTCTAATCCTAACCCAACTCAAACTCTATTAATTAAATAATAAAATAAACCAACTAGATAAACCTATCTAGTTAAACCAATAATTATCTCTAATAAAATATAAAGGACTTAATAAATAATTCACCAAGAATTATCTATTAGCCATCTTGATCTTTATCTCCTAATTCAAGATTAACGTCTTCACCGATGATTCGACAATTGACACAACCACCTATTCCCCTCCTTTTTTTTGTTACTGTGGCAATGGCCTATGGTGTGTTTAGAATGGAAGAGCAGCTTTTCGCTATTTAGAAATCTAATTTTCGATTCCAAACAAGCCAAAAAATCCAATGACAAAGATTCATAAGTGTCAAAACGACTCGAGTCAAAAAATCTTATAACAGAGCATTCTGAGGAGTTAACATAATGATTAATAATCAACCGGCAACTTAATATGACAACTGCGTAAGTTGCATATTGATTACAAGTAAAACTAAGAGCATGTTTGGCTCTCCTTATTTCCACCTTCTTATAACTTATTACTTTTCTAAAAAGTTGATAAGTTAAAAAAGTGTTTGGGAAATGTGACTTATCACTTCTACTTATGAGGTTTTATAACATGAAAAGGGAGTTTTTGAAAAGTAAGTAGAGAGTAACTTTTCGAAACTCTTTATGACTTTTTGTAAAAAGTTATAAGGAGGTGGAAATAAGGAGACCCAAACATGCTCTAAAACGGATATACACAACCAATATACATGATACTCAAAAAGCCAAAAAAATAAAAGAAAACCAAAGCTCACCAATCGGTCATCCATAATTTCAAACAAATCATTTCCGTCTGCAAATTGAACAAACTGTAAAACCAACTTTCATTCTGTATTTACCCACAGGTAATGAAAAGTTGTCTGGTTGTAATGAACATGTTGCTTTTGATTAATTTATAACTATGCCTATGTGACTGTTTATGAACAGATCAAGAATGGTTCATGTGGACTCATTTTCCTTCGAGACTTCTAGTTTGCGGGGTAGGAGGTTGAGAAAGCTTCCCCGAGTTTGTTGAGAGGAATCCGAATCTGTTTCTTCTTCTGCAGGAAAACACACAAAAATCAAGCAAATAAGTACACATAATCAACTGTAACACATTTAACTTACTAATGGATCAATTCTTCTTACATGATTAATCTTTAACGGGTCAAATGGGCAATCACAAATAAATTAGCCTATATGATTAGAAAGTTGCCAAACCTAAAAATTTCTAATACATAAAAATCTCTTGAACCATTTTTATCAAATAATCACATTACTATTGGAGGGAGGGAGGGAGATCTTACTGAAAAGTGACTTCACTGTTGGCCTTTTAGGTTTCGTACTCTTCTTCTTCAACTCAGCTGAAAATTAAATTTGGAAAAACAATTAATTAAGACCATGACGATGCCATCTTACAAGTCACCTTAACCAAGAATGCTCAAAAACGATAGAAGTTATATTCATTAATAAGGAATTATTATGGATTTGCATTCATAAACTATTCTATTGCCTTATTTTGCGGATAAACTGTTTAGGATAAAAAAAAAAAAAGAGAGAAACAAATAAACATGTGTACAAGGAGAGAGCTAGTACCAATTCCTGGCACTTCATGCTCGTTTAAAATTTCAAAGTTTTTATATGTGTACCCCATAAAGTTGACATCTTTAGAGGAGAGCATCTGCAATTGCCAAAAAGAAGTGGAATATATGTACAATTAGAACACAAAAGAAAGATATATCATAATACTAATGAAATAAGCTAATACAATTCAAGAGAATCCACAATGTGCAACAAAAATAAGGTAGGTAGTCATGCGTAAAATCTATAGAACCATATAATACGCATCAAGTCGATCGTGATTCAGAAAAAGGTTGATTGACAGTTGACTAATAGAGTTATCATTATTTGCTACACTGACCAGAAGATTTTTACAGCTATGGCTGGACATAGGTACATGTCATTCTGCATACGTGATACACCAATCATATCTAAAAACGCTTTATTATCGATAATAATGTTGGGTTAATCGGTTTTGTAGTGTATGGGTCGCGGGTCAGAAAATGGGTAATCCGGGTCTATCTTTAACGTGGGTTTAGTTAAAGGTTGGTTTGACCGGAAAATGTGGACTCAAACTGTGAGAACCGATTGATTAGGAGATCATGAAACAAATCGTGGAGTTAGTTAGCTGCTATTTTGTTTTGTTATTCCCACGTAGGTTTTGTATGGCTATATATATAGCATTTAGGTTTCTATTAACTGTTTCATGTAGACCACAAATATATCTATGCTACTATAAAAACTATTAAAAGGTCAACGGTGAACTTTCATAAAGTCGCTACCTAAGAATGGTGACTTCTCCTTGTGAGGTGATGAATTTTAGGAAGTCAGAAACTACAAACCTACTCATTAAGGTGACTTTTTATTTTCTTGCTAACTTTCTCTAAAAAGTAAAAACACTTATCAAGAGTACATTTAGTAGCGTCCCGAGCGCAAAACTTTCTTGCATGTTAGTCAATAGTAGTTCCTTTAGTAGTTGAAACTATTTTTAATAACAAACAGAAAAAGACAGGAACTTGAACAATGATAAAGTTCCTAATTCTAGGGGAATTTCCATCAGAACAAGTGTTTAAATATTAATTTGATCATTTATTTGTGTATGCAAAATGTATGGTTCTTATTTAGGTCTGCCTCTTATGATGTAAAACTGCATAAAAATTATTTAATATTCTTGTTGTTGTATTTTTAGTAATAAATAATAAGTTTAGTTAGATATGGTAATTCCTTTAACTTATGAATGGGTCGATTTGGGTAAAGCACCCAAAACAGGTCAAATCAACAAATTTTGCTAAAAAGGGAACACATCAAATGGGTTGCAAGTTACCTAAAGTCTATTCTAATTGCATAGTATGCATACCTCCAATGATGGCTTCATTTAAAGATTTAGATTGACAATGCAATAACATTGTTTTTTAATCACAATTAATAATTAACAACTCACATATTTTTTAGAAGAAATAAAACAAGTACAAAAATGTGTTTCGTAGGTCAAAGTGTCGAACCTTCCAACTCACCCATCTAGTCACCTCAAAATTGTGTGAATGACTAGCATGGGTGTGAAGGATTTAAGTCCCCTTTTTTGACATTTATCTATATTTGTTTGTACGTAAACGTTGTGCCGATTTATTATGATAAGAACACATAAAATTGTGTATAAAATTAAAAAGAAGACTCAATGTATTGCTCAAATGATTCAAACAAATCTCTAAACGACGATGTTGCACTCAGTTCATTGTGGTATTTTGTTAGCATAATCTACAGAACATATTAATCGTTGAGATTGCAATCAGTAAACCAAGATTGTTACTAACCTTTCTCCAAGGGCCTGATTTTGTTGACGAAGGAATGTGGTTTTCACCCTGCAATAGTAGTATTACACGAACAACATAAGAGTAAGCAAAAAAAAAAAAGGAAAATAAAATTAACTAAAGAACCCACCTCTTCAAACTTCTCAAAATTTTGGGTATCTAACTCGCCATTAACTTCTGGAATAAATGCAGCTTCCTTTTGATACAATTTTTCCCATTCTATACCCTTAAACCACGGGTGTGCCTGTAAATGGCAAAAAAAACCACATTAATCTCTCTACTTGTAGCTATTAAAAGCAAAGTTAAACCACACATCACCTTTATTTCATGAGCGCCTTTGGTTCCAAGCCTTTTTTCAACGTTGCAAAGAAGTTTACAGATTAAATCTTTTGCCTCTGGCGACAATTTTGCCTCTTCAGGAAACTTTAAATGAGTTCTCCAATTCACTATCTGTATTAGTAAGATAGTATTTATAAATATTATAAAATAACGATAAAGGATAGTGTAATATGCTAAAGTGAACGACTTGACCTTTCTACAAGTAGACATTGGTTCATCTGAATAAAAAGGTGGGTAACCCACAAGCATTTCATACATGATAGCCCCAAGAGACCACCTATAGGCACGAAAGTAAAATCCAATAAGTATTAATATAATTATATCAAAAAATGCTTCTTTTACACCAAAGATACAAACCAATCACACTCCATGCCATATCCTTTCTTCAACAACAATTCGGGAGCAATATAATCAGGTGTGCCGACGGTAGAATAAGCCTACATTATTACAACACCAAAGATTAATAAAAAGCTCAATATCAATGCATTTGGAAAAATGAATAAATAAAACAACTTACAAGCATCCTCCTGTTTCGCTGCCAATGCAACAGTTGCTCTTGTTGTGTGCGTTTTGGTATAGCAGGGCGGCCGTCACTTTGAAGGGCCCCACTTAAATTATTTGCAGCAGTAAAATCTTTTTCTTGAAGATTAGTGCAGTCTAATGGTTTACATAATCCAAAATCTGACAGTTTCATGTGCCCAAATTTATCAAGCAGCAAGTTGTTATGTTTAATATCCCTGCATACGTTGGAAAACGATTATACGTGAGATTAAAAACCGTCCCATGTTTGTATTTAGTGAAGACGTGAAGTAACAATTTTTTTTTATATCAACCTATGAATGTAATTATGTTTGTGTATTGATTCGATTGCCAAAACAGTGTCCCCAACATAGAACCTAGCCTCATATTCCGTCAACGTATCCTTTCGCATCAATAAAGTCATAAGAAACCCTTTCAGTTTTTATGGGGTTTGATCTTTTTACAAAAATTATTAACTTTTGTGTAGGTTGAAGAAGACTGGTTAGTGAATGACTAAAATACCCCTGTTTTATTAACCTTTGTGTGAGTTTACACATACATAAGTTGATAGATTTATATGTATTCTTTGTGGGATTGAGAGAGAACAGAGAGAATGTAAAAGATGTATCTTTATTGATCAAACATTCTGATTTACAAATGAAGGGTTATGTCCTATTTATACATAATGAAAGGGTGTCATGACCCTTCACATAACCGACGTGATGGTTGGCTTATAACCACCATATAACTAACCAACTAATAATACTTAGGATAAACATATAACTTAGGATAATATAGAAATCAAGATATTATGTCTAACATTCTCCCCCCTAATTCTTGATTTCTTCTTCCATGCTTCTTTAGCTCCTTTCTTCATAGCTTGATTTGTATCACACAAATTCTCTTGTCTTTTACTTTTCCTTTAATTGTCTCACACAACTTGCTGATTTTCTTAAATCACACGCGGATGATTAGCTAGCTTCACACTTCTTTGCTTGTTTCACACAAACGAACTTTCACAGTTTTCTTGATTTATATTGTTGTTTCACACAACTTTGCTTTCACAGCTTTTCTTGGATGATCTGAGTCACACAGGTCTCCTTCTTTATTAATTCCTTCACGGATTTGATGGTATCACGCGATTCTTCTTTACATGGTTGCCTCACACACCATGATCTTCAATTTATATCTTTTAGTTCTTTAGTGCCTCACACACTGACTCTTCATTTTGATCACTTCACATGACCTAACTTCTTACTTTTGATCCACTCACTGGATTTCACCATTGTACCCATCACAGGTTGTTTCCGTATCACACAGATATTCTTCTTTAATCATATCACATGATTAATCGTCCTCTCTTCTTTACCTTTGCTCATTGTTAATAGAAAAGTAGGGTTTTCATCTTCGGTTTGAACTAAAAAGGATTTAATATTCCTTTGTTTATTTGGACATTCATAGGCATAATGTCCAATTTTCTCACATCGATAACACTTGGGTTGAGACTTATCCTTTGTGCTTGTTTCTTCTTGGTGATTGTCTTCACGACTTTGACCTTGGGTTCTTTGAAACTTGTCTCGTCTACCATCTTTTCTATTATTGATTTTACCACGACTTTGATTAAAATCTCCTTGTCCTTCTTGACTAATTTTTCTTTTGTATTGTGCAAGTAGAAGTTTATCATAGTCATTTCTATGATTTCTTTCATCTCTAGATCGGAGACGCTCTTCATAAGCTTTTAGTCTACCGATTGCTTCGTCAAGTGTCATGGTTTCCATATCGGAGTATTGTTCTATCGATGCAATAATTTGTAAAAACTTGTCTCGTACTGGGTCCAATAATTTACGTACCAAAATAGGTTCTTCAAACTTTAATCCGAGGGTCTTTGACTTTGTATTTAACGCACTTAATCTACCAGCAAACTGGTCTATGGTTTCTGTCTCTCTCATTGATAACATCTCGAATTCTATGCGTAATGATTGAAGTCTTGCTTTCTGGACTCTATCAATTCCAATATGTCTCGTCTTTAATGCTTCGCATATGTCTTTGGCTGTAGTATGTGACGCTACTTGCATCACCATATCTTCTGGAATTGCTTGAAATAGATAGGCAATCACTGTCCTGTCTTTCTTGACATCTACATTTGCTCCTTCTGTGGGTTCCACTACTTCCCAAAGGTTGTTGGCATTCAATATTGCCTTTACACGAACAGCCCAAATCGTGTAATTTGTAGATGTTAACATCGGTGTTTGGAGGTTAAACGTAAGTGTGTCCTTCGTGACGTTCTCTTCTTTCGTCATTTTTGGGTTTTGAGGGCGACTTTAGTGGAGTCTTGTTCTTGTTCTTTTTCCCTATTGTCCGATCTAATACGGACTACCCAACAGTTCGTTTTTTAAACTTGTTTGACTACTCTTTTGTTAAAATTGTTATTTTTGACCCTTTTTTTGTCAAAAAATAACTATGATATTCTTTGAAAATATTTTTTTTATTTAACAAAGTTTAATAGTTTTGCAAGACCTTAAACAAAATATTAAAACTTTCTTGTTTATATAAAACTTTGAATATCAGATGTTCCTTTAAGTTTTTAATATCAAACTTGACTTTTATAAAATCCTCCAATAAACAATTTGATTAATGTTTTAAATAACACTTAATCCTTTCAAGACTTTTAAAACAAAATAAATTTTGTTTTCTTGATTCGATAAATTTTGACTTCAAAAAAAATAATATCAGTGATAAAAACCCAAAAGTCACTAATAATAATCCCTTTATAAAACAACCCTCAATATTTTAAAACTTTAGTATGTTGACTTCTCAAAGTCAACACCGTCTTTTACGAAAAATAATCTACTGCCCAATACAAACTCTTCTGTTTGTATCTAAATGATCCGATTGAAACAACAATATATGTTCCACAATAATTATTTCGGATTCTTAACAAGTCTTTCTCTAACTTGTTCTAAAACAATCGAATACGAAAAACTTTAGAAAAACGTTTGCGGTTCTTGAGTCCGAGAAAAAAGGAAATCTTAATCCTTTGATGATTTGATAAAAAATTTAAAAAAAACGAATTGCCTCTGTATCTGTGATCGTTCGGACAAAGTTTTTGAGGTATAAAACTTGTTTTGGTTTATAAAAGTTTTTGGCGGGAAATTTCCGAATAAGAAACAAAACAGAGTATGATCTTGGATTCGATTTTTTTGTTTAGGATTAAGATATTTTGTATTCGACTATGATAATATGATAGGGCAGGATAGATATAACCGTTTTGGTGCGTTCAAACAATATGTTCGTCGGTTCCGGTGTCTCGCCGGAGAAGATGAGTTTCGCCGGAATACTTGACCGGTTCTAATTCTTCTTCTTTGAACGGTTATAATCTTCACGAGTGATGATCTTTCTGATTGATCTTGGTTGGCGAATAAACTTATGTCTTGGTTATATCGTTTCTGTGATCGTCTCTGTTTTTCTCAAAAAAACAGGGGATGAAGTTTTTGTTTCTTATGATTGAATCACTCAATCTCTTTTCCTTTCGGTTCTTCACGAAACGATTTAACACGGGTTTCTTTCTTCTTGTGATCGAATCACTCGATCTTCTTATTCGTTGTGAACGACTCGCACGTTCTTCTTCACAGGTTCTACAGGATCTTAACGCTCTGATGCCAAATGTGGGATTGAGAGAGAACAGAGAGAAGGTAAAAGATGTATCTTTATTGATCAAACATTCTGATTTACAAATGGAGGGTTATTTCCTATTTATACATAATGAAAGGGTGTGATGACCCTTCACATAACCGACGTGATGGTTGGCTTATAACCACCATATAACTAACCAACTAATAATACTTAGGATAAACATACAAAGGGAACAAAGATATTCTGATAATAGCTTCTCCAGATGACATTGTTGAGGTGCAAAATTGAAATTATATGAAAGTATGGAACTGACACAAGTTTAGGTATGAGTTATATCAATCTTCTTGTTTTGCAGGACATGGGAATGTTTGATTATATTAAGTGGGAATTGTTAGTGATAGACGAGTGCCAACGCCCCGTATTTTCAACACATTTGAAGAAAATTCAGATGCTTATGGCTGATATGAAACTGTTAACAGCTACTAATGAATCAGTGGTATGTTTCCTCAATCCATTTTATGTTAAAGGGATTAATAATAAGAAAAATAGATAAAAAGGGAAACGGGTCAAACTGGTTAAACGGCTGAAAGTCAACTTAAGTCTGTCTTTAGTGAACTAATTCTAAACAAATGTATGTTGGTCAACCTGGCCCATCGCGTTTTGATCCGCAGGCCAAGTCTGTTTTGACCTGACCCAGTCACTACTGCAGGCTGCAGCCTTTGTTTTTTACATTTGCTAGTTTATGTCAATGTTAACAATATTGGTGAATCAGTGGTGTGTTTTCTCAACTCATTTTATGTCAAATGGGTCAATATTAAAAAAATATATATGTATAAAGGGGAAACGGGTCAAATTGGTCGAATGGGTTGAAAGTCAGCTTAAGTCTATCTTTAGTGCACTAACTTAAAAAATGTATGTTGGTCAACCTGGCCTTGCCCATTTTGACCAGCGGGCCTGGTTTCTTTTGACCCGTACCAGCCACTACTGCAGGCTGCCACCTTTGTTTTTTACATTTGCTAATTTCAGTCAACCGTTTCAGGATATTCTGCAGAGTTACCGATATTTTCTTTCACTGGTTGGCTGCAATTAGTCTCATTCTGAATGAGCAAAGTAGCCAGTACGATTGATTGAACAATCCATTGACTTCTCTTTTTCTAGTCTGGTACCACCAATTTCAACATTAAAATCATTACAAGAGATGGGAGAGTTAGAGTCAAACATACGATGATAGTCAAACTGATGAGGGCCTTAAGTTTCCTATGGGATGCTTGGGTTCAATTCCTACTAGCAATATTTGTAAGACATTGGTGGAGGGAAATGAGGGATGACCCGGCCACATGCCGTCTTTGGGGTGGTCCGAGGAGGCCAACCGGACAGGGTCCATAAATCTTGAGGGCCTATTTTTTTTAAAAAAATTCCTATATATATATGTATATATTTTTTATATAACTCTTTTAAGACTTAAACTTGGGCCTAAAGGGTCTATTTTTTAACGGTTCGGATAGGGTACATGAATTTTTAGAGATTTTCAGGGACGGCCCTGCCCGGCCATTGGCTTGGGTTCGAGTCCTGATCCCGACCGGTTTTACCGATTATTTCACTGTCGTGCCTTCGGGCGGGTGAGTGGTCGGGTTTTCCCGGGAATTGGTGGCAATTGGTGGCCCGGGTACTCTCGAATACCTGATTCGCCAAAGGGTGCCCGAGAGTGCTCGGAAATTGATTCGTTGGCCGTTAAAAAAAAAAAAAAAAAACTTTGTTGATCCACACATCCTTTGCGGGCCATGACCAATTGATTCATTAGCCCACTAACTTAAATAAACATGGTATTTTCTTCTTGTATTGGCCACAAATAAATAAACTTTTTTTTGAACGGCCAACGAATTAATTCCGAGCACTCTCGGGCACCCTTTTGGCGAATCAGGTACTCGAGAGTACCCGGGCCACCAATTGCCACCAATTCCCGGGAAAACCCGACCACTCACCCGCCCGAAGGCACGACGGTGAAATAATCGGTAAAACCGGTCGGGATCAGGACTCGAACCCAAGCCAATATAATGGCCGGGTCATCCCTCATTTCCCCTCCACCAATGTCCTCCAAATGTAGCTAGTGAGAATTGAACCCAAGCCTCCCATAGGAAACTTTAGGCCCTCAACCAACTAGGCTACAAGTGTTGGACCACAAATAAATAAACTAAACTACTCAAGTTTAGGAAATAGTTAGTATCAAGGTCCAAAGGAATACAAACGAAAAAAAAATTCGGTTTGGGCCTTATGACACAGACCCGACCCGGTGATAAAACTGGTTTGGACCTGACCCAGCCTGCTGGTTTGGGACCAATTCGTGATTTATCTTGAATACCGGGTTTGACCCAAACTGGTATGGAAAACATGTAAAATGGCTAACGAACTCTTAGTTAGGCCTTCAACAACAACAACAACAACCGTACCCAGGAAATCCCACGAAATAGCAACGCTATTGGTAGGGTCTGGGGAGGGTAAGATGTAGGCAAACCTTACCCCTATCTTTAGAGATAGAGAGGCTGCTTCCAGAGAGACCCCCGGCTCGAAAAGAACAGATGCACACTGTATATTTATGAATAATTAGGCAATCACAAAAAAAAAAAAAAAAAATAGTGAATGTATAACGTAATATAACATACTAATATATTTATATATATATATATATATACATGCATAGAGACCATCCCTAATTCCTAAGAAATCTTAAATCCTAAAAATCTTTAACTTTAATCCTAAGCCTCCACGAATTCCTATCTTGGACCATATCCTCAGAGATGTGCAATTCTAACAAATCTTGCCTAATCCGATTGGCCCAAGTCAATTTGGGTCTGCCTCTACTCCTCCTCCCCTCCACCGAGAGGTGTTCCACTCTTCTGACTGGGGCTGTCGTATGTCTGTTAATTAGGCCTTCAGTTGTACTTAATTAACAGACTGAATGAGATTACGCATGATTTGATAATTCTTCTTCTTCTGCTGCTGTAATGCCTATATAAACTGTTTGTTTTATAATACATATATGTCCTCATTCGTCCATTTTTTTTATTTATAGGTGTGTGTCAGATTACTTTCTCGGTTTAAGGTTTTTTAACAAATCAAGTCATAAACAAATAAAGTGAATCAAACAAAACAAAAGTCCAAAATCATCTTTTTAGAATATATAAAGCAGTATTGTATGTGCATTATGTCTTAATTTGAGACTTCGTTGTGGTCATATGGAATTTGAATCGTTTATTTTAAACAAATATTTTGTGAAGTATAAGGGTATTGGAATTTTCAAGCGGCAGCTGCCCGTTTAGTGTGATTGTTATTATAAAATTTAGGAGGCTTTTGAAACATTTAATTAGTTTGTTCTAAACCGATATTACCTTTTTTATCGACCCATTTGCCATTTTGTAACAGGTTACAGTGTAATGTTTTTAGGTTGTTCCAAACCGTGCATTTTTTTTAATTTAATGTTACATTTTATAACCGGACAAATTAGTTTGTTCGATAGAAGTTAACTCAAACAAACCGGTTTGCTTTTTTTTTAACGGGTCAAAATAATTGTTTTAGTTAGGACGAAGTAACTTTTATTTATCTTGTCAAAAACCTTTCAAGGCCGGGTTAAAGTAAAACATAACGGAAATTGACCCATTGAGCTTTTTTAATGTGTGAAAATGGTTTTGGTTTCACACGTAATGAACTGAACCCATTCTTACCCGTAACAAAATCCGACCAAAACCCGTTCCAACCAGAACAGCATTGATACCCAAACCTGTACCAACTTGACACAAACCCAATCTTACCCATAACCAAATTCGACCCAAACCCATTCCGATCTAACCCGAAAAATAACCCCTGTTTTAGTTGATCCGTTATGACACATACCCAGAATGACTTGAACTTCTTCAGACCCGTAACGAACTCCGACCCACACTTGTTAAGAACCAAACCCGTCCATAGGTATAAATGTACATTGTATAACCAACAAAACTCTGCATAAAATACGCTTACCTTTGGCAGAATCATTGCTTGTGAAGCTAAAATCCAACCTCAAGAAATGAATGTTATCAGATTACATACAGCAAAGATGGGTCATATAATATGAACCAAAACGTTTGATAACTGAACACATACAAACCTACAGCTGTTTAAGGTTTAGTAATTGAACATATACAAACCTACAACACAAACCTACAACTAAAAGTTAACTATCAAACAAATTTATTATTACTATTACTACTGCTGTTGTAGCAGCAGTAGCAACTATGGTGTCAAACTGATTAAAATCACATATTTGGTGCAAGGGTATTATTGGAATTTTTGAGACAGTTATTTGCTATCTGCAGTAGTGGGCAAAAGAATTAATTAGATTGTGTTTATTTCATACATGTACTAAAAGGCTTTTGACATGATAAAACTAAGAAAACAAACCTTTTCCCTGCTATGACAATGTTAAATAACACAAAAAAAATATATATATCAATTGCCTGAATCCGCAACATAACCATAGCATCCATGACTAAAAGCTGTGTTTCCCCTCTGCAAGTAAATCCTGTAAACAAATATAGGTTTAATCCAATCCCTAACTAATAAGTAATAACCATGCAAAAACTTTTAATCAACTGTTATAATGACATAACACATCGCACAATTGAACAAATCAACACACCAAAAGAAGTCAAAATGCAGCCATAAGTAGATTTTTAAAGCCTTCAGACTTCTTGTTCCATTTTACTCGTAAATTTTGAAAATATTAATTTTAACTTTTGACCCATTACACAACCTGTTGATGTTAGAATACATAATCTTGATTTATTAGACTTATGTTATTAATATTGTACATATGTTAATAAGTTGTGTCCTAAGTTAGAAAATAGCATGTTACGGTTATATACCAACCGATATGTCACAAATATGGTTAGCGGTTATTATGTACGAGTCAATAGTCACATCGGTTTGCATCATGCCGATTAGAATGTATATATAGGTTCGAACATCTTCATTTGTATTGTGTGTATGTTTAGTTTCAAATATAACTAACTTACAAATATTCCCTCTAAAGTTTCCTATACCATTTCCCTCCAAACCGTTTACATACAAACTCCATTTACAAACACATCAATCACGAACATGGCATCAGAGCCAAGATTCAAGACCTGTGGTATATTTGATGTTAACCGAAAATCAGAAGACGTTGATACAATAGGAAGAGAAGACGAGTATGCGTTAATTCCTAGTTGTTTGTCCGATCATGTGGATCGCAGAAAGAAGGCCGAGAAGGCAGTAGATTTCAAGGGGTATGAGAACCCTCTCAACATTAAATTTTCGGAGTTTAACATTGGATCTTCATCAAAGATCCAAGAAAGAAAGTCGTCAAGGGCCCAAGAGGAATTTAATAGGCAAGTGAAGACCGAAAGAGACGTTCCCGAGTATCCGCCCACGATGTGTTGCAGCAAATGTAAACAACCGTTTCATTTTAGAAGAAAGTGTCCGAGAAAGATGGGAAAGACGGAGTTCATGGTGAAGGGAACCGATGAAAAGGGTTGGGACGACATATGGTTTGCTAGTCTCACGCGAAAGGAACACGGGTGTGGAAACAAGAATCTATTCACACTATTTAGCAAATCACGTGGGATTGAAGCGTATCCAACCGGTTATAGGAAATAGTACTTTAGAGGCAAAGGGATGGTGATCATCACGAGTGGAAATCAATCGCATAAAATCAAGTCCGTATTTTATATTCCCACTCTAAGAAGGAATGTCTTAAGCATTGAAAAGTTGACATCCGAAGGCCTAGAGATCGAATTTGAAGGGATGTGTGTTACATTCATAGGCCTATTATCCAAAGAACACGAAGAATTATTATGTGTAGGATATGTGATGGTGATGACCACTTTACGGTTAAATGTCCTGAGAAGAAATATGTTGTGCAGAAAGAGGATACAGAAGGCGCTGAAGCGCAGGACTGGAACGAGGCAAAACAGAAACGAAAGGAAAGAGAAACAACTTTCGGAACCG
The DNA here is from genome assembly GCA_030844895.1 of Ambrosia x helenae. Taxonomy (NCBI): domain Eukaryota; kingdom Viridiplantae; phylum Streptophyta; class Magnoliopsida; order Asterales; family Asteraceae; genus Ambrosia; species Ambrosia x helenae. Next base: position 39,218,442 of record CM061234.1, on the reverse strand, counting down.
GCAAAGAAGAAGCAATAAGTGATTTGGACAGAGAAAGGGCTTCGGTATTCAAGAACTTTGAACAATTCTCTATTAACAAAGATGATGTTGAAACTTTTATGGAACAAGGACCGGTTATGTATCCTACAAATGGCACAAAGTTGAACAATTGTGTGGTGTTCATGGATTTGATCCATATCACTACAATAGTCGAAAGGTACAAGAGGAAATTCGAGATTGAATTTGAAAGAACCATAGAATGGTTTATGTATGATTTCCTAAAGATGTCAAACAAGGCACCAATGCCCCCCAAGAGACGGATATGGTTATCCGATTAATCTACTAGATCTCTACACAAAGGTGCAAGTATTCGGAGGATACGAAAAGGTGACGAATGACGACAATTGGGCAGTGATTGCCATGTCGATGGGATACGGGAGAGGACTACCAAGCCTAGTACCAAAAGAAGAGATTGCAACGACTTTAAGACAAGTCTATGTTCGATACCTAGAAATGATGGAATGGTATCACTTGAAGTATAAAGGAAGAGAGATGGTAGTTGAAGTCAAAAAAGAAGACTGATCAAAAGAAGAAGAAAGCCGAGTATGATGATCAAGACCTCCCACCGAAGAAAAGATCCCGTTCATCGTCAAGTGAAGAATCAAGTTCCTACTAAATCAAGATTAGGGGCGAAATGTTAGAATACATAATCTTGATTTATTAGACTTATGTTATTAATATTGTACATATGTTAATAAGTTGTGTCCTAAGTTAGAAAATAACATGTGACGGTTATATACCAACCGATATGTCACAAATATGGTTAGCGGTTATTATGTACGAGTCAATAGTCACATCAGTTTGCATCATGCCGATTAGAATGTATATATAGGTTCGACCATCTTCATTTGTATTGTGTGTATGTTTAGTTTCAAATATAACTAACATACAAATATTCCCTCTAAAGTTTCCTATACCATTTCCCTCCAAATCGTTTACATACAAACTCCATTTACAAACACATCAATCACAAACAGTTGATTCACCCTTTTTGTACAGCCCTAAAACTTACTATTCATTTTATGAACAAAAACTACATCCCCTGCAGCTGTTTCCAACAGGGACCAAGAATACTAGTTTTTTTCACTAGTAAAGAATCTTTGGGTGGATGGGAAACGTTCTTCAATTATTTTTTCTTTATGTGAAGGGAGCGGCATCCCGAAATTTTTTTCTTATAAATTTAACCAAGTACCAGGAAAAAGACATTTGATCTTTACTTGCAGCGGCTTTGCAACAATCTTGTTCTAATCAATTGCTTTGACTTTAGGTTTTTGATGTGTTGACTTTGTTATTGCCGAAGTGATACCTTCACTCTTAAATCTTGATTTCTTTGGGTATATGTGATACTAATATTACTAATATTACTTTAACACAGAGTCTTAACTGTTTATCTTTCGGAATAGGTGCGACCCAACAAAATATGACAGTGCGGAAGGATAGAGACCAAATGCTAGAGGTCTTGGGTTGGTTATCTTTGATGTGAGTTTCTTTTTTAATATTCAAAATGGGGAAAAGAACATTTTTATTTTAAAGCACCACGTAGTGTTTATTTTTGTAAGTTCAACCCTTTAATTTGTCTAAGATAATGCCATGTTTATTTTCCTCATGTCAAATTTTAACACGTACGATTCTTTACCTTCATTAAGACTCCCCCAAGTATTAGTACTTCAATTCAAGTGAACTTTCATCGCTATAGCGGGTGCACTAAAACTTACTAAATTCCTGCCCACCGCATACGGCCAAAAGGAAATGTGAATCAGATATAGAAATATTATTTACCACTAATGTTTCTAAACCTAAAGATCTTTTCAACCTGTGTGCTTATAAAGGGGAGGATTTGAGTTCTTTTCTAATGTTCCAGAATGTGTGATGCATGCGCAACCAAATGCCTAGGTGTTTTGTGAAACCATTAGTATAAATAAATATGAATATTTATCTTAGTGCGTGGTACGAACTTTGTTTTGTAGGTTTGTGTATCTAATTGAAACTATTTAAGTGTTATGCGCTGAGGGTTTGAAACTATTTTGAGATCAAACTAAACTATTGTTTTCAACTTGTGGAACCGTGGCTCATAAATCATTAACATTTAGTTACTTTCCATTTTACTTTTAGTGTCTCTTTGTATAATTGTATGCAACATGCCAACATCCATCTGTATCTGAATTTCGGTTCATAGCTTTTCCTAATGGTTGTTTTATCCTTTTAATTGCAAACAAAATAAATAAATAAAAGTGCACCCGCAGCAACGCACGAGCATTCCCACTGGTATGTATGTATGTATGTATATATATATATATATATATATATATATATGAAAACATTTTTTTATATAATATACCATTGCCTTCCATAAAACACAAACAAAAGTCCAAAATTAATATATTACAATATTCAACGGACAGTCGACATGATAGAATTGAATTTTTTAAATAATACACCATTTCCTTCCATAAAATCAAACACACAAGTCCAAAATTAATATGTTACAATATTTCTTTATTAATTATACAAAAGAAATAACAACTAACAAGCACAAGTCCAAAATCACTATGGGTATGTTTGGTAAAACTAGCGGGTGGCTTATAGCTGCAAAATGGTAGCTGAAAGCTTTTTAAATATATTTTGGTGTTTGGCAGAGTAGTTACCCTATATAAAAAACTTAGGGGACAGCTAGAAGGGTAGTTACCGCCCCTGGATGCTGATTGGTGATCGAAACCAATATTTTTTCTTTTCTTTAATTTTTTTATACAGTTGAACGTTGAACATGAAACAGAATTTACATTTGAACCACTGTAGATAACTCTTCGTTCCCAAGCCTTCACAACATCATACACTTCATTTGGGGCGGAGGATGGTGAGGCACATGGTCCCCCTGCCCTCACCGTGTTTTTGATCAGTAGTGCGTAAATTTACGTGATTTTAGCCGAAAATTTTATACGTATTTTATCTGACCCCTCTATTATAAGGGTTCCGTGGCTTTTGGCTCCCATAAATTTTTTTTCCAAGCTCCGCCATTTTCTTAGATCTACTTATCTTCTTCTGCATTCCATTTTTTTAGTCAGATTAATTATCGGATCAAGTTATGTGCAAATCAAGTTATAAATTAATGAATTGTATGAAACCAAACAAAAATGTGAAATCAATATATTACAATATTTAGGGGCAGCCGACAAGGTAGAATAGGATTTTTTATTTTATTTTAGGAAAAATGGAAATAAATAATCCCAACTATTCACTATTGGCCAATAACAGTCCCAACTACGAAAATCACCAATATTGGTCCCAACTTTCGACATATTGGAAACCAACGGACCCAAACTAACGGAGGCTAACTCCGTTAGTGTGATGCTGACGTGGCATGCCTAGGTGGCAAGATGATCCTATGTGGCATCCTACGTGGCATGCCACGTGGCAAAATAATCCTATGTGGCATCCTACGTGGCATGCCACGTGGCATGCCACGTGGCATGCCACGTCAGCATCACACTAACGGAGTTAGCCTCCGTTGGTTTCCAATATGTCGAAAGTTGGGACCAATATTGTTTCAAATGTTGGTAGGGACACCCCACTATTGTTTCAAATGTTGGTAGGGCTTGGCGAGTTGAAAAGCCTACAAATTACTCTCTCAAACATCATTATCGAAAGTGAAAGCGGGTTTGAAATAGCCAAACTTAAAGACTTTAAGAATCTATGTGGGGAAATTTCCATCAAAGGCTTGGAAAAAGTGCAAGATGCAATTCATGCAAAGGAGGCAAACTTTTCACAAAAGAGGATTAGTGAGTTAAAGCTTGCATGGAGTGATGAGCTAAATGATTCACGAAATGAAATACTTGAAAAAGAGGTCCTAAATGAGCTGAAGCCTTGTGAAGACAAGTTAATAAAACTCAAAATTTGGTCATATGGGGGATCAGAGTTTCCAAAGTGGGTTGGGGACCCCCTCGTTTCTACATTTGAAGCATGTGTCAATAAGTGGTTGTAAGAGATGTACATCTCTACCGCCACTTGGTCAACTACCGTCACTGAAGGAGTTGTTTATTGAGGGCTTACATGGGGTGGAAGATGTGGATTTTAAGTCATCTGGGGCTGGTTGTGGATTTCTTTCACTTGAAATTCTGAGTTTTATTGATATGAATGGGTGGAAGAAATGGTCAGGGGATGTGTTTCCACGCTTGCAAAAGCTTGAAATAAGAAGGTGTCCTAATTTGGTTGAAGTCACACTTGAAGCTCTACCTTCATTGAATGTTTTAAAACTAGAAAAGTGTGATAGTGGTTTGTTGGAAAGGATGGTTGAAATAGCTTCAGCAGTCACCAAGCTGGAAATAACAGATATTTCAGGGCTAAATGAAATGGTGTGGAGAGGTGTTATAGACCGTCTCGTGGAAGTTGAAGAATTAGAGATATCTAATTGTAATGAAATAAGATACCTGGTGCAATCAGATGCAGTTGCAAGTAAGAGTCTTGTGAAGTTGAGGAAATTGAAAGTATGGAGCTGTGATAAGTTGGTGAGTATAGGAGAGAAAGAGGAGGAGGAGGAGGAGGATAATTGTAGGAGCAACATCCTACCATCTCTTAGGACGTTGTATGTGTTTCATTGTAATAATATGGAGCGTTGCTGTTGTCCAGATGGCATTGAGGAGTTGAGTGTAATTGATTGTAGTTTAATGACAGTTGTCTCGTTTCCAAAAGGAGGACAGGAGAAGCTCAGGTCACTTACAATCTGGTTTTGCAGAAAACTATTGGAAAGGGAGTTAAGAGGACAAGAAATGAACAACAGCAGAAGAAGCAGCTTTCGGATGCTTGAATATGTAATTATACAGAATTGGCGAAATCTGAAATCAATAAATGAACTGAATTGTTGTGTTCATCTCACTAGATTGAAAATAAGCAGTTGTGAAAGTCTGGAGTCATTTCATGACAGTTTAACATGTTTAAAGGAACTGGAAATTTGGAGTTGTCCGAAATTGGATGGTTCCTCCTTTGTTGGTGACAACTGGACATCGTTGGAGAAACTGATTATAAGAGAGTGTAAAAGTATGGATGCTTCATTACCTGGTTGGGTTTGGCCTCCCAATTTGCGTTCTTTAGAAATTGAGAGGTTGAAGAAGCCCATCTCAGAGTGGAGCCCACAGAAGAAGTTTCCAACCTCACTTGTGAAACTAAAGTTATGGGGTAGTGATGGTGAGGATGGAGATGATAGTTGGAGTCAAATTTCTCATATTCTTTCTTCATCTCTTACTTCTCTTGAAATATGGAAATTTGAGAAATTGGAATCAGTAGTTTCAATGGGACTCCAACACCTCACCTCCCTTCAACATCTAGAGTTTTTCATTTGCCCTAATCTGAAGGAAGTGTCTTTGGATCCCCAACACCTCACCTCCCTCCATCATCTCACTTTTCAAGATTGCCCTAAGATGAAGGATCTACCACAACTGTTGTTCCCTTCACTCTTGAGATTAAAATTCGTCGATTGCCCAAATCTGGAAGAAAGTTGCAGTAAAAACGGGAGTTACTGGCCTCTCATCTCCCATATCCCCTGTATCACTACCTCAATCTTTGACTGAATATGAAGGTATCTCTCCCTCTACCTTAACCTTTTAATGATTTAAATTAAATATCTTGTTGACTGCTTTCTTTTTCTCTTTCTTTTTATTTATTTATTTATTTATTTTTTTTTGAAAATTGGTTATTAAATTGTTCATGTTAATATGTAAATGTGTGTAGTCATATGATAATTGCCAATTAATATTATGTGTATGAGAAATAACCCAGATGGGCTTAGTGCAGTGAGTTTCCCTTAGATATGTTGACTTTTATGCATCTTTTTATATATAATTAACAAAACCATATTAAAAAAGTTTGTACACTATTTGATTTTAATCATGACTTGCTGTGCTAATCAAATACTATTTGGAATCTAGTTTGGTCTGTTCAAGAGCTTATGTGATTTATGGTCACTCTCTTTCTTTAGGATAAGAGAGATTGCATCTGCACAACAATTGCAGAGTTCCATATATATGAATTTTTATGTAGTTATATTTCCCAGCCTGTGACTCACAGTTGCAGAGTTCCAAATATATGAATATGTAGAAATCATGAAGCACTTAGTTACTATATTGTTTATCGGCAGACTAATACCTTAGTTTTGATAGAATTTTTTAGCTTTCTTATTTTATTTGACAACTTGGTCTATGAGGAAACTGACCATGATTATATCTCTGGCTGATTTGATTTAATGCTGCAGGCTCAATTATGATGGGAAGCATTTGACACTTTCTACTACTGATTTGCAAGCCATCACAGCAGGGAGCAAAACCTTAGATTTGATTGGAAGATTGTGATGTTGCCTTCCTTTTTTCTTTCCTTTTTTTGGCATAAAAGAACCAGTTGACTCGGATTGTATTTTGTTGGTAATAAGTTGTATTTTGTTTGTAATGGGTCAGAACACGGATTGTCTATTGTGTGTTGCCTATTACTCTTTTGTTGGTAATAGGTTGTATTTTGTTTGTAATCGGTCAGAATGCGGATTGTCTTTTGTGTGTTGCCTACTACTCTATTTTGTTGGTAATAGGTTGTATTTTGTTTGTAATGGGTCAGAACGCGGATTGTCTATTGTGTGTATGCCTATTACTCTATTAGTGATTAGTGCATCACTGATGTTAGTTGTACCTATTTCATTCATTTTTGTTACTCTTGCGATTGCATGTGATGTGTTTTGAATGGAAGAGCAGCTTGTCATTGGTTTTAGTAAATCCAATTTTCCATGCCAAACATAACTGGTGGCAGATTCAGACTTGCATATCAAAACATCCAAGAAGAATCAAGAACGACTCAAGTCAGAAGTGTCGAAACGACAGATTGTCTATTGTGTGTAAAAAAATCTAGTAACAGAGCATTCAGGGGAGTGGTAACAGAATGGTTAATCATCAAGCAGCAACTTAATATTACAACTGCATAAGTTGCACACAGATTTCTGTAAGTAAAACTAAAACAGATTTACACAACCAGGAAACCAATATACAGGATACCCGGAAACCCAATAAATAAAATAAAACCAAAGCTCACCAATCGGTCATCCATAATTTCAAACAAATCATAACCGTCTGCAAATTGAACAAACTGTAAAACCAACTTTCATTCTGTATTTATCCGCAGGTAATGAAAAGTTGTCTGGTTGTAAGGAACATATCGCTTTTGATTAATTTATAACTATGCCTATCAGCCTATGTGACTGTTTATGAACAGATCAAGAATGGTTCATGTGGACTCATTTTCCTTCGAGACTTCTAGTTGGCGGGGTAGGAGGTTGAGAAAACACACAAAAATCAAGCAAATAAGTACATATTTCACACATTTAACTTACCAATGGACCAATTCTTCTTATATGCTTAATCGTTAACGGGTCAAAAGGGCAAACAAAAATAAATTAGCCTATATGATTAAAAAGGAACCAAAACCAACAATTTCTAATACATTAAAACCTCTTGAATCATTTATATTGAATAATCACATTATTATGGGAATAATGTAATTTTTGTAAACATTGACAAAACTATATTTAATTAGAAATTCTGGGAAAAAATGAAGTCTCACATCAACCTGACCCATACAAAGATTTTTCAACCCACCCATTCATTCACTTAATGTATTTCCTCACTGTTCGTGCTTATAAAATCTTTAGATTGTAAACTCCTCTGTCCCTCAAAAAATGCAATCATTTCCATTTCAAGGTGTCACATGTCAATTGCAACAATATCTCTTATCTTTTAGAAAAAACTTACGCCAAAATCACATAGTAGCCATCGATAGGGTCACAGGCTCACGAGATCCCACTATTTTGCAACAAATGAAGGGTATTTTGACATATTTCCAAACTTAATTTTCCATGCGCCCCGTGTCATTAATAAATATTGTTTACGGTCAGTGTTGCAAAACTCGGTTTGGGCGTATACTTGGCGATCTACCCTAGAGAGAGTACTCAGCCTAATTGGGGGAGTACTCTAGGGTTAAATCGGCCTAGACGGGGAGTACTCGGCCAACTCGGCAACCTACCCTGGAGCGAGTACTCAGGGAGTAATCGGTCAACTCGGCCTGGTTTTGCAACAGAGTTTACAGTGTTGACATAGGAAACAAGATCTCCTAAATTTCCCCATAATTGAAGGGATTAATAATCGAACATTTTAATTAAAATATATTTGTAGTCAATAATTAGTTAAAAGATGACTAGAATCGCTCAGTATGGGAAATAAGATATATACACTAGGAATGAAAAAGGAAGAGAGAGAGAGATCTTACTAAAAAGTGACTTCACTGTTGGCCTTTTAGGTTTTGTACTCTTCTTCTTCAACTCGGCTGAAAATTAAATTTGGAAAACAATTAATTAAGATCATGATGATGCCATCTTACAAGTCACCTTAACTAATAAATGCTCAAAAATGATAGAAGTTATATCCACTAATAAGTATTATGGATTTGGCCTTCATAAATAATTCTATTGCCTCGTTTTCGGGATGAACTTTTTAGGAAAACAAATGAACTTATGTACAAGGAGAGAGCTCGGTACCAATTCCCGGGACTTCATGTTCATTTACAATTTCGAAGTTTTTATATGTGTACCCCATAAAGTTGACATCTTTAGAGGATAGCATCTGCAATTGCCAAAAGGAAGTGGAATATATGTACAATTAGAACACAAAAGAAAGATATATCATAATACTAATGAAATAAGCTAATACAGTTTAAGAGAATCCACAATGTGCAACAAAAATAAGGTAGGTAGTCATGCGTAAAATCTATAGAACCATATAATACACATCAAGTCAACGATACAATGAAAACCCGTTTAATCGTGATTCAGAAAAAGGTTGATTGACAGTTGACTAATAAAGTTATCCTTATTTGCTACACTGACCAGAAGATTTTTACAGCTATGGCTGGACATAGGTACATGTCATTCTGCATACGCAATACACCAAACAAAGCTAAAAACACTTTATCGATAATAAACCAACAAAACACTTGCAATATGGACACGAATTACCAACTTTAAAGGTGTTACTTATCAGTATTATATCATTTAAACTTTCTGATTCTAACTTGTATATGGTAGGTCTTAATGTGTCCTCATAAACTTCAAATATACAATGCGAACGAAAGAATAAAAGCCAACACCAACTTAGTGATGAAGAAAGATGAACACCTGGTCTAATCTGATACATCATACATGGAGAATATTGGTCTAAAAAATGCCATATTAGGTTTCTATTAACTGTTTCATGTAGACCACAAAAATATCTCTGCTACTTAAAAACTATTAAAAGGTCAACGGTGAACTTTCATAAACTCGCTACCCAAGAATGGTGACTTTTCCTTGCGAAGTGATGAATTTTAGGAAGTCAGTAACTACAAACCTACTCATTATGGTGACTTTTTATTTTTCTATCTAACTTTCTCTAAAAATAAAAACACTTATCAAGAGTATATTTAGTAGCGTCCCAAGCGCAAAACTTTCTTGCTTGTTAGTCGAGAGTAGTTCCTTTAGTAATTTAAAACTATTTTTAACCACAAACAGAAAAAGACGAGAACTTGAACAATGATAAAGTTCCTAATTCTAGGGAAAACTTCCGTCGGAACAAGTGTTTAAATATTAATTTGATCATTTGTTTGTGTATGCAAAATGTATGGTTCTTATTTAGGTCTGCCTCTTATGATGCAAAACTGCATAAAAATTATTTAATATTCTTGTCGTATTTTTAGTAATAAATAATAAGTTTAGTTAGATATGGTAATTCCTTTAACTTATGAATGGGTCGATTTGGGTAAAGCACCCAAAACAGGTCAAATCAACAAATTTAGCTAAAATGGGAACAAATCAAATGGATTGAAAGTTACCTAAAGTCTATTCTAATTGCATAGTATGCATACAACCTCCAATGATGGCTTCATTTAAAGATTTAGATTGACAATGCAATAACATTGTTTTTTAAATCACAATTAATAATTAACAACTCTCATATATTTTAGAAGAAATAAAATAAGTACAAAAATGTGTTTTGTAGGTCAAAGTGTCGAACCTTCCAACTCACCCATCTAGTCACCTCAAAATTGTGTGAATAGCATAGGTGTGAGGGATTTAAGTCCCCTTTTTTGACATTTATCTATATTTGTTTGTACGTAAACGTTGTGCCAATTTATTATGATAAGAACACATAAAAGTGTGTATAAAATTAAAAAGAAGACTCGATGTAGTTCTCAAATGATTCAAACAAATCTCTAAACGACGATGTTGCACTCAGTTCATTGTGGTATTTTCCTTTTTTTCTTCTCTTTGCTTGTTTTTTTTTTATTTTGTTGAAATAATACACATCAATGTGTTATTTCTTAGTTTTACCAACCTAATATGGGAACAAACAGATAGACCTTATTGCCCAAAATGTTACACCCCAAAAAAAACATATCCGATAATGACACAAATATGCCTGTCAAGATAACGTTATTAGATTACTATTTATGTCGAACTTAATATATTGCAAAATTAGGGTAAGTGAATAAGAACCATTAGCTAGGTTTAAATAGCTTCCAAGTATAGCATAATCTACAGAACATATTAATCGTTGAGATTGCAATCAGTAAACCAAGATTGTTACTAACCTTTCTCCAAGGGCTTGATTTTGTTGAGGAAGGAATGTGGTTTTCACCCTGCAGTAGTAGTATTACACGGACAACAAAAGAGTAAGCAAAAAAAAAAAAAAAGGAAAGGAAAATAAAATTAACTAAAGAACCCACCTCTTCAAACTTCTCAAAATTTTGGGTATCTAGCTCGCCATTAACTTCTGGAATAAAGGCAGCTTCCTTTTGATACAATTTTTCCCACTCTATACCGTTGAACCATGGGTGTGCCTGTAAACGGCAAAAAAAAAAACCAAGTTAATATCTCTATTTGTGGCTATTAAAAGCAAATTTAAACCACACATCACCTTTATTTCATGAGCGCCTTTGGTTCCAAGCCTTTTTTCAACGTTGCAAAGAAGTTTACAAATTAAATCTTTTGCCTCTGGCGACAATTTTGCCTCTTCAGGAAACTTTAAATGAGTTCTCCAATTCACTATCTGTATTAGCAAGATAGTATTTATAAATATTATAAAATAACGATAAAGGATAGTGTAATCTGCTAAATTGAACAATTTGACCTTTCTACAAGTAGACATTGGTTCATCTGAATAAAAAGGCGGGTAACCCACAAGCATTTCATACATGATAGCCCCAAGAGACCACCTATAGGCACGAAAGTAAAATCCGATAAGTATTAATATAATTATATCAAAAAATGCTTCTTTTACACCAAAGATACAAACCAATCACACTCCATTCCATATCCTTTCTTCAGCAACACTTCGGGAGCAATATAATCAGGTGTGCCGACGGTAGAATAAGCCTTCATTATTACAACACCAAAGATTAATAAAATGTTCAATAGCAGTGCCATTGGAAAAATGAAATAAGTAAAATAACTTACCAGCATTCTTCTATTTCGCTGCCAATGCAGCAGTTGCTCTTGTTGTGTGCGTTTTGGTATAGCAGGGCGCCCATCACTTTGAAGGGCCCCGCTTAAGTTATTTGCAGCAGTGAAATCTTTTTCTTGAAGATTAGTGCAGTCTAATGGTTTACATAATCCAAAATCTGACAGTTTCATGTGCCCAAATTTATCAAGCAGCAAGTTGTCTGGTTTAATATCCCTGCGTACGTTGGAAAAAGATTATACGTGAGATTAAAAACCGTCCCATGTTTGTATTTAGTGAAGTAACAGATTTTTTTTGGTATCAACCTATGAATGTAATTATGTTTGTGTATTGATTCGATTGCCAAAACAGTTTCCCCTACATAAAACCTAGCTTCATCTTCCGTCAACGTATCCTTTCGCATCAATAAAGTCATCATATCTCCACCAGGAAGATATTCCATTACGAGGTAAAGATATTCCTCATCTTGGAATGAGCAATAAAGTTTAACAATGCAATTGCTATCAACTTCCGCAAGCAGGTTCCTTTCTGCTTTCACATGTTCAACCTAAAAAGAAAAAGAAAAAACTCGAATAAAAACCAACTTAAAGCACACGGTTTGATAAACTCATAAAGGTAAACTTCTACCTGGCCTCTACGAAGCATTTCAGATTTTTTAAGTTTTTTCATTGCATACACGTTACTAGTTGTCTTTTCCCTGCATATTCTAACCTGGAATAGATTAAAATTCAACGGTCAACGCAGTACAAAAAGGGCTAAAGAAGTCGACTTTTGTATGGTCATGAAAAAAATAAAATTATATACCTCACCAAATGCACCCTTTCCTATCATTGTTAATGGTTCAAAATCATCAGCACCCATTTTATGCCTCTGAATAAGCATATATTCCGTCTCTTTTTTCTCATGATGTTTAAGTAAATTGTTTTGCTCTTCTTCAGTTACCTCTGAATCAGCCAATTTCTTCTCAAGAACATTACGCCTACATCAAGAACGGATTTCTGTTATCATTTTTAGTATTGTAGTTTTTAACGGATGCACATAAAATATTCCTGCGAAATATTAGTCAACCCTGTAGTACAAATGATATCTTAATCACATTCATCTAAAGTTCTAATTGTACCAGTCATTTATCATTTGCTTATACAGATCAACTACACACCGAGAGTTACAAAATGCCGTTATAAATGACCTATACATTACTGGTAATTAATCGTCTTAAGAATGCATTTTAAACCTCAATATTGGAGAGCATAAAAAATCTTTTTTTTTTCCTTTATAGCACATATGAATATTGTGGCTATGATATAGTATAATGCACGATGATCGCGATCAACTTATTTCATTAGTTAAAACTCAAACAAAATAACTGATGCATAAAGTTCATACCGTTCCCTTCGCTCGTTAAGATTCTTCATTTGCTCCTTGTAGTGATTTTCTATATACTGTTTGGCAGCTTCAACCTTCTGCTTAGTAGCATTTGAAGGTGCTTCGTCACTATTAGCGGAAATAATGCAGTCAACCCATCACATTCAATTGTACTTTATTTTGTCATTCATGTGTAGTTATTACCTTTGACTAGCCATTCATTAGTTTCCATGTAATCCATTTGTAATTGTATATTTATATGGCATTGACCAAGTGAATAAGACAAGCAAACATTGTACCTAACATGGTATCAGAGCTCTGCTCTGCATAACCGTGCACTTTTTCTTCACTTTTGTGGATTTCGATCCTTTCTCACTGCTTATTTCCTTTTATTTCAGCCGGTTATTACCTTCAATTTTTTTTCCAATCCATTACCACCTTCCCTGCACATATGGCTGAACAAGAAGCCTCGGCTACCAATCCCAAACCCAATAACACCCTTCATCCGGTTTATACCGTCACCGACATCACCAAGAAAGTCCGGATACTTGATGGCTCCAAGGTAACATACTCTGCGTGGGTGAAACTCTTCCAACTTCACGCGCGTGGGTATCAAGTCTTGGATCATATCACATCCGAACCTCCGTCTCGGGATGATCCATCTTATGAGTAATGGAAAAACATCGATGCGATTGTCCTTCAGTGGATATATTCCACCCTGGCCGATAATTATCTCAAACAAGTCCTGGACCTTTTGAATGCTGATAACGATGCTACTGCCCTCCAAGCGTGGAACCGTGTTCGAGACATTTTCCATACCAACCGGGGGCCCGATGCGCTGCTCTACAAACTAAGTTCACAAATCTGAAACTTAGTGCATCCCCCTCGTTGGACGCATATTGTCAATCCTTGCGGGATATCGCCAACCAGCTTGATGACCTTGGTACCCCGGTGAATGAACAATCCTTAGTTTTACAGCTTGTGCGGGGATTACCAAGGGAATATGACACTATTGCAGCCATTATTCATCGTGAATTGCCTCCCTGGAATGAAGCTTGTGAAATGCTTCGTGGTGACAAAGAACGCCAAACCGCTCGTGAACCAACTCCCGCACCATCCGAAGCCCTGGCTGCCGTCACTCCTGCACCACTACGTGATGGCTCAAACCCCTCTCAGGGAAACCGTCGGCCGGACACTCCACAAAACAGGCATGGAAATTCTCAAGGTCCTCGTTATTTTAATAACAATGGCCGCAGGTTTGGGCCTTCACAGAGGCGTGCTGGACAGCCCCACAACTCCAGCCCAACTCAGTCTAATAACACCAACAACCGGTCCAACAGACCCCCTGCCAACAGGCCCAATAATCGCTCTCCATGGACTCCACCCAACTACAACTACTGGCCCGGTTCTTTTTGGCCCATGCCACCCCCTCCTTGTCCATATCCTACCTTACCGGGCTGGGCCTCTCCATGGTCCGCCCCACAGAATCAAACCTCCCAAAACAACCCATCTACCCAAGCGGCTCAAGCACACGTCACCGATGTGAACCCACTTGAACCGACTGAATTGGCGGAGGCTTTCCAGGCTATGGCAATGGATGATGAAACACCACAATGGTTCATGGATACAGGGGCTACCAACCATCTCACTTCGGACTCAGGTATGATTTCTCAAACGTGTGATAATTCTATCAAAAATGTGTTGGTTGGAAATGGTCATCTTTTACCAGTTGCTGGATCGGGTCACACAAACCTTCCCTCAACTTCAAAACCCCTCCAACTCAAAAAAATTTTGCATACACCTAACATTATTAAAAACCTTATTTCTGTACGGAAATTCACTCGTGATAATTGGGTTTCTGTTGATTTTGACCCTTTTGGTTTTTCTGTGAAGGACTACCCGAGTGGGACGATTTTGAGTCGGCATGATAGCACCAGCCACCTCTACCCGCTCACTGCTATCCGTTCTCCTGAAGCTTCCGTTTTTGTCTCCACAAGTCTTCAAGGCTCGTGGCATAATCGTCTAGGACATCCTGGTTTACATGTTCTAGATTTTTTAAATTCCAATAAGTTTATCTCATGTGATAAACACACCCGTACTTTTTTTTTGTGATTCTTGTCAAGTTGCTAAACACAAACGGTTGCCTTTTAATTTATCTAATTCCTCTACTATTTGTCGTTTTGATATTGTGCATTGTGACTTGTGGACATCTCCTGTCCTTAGCAAACAGGGTTACAAATATTACTTGGTAATCATTGATGACTTCACTCAATTTACATGGGTGTATCCCTTAAAATTTAAGTCTGAAACTTACACCAAATTCACCCAGTTTTACAGGTTCATCTCTACCCAATTCAACCGGCCCATTAAATCCTTCCAATGTGACATGGGTGGGGAATTTGACAACACTCAATTCAAACAATTTGCTTCCTCTCATGGATTGCAATTTCGTTTCTCATGCCCTCATACATCCCAACAAAATGGGAAAGCCGAGAGAATGATTCGAAGACTAAATGAGATCATGTTGTCCCTTCTCACCCATGCATCCCTACCACCAAATCTTTGGGTTGAAGCTCTCCACACCTCCGTATACCTCCACAATATTCTTCCATCCAAAACCATTGGTTTTCGCACCCCCACAGCTGCCCTATACCTTAAGAACCCTGCTTACGAACACCTTCGTGTGTTTGGTTGTGCGTGCTATCCTAATCAGTCCGACACCCGGCCCCACAAACTTGCTCCAAGGTCTACACCTTGTGTATTCCTTGGTTACCCGGCCGACCACCGTGGATACCGTTGCTTCGATCAAGCCACGGGCAAAATCATTCTCTCTCGCCATGTCACGTTTAATGAACTTGAGTTTCCGTTTTCCAAATCTTACCGCCATCACCCGAATCCTATACCTTCCTTGACAATGATCCCTCACCCCTACTTTTTACTCAACCCACCACACCACCCGCCCCTTCTACCACAACGATACCATCAGCTAATCCCATACACCCTCCAACAATCAACCAACCACCTCTTACTTACTCCAGAAGAAACAACCGGCCACCACAAGCCCAAAATCCTACGGCCCATCCCACCACCTCGGCAAATCAACCCACTACAAACCATCCCACCACCTCGGCCCACCAACCCACTACAAACCATTTCACCGGCCCACTGCCAGCCCATACGCCACACCAGCCCAATCCTGATCCACCCCCAAACCCTCACCAACGACACCACATGGTCACTCGTTCCCGTGATGGCACCTCTAAACCCAAAGTTCCATTTAACCTCAATACCGAAACCATCTCACCTCTCCCAAAATCCCACATTGATGCCCAATCCGATCCACACTGGTATGATGCTATGAAAACTGAATACACTGCTTTAATGAAAAATCACACGTGGGATCTTGTACCGAGACCACCGGATGCTCACATAATTATATGTATGTGGCTATTTCGCCATAAATTTCATGCTAATGGGACACTTGAGAGATATAAGGCCCGTCTAGTTGTAAATGGGAAATCACAGCAGGTTGGTATTGATTGTGATGAAACTTTTAGCCCCGTGGTTAAACCAACCACCATCCGAACCGTACTCAGTCTCGCGTTATCTAACTCATGGCCCATTCATCAACTTGATGTTAAAAACGCCTTTCTCCACAGAGATTTAAACGAGACGGTCTACATGTTTCAACCACCAGGTTTTGTGGATAACCAAAATCCAAAGTTTGTGTGTAAACTCAAGCGCTCCCTATATGGTCTAAAACAAGCACCACGTGCTTGGTACCAGCGCTTTGCATCAAGGGGGAGTATTTATTATTGTTCAAAAGTACATCTTTAACTTGAACACTTAACTTACAATCCGCTGTGCAAATCACTTTGATAGTTTAAATATACAAGTGTTCATGATAAGAACCTGTTAAAACAAGAAACGGATCCAATAACTGGTATCAGAGCACTGGTTCATCTGATCAAATATCAATCTAACAAATTGAGAATCAGACACAGGCTCTTATTGATATTCAATATAGGATTGCAGTTCACTTTTTGAACATCCGCCACTTTAAGAAATCTTTGATCAAGTCTTATTTCTTAAAAATGGACCCTCATAACACTGGATCTGCCAATAAACCTCCTATGCTACTCAGAAATGAATATAACATCTGGCAACGGAGATTGGCACACACTTTATCTCAAACTAATACTGGATGTTGGAAGTCTGTCATGTATGGACCTCATAAACCAGTATTAATAGATCCAGAAACTAAAGTAACAAGACCTAAAGATCCAAAAGACTACACCGAAGAAGATTTCCTAAAACTTGAGCTCGATGCTAAGGCATTCTCTATGTTGGCTATGGCTCTCCCAAATGAAATTTATGCTGGACTTTTACATTGTGAATGTGCCAAAGAGCTGTGGGATTGCCTCAAAGAGCAGTTTGGAGGAACTAATGAGGTGATAGCCAATACTAGAGACATCCTAGCTTTGAAAGATTCTCTACATTTGAAAGATTCTCTTCAACAATATGAAACTTTTACTCATGTTAATGCAGAGTCTTTAACACAACAATTTGAAAGAGTCTCTTCATTAATATCAGAGTTAAAATTAAATGGTCAGACCTATACAAACTCTTCTATGCTTCATAGATTTTTAAGGTCTTTACCAGACAAATGGGAAACTTATTCTATAGTTCTCAGGTCAGGACCAGATTTTGATTCTCTCACTCACAAAATTACATGGGAGATTACTTACTTTTGAAAGAGAAATCAATCAAAAGAAAAAGTTACAAAACTCTGGAAAAACTGCTGATGACTATATTCCAGGTAGCACAACACTCTTAGGACAAGACTCACCTTCTTGTTCTAATGATTTTGGGTCAAATGATAACATTGACATAACTACTGGGATCTCATCAGAAAGGTCATATCCAGCTTATGACAATGATGAAAACTGTCAAACTATTGATAATATGTGTTTTATAATGGACGATTTAAAGAATTTCAGTAGTGATGACCTAGAGGAAATGGATATACTACACCAACTGGCCATGTTAAGCATAAAAACTAACAAGTTTTATAAAAGGTCAGGAAGGAAATTTCCAGGACTAAATAGTTCTACAAAAATTGGTTTTGACAAATCTAAATTAAGATGTCATAAGTGTCAGAAGTTGGGACACTTTGCTAGAGAGTGTATAAGCTCTAGCTTTAACCAATCACAGTCTGGAAACCAATCAAACCCTAGTTACAATAGGAACTTTGGAACACAGGGAAGTGCACATTTTGTACAGGCAAAAGCTCCACAAATCCAATATGTGCCACAGGTACAATATGTTCAGATACCTGCTCATCAGATACAGAGCCAACAACATATGACTTCCATTCCTGCTGCTCAACAACCTCCATCAACTCAACAACCCACTCAACAAAGTCTTTTCACAAATGGGTATGTTGACCGGAGCATTCTTCCTTTTGATATAACAGAGTGCAGTCCAGATGCAGACAACAAAATGTTTGACATCAACTGGGGTGAATCTGATAATGGCAGAAAGAATTTTGCCTTAATGGCTTTTGAGGGATGCTCCTCTAATGCTGCCTTATCTTAGGTATCTAAAGAATCTCTTTTAAAGCTTTGCTCAAAATCATGCAAAGAATCATTTGCTTTAATAAGAGAGACCAATGTGCATCTACAAGGCAAAGCCAATGACTCTGAAAGAAAATTCACTCAAATGAAATGTGATTTAGAAAGAAAACTTGCTTCAAAAGCAAAAGAAATTTCTAAATTAACTAACAATGCTGTTGAAACCCAAGCATGATAGAAAACCTAGGAAAAGTCAGAAAAGAGCTTGCTGACACCAAGGTTGATTGTGAAAACTGGGTAGAGTCATGTAGAGGTTACCAAATGCTGCTTAAAAAACAAACTGCGTCAAATGTTAAGTTTGGCATAGGCTACAATCATACATAAACACCAATTGATTTTACTCCCAAAACTACTGATGATGGGAGTAGAATAGTTCAAAATCAAACTTCTAACATGAAAGAATGCATATCTTTTCATCAGAACTTTCTTCCAAATAAAAAAGAAAGTCCTTCAGATGTTGAAATGACTAACATTGGCTCATCAGTAGTTTCATCTACATCAGGAGTTAAGACCCTGAAAACAACTGATGACCAAATTCCAAATTTAACAACTTCAGTACTTTGCCTTCAAAAACTCTTGAAAATCAAAAAGGAAAGGCAAAATCTTGTGAAATTTGTGGTCTGTTTAACCACAAAACATAATTTTGCAGATATAGAAAAGGTAATCAGTACAACAAGAAACTCTTACAAATGGTTGTGGGAAAACAAATCAAACAATATTTTGAAAATACTTTCTTTCCCATCAAACAACAACCAATAAATACCTTTTCTCAGAGAAAGACTAAATATCAACCGCAGTCTTCCTCTCAAAATTCTTTTTCAGAAGTTAGACCTAAGCCATCAGTAGTTTCACAAACTTCTTAGGTTAAAGATTTGATAAATTTGGTTAAACTTTTGATGACCAAAGTTGATGGTGAACCTCAAAAAGGTCCCACCATTGTTTTTAACAATAAATCCATTGCCAAAAAGACATGGATTTCTAAAACTGGTCAACAACAAACTGCTACTATTCCTAAGAGTACACCCAAATCGAATTTGGCTTGGGTTCCTAAATCTAACTAATCTACTCTTTCTGCAGAGAGTCTCCAGAGGTCTAAATAGCATGTGATATGTTGATAGTGGAGGCTCAATGCACATGACTGGATGCAGGTACCTGATCAACAATTTCATAAGTCGAAGAGAAGGATCTGTGTCCTTTGGGAATAATGCAAAGGGACATGTGCTAGGATATGGTAATGTATCCTCAGGCAAAATGCAGTTTGACAAGGTCAATCTGGTTGAAACCCTTGAGTACAACTTGCTTAGTGTCTCACAAATGTGTGATAAAGGATATTCTTCCTTTTTCACCAAAACAGCATGCAAGATCATATCACTAGAAGGCCAGAAGTTGATAGAGAAGATCATTGAAGATCAAACTTTGTTGATAGCCAAAAGATGTGGCAATGTCTATGCAGTGGACATTGAAAAGGACAAAGTACTGAACAACAGTGCCTGTTTCTTCTCAAAGGCATCAACTTCAGAGACAGACCTTTGGCATAGGAGACTTGGATATATGAACTTTAAAACCATAAATAAAGTCACAAAAATGGGCTTGGTCAGAGGTCTACCCTTGAAAGTATACCAATGTCAAGAACACTGTGTATCCTATCTAAATGGAAAACAGCATAAGTCCTCCTATAAGTCTGTTGAAGAATTAAAAACAACTGCATGTCTTCAACTACTCCATATAGACTTATTTGGGCCGGTCAAAATCATGAGCCTTGGTAAGAAGAAGTACTGCTTAGTCATCATTGATGACTTCTCAAGATTTACATGGGTCTTCTTCTTATTTTCCAAGGATGAGGCAGCTGAAATTATCAACTTCTTCATTCTACAAGTAGAGAAACAATGTTCTCTCTCTGTCAAAGCCATTAGAAGTGACAATGGGACAGAATTCAGGAACAAAAGTCTGGATGAATTCTTTTTGTCTAAAGGGATTGTTAGACAATTCAGCATTCCCAAAACTCCTGAACAAAATGGTGTGGTTGAAAGGAAGAACAAAACATTGATTGAAGCAGCAAGAACAATGTTAGCTGATTCAGGCCTACCTCTTTATTTTTGGGCTGAAGCAGTCAACACAACTTGTTATGTTCAGAATAGGGTTCTAATCACAAAGAGACATTCCAAAACTGCTTATGAAATTCTTCATGGCATTAAGCCTCTTATATCCTTTTTCAAGGCTTTTAGATGTCAATGTTTTATCCTCAATATCAAAGACTCTACTTCAAAGTTTGCTGCTAAAGTTGATTCAGGTTATTTTCTTGGTTACTCTTCAAGTAGAAAAGCCTATAAGGTATTCAATTCCAGAAGCAAGATAGTTGAAGAAACACTGAATGTCAAGTTCAATGAGTTAAAACATTCACTCATTCCAACACATCCTACTAAACTCTTTGACCTTGACAGTTTTAATTTCGGACCTGAAAAGACTGTTGATTCATCTAAACCCATTTATTATGGTGATCAAGGGTCTAATGATGGTCCTTCATCATGACTCCTAATACAGTCATTAAATCAACTTTAAACCATCAGAAGTTTTCCTCAAACTTCTGATTCAACAACTGCTGATGTACAAACTCAAACATCTGATTCAGCTCCTGCAACTACTAAAGATGTTCGAACAGCTGAACCAGATATTATCAACCTCAGTGGTTTGTTTGAAGAAGTACAAGAGTCACCTACACCTGTCAGTGGTTTACAACAACTGATTGAACACAAAGATCATCCATTGGATCAAATCATGGGTGATATTGCATCAGGGGTACTTACAAGAAACCAGCTTTCCACCTTTTGCTTATTCTCAGCATTTATCTCTCAGTTGGAACCTAAGAAGTATCGGGAAGCCCTCAAAGACAACAGTTGGGTTGAAGCAATGCAAGATGAACTATTACGGTTCAAGAAGCAACATGTTTGGGAAATTTGTCCCTTACCTCCAAACAAACAACCAATTGGAATAAGATGGGTATTCATAAACAAACAAGATGAGTCTGGTTTAATCATCAAGAACAAGGCAAGACTGGTGGTACAAGGTTACTCTCAAGAAGAAAGAATTGATTATGATGAAATCTTTGCTCCAGTTGCAAGGCTTGAAGCCATCAGGTTATTTTTGGCTTATGCAATTTCCAACAAAATTAAAGTTTTTCAAATGGATGTAAAAGTTGCATTTTTATATGGAAAAATAAAAGAGGAAGTGTATGTTTATCAGCCACCTGGGTTTGAGGATCCTTCACATCCTGATTGGGTGTACAAACTTGACAAGGCTCTTTATGGGCTAAAACAGGCTCCTAGAGCTTGGTATGAAACATTTTCCACCTTTTTACTCAAAAATTACTTCTCAAGAGGCTCCATTGACAAAACTCTTTTCATAAAGCATGTTGGAAATCACATCCTACTTGTTCAAATTTATGTTGATGATATTATTTTTAGTTCAACAAACTCAAAACTGTGTGATGAATTTAGGAAACTCATGCAATCAAGATTTGAGATGAGTACCATGGGAGAACTGCAGTACTTTTTGGGACTGCAGATCAAACAAACAACAACTGGAACTTTTATACATCAATCAAAATATGTTAAAGAATTATTAAGCAAATTTTCTTAAAAAGACTGTAAATCAGCTTTCACTCCCATGACACCAATCACACAAGTTGAACCAGATGATCAAGGAAAACAAATTGATCAAACCATGTATAGATGTATGATAGGTTCCCTACTTTATTTAACTGCATCTAGGCCAGATATTATGTTTTCAACATGTGTTTGTGCTAGATATCAATTAGCTCCTAGGGAATCACACCTAATTGCAGTCAAAAGAATTTTCAGATATCTGAAAGGAACTCCTACACTTGGAATTTGGTATCCTGCTTCTAGCAATACCAAATTAACATCTTTTTCAAATAGTGACTATGCAGGGTGTAAAATGTCAAGAAAATCAACATCTGGTGGTTGTCAATTCTTGGGAAACTGTCTGGTGTCCTGGCAATCAAAGAAGTAAACATCTGCGGCAACTTCAATTGCTGAAGCCGAATACATTGCAGTTGCAAGTTGTACATCACAGATTCAATAGCTCCAATATCAATTACTTGATTATGGAATCAAAGAGACCAAGACCCCATTGCTTGTAGACAGTAAATCTGCCATTAGCATAATTCAAAATCCTGTTCATTTTTCAAAGACTAAACATATTGAAATCAAGTATCATTTCATAAGGGATTGCTATGAGAAAGGCAAGATTTAGGTGAAACATGTGACAACAACTAATCAAATAGCTAACATATTCACCAAACCCCTTGACACATCAACATTTCAGAAGTTAGTATCCATGCTTGGGATGCTAAATTTGGAATAAGTATTGTAAGTGTTTTTCATTTTCCTGCACATATTTTACTTTCACTTACATTGTTACTAATCTGTCACAAAACTTCTGAAAAACAAAAAGAGAGAAACTACTGATGTACAAAAACATCAGTATGGGATATTTTCAGAAAAATGATTAACTTCTGATAAAATAAACTTCAGAAGTTATGAATAAAGTGTTTATAAATGTTCTCATCAGTATTTAACAAACTACTGATGAGTATTGTTCTTCATCAGCAGTTTTGTCAATAAGGGTAAATCAGACAGTTCCCATTTCAGAAGTTTGACCTAGGTCGGTTATAAACTTCTGATAAACACATTTTCTCACACTTATCCTTTCAAAAAGCAAAATTCCCTCCTTCTCTCTCAAAAACACTCACAAACCCTCCCCTGAAAACAACCAAAAACACTGTTCGATCCACACACACAAAACACCATGGCACTTATACTGAAACACGGACATAATCAACGAGGCTACTTTGTGAAAGATGAAGCCTGGTCCCAATACGACGAAATCATTGATTTAGTCGTCCAATCCCAATACAACATTGCTTTCACCATTGATCCTCCAATTCACATTCAAACTCTTAATGAGTTCTGGACAAACGCCGAGGCGGTGACAGTGAACAACAGAGTGATTTCCCTCAAATCAAATATCCAAGGGAAAGTTATGGCAATCACACCAGCTACTTTGGGAATAAGACTTGGTCTTGATGATGCTGATGCACCAGAGAACATTCCCAATTCTGAAATTCATCTAACCATGACAGAGTGTGGTTACCAAGATACTCTCTCACATGCAACAATCTATAAGAAATATTTTGAACCAAAATACAAACTTTTGTTTCATTACATAATCATGTGTTTAAGTCCCAAAACTGGATCTTATGATCAGATGCCCTCTATTTTTCAACCTATTTTTCATTCCATTGTGAATGAAACAAAATTCAGGGCATCAGCACTTTTCTTTAATAAGTTGGTGTTGCATTGACGGGCGGTTCAAGGAACAACCCTTTATAATGTTAAAACGCCTATATTAATCACATTTAATCATGATATTTCTTGGAATTGGGTGACTACGAGTATTTTGGTTGCAGGTGTGAAAAAGAGCTAAAAATGAAGAAATACGAGCATTGGAACGGGCCGGAACGGATCGGAGCGAGGAAGATACGAAAGAAGAAAAAAATTCATTTTTTAAAGACTCCACCGTTCATTACGGTGCCACCGTATTAAACGGTGGCTCCTGGGCATTTTCGGCTACCATTGATCAGTGGTTTCCACCGTTGGTTTTCCACTTGCTACCGTTTATGACGGTAGCACCGTATTAAACGGTAGCCCCTGCACAATCTTGTAACTCCCATCATTTAAGGCGAAGTTATGGTGTCTTTTGGTTATCTCTTTTTTTCTGAACGTTTTGCTAGGACTTTTGGGCGATTTTTGGCACAACTAATCATTGGAGAACATTGTCTAATCATTGTTTTGATGTTTGTAATCATTATGAACAATTGCTTGAAGATGATAATGATTCACCAAGTCATGCGAGGCTAAACAATTGGTGATCATTCGTGGTGAAGGTTTTTCTACAACTCTTGTGTGTGTTTTTCTTATATTTCTAGAATAATAATTTGGTACTTTGCTTGATTATTATGGTGTATGAACAATTGTTTGTAGTGTGTTGGTTAATTTGCTAATTCTTAGTCTTTATCGTTCGTTCTTGGTGTTGCTAACAACCGAGATATCACAGGAAGGATTGGGGTTGGTTATTGATTAATTGGTCATCGGGAAACAACCTCGCATTAATATAATCCGAGTACTTTGTTCCCTTTTACCACAACAATTGCTTTTACATGAGTTATGTCTATGTAACTCTTTCTAGTGGAAATTCACACATGTGTTTAGAAAAACCGGATCCTTGAATGATCATTATTCCATAATTTGAAGAAACGCTTTTAAGTTTGAATCAATAATTAGTCGTTATTTTAGTTAAAATCAAAACACTCAAAATCTTAATTGTTTACTTCTTATTTAAGTAGTTTAATTGTAGTCAATCAACAAAACTAGAATTTACACATTTTCCACAAACTCCCTGTGTTCGATACCTTCTTGCTACTATACATTAGTTGTAATTGGGAAATTTAACGTGTACCACGACAAGCACGTCAAATTTTGGCGCCGTTGCCGGGGAGTAGTGCGCAACGTGTGTTAAGCTTTTAGTTTTATTTGTTATTTTCGGGTTTACACGGGTTGTGTTTAGTGTGCAGGTACTTCAAGTGTATGCATACTAGGGGCTCTCACGAGTCATCACCACTTTTGTTTGATCCGGAGATTGAAAGAACATTGAGAAAGAACCGAGTTTTGATTCGAAGAAACAAAGTCATTGATTCACCTACTTCACCGTTCACCACAAGAAACATAATGCAAGACCCTCACATACCAACAACGGGTCAAACGACCTCGTCATTCATGCCTACTTCCTCACACATTTCACCCAACACCACATTACCTAACTTTTCCACTAGTCCTGAAACACCAAGCCATACCACCCAACCAAATTCCACTCAAAATGATCCAAACCTTAACTTTAATCCATCATGTACCATACCACCATTTTCCCATTTTTTTCCAACTACGGGTCAATCATCTTCTACCATTCCACACCCACAAGGACAAGGTTCAACAATTGTCCACACCACATCTTCTTATCAACCACCTAATCAATCAGGTTTTTACTCTTACCAAGGTGGTCACAACTCGAGATTTCAAAGAGATGTGTATGACGATGGGTATGATGATGAGGAGTTTAGTGGGTACAATGAAGAGGGTTATTACTATGGAGGAGAAGGTGCATATGTGGGTTCGCAAGCTCAAACGGGTCAAGTAAGTCAACCACTGTTACAATATCAAGACCCGTCAAGACTACCGGTTGGTGTGCAACATGTTAGACCACAAGGATTGCAGTTTCAGCATCCCACGCCACTCAATCAAATGCGGCCCCCAAATATGCAAGCTCAACATCAAAGGCCAAATCACCAACAACAACCTATGCATCCAAATCAACATCAACAACAATTTGCACCACAAGGTGCAATGCAAGGGCAAATGGGTCAACCAAGAGCGCCATTGGGAGCACCTAGAAGACTCCACCGTGATGTTGTACGGCGAATTGAGGCACATTTTCGGCCTATCATCACTAATAATCCATCACCCATAGTGATTCCACAAAATGCAAATGGAAGAACTTTTGAAGTTAGAACAACCGCACTTCAAAGTTTACCAAAATTCAAGGGGCTAGCAACGGAAGAGCCTTATTTCCATTTGGAAACTTATGATTCAATTTGCAACACTATTGGGGGCCAAGGATTTACTCCGGATGATGTCAAGTTGGTTCTCTTTCAATTTTCATTGGAAGATAAAGCAAAAAGATGGTTTCACACTCTACCATCCGCATCAATTTTCACATGGGCCGATATGCAACAAATCTTTTTGGATGAATTTTATAGTTCGCAAAAGACCAATGATGCAAGGAGGGGGTTGAGAAGCTTTCAACAGCAGTCGGGAGAGATGTTCCATGAAGCATTTGAGAGGTTTAACATGATGCTACGAAATTGCCCTCACCATGGTATTCAACTATGGGAATTGCTAAATGCTTTTCATGAAGGTTTGACATCGGAGGATGCACGGGATCTTATGTCCATCACAAATGGTACTTTTGGTACAAATTTTGAACAAGATGATTGGGCATATTTAGAGCAAATGGCGGTGACTTCAAAAAGGAAGGCCCAATCTTCAAGAAGGGCAAGACATGTGATTCAAAGACCACAGGTACATGCGGTCGAAGGTGGTAATGTGCAAAATACTAACCAATTGTATAATGTTTGCAGCACTTGTCAAGAGATAGGTCACACAGCGGAGGTTTGTGGAGTGGGTGTGCAAGAAGCACCAAGTGAAGAAGTGAATGCTATTCAAGGGGGTGGGAGAAACTATGACATGAACTCCAACACTTACCACCCCGGGTTACGAAATCATCCCAACTTTAGATATGGGAATGCTTCTAATCAAGCAAACCCGAATTTTCAAGCTGCTCAAGGTAACTTTGTGCCTCGTCAACAATACAACCAAGGGAATTATAGAGGCGGATACAATAGTGGCTATCAAGGGCAAGCTCAAACTGGACAACGAAATTCGGGTCATGATTCGTCAAGTGGAAATGAGGTCATGGAGATGCTTAAAGCTATGCAACAAGATATGCAAAGGCGAAACCAACTTGATGAAGCACGAATACAAAAGGATGAAGTTCGTGATAAAAGCATTCAAGCATTAACAACTCAAATGGGTCAATTAGCAACCGATGTGGCGGAATTGAAGAAAGGTAAAGGCAAACTTCCTAGCGATACGCAGGTAAATCCGTCACATGGCTCGTCACGAGGTAACAATGTTAATGTTAATCATGTAAGTGTTTTAAGAAGTGGGAAAGAATTTAAAGCGGACTTGTCACCAAGTTTTGTCGAGGGGGTGGTTGAAGATGTCACGGGGGAGGAAAGTGACAATGATGAAGTTTTACCGGTTTTACAAAAAGAAATAAATGTTAAAAAACCGGAAGTGAGAGAGAGTGAGAAAACTGAAAATGAGCCGAATCAAATTCCATTTCCATCGGCTCTACTTGACCCGGGTAAGAAAAATTTTATTGCATCAAGAGGTCCCCAAAAAGAAGAAATGTGGGACATGTTTAAACAAGTAAAAATAAATCTTCCTTTACTTGATGCAATAAAACAAGTACCCGCATACGCTAAATTTTTGAAAGAATTGTGTACACAAAAGAGGCAACAAAAGAAAAAAATGCCTAAGCGGGTAAATGTTACGGGTCAAGTGAGTGCAGTTTTGAACGGGGAGCTTCCTCCTAAGCTTCAAGATCCGGGCACGCCATTAATAAACATTCAAGTTGGAAATTTTCAAATGGCAAAGGCGTTGCTAGATCTTGGAGCCGGGGTGAGTATTTTACCGGGTGGATTGTATGATCAATATGACTTTGGTCCATTAGCTAGGGTGGAGACAACGGTTGTTTTAGCCGATTTGTCCCATAAGTTACCCCGGGGGATGGTTCAAAATGTCATTGTAAAAATTGATGAATTTTATTACCCGGTTGATTTTTTGGTATTGGATTACTCATCCGCCGAGTCAAAACAACAACAAAATGTCATATTGGGTCGACCATTTTTGAACACCGCACATGCGGTAATTGACTGTAGATTTGGCACGGTCGACATGACATTTGGAAACCGGAAAATGCGTTTAAATGTTTTTACTAACAATACTAATGATTCCGGTGTTGAAGAATGTTTTATGGCAGATGTCATTGAGGGATGCAATCCATGTGAGTATGAGAAAGATGGAATGGAACTGTGTGCTTGTAATTTTTCTGAACAGGTACATGCTTGTGATTTAGAGAGTGAAGAAGAAAAGCAAGATGTGCTAGCTTTGAAGGAGGGTCGACCACCATGGTCCCACCATTTTGATAGTCTGCCAGTGGAGATTGATTCGGGCACCAAACCTTCATTAGAAGTGCCACCAAAGTTGGAGCTGAAAGACTTGCCAAGCCATTTGAAGTATGCTTTTCTAGGGGATAATGACACATTACCGGTCATTATTGCCTCTAATTTGGAGATGGCTCAAGAGCAAGCTTTGTTGGAAGTGTTGAAAGAGAACAAGGGGGCTATTGGGTGGACGATTGCCGATCTCAAAGGAATTAGTCCATCCATTGTGATGCACAAGATTATCACCAATGAAGATGCAAAGCCCACAAGAGAAGCGCAAAGACGGTTGAATCCTAACTTAAGGGAGGTAGTTAAAAAGGAGGTAATTAAGTGGTTAGATGCGGGAATTATTTATCCAATTTCGGATAGCTCTTGGGTAAGTCCTACTCAAGTGGTACCTAAGAAGTCCGGCATTCAAGTAGTCAAAGATGAAAGTGGTGAACAAATAGCCACTCGACCCGTAACCGGGTGGCGAGTGTGTATTGACTACCGCAAATTAAATGCCGCCACTTCTAAGGATCATTTCCCACTTCCTTTTATTGACCAAATTATTGAAAAATTATCGGGTCAAAAATACTATTGCTTTTTAGATGGGTATTCGGGGTACAACCAAATTGCAATTCACCCGGATGACCAACACAAGACCACCTTCACTTGTCCCTATGGTACTTTTGCCTTTAGGCGGATGCCATTTGGATTGTGTAACGCTCCGGCAACTTTTCAACGATGTATGATGAGTATTTTCTCGGACATGGTTGGAGAGTCGCTTGAAGTGTTTATGGATGATTTCTCAATATTTGGCACTAGTTTTGAATCTTGTCTCAACGAGTTACAAAAAGTTTTAAAAAGATGTGTTGAGAAAAATTTAGTGCTTAGTTGGGAGAAAAGCCATTTCATGGTGCAAGAGGGAATTGTGTTGGGTCATGTGATTTCGGAGAGAGGTATAGAGGTGGATAAGGCAAAAATCCGGGTTATTTCATTATTGCCACCACCAAAGAATGTGAAAGGGGTAAGGTCATTTTTGGGACACGCGGGCTTTTATAGACGGTTTATTAAAGGTTTTAGTGTCATTACCAAACCTTTATGTAATTTGCTTTTGAAAGATGTTCCATTTGATTTTACTAATGAATGTTTGCAAGCTTTCACTGTTTTGAAGGAACATTTGGTCAAGGCTCCTATTTTGCAACCACCGGATTGGTCGAAGCCATTCGAGATAATGTGTGATGCAAGTGACACTACAATTGGAGCAGTTTTGGGCCAACGAGTTGACAAGAAGCCGGTGGTAATTTACTATGCGAGCAAAACTTTGTCCGAAGCGCAACTGAATTACACCACAACCGAAAAAGAACTATTAGCGGTGGTGTATGCTTTGGACAAGTTTCGTTCGTATATTTGGGGGAGCAAGGTGGTGGTATATTCGGACCATAGTGCGGTTCGATATTTGATGGAGAAGAAAGACGCCAAACCAAGATTGATTAGATGGGTTTTGTTGCTCCAAGAGTTCGATTTGGAGATTCGGGATAAAAAGGAAGCGAAAATGTTGTAGCGGATCACTTGTCTCGAATTCCGATGGAAGGGAGTGACGATATGACTGAAATAAATGAAAGATTTCCGGATGAGCAACTTTTAGCCGTATCAACCCAAGCCTCACCGTGGTATGCTCATTATGTTAATTATTTGGCCACAGGTGCTATTCCGGATCATTGGACCAAGAAACGACGACAACAATTCATGGTCCAAGTGAAACAATATATTTGGGATGAACCGGATCTTTTCAAGATTGGACCCGACCAAGTCATTCGAAGATGTGTCCCCGAGGCGGAAGTTAAAGAAATTTTGACACATGCTCATTCTTCCGCTTGTGGTGGGCATTTTAGTGGACATAAAACTGGCTACCGGGTGCTTTCATGTGGGTTTTATTGGCCTACAATTTTTAAGGATGCTTGCAAGTTCGCCCGGAATTGCTTAAATTGTCAAAGGTTGGGGAGCGTATCAAAAAGGGATGAGATGCCAATGCAACCGATCTTGGTTGTGGAAATATTTGATGTTTGGGGCATCGACTTTATGGGGCCGTTTCCTAATTCAAACGGGTTTTTGTATATTTTAGTGGCGGTGGATTATGTCTCAAAGTGGATTGAAGCAGTTGCTACAAGGACAAATGACCATTCGGTTGTTTGTAAATTTGTTCAATCCAATATTTTTGCCCGGTTTGGTGTGCCTAGAGTGATTATAAGCGATGGTGGTTCACATTTCAAAAATTTTAATTTTGGGAAGCTATTGAAGAGATATGGTGTGAACCACCGGATTGCTACACCGTACCATCCACAAACAAGTGGACAAGTTGAAGTGTCCAACCGTCAAATAAAGGAGATTCTAATGAAGACGGTAAGAGTTGATAGAAAGGATTGGTCGGGGAAATTGGATGATGCTTTGTGGGCATACCGAACGGCCTACAAAACTCCTATTGGTACAACGCCTTATCGGATGGTATATGGAAAGGGTTGTCATTTGCCAATGGAGTTAACGCATCGAGCGCATTGGGCAGTAACGACGGTGAATGCGGATTATGATGAGGCGGGCAAAACGAGGAAATTACAACTGAGTGAGATTGAGGAAATTAGAGATGAGGCATATGAATGTGCATCGGCTTATAAAGACAAACTCAAGAAAGTTCATGATGCCAAGTTGAGAAAGAAAACCTTTGAAGTGGGTCAAAAGGTTTGGTTGTACAACTCAAGACTCAAGATGTTCGCGGGAAAATTGAAGAGTAAATGGATGGGTCCTTACATAGTTTGTCGGGTTGGTGAGTATGGTGATGTTGAAATTCTGGATGAGAACACTAACAAGCAACAAACGGTAAACGGACACCGCTTGAAACCGTATTTGGAGGGAAACGATATCAATTACTTGGAGATGGATAAATCGGGCTACATTCTAAGCCCGGTTGAGGAGACATGATCAAAGAGGCCCAGGTTTGGTAGTGTAAATAGTTAGATTTTTTATTTTATTTTATTTTGTTTTATTGCATAATTTCGTTTTTGATCGAAACCCGTGTTCGAAACAAGTGTGGGGACGTTCCGGTCACGAAACGGTTCTAGCATTGTGTTGAGGACAACACGGAATTTTCGAGGCGGTAGGGTAATTTTAGTGTTTTAAAAATTACAAGTTTTGTTAAGGTTTTAAAATTAATGTTTTTGTAAGATAAAAAAAAAAATATTAATAATTTTGCCCAGCGGCCACCGTATTAAACGGTGCTACCGTTTTAAACGGTGGACTGGGGTGAGAAAAAAAACCAACGGCAAAAGCCTACTGCCTTACGGTGAAAAATTTGGACATATGGGCTACCGTATCCAACGGCCCTACCGTATTAAACGGTGGGGTCTTGGGCTGATTTATTATTTTTTCGTTACGTTAAAAAAAAAAAAAAAAAAAAAAAAAAAAAAAAAAACCAGTGGCCACCGTAAGGAACGGTCCCACCGTATTAAACGGTGGCCCTGATGTGCAAAAAAAGGCAACGGTGGAAACTCACTGCCTTACGGCAGTTAATTTTGACATTTTGGTCACCGTAGGGAACGCCCCTACCGTATTAAACGGTGGGGCCTGGGGCTGTACATGTTGATGTAACGTAAAAAAAAAAATATATTTAATGCTGCATATAGATAACCGGTCCTTCAATTATTCCACCTAACTCATTCAACTTCTTCTTCTTCACCAAAAACTTCAAAACCCATAACCTTCTTAATCCTTTAAACCTTCATAAAATCTTCAATACTTAACCAAATCTCACGATTTTTGGGTCTATCTTGGCCTAAATTTCATAAGGGTTCCGATTTTAGGAAGGAAAGTACAAGAAAAACACTTTTTGTGAGCTGAATCGAAACCCTAATTTTCGCAAAATTTGGGGCTTCTTCAAGTTTTTGTTTTTCTTGCATATTAGCATCATCTACACAAAGGTATGTGTTCTCTTTTACTAATCTTGATGCTACATTGTGAAAATAGAGGTTCTTGTTCTTGCTTGTTCATACCCACTTGCTTGTTAGTTAATATAGTATGTTAATGTTGATATTGTTGAGTAATAATATGGTAGTAGAAGTAATTTTGAGATGTATTTTGTGAACTTTTGGTAATGTTAAGATTGTAGAGGCGTCATGCCCAATTTTCGTCAAACTAAAGATGATATTTTCGTTCACAAATACTTACTACCATGTTAACAAGCAAGTGTGAGGAGGTGTTAAACATATGGAACTAATTTGGTTTTGTTGGTTTTGATGTGTTTGTTTGAGTATAGGAAAATGGTGAAAACTAGTGAGGCACTTGGAGCGACTTCATCTTCACAGGCGAAGGGTAAGAAGGTGGCGAAACAGTATAAAAGAAGAAAGTATGTGGGCAGAGATGAAGATTCTGAGGAAGAAACACCAACGCCAGCGGTGCCACTGAACAGGCATGATAAACCCAAGTGGGAATCGGGTCCGTTGAATGACAAACCAAGGGAATGGCAAGCTACACTCTTTCATGATCAGATGAAGAATTTAAAAGATAGAGCGGGTGCGTTTCTTTGTGAAAGGGATGTGAAGGAAGTACAGTTAGCGCCATTTAATGTGGTTGATCGGTTTAGGGCGTTGGGTTGGGAAGCTGCATTGCATTGTTATGATGGAAATAACAAGTATTTGTATATGGATGAGATCAAGGAATGGATGGCAACGTTGAGATGTCCGAGATATGATTCACCATCTAAAATGAAGCTAATCGGTGAAGTGAACGGGGTCAAAGTGGAGATGTCTTTCGAGACACTAAAGAAGTTGGCAAAGTTTGATAGTCGGCCATCTAAGGAATATATACTCCCTAGTTTGGATGATTTGTTGTTTAAGCCCGACAAGCACCCGAAGTGGACCGAAATGTTGGAAGCTTTGTTCCTTCCGGGGACATATCACGGAACATTGTATAGGAGAAACATGAAGATTGAGGCAAAATTGTTGTTAGCTCTAATCATTACAAATGTGATACCAAGGAGAGCAGATAAGCAAGAGGTGCGGTTTCCAGAAATTCCGGTTTTGTATACTTTGATGAATGGTTCGCCGAAGTTTCCACTCCGGTATTTAATTTTAAATCATGTGTGGACGTGTCGGAATTCAGTGGGGAGGCGGATTATTCCTTACTGTAGACTCATTACCGCCCTTTTGTTTCAACAAAAAGCTATCATGCCTGATGATATTGGAAAAAGTAAGAAGTATAAACCATTTGAGCTGAATACATTAGGACTTGGGTGGAAATACACCCAATCAGAAAGGTACCACAAACTGAAATCAGAGGGTCAAAGATGGAGAGCATTGAAGGTTGATGCTAGGAGGCTCTTACCGGACGAACAAGATGAGCCTGAAAGTGAGAATGAGCCACCAAGCGAAGAGGAGGATTATGAGGAAAGACCGAGGGGTACACATATGGACCTGGGGCAGGGTAGTTCGGGTCATATGCACGGCGGAAGTTTTTATGACTTTACAGAGAGGTCGTATGAGGAGAATTGGGCTTTTGCGGGGTCGATGCAGACGGTTATTGAAAATCAGCGGCCACCTACATCAATATTTGAGACGTGGTCGGGATCAGAGCGTACATTATTCGACCACCAAACTATGATGAGTGCAACTATGGAGAGAACTATGAGACAAGGGTTTGAGCGGCAAGAGATGTGGAATAGGGCACACGCCTATTCCCAAGAGGTGGAAATTAATCATAGGTATGTTGATGACCAAAACAGGAGGATGAATGACGACTGGCATGCGGGAAGACCCGTAACAACAACAGCCACAAGCATCGGAACAAAGTGGAAGCGGCAGTGGCACATTTGGGTTCGGTGAGTGGAATGATTTGATGACTTCTGTGTTCGGGCCACCTCAACCCCGCTACTACTAACCAGGTCGTGCTCTTTTGTAAATAGTGTATATTTTGCTTTGTTTGTTTTCTTTATGTTTTGGGATTGGGTGGTAGGTTGGTTGATTGACTGATGATTATTGAGTTCGGGTTGTGGTAGTAGGATGTGTGTTTTTGTTTAAAAAAAATGAAAAATCTAAAAAAAAAATTATAAAATGAAAAAAAAATACAAAAAGAAATTTGTGGTTTGAGTATATGAGCATTTCTTTCCAAAGCCATGCATTGGGACAATGCCTCCCAAGTGTGGGGATGGGAGGAAATTTTTGGAAAATTTTAAAAAATTTTGAGGTCAAGTGCAATGTTGTAAAAATTGGAACACCTTGATTTAACCCTCATTAGACACACCGGCAACCCTTAATACCCGTTTCTTTTTCTTGGTGAGAGTTGAAGCCGCATATGTAAATAAATAAATTCTTCCTTTGTGAGAGTGGCAATGGGTGGGGGTGCACTAGAACTTGTGCTTGAATGCGACTTGAATCTTTTGGTGAGCATAAGTGTAGAAATGATAAGGGCACTAGGTAGCCTTGAGATGTTGAGTGAGAGTGTGGGAATTGGGGGGTTGGACCTCATGCATTATATATATGAGCTTGGTAGCGAGAGGGGCGGGGGTTTGGACATTTAGTTGCCCATTTTTGAGCCTAAAAGCCTATCGATTGTTAACACTTTAGCTAGTTCCCTAAATAAATACCCAACTTGACCCGGTCTTGTGTGTTTAAATAGAGTGTTAGTGTGTTATTTTAGTATTACAAGTTGTTTTAGTTGAGTGTGTTCGTATGTGTATGTATTAGTGTTTCTTGATGTATTAAAAAAAAAGAAGAAATTGAGAAAAATGATGAAAAGAAAAAAAAATAGAAAAGAAAAAAAAGAAAGCAAAAGAAAAAAAGAGAGGAAGAAAAAGAAAAGAAAAGAAAAAAAAGGGGGGGGGAAGTTTATGTGTGATATCTATTATAGTTGTGTTCGTATTTGCGTTTGCGTGTGTTAGTTGTGTGTGTGTGTCGTTGTGTAATAAAAGACCAGGTAAAGTTATGCGCTACTAAAAAAATATACCCCATTTCCTACCTTTACACTTAGCCACACTACAACCCGACAAGACCCTTTGATTTGCACTTATGTTTAGCGTTGTAAGAGGAGGATTGATTCAGGTACAAGCTTATGGTTGTGCAACCACCCGTTTGTCTTTTGTGTGTCTAGCTTATCTTTGCTAGAGCTTACTTGATACCGAGAGGAGAGATATTGTGAGGGGTGTGTTGATTGGGGTGTTGAGGATGGGTTAGTACGAGGATTGCACATTAAACTTGACTTTGAAATGATCGCTTATTTGTGAAAAGAAGTTGTAGTAGATTGCTTGGGACAAGCAATGATTAAGTGTGGGGATGTGACGGGTGGTTCAAGGAACAACCCTTTATAATGTTAAAACGCCTATATTAATCACATTTAATCATGATATTGCTTGGAATTGAGTGACTACGAGTATTTTGGTTGCAGGTGTGAAAAAGAGCTAAAAATGAAGAAATACGAGCATTGGAACGGGCCGGAACGGATCGGAGCGAGGAAGATACGAAAGAAGAAAAAAATTCATTTTTTAAAGACTCCACCGTTCATTACGGTGCCACCGTATTAAACGGTGGCTCCTGGGCATTTTCGGCTACCATTGATCAGTGGTTTCCACCGTTGGTTTTCCACTTGCTACCGTTTATGACGGTAGCACCGTATTAAACGGTAGCCCCTGCACAATCTTGTAACTCCCATCATTTAAGGCGAAGTTATGGTGTCTTTTGGTTATCTCTTTTTTTCTGAACGTTTTGCTAGGACTTTTGGGCGATTTTTGGCACAACTAATCATTGGAGAACATTGTCTAATCATTGTTTTGATGTTTGTAATCATTATGAACAATTGCTTGAAGATGATAATGATTCACCAAGTCATGCGAGGCTAAACAATTGGTGATCATTCGTGGTGAAGGTTTTTCTACAACTCTTGTGTGTGTTTTTCTTATATTTCTAGAATAATAATTTGGTACTTTGCTTGATTATTATGGTGTATGAACAATTGTTTGTAGTGTGTTGGTTAATTTGCTAATTCTTAGTCTTTATCGTTCGTTCTTGGTGTTGCTAACAACCGAGATATCACGGGAAGGATTGGGGTTGGTTATTGATTAATTGGTCATCGGGAAACAACCTCGCGTTAATATAATCCGAGTACTTTGTTCCCTTTTACCACAACAATTGCTTTTACATGAGTATGTCTATGTAACTCTTTCTAGTGGAAATTCACACATGTGTTTAGAAAAACCGGATCCTTGAATGATCATTATTCCATAATTTGAAGAAACGCTTTTAAGTTTGAATCAATAATTAGTCGTTATTTTAGTTAAAATCAAAACACTCAAAATCTTAATTGTTTACTTCTTATTTAAGTAGTTTAATTGTAGTCAATCAACAAAACTAGAATTTACACATTTTCCACAAACTCCCTGTGTTCGATACCTTCTTGCTACTATACATTAGTTGTAATTGGGAAATTTAACGTGTACCACGACAAGCACGTCATGCATCACCAAAATTCTAAAAAGAAATTTTTGTTGTGTCCAAGGTTCATCATGCAATGCATAATTAAAGAACTTGGAAATGAGGTGCTTGTGGGTAAAATATCAGTTTTAAACCCATTAACCTCACAAGCATACTCAAGGCATAACAAACCGGCAGCCTTGCCAGAAGATAACCAAGGGGAACAAGAACTAGTCCCCATGGAACCTACATCTTCCAAACCTTCATATAAAAAGGCCAAGAAATCCAAACAACAAAAATCAAAACCCACCAACCCTAAAAGAAAGGCAGTTCAGGAAGTTGAGATGCCTGAAACTGCTGATGTGCAATCTGCAATTGTTAAAGATGTGACTGAAACATCCTCTCAGTCTCATCCATCTCAAACTCCCAAAAGAGCACCAATTACAATTTTATTTCATAGGAAGAAACTTTAAAAGGCCATAACTGCTGACCCTTCCTTTGAAATTGCTGACCCATTACACAAAACTACTGAACCCACAATTGAATTTGCCAAACTTCTCTCTGGGCTAAAAGAAACCATCCCATCCGAACATGTCATTCCCCAACAAACACATCAAACAGGGGATATACCATAAGAAGTTGACATGGATGTGGATGTTAATTGCCCTATCCTAGGAGATAAGGATGAACCAAGGTGTCTAAGCCCAAACTTAGATACTGTAGGTACATTTGAGGCTGCTACTACTCATTTACCATCCAGTGGTGGATCTGGGGACTGAAGTAACATAGCTAAGACCTCAAATGTGGAAACTACTAATGAAGGCTTTATGCCTGAGGTAGGAAAACCTCAGTACCAAGACAAAGAGGTTCATGAGAAAACTAGGTTGGGCCTAGCTCATGATACAACTGATGATGTTCTCATTGAGAATATCAGCAGGGATTCAGATGATTCCATTGATTTGGATGATTATTCAAACTCTCCACAACATGAATTGACGGCTACTTGTGAAGGTCCTGAATCTGATGTCTCTAAGCTCAAAGAGCTGGTCACAAAAGATCAGGTTAAAGACCACTTTGAACTCTAATTCCCCTGAAGTGGCATCTTCAGGTCATACTGAAGATCACCCAAAAACACCCCATACACATCAAAAGCCTACCCAATTCACTAGGACATCTAGCATAGACTTGAACCACCTATGCAGCCCAGCTGGTTCCCTATACCAGATGATGAACACCCTAATCTCTCAACATATCAAATCATTTACAACTGCTTTGGAGTTGCAGACTAACACTCAAAGAAGATAGACAACAACACAAGACAACTTGCTAAGTTATCTGGTGGAACTTCTTTACCTGTTTGGTTTCCAGAAGTGGATGAAGCCAAAAAGGGGGAGAAGATTAAGGAACCAACAGTGTCACTTGAAGCCAATACAAAGGCAAAAGAGGCACAACAACAAAAGGATGCCCAAAACAAAAAGAACATCAAGATAGGCTCCTTAAAGAAATTAAGGAAGCTAAAGAAGTAGCTGAGAAGTCCCAAGGTCATATTGAAGAAACTGCTGAAGTCCAAGAAAGTACTGAAGATAATCCTTCAGTAGTTGATAGCCTGATCAACACTTCAGTAGTTAACACTTCCTTCATTCAAACTAAACAACCTTCTAAGGCAACTGAAGACAATCCAACTGACATTCCAAGGCCTGCACCCACTCAAACAACTGTCTTAAACCCTGCTCCTATATCAATGTCAAAAGAACTGCTAGAGAAGAGTTTAATTGTAGCTTAGAAGAAGGCCAAGGAAGATAAGATTTGAAACAGCCTAAAAGCAAGGGATGACTTGAGCTACAATAAAAAGCTTGAGAAGTATGAAGAAAAGTTGGGTGAGTTAGAAAAGATAGAAAGAATTGCTGACGAAGATAAAAGACAACAACTGATGAATTACATCACCAAGAATAGCAAAACTAAAAAGTACTCACTCAAAGGGCTCTCTATGGATGAACTTACAAGAAGAGCTCAGATTGTAT
Source organism: Ambrosia x helenae (assembly GCA_030844895.1). Classification (NCBI taxonomy): domain Eukaryota; kingdom Viridiplantae; phylum Streptophyta; class Magnoliopsida; order Asterales; family Asteraceae; genus Ambrosia; species Ambrosia x helenae. Next base: position 39,179,514 of record CM061234.1, on the reverse strand, counting down.
GTGACAAGCTTGCCACAGAAAAAGAAAGAAAGGCAAAGAGAGCTGAGGTCATAGAAGAGTTGGTAGCCAATGGATTTGGTTCAAAAGCTTCAGTGTCAAAATGGAGAGAAGATACATTATTTGACACCTTCAAAAGATTCAAGGCTGATAAGGCTACAAATCCAGAGAAGTACAAAACTTCTGAAGTAACACAAACTTCAGTAGTTAGAACTTCTGGTGCAAGACAATCAACATCAAAGCCTGCTACCAAAAAGAAGCCAGAGGAGATCATAAAGATTGATTTCAAGATGGTATTGCTTGAAGGCAATACAGTAGTACAAGGAGAGTTTGTGATTGAAGAAAAGCTTCTGCTAACACAATTCAGGGATTCTTCCACATTTGCTTACCAAATACAACAAACAATAACAGACAAAAAGCACACTAAGGTAATCACTAAACACCATCTCCCTACTTTTGATATACCTGATGTTGTGCATGCTGAAGAAGGAAGAGAATCTCACCTGAGGATCACTGAAGTAGAAAACATTCCTCACTCAGGATCAACCCAAGAGACTAGCTTAGTCCCCTACACTTTAGACTTTGACCCATCTAAAGTGAATATAGTGAAATGGTCATTTACTTATTCAAACTCAGTATTGATCACAAGAAGAGATCGTTCAAGCAAGGTTTTCAAGTGTATAGATGAACTGAAGAAACTGTCTACAAAAGACCTACTCACAATCCAACATCTTGAACTAGAACAAGGATATCTTACAAATGAACAACTGCAACAAATCAAGACTTCCATGTTCAGAGAAATCTGGAAGATGTTTGATGGCAGGAAAAGAGAATAAAGGATTAGATAAGGTTTTGGCTTCATCAATCAGGGGGAGATTGTAAGGACAAAAAAGGATTGCAGAAACCACTTTTGCAAACCTTAGATTAATTCCTATTCTGCCACAAATGCTAAGTATGGAAACTGCTGAAGAACAAGATTCAAAGTGCTGAAGAAGAAAAACATCAAGTGCTGAAGAGTAATGATCAGATGTTCTGAAGTCAAACCAGACAAGTCAACTGAAGAACTGCCAAAGACAAACTACTCATCAGTAGTTTCTCACTCATCAGATGTTTTGATGGAATCTTCCCACCGCCTTAGAACTTCAGTAGTTTAGTTAAATATTAGTATTCTTAGATCTTTTGTACAAATACCAATGCTACAGCCTGTTATAGTATTTCTACTCATTATATTGCTTCAATACTTCTCTTGTACGCATGGTTTAAAAAAACGCTTGAGGCGTGCGCCTCGAGGCGCGCCTCAAGGCGATTTGGTCTGAAAACGCTTCTAAGGCAGCGCCTCAGGTGTTTGAACAGTGGTATGCGCCTCACAGGACTGAGGCGTTATGAAAAGTTGCGCCTCAGATGCGCCTCAGAGGGTTTTTAGGTGTATTTTTTATGTTTTCGACTTTTTGTGACATTTTATGTGTTTTTTATGTGTGTTTTTTATGTGTGTTTTTTATGTTTTTTATGTATTTGATGATGAAATTAGTTAGCATTTTATTTTTTGAAAGATAAATAATTATTTATTTAATTTTTTAATTCCGCCTCGGGCTTACGCCTCGGTTCGCCTCGAGGCTTACGCCTCGTGAGGCGAAGGGAAAACGCCTCGAGGCGCGTTTCCGTTCTTTTAAACTTTGCATGTACGTTTACACTTAGTCTATAAATAGATGGGTTCATCCCACTATTTTAGACATTCCTTTTGTAATTATTATTTCCATTATATCTGAGAATCATTGAAGCATTTACCGTTTTATTCATTAACTGTTTTTAGATTCTCACTTACTACATTAGTTTCATAACTCAAGGGGGAGTATTTATTACTGTTCAAAAGTACATCTTTAACTTGAACACTTAACTTACAATCCGTTGTGCAAATCACTTTGATAGTTTAAATATACAAGTGTTCATGATAAGAACCTGTTAAAACAACAAAAAGATCCAACAATTTTTGGTTTGGAAACTACACTCGTGCTTTACTTTGTGAACTCACCAACTTTATGTTGACACACGATAGCATGCTTTTGCAGGTCTCTAAGTTCGGAGCACGTTAGGACATGCATCATTGGGCCATGGGCTATGAACATTTTTAAACTTATACTTTGGTTTACGTTCATTGGTTTTATTTTGGGCACATTGTTTTGCTCATGAACCTAAACGGTTATGTTTGATTTACGCTTTCGCAACTTATCTAAACTTTTTGGTTAAACGTCAAACTTAATTTTCGAAAACAAACTAAATGGTTTGGGCATTTAGAGTCGTTCATATGACTTATGGCTATGGAGATCCTGGTGTGTCACACGCCTCGCGGTATAAACTCCGTAGTGAAAATTTGAGGGTGTGACACCATTAGCTAGGTTTAAATAGCTCCCAAGTATAGCATAATCTACAAAACATATTAATCATGGTTGATATTGCAATCAGTAAATCAAGATTTTTACTAAACTTTTTCCAAGGGCCTGATTTTGTTGAGGAAGGAATGTGGTTTTCACCTTGTAGTAGCAGTATTACACAGACAACAAAAGAGTAAGCAAAAAAAACAGAAAAGGAAAATAAAATTACCTAAAGAATCCACCTCTTCAAACTTCTCAAAATTGTGGGTATCCAGCTCGCCATTAACTTCTGGAATAAATACAGCTTCCATTTGATATAATTTTTCCCATTCTATACCCTTAACCATGGGTGTGCCTGTAAATGGAAAAACCAAACATTAATCTCTCTATTTGTAGCTATTTAAAGCAAATTTAAACCACACATGACCTTTATTTCATGTGCGCCCTTGGTTCTGAGCCTTTTTCAACATTGCAAAGAAGTTTACAGATTAAATCTTTTGCTTCTGGCGACAATTTTGCCGCTTCAGGAAACTCTAAATGAGTTCTCCATTTCACTATCTGTATTAGCAAGATAGTATTATAAATATTATAAAATAATGATAAAGGATAGTGCAGTATGATACAAAAAAACAATTGTGTAATATGCTAAAGTGAATGATTTGACCTTTCTACAAGTAGACATTGGTTCATCTAAATAAAAAGGTCGGTAACCCACAAGCATTTTGTACATGATAGCCCCAAGAGACCCACCTACAGGCACAGAAATAAAATCTGATAAGTATCAATATAATTATATCAAAAAGTGCTTCTTTTACACTAAAGATACCAACCAATGACACTCCATGCCATATCCTTTCTTCATCAACACTTCGGGGGCAATATAATCATGGTATGCCGAACTGCCGATGGTAGAATAAGCCTACATCATTACAACACTAAAGATTCTTAAAATGCTCAATATCAATGCATTTAATAAAATGAAATAAATAATATAACTTACAAGCATCCTCGTATTCTGCTGCCAATGCAGTAGTTGCTCTTGTTGAGTGCGTTTTGGTATAGCAGGCACCCGTAACTTTGAAGGGCCCCGCTTAAGTTATTTGCAGCAGTAAAACCCTTTTCTTGAAGATTAGTGCCGTCTAATGGCTTACATAATCTTAATCCAAAATCTGACAATTTATGTGCCCAAATTTATCAAGCAGCAAGTTGTCAGGTTTAATATCCCTGCACAAGTTGGAAAAAGATTATATGTGGAATCAAAAATCATCCCATATTTGTATGAAGTCAATAAAAAATATACATTCTATCAACCTATGAATGTAGTTATGTTTGTGTATTGAATCGATTGCCAAAACAGTTTCCCCGACATAAAACCTAGCTTCATCTTCAGTCAATGTATCCTTCCGCATCAGTAAAGTCATCATATCTCACCAAATGCACCCTTTCCTATCATTGTTAATGGTTCAAAATCATCAGCACCCATTTTATGCCTCTGAATGCACATATATTCTGTCTCCTTTTTCTGATCAAGATGTTTAAGTAAATTGTTTTGTTCTTCTTCAGTGACCTCTGAATCATCCACTTTCTTCTCAAGAACATTACGTCTACGTCAACAATAGATTTCTATTATCATTTTTAGTATTATAGATTTTAAAAAATGCATATATCCATGTGAAGTACCAGTCAAACCTGATGTACTCCTACCACCGACCCATCAAATAAACATCAAATTAGCCAATTTAACAATAAAGAATACTAATAGTAGCTACTTGTTTTTACAAGGGTGAAATTCACATATTATGTGCCCAATAACAATGCATTCATAGTAAGTTATTAAAAAAAATACAAATTACAAGTAGGCACATATCAAGGCATTTCATCGAACATGTGGCGTGCTTCACACTAGCAACGTTGTACTCTCAACTATAACAAAACACATAACCCCACTAAACAAACAACCTCATAATTACAAGCCTTTTCATTGCTGATTAACAAAAAGGTACCTTGTCAAACAAAATAAGAAGTTATGGGTCAGAGTATTTGCATGAAGGGCATCTGAGGGTATATCCGACATACTCAATTGTCAGGTTTTGCCAAACATATTTAAAAAGCTACAGCTACCAGCCACTAGCTAGTTTTTGCCAAACATACCATATATTCTCCATTTTCATGCTTATGACAATTTTAGATTGTAAACTCCCACATATTAGGGAAAAAATTGCCCAAAAACATACTCCTTTGTGCCGTAAAAATTGCAATAATTTCCATTTTAAGGCATCCCATGTCAGTTGCAACATCTCTTATCATTTAGCAAAAGCTTAAGCTAAAACCACATATTTGCTAAACTAAGGAGATCCCCTGTTTTGCAATAAATGAAGGGTATTTTTGACCTATGCTATTAAAATGCAAACTCTTATAAATGAGAATATGAAACCAAGAAAATCTTAGTCCCTCTATGCCATGAATTTCCCATTTAAAGTCTAATGTTTCTTACTTTTGGTAAACTTCCAGTTTCAATTTTCCATGTGCCCCTTGTCATTTATATAATTTGTTTATGGTGTATACTTATGAGACAAGATCTAAATTTACACATGATTGAAGATTTGAAGGGATTAATTATCGAACATTTTAATTAACTACACTTGTAGTCAATAATTGATTAAAAGATGCCTAGAATTGTTTAGTAGGGGAATCAACAAGAGAAAATAATATAGAGAGAGCAAACCAACCTTATATTTTCCTCTCTTATAATATTGGTTTGTTTTGATAACCAACCTCTGCCTAAACGAAGAGCTATACGAAAGGTAGAGCATATACTGTGTTAGAGAAATACATTTGAAGTAACTTTTCTTAATCGTGTTAAAACTTTTTTGCCGGGTCGAAGTAAAACATAATTGAAATTGACCCATTGTGTTTTTGTAATGAGTGAAAATGGTTTTGGTTTCACAAACAAGTAAAAAAGTGAACACATTCTTACCCATAACCAAATCCGACCAAAACCCGTTCCGACTTCAGAATTGTTATAAGATTACATACAGCCATGACGGGTAATATTGGCACTTACCTTAGCAGAATTGTTCCTTGTGAATATAAAATCAAACCTCAAGAAACGATTGTTATAAGATTATACATTCAACCAAGTTAGGTCACATAATCTGGACTAAAACGTTTGATAACTGAACACATACAAACCTACAACTGTTAAAGGTTTAGTAATATAATATATACAAACCTACAACTAAAAGTTAACAATAAAAGAAAATTATTATTAGTATAACTGCTGCTGCTTATGCAGCAGTAGCAACTATGGTGTGAAACTAATTAAAATCACAGATTTGGTGCAAGGGTATTATTATTGAAAATTTTGAAAAAATTTGTGCTATCTGCAGCAGTTGGCAAAAGAATTTAGTTTGTCTTTATTTCAGGCCCTAGGTTTCTAACCGGTTTTTATTTTTCCCATTCGAACCCGGTTTGAACCTGAACTGAACCGGAAAAAGCCCATAAAAAACCGATGTCAAAAACTTGGACAACAAATCCACCAAAACCAAAACCTGTTTTGACTTTTATTGACCAATCCAAACCGATTTGTGCACATCTAGTCAGCGCTGTTGGAAGAAACTGTTACATATTTAAAGAAAGCCAAGAATTTAAACAATCAAAAGGCTTTGAGTGTGATTTATTAGCTCTAAAAGTTATGTTTTATCATTTTCTTATTCACATCTTAAAAAAATTTAAGATGTAAATATGTCAGAAAAGAGATCAACTATTAGTGTTGATTTATCAAATAATAGATGAGTATATTTTATTGGTGTTCACTCCATTTTTTAAGGGTGTATGTCAGGTCAAACAAATCATTTTATTAAAATATTCATGGGACAGCTAGCAGGGTAGGTACCTCCCCTGGATGGCGATTGGTGATCTGAGATCTTAGATCTGAGTGTGCAAAACAAGAAACGTTGACCATATTTCAATGGCTGAACTCGTGCTCTCTAAAGGCTATGTTTTATCATTTTGTACTGAAAGTAAAAGATCAATTATTAATAGATGAGCATATTTTATTAGTGTGCACTCCATTTTATAAGGGTGTATGTCAGATTACTTTCTCAGTTACGTTTTGTTTATTAAAATATTTAGGGGACAGTTGGCAGAGTAGGCACCACCCTGGATCCTAATTGCTGATCTGATCTGAATCAATGTATTAACTCTTCATTCTCAAGCCTTCACAGCATTATACACTACATCTTCTCTCTCACCTGAAACCTTGACCTTATTGCAATGGCTGAACTTGTGCTCTCTTCCCTGCTCCCTGTGCTCTTTGAGAAGCTGTCTGATGCAGCTTTGAAAAGCATTGCTCGCCACAAGGGAATCGATGCTGAGATCAAGAAATGGCAGAAATCATTACTCTCAATCCAACTTTACCTTACTCATGCTTCTCAGTTGGAGATAACTGATCCATCTGTGAAACAACGGCTCAATAATCTCCATCATCTGGCTTATGACATCGATGATGTCCTGGATGGTTGGCTGACTGAAGCCATGTATCCTGAGTTGACCCACGAGTCAGAAGGCATCACCAACAAGGTAAGAAAGCTACTTCCACCTTGTTGCACTAATTTCTCACGGACTGCTACGCTGATTGATGAGTTAGATGATATTTCTAACCAATTACAAGATCTAGTTAAGCAGAAAACTGAGCTTGGTTTAGATAATCTTGGTTTGAAAGTAGAAGAGGGAACTAGGCCAGAAAATAATAATAATAATAATAATAGAAGATTACAAACCTCTGTTGTTGACACATCTGATATTGCTGGACGCCAAGCTGAGAAAGATGCATTGGTCCAAGAGTTATTGTCACCAGCCGGTGAACCACGTAACAAAAACTATAGCATCGTTCCCATAGTTGGTATGGGTGGGATTGGGAAAACTACTCTAGCTCGTCTTTTGTACAACGAAAAGCTAGTCAAGGATCACTTTGAGCTCAAGGCGTGGGTATGTGTTTCGGATGACTTTGATATCCCTGGTATAAGCAAAAAGATATTTGAAGCTATGGGAGGTAAGGGAAATGAAGATTTTAATAAGCTTCAAGAAGATATTAGAGATCAAGTAAAGGGTAAAAAATTTCTGTTCGTACTAGATGATATTTGGAGTGAAAGTTACAGGGATTGGAAAAACTTAGTCGAGCCGTTGTATACATGTGCTCCTGGAAGCAAAATCATCATAACAACACGGAAGGTTCAATTAGTCAGTCAGTTGGTTCGCAACCCTCTAAGCATGCAGTTGCTAAAACTCTCAGATGATGATGCTCTTTCTTTAGTTGCTCGACATGCATTAGGTGTGAAAAACTTTGATGCCCATTTGCCATTCCTACCGTATGCTAAAGGTATTGTGAAAAAATGCGGTGGGTTACCTTTAGCTTTGGTAGTACTTGGTGGATTGTTGGGAACAAAACAAGATGAGGTAGAGCACTGGAAGAAAGTGTTAAACAGTGATATATGGAGTTTAAAAGATGAGGATGAAATTCTCCCAGCCCTAAAACTAAGCTACAATGAACTTTCTGCACCTTTGAAAAAGGTGTTTGCATATTGCTCCTTGTTTCCAAAGGACTTCCTATTTGACAAGGAGGAACTCGTTCTATTATGGATGGGAGAAGGGTTGTTGCACCAGCCAACTCCATCCGGTTCAACAGAAGAAGACTTGGGTCATAAGTTCTTTAACAAGTTGTTGTCAAGGTCATTTTTTCAGCCTGCACCTGATAATGAATCATTATTTATGATGCATGACCTCATGAATGACTTAGCGAAATCTGTTGCTGGTGAGTTTTTTGTAAGGCTAGACAGTGAGGCAAAAACAGAAGAAAGCTTGGATATTGGTGTTGAGATGTTGAAGTACCGCCATATGTCATTCGTTCGTGAGGAATACGTAACTTACGAGAAATTCAAGGCATTCACCAAAGAAGAAAAATTGAGGACATTCTTGGCAACTTATGTAGGGATGGAAGAAAGTTGGTCACATTTCTACTTATCCAATAAGGTTCTCACTAACTTGCTTCCTGAGTTACCATTATTAAGGGTTCTAAGTTTGAGTCGCTTTAATATAAGTGAGGTTCCGGAGTCCATTGGTGCTTTGAGGCACTTGAGATATCTTAATCTATCTCAAAATAGAATAACTCATTTACCGGAAACAGTTTGCGATCTCTACAATTTACAAACATTGATCCTATCCGGTTGTAAAAAGTTAACTAAGTTGCCAAACAACTTCCTAAGGCTTAAAAACCTTCGTCATCTTGATGTTACGGACACCCGACTTTTCTTTCAAATGTTGGTAGGGATTGGCGAGTTGAAAAGCCTACAAATTACTCTCTCAAAAATCAATATCGAAAGTGAAACTGGGTTTGAAATAGCCAAAGTTAAAGACTTTAAGAATCTATGTGGGAAAGTTTCCATCAAAGGCTTGGAAAAAGTGCAAAATACAATTCATGCACATGAGGCGAACTTTTCACAAAAGAGGATTAGTGAGTTAAAGCTTGCATGGAGTGATGAGCTAAATGATTCACGAAATGAAATACTTGAAAAAGAGGTCCTAAGTGAGCTGCAGCCTTGTCATGAAAACCTAATACAACTCAAAGTTAAGTCATATGGGGGATTAGAGTTTCCAAAGTGGGTTGGGGATCCCTTGTTCCTCCATTTGAAGCACGTGTCAATAAGTGGTTGTAAGAGATGTACATCTCTACCGCCACTTGAGCAGCTACTGTCACTTAAGGAGTTGTTTATTGAAGGCTTACATGGGGTGGAAGCTATCGGTTTTGAGTTATTTGGGGCTGGTCGTACATTTCCTTCACTTGAAATTCTGAGTTTTGAAGATATGGGTGGTTGGAAGAAATGGTCTGGGGTTGTGCTTCCACGCTTGCAAAGTCTTGAAATAAAAGATTGTCCTAATTTGGTTGAAGTCACACTTGAAGCTATGCCTTCATTGAATGATCTAAGAATAAGTAAATGTGATAGTGGTGTGTTGAGAAGGCTGGTTGAAGTAGCTTCAGCAGTCACCAAGATGGGTATAAGAGAAATTTCAGGGCTGAATGATGTGGTGTGGAGAGGTGTTATAGAGTATCTTGGGGCAGTTGAAGAATTAAGCATCATCGGTTGTAAGGAAATAAGATACCTGGTTCAATCAGATGCAGTTGCAAGTAACATTCTTGTGAAGCTGAGGAAGTTGGATGTGAGATTTTGTGATAATTTGGTGAGTATAGGAGAGAAAGAGGAGGAGGAGGATAATTGTAGGAGCAACATCCTACCATCTCTTAGGGCGTTGGATGTAAGGGATTGTAAGAATATGGAGCATTGCAGTTGTCCAGATGGGATTGAGGAGTTGAGGGTATGGGGTTGTAGTTCAATGACAGTTGTCTCGTTTCCAAAAGGAGTACATGAGAAGCTCAGGTCACTTACAATCAGGAATTGTAGTAAACTATTGGAAAGGGAGTTAAGAGGACAAGAAATGAACAACAGCAGAAGCAGCTTTCGCATTCTTGAATTTGTATGGATTATGAATTGGCCAAATCTGAAATCAATAATTGAACTGAATTGCTGTGTTCATCTCACTAGATTGAGAATAGAAGCTTGTGAAAGTCTGGAGTCATTTCCTGACAATTTAACATGTTTAAAGGAACTGGAAATATGGAATTGTCCCCAATTGGATGGTTCCTCCTTTGTTGGTGACAATTGGACATCCTTGGAGAAACTGATAATAATGAATTGTAAAAGTATGGATGCTTCATTACCTGGTTGGGTTTGGCCTCCCAATTTGCGTTCTTTATATATTGGAAGATTGAAGAAGCCCATCTCAGAGTGGGGCCCACAGAAGAAGTTTCCAACCTCACTTGTGAAACTAACGTTATTAGGTGGTGGTGAAGTTGGAGTTGATAGTTGCAGTCAAATTTCTCATCTTCTTCCATCATCTCTTACTTCTCTTTGGATAGGTGGATTTGAGAAATTGGAATCAGTGGTTTCAATGGGATTCCAACACCTCACCTCCCTCCATCATCTCCTTTTTATGGATTGCCCTAATCTGAAGAAAGTGTCTTTGGATCCCCAACACCTCACCTCCCTCCAACATCTAGAGTTTAATAGGTGCCCTAATCTGAAGAAAGTGTCTTTGGATCCCCAACAACTCACCTCCCTCCAACATCTCTCTTTTCAATATTGCCCTAAGATGAAGGATCTACCACAACTGTTGTTCCCTTCACTCTTGAGTTTAACCATCTGGGGTGATTCAGCTTTGAAAGAAAGTTGCAGTAAAAACGGGACTTACTGGCCCCTCATCTCCCATATCCCCTGTATTGACATATGAAGGTATCTCTCCCTCTTACCTTTTTAATTGATTAAAGTTAAATAACTTATTTATTTGGATTTTTTTTTTCCAAACAAGCGCTTTTAAATTTAAGAAATCTCAACTCAAATACATTGTTGACTGTTTTCTTTTTACTTTTCTTCATTTTTTTGGGGGAAAATTGTTTATTAAATTGTTCAAGTTAATATTGAAATTAATGTCTGTAGTGGTATGATAATGCCAGTTAATATTATGTGTATGAGAAATAACACTCTAACTTTCAACATACTCAAACTCAGACGGTTTAAGAAAATGTTTCAGTATTTGATTTTAATCATGACTTGCTGCTAATCAAATACTGTTTGGAATCTAGTCTGTGGTTTCATAAAGTCGAACTTCAAAGTGGCATAAAAGATGGAAAATGTAACATCTGCGTCAAGTCTTGTGTTGAATTATTGGAAATTGAGTTATTTTAGAGTCCATTTCTAATAGTAACATTAGTTTCTAGAGCTTATGTGATTATCATCACTCTCTTTCTTTAGGATAAGAAAGATTGCATCTGCGAAACAATTATAGAGTTCCATATATGAATATGTAGAAATCATGAAGCACTTAATTACTATGTTGTTTATTTGCAGACTAATACCTTAGTTTTGATAGAACTTTTTAGCTTTCTTATTTAATTTGATAAGTTGGTCTATGAGGAAACTGACAATGATTATATCCCTGGCTGATTTAATGCTGCAGATGGGAAGCAATTTACACTTTGTACTACTGATTTGCGAGCCATCACAGCAGGGAGCATAACCTTAGATTTGATTGGAAGATTGTGATATTTCCTTCCTTTTTTTTCTTTCCTTTGTTTTTTTTGCATAAAAGAACCAGTTGACTCGGATTGTATTTTGTTGGTAATAAGTTGTATTTTGTTTGTAATGGGTCGGAACGCGGATTGTCTATTGTGTGTATGCCTATTACTCTATTTTGTTGGTAATAGGTTGTATCTTGTTTGTAATGGGTCAGAACGCAGATTGTCTATCGTGTGTATGCCTATTACTCTTATTGATTACTGCATCACTGATGTTAGTTGTGACTATTTCATCATTTTATCTAACCAAAGTGCCGATGATTCGAAAATTGAGCCCACCACCTATTTCATTCATTTTTGTTACTCTTGGTTTTTAGTAAATCCAATTTTCCATGCCAAACATAACTCGTGGCAGATTCAGACTTGCTTATCAAAACAAGTAGAGTAAAAAAATACAATGACAAATTAGTTAGAAGTGTCGAAACGACTCAAGTCAAAAAATCTAATAACAGAGCATTCAGGGGAGTTTAACAGAATGATTAATCACCAAGCAGCAGCTTAAATATTACAGATCTACACAACCAGGAAACCAATATACAGGTAACCCAAAAAATAAAAGAAAACCAAAGCTCACCAATCGGCCATCCATAATTTCAAACAAATCATTTCCGTCTGCAAATTGAACAAACTGTAAAACCAACTTTCATTCTGTATTTACCCACAGGCAATGAAAAGTTGTCTGGTTGTAAGGAACATATTGCTTTTTTGAATTTGATTAATTTATAACTATGCCTATGTGACTGTTTATGAACAGATCAGTAATGGTTCATGTGGACTCATTTTCCTTCGAGACTTCTAGTTGGCGGGGTAGGAGGTTGAGAAAGCTTCCTCGACTTTGTTGAGAGGAATCCGAATCTGTTTCTTCTTCTGCAAGAGAACACACAAAAATCAAGCAAATAAGTACATATTTCACACATTTAACTTACCAATGGACCAATTCTTCTTATATGCTTAATCGTTAACGAGTCAAAAGGGCAAACAAAAATAAATTAGCCTATATGATTAGAAAGGAACCAAAACCAAAAATTTCTAATACATTAAAACCTCTTGAATCATATATTTATATTGAATAATCACATTATTATGGGAATAATGTAATTTTTGTAAACATTGACAAAACTAAATATTTAATTAGAAATTCTGGGAAAAATGAAGTCTCACATCAACCTGACCCATACAAAGATTTCTCAACCCACCCATTCATTCACTTAATGTATTTCCTCACTGTTCGTGCTTATAAAATCTTTAGATTGTAAACTCCTCTGTCCCTCAAAAAATGCAATCATTTCCATTTTAATGTCTCCCGTGTCAATTGCAACATCTCTTATCTTTTAGAAAAAACTTAAGCCAAAATCACATAGTTGCCATCGGCTATGATCACAGGCTCACAAGATCCCACTATTTTGCAACAAATGAAGGGTATTTTGGCAAATTTTCAATCTTAATTTTTTATGCGCCCCGTGTCATTAATAAATATTGTTTACGGTCAGTGTTGCAAAACTCGGTTTGGGCGTATACTTGGCGATCTACCCTGGAGCGAGTACTCAGCCTAATTGGGGGAGTACTCTAGGGTTAAATCGGCCTAGACGAGGAGTACTCGGCCAACTCGGCGACCTACCCTGGAGCGAGTACTCAGGGAGTAATCGGTCAACTCGGCCTGGTTTTGCAACAGAGTTTACAGTGTTGACTTAGGAAACAAGATCTCCTAAATTTCCCCATAATTGAAGGGATTAATAATCGAACATTTTAATTAAAATATATTTGTAGTCAATAATTAGTTAAAAGATGACTAGAATCGCTCAGTATGGGAAATAAGATATATACACTAGGAATGAAAAAGGAAGAGAGAGAGAGAGAGAGAGAGAGAGAGAGAGAGAGAGAGAGAGATCTTACTAAAAAGTGACTTCACTGTTGGCCTTTTAGGTTTTGTACTCTTCTTCTTCAACTCGGCTGAAAATTAAATTTGGAAAACAATTAATTAAGATCATGATGATGCCATCTAACAAGTCACCTTAACTAATAAATGCTCAAAAATGATAGAAGTTATATCCACTAATAAGTATTATGGATTTGGCCTTCATAAATAATTCTATTGCCTCGTTTTCGGGATAAACTTTTTAGGAAAACAAATGAACTTATGTACAAGGAGAGAGCTCGGTACCAATTCCCGGGACTTCATGTTCATTTACAATTTCGAAGTTTTTATATGTGTACCCCATAAAGTTGACATCTTTAGAGGATAGCATCTGCAATTGCCAAAAGGAAGTGGAATATATGTACAATTAGAACACAAAAGAAAGATATATCATAATACTAATGAAATAAGCTAATACAGTTTAAGAGAATCCACAATGTGCAACAAAAATAAGGTAGGTAGTCATGCGTAAAATCTATAGAACCATATAATACACATCAAGTCAACGATACAATGAAAACCCGTTGGATCGTGATTCAAAAAAAGGTTGATTGACAGTTGCCAAAAAGAAGTGGAATATGTGTACAATTAGAACACCAAAGGCTGAAAAAAGAAAGATATATCATAAAACTAAAGAAGTAAAACATAAATAAGGTAGGAAGTCACGCGTAAAATCTATAGAATCATATAACATGCATCAAGTCAATGATAAAATGAAAAACTGTTGGATTGTGATTCAGAAAATGGTTGATTGACTAATAAAATTATCATTATTTGCTACTATGGCTGGACATAGGTACATCTGTACATGTCATTCTGCATACGCGATATATACCAAAAAAAGCTAAAAACGCTTTATTATCGATAACAAAACCAACAAAACACTTGCGATATGGACACGAATTACCACCTTTAAAGGTGTTACTTATCAGTATTATATCATTTAAACTTTCTGATTCTACCAATGAGCTTATAGCCTAGTGGTACCCACTATCAATGATAAGTGTTGGGCATGAGAGGAGACAAGTTCGAATCTTGTGGGCAGCACTTTGAGGTATTTTGCCGGGATCATAACCCTTGTGGGGTGGGATGATCGGTATCCAATATGGATACCAGGGGCCAGAGGGTCTCCTCCACATACCCCTTTAATGTGTCCTCATAAACTTTAGATATACAATGCGAGCGAAAGAATGAAAGCCAACACAAACTTAGTGATGAAGAAAGATGAACACCTGATCTAATCACATGGAGAATATTGGTCTAAAAAATGCCATATTAGGTTTCTATTAACTGTTTCATGTAGACCACAAAAATATCTCTACTACTATTAAAACTATTAAAAGGTCAACGGTGAACTTTCATAAACTCGTTACCCAAGAATGGTGACTTCTCCTTGGGAAGTGATGAATTTTAGGAAGTCAGTAACTACAAACCTACTCATTATGGTGACTTTTTATGTTCTTTCTAACTTTCTCTTAAAAGTAAAAACACTTATCAAGAGTACATTTAGTAGCGTCCCGAGCGCAAAACTTTCTTGCATGTTAGTCAAGAGTAGTTCCTTTAGTAATTTAAAACTATTTTTAACTACAAACAGAAAAAGACGGGAACTTGAACAATGATAAAGTTCCTAATTCTAGGGAAAATTTCCGTCAGAACAAGTGTTTAAATATTAATTTGATCATTTGTTTCTGTATGCAAAATGTATGGTTCTTATTTAGGTTCTGCCTCTTATGATGCAAAAATTCTCATGGGATTGGCTCTGAAATAATTCTAAATAATTTTAAAAAATTATTTAATATTCTTGTTGTTGTATTTTTAGTAATAAATAATAAGTTCAGTTAGATATGGTAATTCCTTTAACTTATGAATAGGTCGATTTGGGTAAAGCACTCAAAACATGTCAATTCAAAAAATTTAGCTAAAAAGGGAACAAATCAAATGGGTTGAAAGTTACCTAAAGTCTATTCTAATTGCATAGTATGCATAGAACCTCCAATGATGGTTTCACTTAAAGATTTAGATTAACAATGCAATGACATTGTTTTTTTTTTATTATAATTAATAATTAATAAGTCATATATTTTTTAGAAGAAATAAAAATAAGTACAAAAATGTGTTTTGTAGGTTAAAGTGTCGAACCTTCCAACTCACCCATCTAGTCACCTCAAAATTGTGTGAATGACTAGCATGGGCGTGAAGGATTTTAAGTCCCTTTTTTTTACATTTATCTGTATTTGTTTGTACGTAAACGTTGTGCCAATTTATTATGATAAAAACACATAAAATTGTGTATAAAATTAAAAAGAAGACTCAATGTAGTGCTCAAATGATTCAAACAAATCTCTAAACGACGATGTTGCACTCAATTCATTGTGGTATTTTGTTATAAATGGTCCTTCGCTAACAGTTAAGCTAATTTTATTTCTACGTTTGTATGAAACTATTTCATTTTTTTTTCTTCCCTTCGCTTTTTTTTTTTCATTTTGTTCAAATAATACACATCAATGTGTTATTACCTAGTTTTACCAGCCTAATCTGGGAACAAACGGATAGACCTTATTGCCCAAAATGTTACACCCAAAAAAAACACATATCCGATAATGACACAAATATGCTTGTCAAGAGAACATTATTAGATTACTATTTATGTCGAACTTAATATATTGCAAAATTAGGGTAAGTGGATAAGAACCATTAGCTAGGTTTAAATAGCTCCCGAGTATAGCATAATCTACATAACATATTAATCATGGTTGAGATTGCAATCAGTAAACCAAGATTGTTACTAACCTTTCTCCAAGGGCCTGATTTTGTTGACGAAGGAATGTGGTTTTCACCCTGCAGTAGAAGCATTACACGGACAACATAAGAGTAAGCAAAAAAAAAAAGGAAAATAAAATTAACAAAAGAACCCACCTCTTCAAACTTCTCAAAATTTTGGGTATCTAGCTCGCCATTAACTTCTGGAATAAATGCAGCTTCCTTTTGATACAATTTTTCCCACTCGATACCCTTGAACCATGGATGTGCCTATAAATGGCAAAAAAAAAAAAAAACACACATTAATATCTTTATTTGTGGCTATTAAAAGCAAATATAAACCACACACACCTTTATTTCATGAGCGCCTTTGGTTCCAAGCCTTTTTTCAACGTTGCAAAGAAGTTTACAGATTAAATCTTTTGCCTCTGGCGACAATTTTGCCTCTTCAGGAAATTTTAAATGAGTTCTCCAATTCACTATCTGTAATTAACAAGATAGAACTTATAAACATCATTAAATATAACGATAAAACTTAGTGCACTAGGATTCAAAATTCAATTATGAAATATGCTAAAGCGAAATTTAACCTTTCTACAAGTAGACATCGGTTCATCTGAATAAAAGGGTGGGTAACCCACAAGCATTTCATACATAATAGCCCCAAGAGACCACCTACAGGCAGGAAAATTAATTCAGATGAATATTAATATTAATATAATTATATACAAAAGTGCTTCTTTTACACCAAAGATACAAACCAATCACACTCCATGCCATATCCTTTCTTCAGCAAAACTTCAGGAGCGATATAATCCGGTGTGCCAACGGTAGAATAAGCCTACATTATTACAACACCAAAGATTAATAAAATGTTCAATAGCAGTGCCTTTGGAAAAATGAAATAAATAAAATAACTTACAAGCATTCTCCTATTTCGCTGCCAATGCAGCAGTTGCTCTTGTTGTGTGCGTTTTGGTATAGCAGGGCGGCCGTCACTTTGAAGGGCCCCACTTAAGTTATTTGCAGCAGTAAAATCTTTTTCTTGAAGATTAGTGCAGTCTAATGGTTTGCATAATCCAAAATCCGACAATTTCATGTGCCCAAACTTATCAAGCAGCAAGTTGTCAGGTTTAATATCCCTGCATACGTTGGAAAAAGATTATACGTGATATTAAAAACCGTCACATGTTTGTATTTAGTGATGTAACATTTTTTTTTTTTTTTTGGTATCAACCTATGAATGTAATTATGTTTGTGTATTGATTCGATTGCCAAAACAGTTTCCCCAACATAGAACCTAGCCTCATCTTCCGTCAACGTATCCTTTCGCATCAATAAAGTCATCATATCTCCACCAGGAAGATATTCCATTACGATGTAAAGATATTCCTCATCTTGGAATGAGCAATAAAGTTTAACGATGCAATTGCTATCAACTTCGGCAAGCAGGTTCCTTTCTGCTTTCACATGCTCAACCTAAAAAGAAAGAGAAAATAACTCCAATAAAAATTTACTCAAAGCATTTTAAATAAAATCTTCACTAGACACAGTTTGACGGAAGTAAACTTCTACCTGGCCTCTACGAAGCATTTCAGATTTTTTAAGTTTTTTCATGGCATAGACGTTACCAGTTGTCTTCTCCCTGCATATTCTAACCTGGAATAGATTAAAATTCAATGGTCAACACAGTTCAAAAAGGGCTAAAGAAGTCGACTTTTGTATGGTCGTGTAAAAAAATAAGATAATATACCTCACCAAATGCACCCTTTCCTATCATCGTTAATGGTTCAAAATCATCAGCACCCATTTTATGCCTCTGAATACGCATATATTCCGTCTCTTTTTTCTCAAGATGTTTAAGTAAATTGTTTTGCTCTTCTTCAGTTACCTCTGAATCAGCCAATTTCTTCTCAAGAACATTACGCCTACATCAAGAACGGATTTCTGTTATCATTTTTAGTATTGTAGTTTTTAACGGATGCACATAAAATATTCCTGCGAAATATTAGTCAACCCTGTAGTACAAATGATATCTTAATCACATTCATCTAAAGTTCTAATTGTATCAGTCATTTATCATTTGCTTATACAGATCAACTACACACCGAGAGTTACAAAATGCCGTTATAAATGACCTATACATTACTGGTAATTAATCGTCTTAAGAATGCATTTTAAACCTCAATATTGGAGAGCATAAAAAATCTTTTTTTTTTCCTTTATAGCACATATAAATATTGTGGCTATGATATAGTATAATGCACGATGATCGCGATCAACTTATTTCATTAGTTAAAACTCAAACAAAATAACTGATGCATAAAGTTCATACCGTTCCCTTCGCTCGTTAAGATTCTTCATTTGCTCCTTGTAGTGATTTTCTATATACTGTTTGGCAGCTTCAACCTTCTGCTTAGTAGCATTTGAAGGTGCTTCGTCACTTGATACTCTTATTCCTTCCTTTCCGTTACTCCTAACTTCCTTTTTCGGCGAAGGTTTAGGTTTCTCTTTGGGCTTCAACTTTTTACACCAACGCTTTGCAAAATCCATCTGTTTCGTCAACCTAACACTTTCTCGTAATCAACACTCAACTACAACGGAAAGTAAATAAAAAATGGCCAAAATTTTGTCTTTTCTCCGTGTTCCAACTTCCAAGAACATTAAATCCGAATTACCGATCAAAACAAACTATCGATACATTGCCGATTCAGAAGTACACAATTCCAGTTACTCTGCTAAAATAAAGAAACCATTAGCATTCAATACAAAACATAGAAAAACTGTATACGACGCAGAAATTCAAACACTTACGTCATCTTTTAACTGATTCAGCCATATACACGATTCATCTTCGATCAAATATCAAAACAAATACACACTACTCAACATGAAGCAAACATACTAATTATCCTCAACAACCAAATCCACAGCCTATCAAACTACTTCATCTGAAACAATTCTAGTAAATGCAGTAAAAATATTATTATTATTATTAATTATTAATTATTCATATTTAAAGAAATCCAATTTATAGCTACTAATTCTGGCCAATCCATTAATGCCGTCCAGAAAGGGGTGGCGGCGCAGCTTGTTGCCCGCCTACCCGCTATCTTGATGTAATTTTTCGCGATTGACATATGAATATGAAGTTCTAAAATCTTCTTGAATAAAAAAAAATAAAAAAAAAAATAAAAAAAAAATAAAATAAAATAAAATCTTTTAAATCCAATTCAGATCAAGTTCCTTACTTTCTTCAATCCCATCATCCCTAAAGCTAAAAAAACATAACCTTTTCAATACCCATCAGATCAAACACAATCTTTAACAAACTAAACACACAAAACAACCAAATGCACAGTAAATTCAACAGAATTCAACTAAAAAACCCAAATTGGCAACACCCAGAACCTTAAATTGAAGTAAGATTAATAATCAATCAAACAGAAGGTGAGAGAGCAACCTGAACAGTCAAAACGAATTGTTGATTGGAATGATTAGAGATTGGGAACCCTAGAAAGGATGGTAAGAAAGAAACAGAGCATATGAGAGATTATTATTAATATTATTATTATTATTATTAATCTTGCTGTTGTTGTTGATTGTGTGAGCAGTTGAATATGCAAAGAAATGTTTTTGAACACAGTTCTTATTGTTGCTGATTGTCTTCGGGAAATTTTAAATGAGTTCTCCAATTCACTAGCTGTAATTAACAAGATATAATTAGTCATAATTTATAATTTACGTATAGGATAAGAAAGGGAAGAGAATTGGTTGATTAGCTTTGGAGGGTTGAAATCAGGGCAGAAATATTTGTCAGATGTGTTCTCTCATTCTGAATGAGCAAAGTAGCCAGTACGATGATTATTGATACGATGATAGGAGAGGAAGAGTCAAAGATACGATGATAGATAGTCAAACTTATGATATACTTTGTTGATCCACATATCCTTTGCGGGCCATGACCACTTGATTCTTTAGTCCACTAACTTATAAACATGGTATTTTTCTTCTTGTATTGGCCACAAATAAATAAACTATACTACTCAAGTTTATGAAATAGTAGGTATCAAGGTCCACAGAGGATTACAAAAGAAAAAAAAAATCGGTTTGGGCCTTATGACACAGACCTGACCCGGTGATAAAACCGGTTTGGACCTGACCCAGCCCGCCGGTTTTGGACCAGTTCATGATTTATCTTGAATACCTCCTTTGACCCAAACGGGTATGGAAAACTTGTCAAAAAAAAAAAAAAAAAAACTATTTTTTTTTTGCACCAAACCGGTTTTAAACCCGACCCCAACTAGTGTGATAGGTTCCAGCATTTTCCATCTGAACTGGTTTAGTTTGTGAAAGAAAAACGGCATTCTACACCTCTACCACGGTCAAACAAAGCCATAGGGCTGGCAATTTCAAACACGAACATGAATACCCGACACGAACCTACATGATTTTAATAGGTACAGGTATGACCTTAACAGGTTTCCTATCCTAAACAGGTAGACACGAAATATACCTATTAATTTTCGTGTCTAAACAAGTTAAATATTTGTTTACCTGTTTAGTACAGTTAAGACATGTTAAGGATTTTTTTTTTTTAAATATAGGTGTGGGGGTGGAGTATTGGAGTTATACGTTTTACTAAGTGGAATTCTACCTTTTTAGTGCTTAATGGTACCCATTTAATGTGTCGAATTTGGAATACATGTTCGTGTATTATCGTGTTAACCTGTATAAACAGATATTATCATGTCTTATCGTGTTAACTTGGTATAAACTGGTATTATCGTATCTTATCGTGTAAACCATGTATAAACAGGTTCGTGTTCGGGTATGAAAAAATGAGACGATAAGTTATCGTGCTGTGTTCGTGTATACATGTTTCGTGTTCGTGTCTTAACAAGTTGGGTATACACGATTTGCCAGCCCTACAAAGCCAAGAATTGAGAATCAATCGAAACTTTGTATGTAATTTAGCACTAAAAAATAGAGTTAATTGCTTGGTAGGTCCCTATGGTTTACTAATCCTGCATATATAGGCTTCACTAATTACAGACTTGGTCCTAATTGTTATAAACTTATTAATAAGGTGGTCCGGAGATATGAATATTATAGCAATGGTGGTCCTTATTAGCTAACACTGTTAAAATTTCAAGTTAAATATGAGTAAAATGACCAAAGTGTAACTCCCCAAATATTATAAAAGAAAAACATGACTTACGTTAATTCGGGTACTAAACATTTATAAACTCAGACTAAAGAAATACCTAATGGTACAAGCTTTAAATAAAATATAAAATAACTCCGTTAACATCGTTAGCCGTTCTAACTTAACACAAAATAAATAAAATAACTGACAAGCATCCTCCTATTCCGCTGTCAATACAGCAGTTGCTATTGTTGAGTGCGTTTTGGTATAGCGGGATGCCCGCCACTTTGAAGGGCCCCGCTTAAGTTATTTGCAGCAGTGAAATCCTTTTCTTAAAGATTAGTGCAGTCTAATGGTTCACTACAAAAAAAATGTCATGTAGTGACATACAAAAAGTGTCACAAAAAAACAAAAAAAAAATGCCATTAAAGACCATTGTAGGAATAGGTAGCACACATAAAAAGTGTCACTAGTAATAGCTAATATTATGTAAAGATAGTAAATTGCAAATTCTTAGGAATGATTGTTGTAGCAATTAACTAGTTTCCTATTTTGTTGCACATCTTTGTATTATATATTCTTTGCTGATTAATGAGAAGAATTATTTAGTCAATTTACCTTCTCCAATATGGTATCATTGTAAACCCTACCCCCTTCTTTCGATCGCCACCCACTCTCCGGTGATTCACCACCACCCTTCCGCCCCTTCCCTCTACTGTCCTCCCTCCTCTGCTCTTATTTTCTGCCCCTTTCTTCACCATGACTGACCCTATGGATACAAAACATCATCCTGCGATGACAGTCACAAACATCAAGAACGTGATTCCCTTGATTCTCGAGGATGAATCACCCACTACACCACCTGGACAGCCCTCTTTGAGGTGCAATGTCGTGTCTACCAGGTATATAACCACCTGCAGCCCCGTCCCACAGCCTCCCCTCTACCCGGATCCTCCTCTGATGCGGACGCCGCCAAGGCTCTGGCAGACCAGGCCGAGGCCGATGCCCTCTGGTCTCGTCTTGACGCCCTGGTTTTGCAGTGGATATACGGCACTATATCTAAACCCCTTCTTCATATCATTCTCATCCCAGGTCAAACCGCCCACGAGGCATGGCAGGCTATTGCTGACCATTTTAATCATAATAAACTCACTCGTCAAATCCTTCTTCAACAACAGTTTTCCAATATTCATCTTGAGGCGTTTCCCAACATGGCTACGTATTGTCAACAGGTCAAGCATCTCGCTGAACAATTAAACAGTGTGGGTGCCCCTGTCGACAATCAACGCCTGGTAACTCAGCTTCTTGCAGGTCTTACGGAGGCATATGAGAGTATTTCAACTGTTTTGCAGAATCGGGACACCTTGCCTACTTTCAGTGAATGTCGCTCTCGTCTAACGATGGCTGAATCCACTAAAAAGTCGCTCTCTGTCCGGGCCGCTTCTGCTTCTGCCACAGCCCTTGCTGCCACCGTCTCTCATACCAATGCTGCTGCCACCTCCAGCCGTGGTCGCAGCCAGACTCGCGGGAAAAACAGATTTCAGAATCGCACCCGGGGTGGCTCCCGGGGCGGCCGAACCTCTGGTAACACCACTCAACACCCTTATATTGTTTTTCCCAATTCTTGGGCTGCTAACCAATGGAGTTCACTAATGCAAAACACTCCTGCGAACACATCGGGTACACCGCCCTGTCCATACCCTTCGGCCCCGAGTAACACTTCTGCAGGTATCCTTGGTGCGGCCCCAAACCAGGCCTACACGGCCACTTTATCTCCTACAGATATCCAGCAGGCCCTGTATGCTCTATCCCTCCAACAACAAGACCCGCACGGCGTTATGGACACCGGGGCCTCTGGTCACATGAAAACCCCACAAGGTACTAACTTTCCGTCTTCTTTTAATACTTGCACTAATAAATTTATTGTCGTTGGTAATGGTATGACTATTCCGGTCATTGGTCAAGGAGAAAATAATGAAGAGCAACACTTGTTCATGGCATTTACTAAATGTTGTAAGGTTCCTTTCTCCTTGATGACTAACACTACTCCTGCACAGAAGGCAAACAACCTGTGGTTCTTAGACTCAGGTTGTTCTAACTATATGACAGGAGCAAGAACCAGTTTTGTTAAATTGGATGAAACATTTAGACTAGATGTTCAACTGGGTAACAAGCAAACATTAGCTGTAAGAGGTAAAGGTGTAGTAAGAATTAGCACTGGACCAACAACTCACACACTATTGTCTGATGTGTATTTTGCTCCATCCTTGGAGTACAATCTTTTAAGTGTTGGTCAACTCATGAAAAAAGGTTACACCTTGTTGTTTGAATCTGGAAAGTGTACCATCAGTGGTCAAGGAATGGAAGTTATGAAGATTCCAGTTGCTAGTAATAATATGTTTGTAGTAGATGCTTCACAAACTAATCAGACAACTTCTAATCAAGCTGAGTGTGTGCAATTGTGGCATAAGAGGTATGGTCATGTTAATTGTAACGATTTAAAGAAATTATATGAAAATCAAATGGTAATAGGAATGCCCAGGATCAAGGGTTCCAGTGTTTGTGAAGGGTATATTTTGGGCAAACAAGTTAGACAACCATTCAAATCAACCTCATGGAGGGCAACTAGAAAGCTGGAACTTGTTCATGCTGACTTGTGTGGCCCAATGCAGGTACCTAGTCCAGGTAATAGTTTATACTATTTTCTTCTTATTGATGATGTTTCACGAATGTGTTGGGTGTATTTTCTAGCTAAAAAATCTGTTGAAAAACAAAGCAATTGTCTCATTAAAGTGCTGAGGACAGATAGAGGAGGTGAGTTTGTATCAAAGGAATTCAACTCCTTTTGTGAAGAACATGGCATAAGAAGGGAACTATCCGAAGCTTACACACCTCAGCACAATGGGGTGGTTGAAAGAAAGAACAGAACTGTTATGGGAATGGCAAGGAGTATGCTAAAAGAAAGAAGTCTTCCTAATTACCTATGGGCAGAAGCTATTGCTACTGCCATCTATATTATTAACAAGGCCCCAACATCTGCAGTTGAAGAAAATACACCATATCAGGTTTGGTTTGATCATAAACCAGATGTTACTACATTGAAGGTGTTTGGATGTTTAGCATATGGTCATGAACTTGGTCCTGGTAGAAGAAAGCTTGATGATAGATCAAACAAAATGATCTTCATTGGATATTCTACCAATGGAACAGGTTATAGGCTATTCAATCTTAACACTAAAAAGTTTGAAACAAAAAGGTTTGGGATGTCACAATTGTTGAAGAAAGCTCATGGGATTGGGAAGATGTATAGAAAACAGACAAGCAACTATATGATCGTATGTATGCAGACCCATTTCCTGAAGAATTAAATGAAGTTCAGGTTATCAATGAAGAAGGCTGTGACATCCGTCCCTTACAAAGGCTCTCAAAATGTAAGCAACTCAGTTTCTCCTAGAGGTTTCACTTCACAAGAGAGTTCAAGTCATCAGGAAAGTACAAGTAATGAGGCTTCAAACTCAGGATCTGCATCTACTTCTATGAGAGTTGGATCATTGGCAGATATGTATGCTAATACTCAGGAAATGGAAGACATTCATGTAAGTTATGTAAGTTGTCAATTTTCCTTGTCTATTTCAGACCCTTTAACTTTTTCTGATGCTGCAAAGAAAAGCGAATGGGAGACTGCAATGCATGGGGAGTTAGATGCCATTAATAAGAATAAAACTTGGGAACTGGTGTCTTTACCAGCCGGAAAGAATCTTGTTGGGCTTAAATGGCTCTACAAGACAAAGTATGGGTCTGATGGAAAGCTTGTAAAACACAAGGCAAGACTTGTGGCAAAGGGGTACTCTCAAAAGTATGGGGTGGACTATGAAGAAACTTTTGCTCCTGTGGCAAGATTTGAAACAATACGAATTGTCTTAGATGTTGCAGCTCATAAAGGGTGGATGATACACCAAATGGATGTCAAATCAGCCTTTCTGAATGGTGATCTCATGGAGGAAATATATTTTGAGCAACCAAAAGGTTATCTAGTAAAAGGTCTAAGAAGAGAAAGTTTACAAGTTACACAAGGCATTGTATGAGCTGAAGCAGGCCCCTAGAACCTGGTATGCAAAGATTGAAGGGTACTTTGGCAGCAATGGGTACACAAAGAGTCCAAATGAACCAACATTGTTTGTCAAGCATAGTGCAGCTAATGTCATCTATGTGTGTTTATATGTAGATGACATTATATGTACTAGTTCAAGTGATGAGTTAATCAATGAGTTCAAGAATGGTATGAAGCAAGTGTTTGAAATGACTGATCTTGGTCTCCTGCAATATTTTCTTGGTTTAGAAGTGAAGCAGACTCAAGAAGGAATCTTTATTTCTCAACAGCAAAATATGCTCTTAATCTCGTAGCTAAGTTTGGAATGAAAGATTGCAAGGTTGATGACATTCCTATGAGCCCATATGAGAAGATGCTTGCAGATGATGGAGAAGACAAGGTGGAAGAAACAAAGTATAGAAGTATAGTGGGAGGACTGATCTATTTAACACATACAAGACCATATTTGGCTTATGCAGTTGGTGTTCTCTCTAGATATATGCAGTCTCCTTCTAAGAATCATGCTGGTGCAGCCAGAAAAGTGTTAAGGTACATAGCTGCCACATACCAGTTTGGTATTTGGTACAGAAGAACTGATCATATTCAATTAATGGGTCACTCAGACAATGACTGGCAGCATGTGTTGATGATAGAAAAAGTGTTAGTGCAAATGTTTTTTCTCTTAGTAGTGGAGCTGTGTCATGGTGCTCAAAGAAACAAAGCACAGTTGCATTATCCAGCACAGAAGCTGAATATATTTCAGCTACAGGAGCAGCTTGTCAAGGTATATGGATGATGTGTCGTAAAACACATCTATTCTCATATTTATTTTGAGTTATAATTGAGCCTTTTGTATATAGTTTTTAGTAGTTTTAGGCGTGTATTCGTTTGTTGGCCTATTTTTGTCATTGTATAGTTTTTATTAGTTTTTAGTACTTATTTATTTATTTTATTATTTTATAGGTGTTCGTGGAAAATGAGCTCAAAAGGAAAGAATTTTAATTGACACACGAACACTTGAGAGCATGGGTTCATGGACGTTGGAGCGTAAACGAAGAATTTTGGTCAAGTCAAGAACACCCAAGGCAAGAGCACGAAGTATAATAATAATATTACAAAAAAAAAAAATCAAAGTGACTTGGGCCACGAGCCCAAGCCAAACCAAGCCTAAAACAATAATAGGGTATGAATATATGGATATATGTTTTGGACTTCGACGGCACAATTGGATAGAAGATAATTCATTCACAATCATTCTTGGAGTTGGGAGATAATATATTCATTCATTCGGAGCCGCATCAAAAAAAAAGGACAATTGCAATTCCACATACAATCGCACAACAAAAAGAAAGACAAAAGTCAACCGGCCAAACTGCGGTGACGAGCGAAAGGGCACGGAAGGAGAAAAGGCCACGGGCACGTTAAAGATCAAGAGCCAACGAGCCTTGGGTTAGGTTTAATTTTTATTAATTTTTCTCTAGACATACTTAAAACTATGTTTAATTATTTTGTGATGGTATTTTTTAATACTATGAGTGGCTAGACATTTTTATGGCTACTTAGGATGATGATTTAGATAATAATATGATTGAATGACGTTTGGTTTCCGTTTGGATGTGTAGAATTACATGATTTTTATTTTTATTGTTGGATTTGATATATGTGTGTTGGTGTTAATTTTATTTGAGGTTTGTTTATTGATTTTGTGGAGCTAGGCATGTAGAGATACCCCCTAGGTCTTGAAATCAATCTAGTTCGTCAACTTAGGTTAGCGTGCTAGTATTTGGAGTTGGAGTACGACACAAGTATAACAAACTAATATAATAAATTAACTAAAACGTGCAGTCCATTCTTGAGGGTGAGAAATCTAACTCGAGAGTGCTAGGTAACTAACTAGGCATTGTTCGGTAGTTGGCAAGCGCTAGGGCGGGAGTCGCTACTTGTCCGTGTTTAGAGTTTTCCTAGGTTTCTTTCAGTAGAGTTTAAGTCTGCTTCATAGTTTGAGGGTTTTAATCCAGGAGAGGTTTTAACCTGATTTCTATGGGATTTTGGTATGCTAGGGCGATCCAATTCCATTTTAGCATTTCTACACGTGTCCCGCCTTGATTCTAGCTTACTAGCCTTACCTGCAGGAGGAGAGTAGTTGGATGAAATTAGGGTCTCCAAACGGGTTTCTTCGTCAGGATTGAGTATTATGTCTAAGGATTCTTACCTAGGTAGCCAGTCTTTCCTTTGCTTGATTTTTCCATCACTTTAGTTCGGTTTTTATTTTAGTTCTAATTAGTTTTTAATTTAATTTAATTTAAGGTAATTTAGTTAATTAATAGTTAATCAATTTTTATATTTTCAATTTAAAACCCCCCTTAGTTATTAATTTAAACAAGCAATTCAGTGACAGTTTAATCTTCTGTGTTTAATTGAGTCCTTTGGTTCGATACCTGGTCTTATTCGCTTGCTACAAACGAACGGTACACTTGCCGATTGTGCGTGGTTTAGTTGAGTCTAGGGTTTTAAATTGTGCACATTTTTATATATATATCAGCACGCATCAATGGATCAGCAGAATTCTCAAGGATTTGGGTGTATTTGAAGATTCAGTCATTACTATTATGTGTGATAGTCAATCAGCTATCAATTTGTCAAAGAATCCAGGGTAGCATGGAAAGGCTAAGCATACAGAGCTGAAGTATCATTTTATTAGAGACATGGTGAATCAAGGAAAGGTGCATCTAAAGTTTTTTAGCACTCAAGAGCAGATTGCAGATTGTTTGACTAAGGCACTCTCAAAAGACAAGTTTGTGTATTTCAGGTTTAAGATGGGAATGCAAGAATTCGAATCAAGGGAGGGTATTGAAATGTGATTCTCACTTGCATGCAGCATGCACGCGTCTTTCAGTTTTGATCAACCTAAATATAAGGCTTTTACTTATTCTTTGTTTACGTTTGTTATTTGAATTCCTAGTCTTTCGCTTGTCCTGATTTTATGCCTTTTCTGTTGCTAGTCGACTGCCTATAAAAGGCAGTTAAGTTTTATGTTTTGTATTCACAAATAAGCAATAACAAAAGCCTTGAAGTTGATTCATTCTTTCTGTTCTTATTAAAATTGTTTGTTGTGCATGCTCTTGATCCAACAGTTCTAATGGGTGAAAATGGTTTTGGTTTCATGAACACCTAATGAACCGAACCCATTCTTACCCGTAACTAAATCCGACCAAAACACGTTCCGACCTGAACCGCAGCGAAACCCAAACCTGTACCGACCTGCCCGAACCAATTCTTACTCGTAACCAAATCAGACCCAAACTTGTTCAAACATGACCCGAAAAGTATTCCTTTTTTCGTTGATCCGTTATAACATTGACCTGCGATGTCAAGAACCTTTTCAACACCGTAATAAACTACGATCCAAACCCGCTCCAACCCAAACACGCCCAGAGGTATAAACGTACATTGTATAACCAATAAATCTCTGCGTAAAAAACACTTACCTTTAGCAGAATTATTCCTTGTGAAGCTCAAATTTAACCTTAAGAAATGACTGTTATAAGATAGGGATGAGCTCGGTACGGAACCGATCTCGATACCGAAAATATACGGTACGGTAAGGTATCGGTTTGGTGCTGAAAATGAACCGGTATTCGTATTTTCAGTATGGGATCCGTTCAATATCGGTATTTTTGGTATTTAATACCAAAATGCTCATCCCTAATTATCATATTACATACGGCCAAGATGAGTAACATTAGCTGACCTAAAATGTTTGATAACTAAACACATACAAACCTAAAATTGTTGAAGGTTTAGTAATAGAATATATATACAGACCTACAACTAAAAGTTAACTATCAAACATTATTTTTGTTTTTACTAATGTTGTTGCAGCTGTAGCAACTACAGTGTCAAACTGATTAAAATCACATATTTGGTGCAAGGGTGTTATTGTAGTTTTTGAGACATTTATTTGCTATCTGAAGTAGTGGGCAAAAGAACTTAGATTGTCTTTATTTCATACATGTACTAAAAGGCTTTTGACATGATAAAACTAAGAAAACAAATCACTTTAGTGTCCTAGTGAAGAAAACATAGTTGTTGTTACAACGGTAAAAAACACAAAAATATCAATTACATGAATACGAAACATAACCTTAGTATCCATGACCAAAAGCTGTACTAAAGTTAACAATGTTGAAACATAAACTTAGTATCCATGACCACAAATGTAGTGAATGTTTGATGGTCTATAAAGTAGTCCACATATAATGCCTTGTTTCTATGGACCTTTTGATGATGGCTCAGATAGAGCTTGCATCACGTAAACCAGTTGTACTTCTAAAGGAGCAGTCACATCAAGCAGCAGACCAAGCTCTTCTGATGAGCCAGTGATGTAGCCTGTTTTAATCCAAGTCACAATTGGGCTTAGTTAATATTAGTATTATGTTTAGTTATTGGGCTTGTTATAAACTTGTTTACATATATGTATTGGGCCTGAGGCCATGAACCGAAAACTTTAGACGGATAAGTTAACTATCCTTGAAAGTAGGGTGATGGTTACAAAATAACCGCCAAGGCAGTTACATCCCAAACTACATAACCATGCAACGCACCGGTTGGTTTAGGATAAATTGGGTTGATTGTAAAGACATTATCATCAGGTTCAAATCTGCTACTTTCAAGTTATGTCTTTCGTTCCATATTCAAATGTGTGTGTGTTTATCAACAACTCTCGGTTGTTACAAGAACATAGAACGCCAAGATCAAGATCAAGTTTCGTGGATCAGATCAAGTTTATTATGGGTTCACGTGGTATCACTGTAAATTTTTTATATAGATTTCTATTAAAATTTCAAAACTCAATGGGTTCGGGTGAACCCATTTAACTATACGTAGAGCCGACCTGCATATAGGCCAAATCGGGTGCGGGTCAACCCTCCTTCTCTCTCCCATCACCGATCGCCTTCCTCCTTCTTCCCCCTCACCGATCGCCTACCTCCTTTCTCTTCCTTTCATTAGCTGTTATCTCTGCCGAATCTATTTTTCTATCCTTTTTGCTCCTGTCTGTCGCATACCTCACATCATGGTTGCATCATCTTCGTTGGTCCCTCTACCCATGACTGGTTTGGCACCCATGATTTCCTTGAAGATCTCCTCCTCCAAATACATCTATTGGGACACTCGAATGCTTCCTCTTCTCTCGAATCAACAGTTGTTATCCCATGTTGATGGTTCGGAAACAACCCCGCCTCCTCTTATCAACACAATGATAAGGAGGTTACCAACCCTCAGTACACTACGTGGGTTCATGCTGAGCAACAAACTCTTATTCTTCTTCATGCCTCTTAAACTGAAGAGGCGCTTGCTATCACAGTTGGGTTATCTTCCGCTCATGAAGGGGGAACCAAGTATGTTTTATAATTACATTTTCTTAGTTTGGTGGTATGTTTTTGTGGGAATATAGGTAGATTGGTAGTTGAGGTGGTTTGCTTGCTCATGATATTTACGTTGGGTGTCTAGCTACTGGTTAAACCTGTTTGTGTTAATGATATTTCATTTTGGCTATAAAAAAAATCAAAAATGAAAAAAAAAAAAAAAAAAAAAAAAAAAAAAAAAAAAAAACTTGTAGCCTTCTTGTAATAATGACAAAATAATCTACCATCTTTTGCTATAGACCTTTGATTGTTGACCACATGGATTCAAGCAATTGTGATATGCGAAGAAAGATTCCTCGTATCTTGTGTGTTGGGCCAAACTACATTGAGTCCTTTACCAGACAATTCCTTAGCTGAAGAATAAAAATAAACCCACAATGTCTTTGTTTTTAGGCCAAAAATGAATAAAGTTAAAGAAATAATTCCAAACCCTTTTAATTCATCATCCAAAGAAAATTATAAGGCCGGATTAGTTGGAGGCACGACCCTCTTGATTCCTTGGCCCACCAACTTATGTAAACCCAAAATTTTCTTTATTTCAGCCAAAAATGAAATAACTAAGAATTTATCTGACTTGTTTAAATTCAAAATGTATCATTACGTTCTTTTTACAAAGTGTGACCTTCCATTCTATTATTCAGGTATGGTGTTACACCCACCACTATTTTAAACTACTCCATTTATCATATTTAAACCAAGGATTTTCACTCTAAGAGGTAAGTGTCTCTATCAAGTGGGCTAACTCACATTGGCGTTATAGTCAATGACTAATGAAAATATTTTGATTTAGTTGTGTGATAATTGTATTTAAGTATAACTAGTGAGAAACCCGCGCGTTGCGACGGGACAGTTAAACCGAACAAAAAATAGATGAAAAAAATGTTAAATCACGCACATGCATGGCGGCGAGTTAACTTGCCATATTAAAAAAATAAAAAGTTAAAAATCATCATAGAAAAAGCTACGTAAGTCGAAACAGTAACAAATTCACATAAAAAGGGAAATAAAAAACTAAAAAAATACTTTAAAGACTTGTCCGCCTCTGCTTAGATGACTTGTATTGTTTTAAACGAAGTTTACATTGAAACATATATAAAAATAGAACCAATAAAGGAACTTCTCCTTTCACCTTCTTCTAACACAAAATAATATTATCAAAAAACAATAATTTCACCCATCCATATAAAAGGATTTAAGGAAAAATATAAAAACACATTGTTCTATGAATAATAAAACTTTACGTTATTTAGTAGGGTAAGCTCGATTTTGCTCTCAATATGCCAAGTTAGTCAATATACCCAAACTAACTCGATGCTAACTATGTTAAAATTTTGATAATATGGCAGGTTAGGTGTCAAAAACATGCTTATGTGGCAAGTACATGGCAAAAACATTATCAAATAACTAGTAGGAATGCCCGCTCGTTGCGGCGGGTGCATCTGTTTTGCCCCTTGTGCATTGTGTTTTTTGGTTATTCGTTATGTTAAAGTAGAAAACAACGATGTATAAAATATATGTTATCAAAAACTAAAACACATAAGTATATCTTCTGAATATTTTAAATGGGTACATCACAATAGGTCGTACTATTCCTTACAACACCCTTAGATTGGCCCACGTCCTTCGGTGGGACCCTTTTATATATCTCGAAGGCAGAACAGTATGCCATCGTAGAGTGGTACTTAGCGTAGTGAAGTGGCGTTGTATCTCTTAATGACCATAAGATTGTAGTGGAAGTGATGTAATTACTAAAATGAAGTTTGTAGTGTGCAACATATTTCTATTATTTTAGAGCACCCGCGAGATGCAGCGGGGTCAATGATTTACATAGATACTCTCGTTACCAACCCATGACACGTTTCAACCCATTAAAGTGGGCGATATATGGAGGCTTGACTTTTATACAAGCAAATATAGTAGAGATACTTTATGAGCAACGTCATCATCTTCCTCGATGGTTTTTTGTTTTCTCCGCTACTATAAGCTTCTAGAAATAGAATTTAAGTTTCTGATCTCACGAAGTCACCAATTGTTTACATATCCAAAAGAAGACAAGTTCTTATCAGTCGATTTGGTAGTTTTAACTATATTGATTACTAATTTGTTTGGTCCAATATATTTGTTACCACGCTTGTCAAACTAACATAAAACGAGAGTATCTTTTTGACTTTAACATTGATACAAACATAATAAAGACATGGAGGTTATGAATGTAAAGAGTCACCACATTATTGTTAATTTCCTCATCAATTTTATAATTATGTGTAAGTGCATTGTTTGTATGTCCCTAGCTAGTGATAGGTCTCTATAGGTCGTTGGCTAGGTTAATCGGGCAGTTTATGGCTCGTAATCGTATACTAGCCTGGTCCAAGGGGGAGTCTGATAGTACATGATGTCCCTAGGCTAGTATATTAGTTGTTTGGACGTGTTTCGGGGTGTTTGGAGACGTTTGTACGCGTTTTGGAGGGTTCGGGAAGCTGTAGGCGATTACACAGAGTTATCAGGCAATTAGCACTCATGCTACATCACTGTAGCACACGAGTAGGGCTATGCCATATCACTGTTCATAGGCGATTAGGCCCAATCGCCTATGTTATCATGTCTTATAGCTGCACAATCGCCTATAAGGTGCTGTACGTACCCGGGAGGTATAAATAGGCCTATTCTCAACCCTAGAGCTTAGTTCTTGCCACACACACTCTCCAAACACCCTCCCCTGGTCTGTAAGGTCTGATTTGATCTCTGTAAACACTCGAGCTCTGTTTTAGTGATTAATCTATAATCTTTTGACCCGTGTGTGTGTTGTAATTACTCGTTTATCATTGTTTCATCTTTGTTTCTGTTATTGAGACATATTCAAGGGATTCCACACCTTGAATATAGCCCTCGTGATTGTCGGGTGACACGTTAGTCGATCCTACATTATGTTTAAATTAATTTCTTCAACAATTTAATATTTAGGTAGAAAGACAATTTTACGCTCTAAATGACTTCAATAAGCATTGTACTATAAGCAATAAAGGTTGTATTTACTTAAATTTTGCGGGTATCCTTCACTGATGCTTTATAATATATAGTATAGAAGATAAAGATTCGGGTTGATTCATTAGCGTGAGCGTGAATTTATGGCGTTTTGATTTCTTATTTCTTAACACAGATAACATAAGTAACTAACACATAGTTAAGTTTTTGTTTTCTTTTTATGCTAGTGTTTAATTTATTTTATTAATTAGAATTAGAACTTAAACAATATACAATTGCCGAAAGCAAAATAATATTGTGAACCACACTTCATACAACGTTTAACAAGAACATTAAATATATAAACAAATACCTTAAAGTCTTAGAACAAATATAGTTTATGTATAAAATTATATTTGAGCATGCATATATAGATTTATAGAGTTAACTATTTCATGGCGTTCAAGGAGACCATGTTGATTGAAATTGAGGAATGTCTCCATACCCTTCTCCGACCATCTTTTCCATCATCTGTCCTTCATGTCGATTTGTTCCCTGCAACATTATGTTTCATCCCATGCAGTAAGTGGAAGTAATATTTATAATATGTTAGAAACGTATTAGCAAATCTAGAATGTTATATTTATAATTTTGTCCGTTGTATTTAGTTAACAATATATATGATTCAAGATAAACAACTTCCTAACAAGGATAGTTAAGAAAGCCACCTGTCACCTTCATAGGGGCCATATCATCCAATTCAGTAGAGTTGAGGTCAATAGATCATAGAACATTCTAGCTTCTAAAAGCTTCATGAAGAGAAACTAAAAATGCACAAAGAAGAGAAAAACTGTACTAATTAATTTTGAAAAATATTTTCTCATCAATAATTTTGAATATTGTTTGTTTATTGTTTTAATTGTTAGCTGCACAATTAAATTACCTCAATTTGATTCTGCAACGATCCAACATAGTTGATTATTACATTCAACATCACTGGCATTCCCATTGTATTAAGCAAATAACTAAATTTAATTAAATGGAGCAAAAAATGATATATTATGAAGATAAATTTTTGTAATAGTCAAAGAAAATATGAACAAGTAGAAAAAAATGTATATATGTATATAAAGATTAACTCATATCTTTATACATTGTAGTATCCGGGAACCATATCTTGCAAACGTCTTAACTTCTCATTGATTTTTTTCTCTTCTCTTCTAATGAAGACATAAAATTTTTGGACAAAACAATGTTTCAAAGCATGAAATTAGCTCTAAGATTTTGTTTGAGGTTATGAAAAGACTATTAGCATTCAAGAATTTGATTATAATGAAGTATATATAATGAGTAAAGATCAAATACATATAGTTTTTTTGTAAGAACTGTGAGAAACAAAGGGGGTAAAAAAAATTTATTTTTTTTTTAGAATTTTTTTTCCCCATGTGCTTAAACATTCATTCTAGATGAATTCATTAAGGTAAATACATTAGTTTACATTAGAGTAATTATGTAATTACTCTACACGTAATTACTCTACACCAATTTTTTTTTTTTTTTTTTTTAGTTTTCAATACTATAATACATTTTTAACAATATGGGAAAAAAAAATTTTGAAAAAAAAAATTAAAAAAAAATACCCTTCTTTGATTCTCACAGTTCTTACCAAAAAAGCTATTTGTACCGGATCTTTACTCTATATATAATAATATAGATGGGGGGTTGAAAGGTCTCACATTTAAGATGCATCATAAGTTAAGTTGTATTTTGTGTTTTAAAAGTTGGACATAAGGGCATAATTTGGATAAGATTTTAGCATGTGAGGTAGTGAATTATGTTAAATTTACTAATCTACTCTCACAAGTGTCTGAATTGTCACAACTATGCCAATAATGCCCTTAATTGTTTTGCTTAAATATGTTGTACATGTTGCTTCTTAAGTTGTACGGAGGTGAAAATGACTATGGTGTACATCACTCCTCCTTTATAATGTATTACAGATTACAGATAGATTATAAAACACCTTCTTTACCCATTCAACACAAAAGACTTCCACTATTAACAGAGAGAGCGATGGAGAGGGAGAGGGAGAGAGGGAAAGAGAGAAGAGCTTGATGATGAGGATGAAGGGTGTATGGTTCGCGGAGATGAACGGTGGTGTCATTGTGGTTGCAGACGGTGATTGAGGTGGCTGTTAATGTTCTGGTTCAGGTTGACAGGGATGGTGGCGTTATAGGGCTTAGATTGATGATTGGTGGTGGTTAGTATCTCTCCTGTCACCCCAATTCGATGATTAAGGTAAGTTTGCTAACCTAGGGTTTCAATTTTGAGTTGCATGTGTTGGTTTGGGTTGGATTCAAGGCCTAATCTTGGTGGGTTTCCTGTTGGACATAATAAGAAGAAGCCAGCAGCAGCTCCATCATCACTCCGCTTCTACAGAAGAAAGGAAATCAAATTAAGGAGGTACATCTTCAAACTGGATATATAATAATAATAATAATAATAATAATAATAATAATAATAATAATAATAATAATAATAATAATAATAATAATAATCCTTGCTTGCTTTTCAACTTGTACACTGCTCCCTTTATTTGTTTATTAAAAGTTTCATCTCTTTTTAGTAGACTAGAAGAGCATTTATAATTGATTAGTTACTGTTGTTAATTTGATACAGTCACACAAGAATCGGAATCAATTGAAAGGCTTGGGCGTTATGACTTGTATAGATCAGGGACTTCAAAATGTAATAACTCAAAGTTCATAAACTTTTTGCTGTAACCCGTTTGTTTTATATAATTTATATATAAATATATAATTAATGTTCTCACTCCATCTTTTTAAGGGTGTATGTCAGGTTACTTTATCGGTTTAAGCATTTTTAGCAAATCAAGTCATAAACAAATGAATCAAACCAAACAAAAGTCCAAAATCAATTTATTTAAAATAGTTCAGGGGACAGTGTAGCACCGACCCTGGATGCTGATTGGTGTTTTCAGATCTGATTGTGCAAAACAATACTTCAAACTTTGACCATTTATCACTCTACACTTACAACTCTTCACTCTAAAGCCTTCACAGCATCATACATTTACTCTACTGAACCACTCTACACTTACTACTCTTCACTCTCAAGCCTTCACAGCATCATACATTTACTCTACTGTCTCTCATTACTCATAACCAATGGCTGAACTTGTGCTCTCTGCCCTCCTCCCTGTCCTCTTTGAGAAGCTGTCTAGGGGTGAGCAAATGGATCTAACCGAACCGAACCGGGTTTTACCCGACCCGACCCGAGACCGAAAACCAGCAAAATCCATGACCGAAGATTGGACCATCGCATCAAGTTCGGGTATCGGTTTTGTTGAGTTCGGGTACATCGGGTATGGGTATAAAACCGAGACCGGGAACACAAGCAACCTCCATTTTCTTCGATTCGAACAACACCTGCAACAACACATTTCAGCATCATCTCTGGTTCATGACTTCAGTTAAGAAGTCTGTATCTCAATTTGAGTTAACGAGCTAAAACTGATCATTGTTGTTCGACTTGTGCTAGTAGATTCATGAGTTCATGTCAAGAGAAAGAGAGGCTATAGTGATGAGGTTTTACTCCGGCCACTTATGGTGATAATAAAAGAGGTTAGGTCAATATTCTATGTAGATAAGAGAGAGTGAGGGAGACGACTAGAAAAAGAAAATAAATAGAAATGAAGAAAAAAGTTTCTTTAATTTAAAACTGACAGAAATACTTTAATTTAAATTAATAAGATATACTTTTTCAATTAATATTTAATTTAAAATATTATCATTTAAAGTGTTTTATTTTTGTTGAATGTTACTATGTTAGTTGACTAAACTTAGAATCCAACTAAACAGCTCAAGAAATACTAAAAAAAAAATTAGTTATGTTGTTTTACCTTATAACTTGTTTAATTTTTTTTTTTTCAAACTATGAACTTATAAAAATTTATCAAATAAAAAACTAGAAATGATATAGGTAAGATAATAGAGACATAAAAATAAAATTTTATGTTGAAACGTGCTCTTATTCCAAGATGGAGTGGTTAAAATGTCAAAGAAGCATGTTTCTTTTCATATTTTTTAAATCATGTAAGTATCTATGTGTGGTGTTAATTCATCCTCCCAACAATTTATTATTTTCCCCAAATTAAATTCCTACTCCCAACGTTTAGACTTTATTTTTCCAATAAAATTAAATTTAAATAATCATTTCACTTTTAGATTTTATCCTCTCTCATTTTATGTATCTTACTCTCTTCCATGGAGAACGTAAAAAACATCATCAATCTCCAAATTCATAAGAACAAACTTGAAGATGAAGATGAAGCTGGTGACAAATACCTACCGATTGGATATCACATCACTATCTGATGATGCGGCTTGACGCAAAGTTTGAGTGAGAAAGTTGGTCATCCTCTTGGTTTTAACTGCTCATCCACAACAAAACAAAGGCTACTGCAGAAGTCCTCGGTTCGGTTCTTGAATGGTCGGTTACCTTGGGTCCAGACCCGAGAACCGACCCGAAATCGAAATCTCTCTAAAATAGGAACCGAAGGCAGACCTGTTTACATGATATCGGTTCGGTTTCGGGTAATTTCGGTCTTGATTTTCGGGTATTTTCGGGTATACCCGATTTATGCTCACCCCTAAAGCTGTCTGATGCAGCTTTCAAAACCATTGCTCGCCACAAGGGAATCGATGCTGAGATCAAGAAATGGCACAAGTCATTAATCTCAATCCAACTTTACCTTACTCATGCTTCTCAGATGGAGATAACCGATCCGTCTGTGAAACAACGGCTCAATGATCTCCAGCATCTCGCATATGACATAGATGACGTACTTGATGGTTGGCTGACCGAAGCAATGCATCCTGAGTTCACCCCTGAGTCAGAAGGCATCACCAGCAAGGTAAGAAAGCTCATTCCACCTTGTTGCACTAATTTCTCACGGACTGCTACGCTGATTGATGAGTTAGATGATATCTCTAACCAATTACAAGATCTAGTTAAGCAAAAAATTGACCTTGGTTTAGATAATCTTGGTTTGAAAGTGGTAGAGGGAACTAGGCCAGAAAATAATAACAGAAGATTGGAAACCTCTGTTTTTGACCCATCTGATATTGCTGGACGCCAAGCTGAGAAAGATGCATTGATCCAAGAGTTATTGTTACCAGTGGGTGAACCACTTGATAAAAACTATAGCATCGTACCCATAGTTGGTATGGGTGGGATTGGGAAAACTACGTTGGCTAAAATTTTGTACGACGAAAAGCTAGTCAAGGATCACTTTGAGCTCAAGGCGTGGGTTTGTGTTTCGGATGACTTTGATATCCATGGTATAAGCAAAAAGATATTTGAAGCTATAGGGGGTGAGGTGAGGAAGGAAAAAGAAGATTTTAATAAGCTTCAAGAAGATATTCGAGATCAAGTAAAGGGTAAAAAATTTCTATTCGTACTAGATGATATTTGGAGTGAAAATTACATGGGTTGGAAAACCTTGGTCGGACCGTTTTATGCATGTGCCCCTGGAAGTAAAATCATCATAACAACACGGAAGGTTGAATTAGTCAGTCAATTGGTTCGCAAGCCTGTAAACAACCATTTGAAAAAACTCTCAGATGATGATGCTATGTCTTTAGTTGCTCGACATGCATTAGGTGTGAAAAACTTTGATTCACGTTCGCCACTCCTACCCTATGCTAAAGGTATTGTGAAAAAATGCGGTGGGTTACCTTTAGCGTTGGTAGCACTTGGTGGATTGTTGAGCAAAAAAAAAGATGACGTAGAGCACTGGAATAAAGTGTTAAACAGTGATATATGGAGATTAAAAGATAAGGATGGAATTCTCCCAGCCCTAAAACTAAGCTATGATGAACTTTCTGCACCTTTGAAAAAGGTGTTTGCATATTGCTCCTTGTTTCCAAAGGACTTCCTATTTGACAAGGAGGAAGTCGTTCTATTATGGATGGGAGAAGGGTTCTTGCACCAGCCAACTCCATTCGATTCAACAGAAGAACACTTGGGTCATGAGTTCTTTGATGAGTTGCTGTCAAGATCATTTTTTCAACCTGCACCTGATAATGAATCATTGTTTATGATGCATGACCTCATGAATGACTTGGCGAAATCCGTTGCTGGGGAGTTTTTTGTAAGGTTAGACAGTGAGGCAAAAACAAAAGAAAGTATGGATATTAGTGTAGAGATGTTGAAGTACCGCCATATGTCATTCGTTCGTGAGAAATATGTAACTTACGAGAAATTCAAGGCATTCACCAAAGAAGAAAAATTGAGGACATTCTTGGCAACTTCTACAGGGACGGAAGAAAGTTGGGCACGTTTCTACTTATCCAATAAGGTTCTCACTAATTTGCTTCCTGAGTTACCATTATTAAGGGTTCTAAGTTTGAGTCGCTTTGATATAAGTGAGGTTCCGGAGTCAATTGGTACTTTGAGGCACTTGAGATATCTTAATCTATCTCAAACTAGTATAACTCATTTACCGGAAACAGTTTGCAATCTCTACAGTTTACAAACATTGATCCTATCTGGTTGTAAAAGGTTAACTAAGTTGCCAAACAACTTCCTAAGGCTTAAAAACCTTCGTCATCTTGATGTTAAGGACACCCGGCTTTTGTTTCAAATGTTGGTAGGGATTGGCGAGTTGAAAAGTCTACAAATTACTCTCTCCAAAATCAATATCGAAAGTGAAAATGGGTTTGAAATAGCCAAACTTAAAGACTTTAAGAATCTATGTGGGAAAATTTCCATCAAAGGCTTGGAAAAAGTGCAAAATACAATTCACGCAAAGGAGGCGAACTTTTCACAAAAGAGGATTAGTGAGTTAGAGTTTGTATGGAATGATGAGCTAAATGATTCACGAAATGGAATGCTCGAAAAAGTAGTCCTAAATGAACTGAAGCCTTGTCATGAAAAGTTAATACAACTCGAAGTTAAGTCATATGGGGGATTAGAGTTTCCAAAGTGGGTTGGGGATCCCTTGTTCCTCCATTTGAAGCATGTGTCAATAAGTGGTTGCAAGAGATGTACATCTCTACCGCCACTTGAGCAGCTACCATCACTTAAGGAGCTATTCATTAAAGGCTTACATTCGGTTGAAGTTGTGGGTTTTGAGTTATTTGGGACTGGTGGTACATTTCCTTCACTTGAAATTCTGAGTTTTGAAGATATGAGTGGGTGGAAGAAATGGTCTGGGGTTGTGCTTCCACGCTTGCAAAGGCTTGAAATAAAAGATTGTCCTAATTTGATTGAAGTCACACTTGAAGCTCTACCTTCATTGAATGATCTAAGTATAACTAAATGTGATATTGGTGTGTTGAGAAGGCTGGTTGAAATGGCTATAACAGTCACCAAGTTGAAAATAGAACTTATTTTAGGTCTTAATGATGTGTTGTGGAGAGATGTCTTAGAGTATCTTGGGGCAGTTGAAGAATTAATGATAGAGTCTTGTAATGAAATAGGATGCTTGGTGCAATCAGATTCAGTTGCAAGTAAGACTCTTGTGAAGCTGAGGAAATTGGAAGTCAGGGACTGTGATAACTTGGTGAGTATAGGAGAGAAAGAGGAGGAGGATAATTGTGGGTTCAAAACCTTAGATTTGATTGGAAGATTGTGATGTTGTCTTCCTTTTTTTCTTTAATTTTTTTTTCAATACCTGTCAGTGATTTGTGGATAAAAGAACCAGTTGAATATGATTGAATTTTGTTGGTAATGGGTCAGAACACGGAATGTATTTTGTGAGTAATGGGTCAGAACATGGATTGTCTATTGTGTGCATACCTATCACTCTATTAGTGATTGTTGTATCAGTGATGATAGTTGTGACTAATTCATCATTTTATCCAACCAAAGTGCCAGTGAGTTTGACACCACCGTCTATTTCCTTCATTATTTTCTGGGTAAGCATTAAAAGCACCATACATTGGGGACAATGTATTCCAAGTGTGGGGATGGGGGACCCTAAGGAAGTAAGGCGGAATTACTTACCGTTGCAAGAAAAATTGGGAATTTTGAAATTTTTTGAACAATTTTAATGAAAAAAAAAAATCTTGCAAAGTAGTCCCTTTTCTACTTGATCAGACATAAAAGCCAAATTTTCAATCACCAAAGAGTCTTTTGCCAAATATGAAAATACGAGATCCTTAATTATGGTTGTCTCTTTAAGTTTCATGAGAGTGTTTCTGGTGAGCGTTTTTAGAGAAAATGAAAAGAGATGACTAACTAGGGGTAACATGCTTATAGGATTTGCATATGCTACATGTCGGCAGCCTATTTCCCTACATTGTGAGATCTTGAGCCTATTAGATGTTTATTGATATAAATGTTTCGTTTCATGAGAGTAGGCCAAATGTTTCTTTGTTGCAGAATTTGTGTAATTCGATACATGCTAAAACTTTAGGCAATATGTGCGCATAGATGAGGAAGGCAATTTAGGAACCCACTTGTTTGTTGATACCTTTGTGTTGTTTGTGTTGACCCGTTTGTTAAAAATTCACCATTACTAAACCATGTTGAGCCTAGACCTTTCATTTGTTAAACCTACATTGTTACCCAAATCGACTCGGTTACCTTGTTGAATAAAAATGTTGACATCCAATGTGTTCGTCTTGTGTATCGTTTGAGTTATTCTATATTGAAAAAAAAACAAAAAAAAAAAAAAGAAAAAAAGAGAAAAAATCAGAAAAAAAATACAAAAATAGAAATTATTGTTATGGGTCGATTATGCCCAAGTTGATGTGTTAGTATGTTCTTGTGATA
Organism: Ambrosia x helenae; assembly: GCA_030844895.1. NCBI lineage: Eukaryota > Viridiplantae > Streptophyta > Magnoliopsida > Asterales > Asteraceae > Ambrosia > Ambrosia x helenae. The sequence continues at coordinate 39,136,858 of CM061234.1, read as the reverse complement.
TGTGAATAAGGATGTTCAATCATTTGTGTTAAACCGTTTGTTTTCGAGCCATTTGTGAACCAAATTATCCTACCTTTACCCGAAGCCTAAAACCCGTAAGTCCTTTTGATATGTGCACAGTTTATAGCTTATGTGTGATTGTTATACAAACCTATGATAACGAAGTTGCATTCTTGGTTTTCTGAGTGTTATATACTAGCACATTACACGCTAGTCCAGATATTAAACCGAGAGGAGTGAACATTGTGAGGGGTGTGTAGCATATGTAGGTGATAATAAGCATGTTAGTTTTGGATAAGCAAGTCTTGTTTTGAAATTGTGCAACATTTGTTCGCCAGATTGTCAATCTCGATTGTGTAAGTCTATGGGACGGGTATGATTGGGGACCTTGGAAAATCGATAGGTAAAGGAATTAGAGGTGGCTTGTTAATAAGGTGAGTCATGTTTTGAGATGGTTTGATTGGGGACAATCAAAGGTAAGTGTGGGAATGTGATGGACGGGTCAATCATGGTGTTTAAGACGCTTAATTGTGTGCTTTTAGTTTAATTTAAATGTTTATATGCCTTGAATGTGATAACTACGCTACATTGTATGATTGCAGGTAAAGCGGCTAAAATAGATATATTTAGAATGGAATTGTGTAGCGCGCGTGAGCCGGAGAAAAATGATCAAGTCGCGTACACTTGAAGGCGTTGGTGAAAAAGGAGCTCAAAATGAAAGAATTTTAATCGAGACACCGACACTTGAGAGCCGGTGTTCATGAACATTGGAGCGTGAACGAGGAATTTTGGTCGAGCCAAGAACACCCAAGATGCGATCTTGAAGTATACTACTACTAATAATAATAATAATATAATTTAAAACAAGAAAAAAGAAATGTCAATTTGACTTTGGAAAAATCTCATGATCGGCCCAATCAAAGCAAAGTCAAGGAAAAAAATAAATTAAAAAAAAAAAAAACAAAACCCTACTACTATATAAAGAATGAGATGGAACGGCAGAATAATATTTCGGGAGGAGCACATTTATCACGGAGCATATTATTGTTTCGAAAGGCACAACATTATTTTGGGGGCTGCCACAAAGTGACGCATAAAAAGAAAAAAGGGAACATGATGTGAAGAAAACCAGGCTGCTTTTGTCATTTCACAATATTCCAGCATGTTTCGAGGTGAGCTTCTTGGCTGTCTAGGAAGGTACGCAAGAGGACAAAAAAAGATAAAAAAAAGATGGAGGCTTCTACCCTAGCCATGAGCGGCTAATCACCCGTGATTCTCTCCGGGTGAATGGTTAGTTACTAGAACAAGGTTTTATGTTTATCAAACAATTGAATTGAAACTTTGAATGTTTAAACTTTTGGTTTTGATTGTGGTTTATTTTAATATTGATGTTGAACGTTATTTGAATGATATGCTTGTTTTGGATTTCATCAACCAACACGGTTTTCTTAGCGATGGTCATTGAATATTTACAAGTTGTGTCTTTCAATATTGCGAGTCATTAAGATATTGTTAGGTGATAGTCAACCGAGTCAACAGTCGCGGTCTAGTTATCGGCTGTCAGCAAGGTCATTAATCAACCTTCTTTATCAATCATATTAATCCGCATATCATGTCTATGTGATATCAATTGGCAAACTAAATAAACCTTGTCTAAAGTGATTAATCGGGATCCTGGAGAGGTCACCATTTTTTATATTGTTTACAAATCACTTTCTTTTAAGTCGTTTTTATTATTTGCAAATCAATCAACCAATCAATTTTATATTTCCGTCTAGTTTAATTTAGTTGTTAAAAAAATAACACTTTCCACAATACTCCTCGTGGTTCGACACCCGACTTACCCTAACTAATAAGGTAGTTGGTCTTTTCTAAAATTCTTATTTTTGACCGGTCCTTCGACACCGATCATAAAACTCTCAGATGATGATGCTCTTTCTTTAGTTGCTCGTCATGCATTAGGTGTGAAAAACTTTGATGCCCATTTGCCATTCCTACCGTATGCTAAAGGTATTGTGAAAAAATGCGGTGGGTTACCTTTAGCTTTGGTAGTACTTGGTGGATTGTTGGGAACAAAACAAGATGAGGTAGAGCACTGGAAGAAAGTGTTAAACAGTGATATATGGAGTTTAAAAGATGAGGATGAAATTCTCCCAGCCCTAAAACTAAGCTATGATGATCTTTCTGCACCTTTGAAAAAGGTGTTTGCATATTGCTCCTTGTTTCCAAAGGACTTCCTATTTGACAAGGAGGAACTCGTTCTATTATGGATGGGAGAAGGGTTGTTGCACCAGCCAACTGCATCCGATTCAACAGAAGAACACTTGGGTCATGAGTTCTTTAACAAGCTGTTGTCAAGGTCATTTTTTCAGCCCGCACCTGATAATGAATCATTGTTTATGATGCATGACATCATGAATGACTTGGCGAAATCTGTTGCTGGTGAATTTTTTGTAAGGTTAGACAGTGAGGCAAAAACAGAAGAAAGTTTGGATATTGGGGTAGAGATGTTGAAGTACCGCCATATGTCATTCGTTCGTGAAGATTATGTAACTTTCAATAAATTCAAGGCATTCACCAAAGAAGAAAAATTGAGGACATTCTTGGCAACTTCTGTAGGGACTATAGAAAGTTGGTCACATTTCTACTTATCCAATAAGGTTCTCACTGACTTGCTTACTGAGTTACCATTATTAAGGGTTCTAAGTTTGAGTCGCTTTAATATAAGTGAGGTTCCGGAGTCCATTGGTACTTTGAGGCACTTGAGATATCTTAATCTATCTCAAACTAGTATAACTCATTTACCGGAAACAGTTTGCAATCTCTACAATTTACAAACATTGATCCTATCCGGTTGTAATGAGTTAACTAAGTTGCCCAACAACTTCCTAAAGCTTAAAAAACCTTCGGCATCTTGATGTTAGGGACACCCCACTATTGTTTCAAATGTTGGTAGGGCTTGGCAAGATGAAAAGCCTACAAATTATTCTCTCGAACATCATTATCGAAAGTGAAAGCGGATTTGAAATAGCCAAAGTCAAAGACTTAAAGAATCTGTGTGGGAAAATTTCCATCGAAGGCTTGGAAAAAGTGCAAAATGCAGTTTATGCACTTGAAGCAAACTTTCCACAAAAGAGGATTAGTGAGTTAGAGCTTGTATGGAGTGATGAGCTAAATGATTCACGAAATGAAATACTTGAAAAAGAGGTCCTAAATGATCTGCAGCCTTGTCATGAAAAGTTAATACAACTCAAAGTTAAGTCATATGGGGGATTAGAGTTTCCAAAGTGGGTTGGGGATCCCTTGTTCCTTCATTTGAAGCATGTGTCAATAAGTGGTTGTAAGAGATGTACATCTCTACCGCCACTTGAGCAGCTACCGTCACTCAAGGAGCTATTCCTTAAAGGCTTACATGGGGTGGAAGCTGTAGGTTTTGAGTTATTTGGGGCTGGTTGTACATTTCCTTCACTTGAAATTCTGAGTTTTGAAGATATGGTTGGGTGGAAGAAATGGTCTGGGGTTGTGCTTCCACGCTTGCAAAGGCTTGAAATAAAAGATTGTCCTAATTTGGTTGAAGTCACACTTGAAGCTCTACCGTCATTGAATGATCTAAGAATAAGTGAATGTGATTGTGTTGTGTTGAGAAGGCTGGTTGAAATGGCTTCAACAGTCACCAAGTTGGAAATAGATGATATTTTAGGTCTTGATGATTTGGTGTGGGGAGAGGTCACAGAGTATCTTGGGGCAGTTGAAGAATTAGAGATACAACGTTGTGATGAAATAAGATACCTGGTGCAATCAGATGCAAATGCAAGTAAGATTCTAGTGAAGCTGAGGAAATTGGAAATATGGGAATGTGAAAATTTGGTGAGTATAGGAGAGAAAGAGGAGGAAGAGGATAATTGTAGGAGCAACATCCTACCATCTCTTAGGATGTTGAATGTGTTTGATTGTGAGAATATGGAGTGTTGCAGTTGTACAGATGGCATTGAGGAGTTGAGTTTAGAATATTGTAGTTCAATGAGAGTTGTCTCGTTACTCAGTATTGTTAATTGTAGTAAACTATTGGAAAGGGGAGGACAAGAAATGAACAGCAGAAGCAGCTTTCAGATGCTTGGATATGTAAAGATAAAGAGTTGGCCAAATCTGAAATCAATCCTTGAACTGAATTGTTGTGTTCATCTCACTAGATTGAGAATAAGTGATTGTGAAAGTCTGGAGTCATTTCCTGACAATTTAACATCTTTAAAGGAACTGGAAATAGTTGAATGTCCCAAATTGGATGGTTCCTTCTTTGTTGGTGACAATTGGACATCGTTGGAGAAAATGATTATAAGAGAGTGTAAAAGTATGGATGCTTCTTTACCTGGTTGGGTTTGGCCTCCCAATTTGCGTACTTTATATATTCAGAGATTGAAGAAGCCCATCTCAGAGTGGGGCTCACAGAAGAAGTTTCCAACCTCACTTGTGGAACTAAGGTTATGGGATGATGGAGTTGATAGTTTCAGTCAGTTTTCTCATATTCTTCCTTCATCTCTTACACTCTGTTCCAGAGTTTCATTAAAGGATGGAAGAGAAAGGATTGGGAAGGAAGTGGGAAAAAAATGTGTTCCAGAGTGTTTTTTAGGAGGAAAAGGGAGGGAATGAGAGGGATAATAAAGAGGATTTTAGTGTGATTTTCAATCTTTCCAATTTGGAAGGAATTGGAGAGAAGGGAAGAGGAGGGAGATCCTTTCTCTTCCATCCTTTAATGAAACTCGGGAACACAGTGTTACTTCTCTTGAGATAAATGATTTTGAGAAATTGGAATCAGTAGTTTCAATGGGACTCCAACACCTCACCTCCCTCCAACATCTCTCTTTTGAAAAATGCCCTAATCTGAAGGAAGTGTCTTTGGATCCCCAACACCTCTCCTCCCTCCACCATCTCTCTTTTGATGATTGCCCTAAGATGAAGGATCTACCACAACTGTTGTTCCCTTCACTCTTGAGCTTAAGGATCTCGGTTTGCCCAGCTTTGAAAGAAAGATGCAGTAGAAACGGGACTTACTGGCCCCAAATCTCCCATATCCCTTGTATCAGCATATCATCCTGGGACTGAATATCAAGGTCTCTCTCCCTCTACCATTAATGATTTAATATTAATTAACTGATTAATTTTGCTTGCTATTAAACACACGCTTTTGAATGTAATTACAAATATATGGTTTACTGTTTTCTTTCTTTGAAAATTGTCTATTAAAACTGATTATCAAATCAATGCTTGTATGTTAATGCCATTTAAAATTATGTGTATGAGGAATAACACTATTTAACTTTCAGCCCATTACAACCTATTTAAATAATTAAATTCAAATGGGTTAAGTGTATTGAATTTCCATGTAATATGTCCATTTTTAAGCCTCTGTTTATATCTAATTAACAAAACTATTGTTGTACAGTATTTGATTTTAATCGTGACTTACTTACTACTAATCAAATACTATACTTAATATAGTATTGTAAATCCAATAAGACTTGCATCCAATGTAACATCTGTTCAAATCTAGTGTTGATTATTGACTGAGTTATTTGCGTTTATGTGATTATCTTCACTCTCTTTCATTATTTGGTAATTCAAGATCTGAACTCATTTGTATATTCAATGATTTTATCAAATGAGCAAATAATTATTTAGTTACATATTCCATCCTTTGACACCGAATTGCAAAGTTCGGAATATTTGAATATGTAGAAATCATGAATCACTTGAATTATGTTTGTACCCATATGGCACTGCCAGTGACTATTTTGTTCCTCTGTAGTCTAATACGTAAATTTTGGCTGATTTGATGTTGCAGAATCAATTCAGGAAGCATTCTACAAGAGATTTGTCAGCATTCACAACAACCTTCTAGTATAAAAGAACCGATTGTGTTTTGTTGTTTAAGTGTTGCTGCATCTTAGTTGTGTTTAATCATGATTTTCATGATCAGTATATTTTGTCTAGCCTTTGTTTTTCTTGTAGCATGACTTGTGGTTTTACTTTTGTGTTAGTGGTTTGAATTGTTGTATGAGCAGTGTTGATAACTTGAAAGGGTCATATAGCAGATTATTTGTTGGTGGTAATTGGCCAGATTGTAGATTGTATTTGTTTAATAATGGGTCAGATTGCAGATTGTAAAAATAAGAGAACCGATTTATAAGGTTACCAACAAAAAGTATTGTGTTATTTTAAATATAACCCATAAGGAAATGATTTGTGATATTCACTGAAACCGTTAGCACATACATGAATACCGGTTAATTTGAATTATAATTTGTTAATATCTGGTACAACATGAAAAAATGTGCAGAACGTGTTAGAGATGTTTAAGACGGGAATTTAAGAATTGTGTGTTTTAAACCAAATCTATTTTAGCCCATTAGATCGTGTGTAATGGAAACCAATTTTAGGCGTGGAATGGGCAACCCCCCCCCCCCCCCAAAACCCCCCTACACCGCCCCAAGGGCGTTTTTGGCCTAAAATGAGTTTGGCCGTTTTTTTTTCACGGCGTGGAATGGGGCGATTTTTGGCTGACCAATGAAATTAAAGCAAAATGGAGGAGGGGCGTTAATTTCCACGGCCCATTACATATGGCCTTACCAAAATCATTCGTTTTGCATCCTGGTAACGACATAGATAAGTACTTGATATTCATAAAGTACGAAAAAAATTTCAAATTTGAAATTTTACTCTAAATAACTACTCGAATAATTTTTACATTAATTACAAAGAGTCAAAGTGTAGAGACAAAACTTATATAAATTAAGAAATTATTTTTCAATCACAAGTTATATAAAAATTGACCCAAACCAATTATCTTAGCTGATGAAATCCAACAAGCCCATTAAGGTTGGTTTGGGCCTACCCATTATTTCATGAAGCAAGATTAGTTCTGGAGCTGATGCCTATTAAGACCACCATTGTGCTCAATTAATCTCTTTAAGTTAGATGCAACCCGATAACAAGTACATAGTTGATAGTTGATAAAAAGGATTAGCCAAACTGCCAAAGTATACATCAAACAACAATAATGAACAACCTTTAGTATTTTGAGTAAACTTGTTTGGAGTTATAATGTAGCCAATACCATATATTTGGCGCCAATACGAATTTAATTATGATGAAAGATGCATAGAGCTAGGGGTACTCGTTACTTGAAAGAGACTTGATACAAACCGAATTTTCAAATTTAATTATAAAGAAAGATGCATATTGCTAGGGGTACTCGTTAATTGAAAGAGGCTTGATACAAACCGAATTTTCGACTCATGTTAAAATTATAAATTACAGTTTTCGAGTCAAGTTTGTATTTGTGATTTTTGACCGATCAAATAGTTTACTTTTTATTTTATTTTCCTCATACTTAGATTTATGCGAATCAGCTCAAATTCGGATTGTAGTTCATTTTAAATTATGATATGAATTCACTTTAAAAATCAAATTTGAATTACATATACATTTAAATCTAATGCAATTTGATTATGAATTAAAATATAAAAAATCCTCACACCCAAAAGCATTCAACCCATACATAAATAAAAGCATTTTCAGCATTCATACCCTGGTGCATCACTATCATCCACATACATGACTTTTTATTGAGTGATACAAAAATTACAAGTACAAGAGGTATATTTATAGGCACTAATTAGGTTAAACCCTATGCTAAACTTAATTACCAAGTTAATCATACTGGGCCGGGCCTATATGTGGGCTGACGAAGACAACATCTCCAACAATCTCCCACATAGTGTCTTCAGACCACGAATTGCACCATCTCTTCTGTACTTATGTAAATAAGATCTCTCCTTGATCTTCAATGCATCTCCAGTTACCCCGATCTCCTTAACACTATTACTGGATACCGGCTGAAGCACCGCATAGCTTCAGTTTATCCAACATTACACATCTAGTAAACACGTCTGCTGGATTCTTAGCTCCTGAGATATTCTTCAAGTTGATTGTGCCATCAGCAACCAATCCCCTCACAAAGTAATATCTTATCCCAATGTGCTTTGTCTTCTTGTGATACATATGATTCTTAGCAAGTTTCACTACATTTCATTACATTGTGTAACACCCATGGTGTTGGGTGTTACATTTCTCGTTAACGGGTCGGGTCGTACCCGTCCACCCGATTATTACAATAGTAACTGTTCTAAATGTTTATTCCTGCAGCCAAACACCCCATATTTGCTGATAAACCCGTTGCCAATCACTCTATAAGTAGCCCTTGTACTCATCACCAAACACCCTCTATCTTCACATCCAAACACCCCCTATTTATTTTCCCATATAAAAACCCCTCCCTTGGCCTTGTTTCTACTGAACGCAGAAAGAAAGAGAGTACAGTGACCGGAGGGTCACCGGTTCTGAACCGATGACCGATTGTAGTGTCGGTAAACCCCTTCTCCTCTGATTCGACTAATCAATCACCAACCCATCATAATCCTCTTCTCCTTGTGTTGTTAGATGTCTAGACAGTCACCGAACTGTCATCAGTAACCATCAACCGAACCCATCCCTTTATCTTGTCACCTGCACACATGTCGATGTGTGTGGCTCAATCGGTTATATAAGGTATGATTATTCTTCCTGCTTCTGTTTTACCGATTATACCCTATCAAACGGCTTATTGATACTTCATATCGATATTTTTTTTTCGCTTCCTCTTAAGCTATGGTGTGTGTTTCACCCCTGTTAGACTACCTGCATTCTGAATCAATATTGATCATTTGCGTCTGTCTGCTGCTGCTTTGTTTTTATGTTTGTACCTGAAATCTGCATCAAATATACGTAAGAAGGTCTGTCACCTGAGTTATGTTTGAAAGACAGGTGCAAAAACAGTAGACAAAAATATAACACAACTGTTACAGATAAGTAAGAATTAGAGTTACCTGTTAACTAAGATCTGTACGCTATTTCATCTTATTAAGTCTTTTTTTTTTTAAAGGTAAAATATATGGAAAAACAATTGCCCAAAGCAGGTTTCGAACTTGTGATCTCCTCTTAGGGAAATGCACCTCAAACCGCTACATCTTATTGAAGTCCGTACACTATGTCTATTTGTAGATTAACGGGCCGCATATATATGTTCACTAAAAGGCAATAGCTAAATAGTGGCTAGCTTATAGCTAAATTTCATTTCAAGCTTTGAAGGGTTCGATCTAATTTAGGGAATTGGAGCTTTTATGCGAAAAGAAGTTAAATTATTCATTGAATAAAGAAGATTGTTATAACCCATACAAGAATGTGTAATGGATTGATCAACTGGTTTGAAACATAAATGAGTGGATTGATCACTGGGTTATATAAGGAGGATATTAACTTAGATTTTAATCTAAAAGTTATGTTATTATTTATTAACAAATAAATCAATGCATTTGTATGGGTTAGAATACAAGTACTAAAGAATTAACAAATTGAACTTAAGCAATATGAGTTGACATAAATTTTGACTTCAGGAAGTCAACGGCTCAATCCTATGGGAAAGGTAAGTGTTACTCGATCCATTAGTAATTATATGTGAATGTTATTTGATTATTATTAATGTGATGTAGGTGTAATGAATATTATTCTGATCCTACGTATGTATATGAGTAACTAAAGTTATATAGTTTGCGCCATCTTTAGCAGAAGGTTGGATCTTTGTACATATTAAGTCAAAAAGTAAGGTTCTGTTCACATCTATAAGGCTGATTTTGAGTAAAAGTTTAGGTGAATGGCTTCCACTCAGTTAGTTTCCTCTGCGGTGTAGTGGTAGCACGCACATATGGATTGTGTCATGAAGCGCTCAGCGAAGCGCACCAGATCATACTAGTTAAAAATAAAATAAAGTGTTATTACTTGAAGGCATCATCAATCAAAGCTTTAAAAATTAAAAATCTTTTTAACAAAATGCACAGCCTCCTAACAATTCACATCCATTAAGTTTGGAAAATTTGAGGGAAAACCCACTTCGAACATTGTCAAATCAGCTCTCCCTCTCGGGTAAACATTACCAACTTTTAACTATCTTCTCGTATTTATCTGTTCTTACCTCTGCCTAAACCAAATAAACACAGTATTAAACTAGCTTGGTCTTTAGCCCAAGTCCCTTGGCTTCCTTATTAGTCCACGAACAAAAATAAACCCACAATTTCTATTCTTTGGGCGGCCAAAAATGAATAAACTAAGTATTAAGATTTAAAACAATAAATTGTTTGATGTTTTTTTGTTTATTGTCACTTGTCAGTGGCTCTAAAACTTATGAATTATGATAATCATTTTGTTTTCTAATATATAAAAAGGTTAAGATGTAGATTAGAAATTAGTAAGTAAAGAGATCAATTATCGAGGAGTCGTTTATTTGTTGTAGCAGATGTTGGTGCTAAACCGGTTCTGGTTGCTTAACAATAAGTAAAAAATGATTAAAGGTTTAAACTGGTTTGGGTTGGGTTGGTTTGTTGATCAGTTATTGACCGGGTTTGATTTGGATTCAAATCTACGGTTTTAATCAGTTTAGAACTGGTTCGTGTGTCAATTGATTTGAAACCAGTTTTGGTTTGGGTTGAAATACACAGGCTAAAAATACACAGGTTGAAATACCTGAAAAGGATTTTCCGTGACCTTTTCATTCGAGAAGGTGCAAGACTAAAAATTATAATCTATAGGATTTGTTTTTGTTCGTTCTCATATATATAATGTCCTCATATGAACAATGTGTTATCACCACTGCCATTGTTATTGTTATTATCTTTTGTTCTTTTGAAATAGACATACGGGCTGCTTTTGTATTTCAGGTTATCAGTTTGACTATGTTTTTGACTGGACTGTTTTGAAGTATCCCCAAGCTGGTTCAGGTTCCAGTTCCAGTTCTAGAGGGCGGGTAAATATTTGTTCCGCTTTACATACTTCCTATTTTACCTTTATTTTTTCGAAGTATTCGCTTCTGTAACTATAAACCTCTACTACAATTCAGACGGTTGGCAAGTTACCACTGAATCCCGGGCCTTCAGCAGAAAGAGAAGAAAAAACCCCAGGTATGTCTCTATTTTTATATTGTGCTTTACTTTTTATGCGTGTGTGCTACTCTATCTGTAGGAGTGTGTGTATATAATTATACTATGTCAAGGTTCCTTATGGTATGTTTTGTATAAGAGTAAAGTGCACGGATGTTCTCTGTGGTTTGCCCAAATTTAAACTCTGCTCCTCAGCCTTTCGAAATTACACGTATGGTATCTGTGGTTTGTATTTTGTTTCATCGATGGTCCCTGACTTTGATGGAGGTTAAGTTTTTCAGTTAAGTTCATGTATAATTACTAAATTACCCTCTTTAAAAATATATATTATAATCTCTATTGTCTCCCTCAACCACCAACCCACCACCACCATCTTCTTCTTGTCCAACCCACCACCACCACCACCGGGCACCTGCAACATCACCACCACCGCCACCCAACCTCTTTAATCTCTCCACTCTACTTTCTCCCAACCTCTTGTCCAACCAATTTCTTCAACCCCTATTCCCCTAATCCGAACCCTAACTGTCCATCACCTAATAATAATAATAATCCCAACAAACAAATACACAATTCTAACTCAATTGAATTTCTTTGACAGCAGTGGTGGCCATGGCCTCCATTTTATCACATTCACCACCATTCCAAAGATATATATAGTGTGTGTGTTCTGGAGAAAGAGAGAGAGACAATGAAGAGAAATAATAATAACCGATTCACAGATAACAAAAAAATGAGTTCACAGAATTGATTCCGTTGTACGCCGAGAAAACTTGGAAGATTCTAGAACATCCGACTTAGGATTTATTTGTTTACTGCTAATTTGATTCCGATTCATTTGTATACTTGCAATACCCTTTTCCCTGTGTTAAGTTGATTTTTTTTGTTTTAGAGTTGAATAGCAGAAGGGGGTTCAGGTAGGGTGGTGGTGGTTGGAGGAGGAGGAGGTGTTGTTGGTGGTTTGGGGAGGGGGTGGTGTTCCAAAATTATGTATACACGAGTAAACTGCATGGATGGTCCCTATGGGTATTTTGGTCATTTTACATGACTTAACTGACAAAATTTAACGAAGTTAGCTGGTAGGGACCAAAATGTTACAAAATGTCAACGTTGGGGACCATTGAAAATATATGGGGGCATATGTGCAATTCGTGCAAACCACAGGGACCATCCGTGCACTTTACTCTTTGTATAATGGCTGGATATGTTTGTATAATTATAAGATATTGGTATTTTTATGTTTACAGAATTACAGAAATTGCGATAAAGCAGGCTAGAAAATTTGGTGATAATTTTTGTTATATTTTTTATATGTTTTAGTGAGACCAAAGGTTAGAGAGAGATTTTCAGGCACGGTGGAGTCATTTGCTAGGCATACTGGTTTGCATGGTGATTACTCAAGACACAGATCTTCAGAACACGCGACACCATCTAAAGAAGTGAGTTGTCCTAATTCACAACTTTTTTTCTGATGACTAAGGGTTCTAGATGGGTGGGTTGGGCGACTTATGTAACATATCACTTTATGGGTTAATTATGATTACAAAAATAATATTAGCTAAATAATAATCTAAATCTTTGAATAAAACTATTTGGGAGGGTGTTTGCATTTAAAATAGACTATTAGACTTTGTGCAACTTTTGACCCATTTAACTAATTCTTTTTAGCTTATTAATTTTTATTTGACTTGTTTGCATTATCTTTGTCCAATTTTGTTCAAAGTGATGTTAATTTTCTAAACGACAACACAGTTTTATTTGACTTGTTTCACACTTTCACAAACAAAGCGCAACCAATATCAATCCATTCGTAAGTCGTAAGTAAATTGGTGGGATTTGCAACCATTAGTATCCATTGCGTTATCTTTGTCCGACTTTATTCAAGTTTACCTACATGAATGGTATACCTCAAAAAAGAGAACGTGTTACTCTTTTTAACTGTGATTGATACTTGATAGGTATCGAATTCGGATGAAATAAGTCTAGTTATCATAAGGCCATAAGGGATATTGCATTAGTTTGCCACCTAAGTATATGCATCCAGGAATCTAACGAAAAACATACAGCATGTGTGATGGCCTATGAAGTAGTCTTAATAGTTGGGTGACCTTTGATGGTATCCTTTAAGTTCATCTCTTATGCATAAATTTACAATTATAATTCTATATATTCAGAAAGGTGACTCAGATAGAGCCCGCATCACACGAACCAGTAGTGCTTCAAAAAGAGCAGTCGTATTAAGCAGCAGACCAAGCTCATCAAGCGAGCCTAGTGAGAGCCGGTCAAACCGGCTGGGTTCAGGCAGCGGTCGCATATCAACCACTCAAAGACTCCACTCTCAACCCGGGTTCAAGTCCAAGTCATCATCTTTCACACGAGCTGTACCCTCATCAAGAGGTGGTCGCGATGACGCCTTAAGAAGCTTTGAACTTCTAACTATTGGCAAGAGGTAAGCCGGTTTTTTTTGTTGTGGGGCCCTCACGAATAACCACTGTCTCTCATTTACAACAAAATCCTTGTAAAAGATTCATCATTGATCTTGTAGTCCTGAAGAAAGAGATATATCTCACTTTAGGGTGAATGTTCATATGCTGTCAAAATTTTTATGTTGAAGAATCATTGAAACTGGACTTGTTATTTTCTTGTATCTATGTCTAATCAACAACCTGCAATTACGTCGGAGCGCCTGTATCTTATGAATTAAATTTGAAAATATGGACAATTTTATTATTATTTTTTTTTTGTTGTGTTTGATGTCTTATGAATGTTACTATGTTGTATATCATTTGTGGAGTTTCTATGTCAAATTTGAAGCGATTTTCCATTTTTTAGTCAATAAATTGATCATATTGATTTTAAGTTGGCTAAGATTGTTCATCGTATTTGTATGTATACTGCAATGTACAATTTCTTTAAAAAATCAAGTCAAATGTAGTAGCAATTAGCATTATGTTCATTGTTATTCTACACCATAAATGAAAAGAACTCGCTGTAAATGCAACATGTTAGAAAGTCGTTTTAAATGTTACGACGGCCTTAAAATCTATTCTTTAAAAAAAAAAAAAAAAAAAAAAAAAACCCTTAAAACACGTCCGTTTTTTAACCTCTAATATACAACGAAACGTTTATACATGTACATAAAAACCAAACTTGTTATTTGCAAACTCTAATAACAATACATATAATTATTTTACATTAATATAAAGAGTTAAGTGACAAGATTTATAATATTTAGAACTAATTCTCTTTATCAGTTTCAAAAGTTGACCCAGACCAATTCTCTTAGTTGATGAGGTCCAACCATTTAGATAAGGTTGGTTTGAGGTTTAAATGCAAACCCATTATTTCTTTTCATACGACTTTTCCATTGAAAAACAAAGTGCACCACATGCAAGAGATAAGGTTATCTACTTTTCGGTTTCTTATTGGTTGATGCTGATTTGCATGGGCCCAAAACAATAATACAAACCTTCATCTAACACTGAATGAATCAAACCTCTATCAACAACACAAAAATTAACAGCAACACAACAATTAACAGCACTTTCAACACTCTCATCATAACCAACCAATGGCTGAACCGGTTCTTTCTGCCTTCCTGACTGTGATCTTTGAGAAGCTGACCTCTGCAGCTTTGAAAAACATTGCTCGCTACAAGGGAGTTGATGCTGAGATCAAAAAATGGCAGAGATCACTAACCCAGATTCAAGGTGTGCTTGCTGATGCTTCTCACAAGGAGATTACCAGTGTACCTGTGAAACGATGGCTCAATGATCTCCAGCATCTGGCTTATGACATCGATGACATCCTCGATGGTTGGGTTACTGAAGCCATGCATCCTGAGTTCACCCATGACTCAGAAGGCTTCACCAGCAAGGTAAGAAAGCTAATCCCGACTTGTTGCACTAGTTTCTCATTGACTACCACCATGCTTTCCGAGTTAGATGATATTACCACCAAATTACAAGATCTGGTAAAGGAGAAAGTTGACCTTGGTTTGAGTGTGAAAGATGAACCCAAGTCAAAAGATAAAAACAGAAAATTACAAACCTCTATGGTCGATGCATCTCGTATTGTTGGACGTCAAGCGGAGACAGACGTATTGGTCCACAAGTTACTAGATGGTGAATCATCCGGTCAAAACTTTAGCATTATTCCCATAGTCGGTATGGGTGGGGTCGGCAAAACTACTCTAGCTAGAATTTTGTATAATGAAAAGCAAGTCGAGGATCACTTCCAACTCAAGGCGTGGGTCTGTGTTTCAGATGATTTTGATAGCTTTGCTATAAGCAATGTTATCTTCCAATCTGTGACGGGGGAAAGCAGGGATTTTAAAGACTTAAATCTGCTTCAAGTGGCGCTTAGAGATCACCTAAAGGGGAAAAGATTTCTGTTGGTGCTAGATGACGTTTGGAGTGAAGATTGTCAGGATTGGGAAACGTTGGTCGGCCCTTTTCATGCATGTGCTCCTGGAAGTAAAATCATCATGACAACGCGGAAGACTCAGTTGCTCAGAAAGTTGGGTTACGATCATCTAAACCAGCTAGAGAGCCTGTCACATGACGATGCTGTGTCATTAATTGCTTTATATGCACTAGGGTTAAATAACTTTGATTCACATTTGTCACTCAAACCACATGGTGAAGGTATTGCGAAAAAATGTAACGGCTTGCCTTTGGCTGTGATAGCAATTGGTAGATTATTGAGGACAAAAAAGGATGAAGAAGAGTATTGGAAGGAAGTTTTAAATAGTGAGATGTGGGAATTACCGGTTGAAAGTGAAGTTGTCCCGGCCCTTAAACTAAGCTACCATGATCTATCTGCAACATTGAAGCAGTTGTTTGCATACTGCTCCATGTTTCCCAAGGATTTCCTGTTTGACAAGGAGGAACTAGTTTTCTTATGGATGGCAGAAGGGTTCTTGCATGAGCCAACTCCAAATGATTCTACAAAAGAACAACGCCTGGGTCACAAATACTTTGATGAGTTGATGTCAAGGTCATTTTTTCAACATGCACCTAATAATGAATCATTGTTTGTGATGCATGACCTCATGAATGACTTAGCGACATCTGTTGCTACCGAATTTTTTGTAAGGTTAGACAATGAGAATGAGAAGAATATTAGGAAGGAGATGTTGGAAAAGCACCGCCACATGTCTTTTGTTCGTGAAAGATATGAAGCTTACAAAAGGTTTGAGCCATTCATGGAAGCCAAAAGTTTGAGGACATTCTTAGCAACATCTGTTGGGGAGGCAAAAAGTTGGGGCAGATTCTATTTATCCGATAAGATTCTCACGGATTTACTTCCTCAATTACCATTATTGAGGGTTCTAAGTTTGAGTTGCTTTGATATAGGTGAGGTACCGGAGGCCATTGGTACTTTGAGGCACCTGAGATATCTTAATCTATCTAAAACTAGTATCACATATTTACCAGATACTGTTTGCAATCTTTATAATTTACAAACATTGATCCTATCTGGTTGTGGTAAGCTAACTAAGTTGCCAAACAACTTCCCAAGGCTTAAAAATCTTTGTCATCTTGATGTTAGTGACACCCCTCTTTTGTTTCAAGTGTTGGTAAGGATTGGCGAGTTGAAAAGCCTACAAATTACTCTCTCGAATATCATTATCGAAAGTGAAAGCGGATTTGAAATAGCCAAAGTTAAAGACTTTAAGAATCTATGTGGAAATATATATATTCAAGGTTTGGAACATGTGCAAAATGCAATTCATGCACATGAGGCAAACTTTTCACAAAAGGGGATTAGTGAGTTAGAGCTTGTATGGAGTTACGAGCTAAATGATTCACGAAATGAAACACTTGAAAAAGAGGTCCTAAATGAGTTGAAGCCTTGTGAAGATAAGTTAATAAAACTCAAAATTTGGTCATATGGGGGATCAGAGTTTCCAAAGTGGGTTGGGGACCCCTCGTTTCTACATTTGAAGCATTTGTCAATAAGTGGTTGTAAGAGATGTACATCTCTACCACCACTTGGACAACTACCGTCACTGAAGGAGTTGCTTATTAAGGGCTTATATGGGGTGGAAGATGTGGATTTTAAGTTGTCTGGGGCTGATCGTGCATTTCCTTCACTTGAAATTTTGAGTTTTAAAGATATGGGTGGATGGAAAAAATGGTCTGGGGTTGTGTTTCCTTGCTTGCAAAACCTTGAAATAAAAGATTGTCCTAACTTGGTTGAAGTCACACTTGAAGCACTACCTTCACTGAATGTTCTAATAATAATTTCATGTGATAGTGGTGTGTTGAGAAGGCTGGTTGAAGTAGCTTCAGCAGTCACCAAGTTGTATATATATGATATTTCAGGGCTGAATGATGTGGTGTGGAGAGGTGTTATAGAGTATCTTGGGGCACTTGAAGAATCAGAAATACAAAAGTGTAATGAAATAAGATACCTGGTGGGATCAATTGCAGTTGCAAGTAAGACTCTTGTGAAGCTGAGGAAATTGAATGTGAGATATTGTGATAAGTTGGTGAGTATAGGAGAGAAAGAGGAGGAGGAGGATAATTGTAGGAGCAACCTCCTACCATCTCTTAGGACTTTGGGCGTATACGGGTGTAAGAATATGGAGCGCTGTAGTTGTCCAGATGGCATTGAGGAGTTGGATGTAGATGGTTGTAGTTCAATGACAGTTGTCTCGTTTCCAAAAGGAGGACAGGAGAAGCTCAGGTCACTTGATATCCATGGTTGTAGTAAACTATTGGAAAGAGAGTTGGGAGGACAAAAAATGAACAACAGCAGAAGAAGCAGCTTTCGGATGCTTGAATATGTATCCATAGTAGATTGGCCAAATCTGAAATCAATCATTGAACTGAATTGCTGTGTTCATCTTACTAGATTGGAAATATACAGTTGTGAAAGTTTGGAGTCATTTCCTGACAGTTTAACATGTTTAAAGTACCTGTTTATAAATAATTGTCCAAAATTGGATGGTTCCTCCTTTGTTGGTGACAATTGGACATCGTTGGAGGAACTAAGTATAACAGAGTGTAAAAGTATGGATGCTTCTTTACCTGGTTGGGTTTGGCCTCCCAATTTGCATTCTTTAGACATAAGAGGATTGAAGAAGCCATTTTCAGAGTGGGGCCCACAGAAAAAGTTTCCAACCTCACTTGTGAAACTATGGTTATGGGGTGATGGTGAAGATGGAGTTGACAGTATCAGTCAAATTTCTCATCTTCTTCCTTCATCTCTTACTTATCTTTGGATATGTAATTTTGAGAAATTGGAATCAGTAGTTTCAATGGGACTCCAACACCTCACCTCCCTCCAATCTCTCTTTTTTGACTATTGCCCTAATCTGAAGCGAGTGTCTTTGCATCCCCAACACCTCACCTCCTTCCACCATCTAAATTTTATTAGATGCCCTAAGATGAAGGATCTACCAGAACTGTTGTTGCCTTCACTCTTGAGTTTACACATCTGGTCTAATTGCCCAGGTCTGAAAGAAAGATGCAGTAAAAATGGGACTTACTGGCCCCTAATCTCCCATATCCCCTGTATTGACATATCATGAAGGTATCTCTCCCTCTTACCTTTTTAATTGATTAAAGTTAAATAACTTATTTATTTTGATTTTTTTGCCAAACAAACGCTTTTAAAGATAATAAATCTCAACTCAAATATATTGTTTCCTGTTTTCTTCTTTTCTTCATTTTTTTGGGGGGAAAATTGTTTATTAAATTGTTCAAGTTAATATGGAAATTAATGTGTGTAGTGGTATGATAATGCCAGTTAATATTATGTGTATGAGAAATAACACTCTAACTTTCAACATACTCAAACTCAGATGGTTTAAGAAAATGTTTCAGTATTTGATTTTAATCATGACTTGCTGCTAATCAAATACTGTTTGGAATCTAGTTTTTTTAATCCAATAAGACTTGCATTTTTAATTATTCCATATTGGTCTGTGGTTTCATAAAGTCAACTTTTTAGTGGCATAAAAGATGGAAAATGTAACATCTGTGTCAAGTCTTGTGTTGAATTATTGGAAATTGAGTTATTTTAGAGTTCATTTCTAATTGAGTTATGTGATTATCGTCACTCTCTTTCTTTAGGATAAGAAAGATTGCATCTGCGAAACAATTATAGAGTTCCATATATGAATATGTAGAAATCATGAAGCACTTAATTACTATGTTGTTTATTTGCAGACTAATACCTTAGTTTTGATAGAACTTTTTAGCTTTCTTATTTAATTTGATAAGTTGGTCTATGAGGAAACTGACAATGATTATATCCCTGGCTGATTTAATGCTGCAGATGGGAAGCAATTTACACTTTGTACTACTGATTTGCAAGCCATCACATCAGGGAGCAAAACCTTAGATTTGATTGGAAGATTGTGATGTTTCCTTCCTTTTTTCTTTCCTTTGTTTTTTTTGCATAAAAGAACCAGTTGACTCGGATTGTATTTTGTTGGTAATAAGTTGTATTTTGTTTGTAATGGGTCGGAACGCTGATTGTCTATTGTGTGTATGCCTATTACTCTATTTTGTTGGTAATAGGTTGTATCTTGTTTGTAATGGGTCAGAACGCAGATTGCCTATCGTGTGTATGCCTATTACTCTTATTGATTACTGCATAACTGATGTTAGTTGTGACTATTTCATCATTTTATCTAACCAAAGTGCCGATGATTCGAAAATTGAGCCCACGAACCTATTTCATTCATTTTTGTTACTCTTGGTTTTTAGTAAATCCAATTTTCCATGCCAAACATAACTCAAGTCAAAAAATCTAATAACAGAGCATTCAGGGGAGTTTAACAGAATGATTAATCACCAAGCAGCAGCTTAATATTACAGATCTACACAACCAGGAAACCAATATACAGGTAACCCAAAAAATAAAAGAAAACCAAAGCTCACCAATCGGTCATCCATAATTTCAAACAAATCATAACCGTCCGCAAATTGAACAAACTATAAAACCAACTTTCATTCTGTATTTACCCACAGGTAATGAAAAGTTGTCTGGTTGTAATGAACATATTGCTTTTGATTAATTTATAACTATGCCTATGTGACTGTTTATGAACAGATCAGTAATGGTTCATGTGGATTCATTTTCCTTCGAGACTTCTAGTTGGCGGGGTAGGAGGTTGAGAAAGCTTCCTCGAGTTTGTTGAGAGGAATCCGAATCTGTTTCTTCTTCTGCAGGAAAACACACAAAAATCAAGCAAATAAGTACATATTTCACACATTCAACTTACCAATGGACCAATTCTTCTTATATGCTTAATCGTTAACGGGTCAAAAGGGCAAACAAAAATAAATTAGCCTATATGATTAGAAAGGAACCAAAACCAAAAATTTCTAATACATTAAAACCTCTTGAATCATTTATATTGAATAATCACATTATTATGGGAATAATGTCATTTTTGTAAACATTGACAAAACTAAATATTTAATTAGAAATTCTGGGAAAAAATGAAGTCTCACATCAACCTGACCCATACAAAGATTTCTCAACCCACCCATTCATTCACTTAATGTATTTCCTCACTGTTCGTGCTTATAAAATCTTTAGATTGTAAACTCCTCTGTCCCTCAAAAAATGCAATCATTTCCATTTCAAGGTGTCACATGTCAATTGCAACATCTCTTATCTTTTAGAAAAAACTTAAGCCAAAATCACATAGTTGCCATCGGCTATGATCACAGGCTCACGAGATCCCACTATTTTGCAACAA
Source organism: Ambrosia x helenae (assembly GCA_030844895.1). Lineage (NCBI taxonomy): Eukaryota > Viridiplantae > Streptophyta > Magnoliopsida > Asterales > Asteraceae > Ambrosia > Ambrosia x helenae. Next base: position 39,116,110 of record CM061234.1, on the reverse strand, counting down.
ATGAAGGGTATTTTGACATATTTCCAAACTTAATTTTCCATGTGCCCCTTGTCATTAATAAATATTGTTTATGGTGTTGACTTAGGAAACAAGATCTCCTAAATTTGCCCATAATTGATGGGATTAATAATTGAACATTTTAATTAAACTACATTTGTAGTCAATAATTAGTTAAAAGATGACTAGAAACGCTCAGCATGGGAATTAGCAGGAGAAATAAGATATATACACTAGGAACGAAAAAGGAAGAGAGAGAGAAAGAGAGCTTACTAAAAAGCGACTTCACTGTTGGCCTTTTAGGTTTTGTACTCTTCTTCTTCAACTCGGCTGAAAATTAAATTTGGAAAACAATTAATTAAGATCATGATGATGCCATCTTACTAATAAGAAAGTATTATGGGTTTGGCCTTCATAAATAATTTTATTGCCTCGTTTAAGGGATAAACTTTATAGGATCAAAAAGAAGAAACAAATAAACTTGTGTACAAGGAGAGAGCTAGGTACCAATTCCCGGGACTTCATGTTCATTTACAATTTCGAAGTTTTTATATGTGTACCCCATAAAGTTGACATCTTTGGAGGAGAGCATCTATAATTGCCAAAAAGAAATGGAATATATGTACAATTAGAACACAAAATAAAGATATATCATAATACAAATGAAATAAGCTGATACAGTTCAAGAGAATCCACAATGTGCAGCAAAAATAAGGTAGGTAGTCATGCGTAAAATCTATAGAACCATATAAAACTAAAGAAGTCAGGCAATAATACAGATCAATAGAATCAACAAAGTACAACATAAATAAGGTAGGAAGTCACGCGTAAAATCTATAGAATCATATAACATGCATCAAGTCATAGAATCATATATATAACATGCATCAAGTCAATGATAAAATGAAAAACTGTTGGATTGTGATTCAGAAAATGGTTGACTGACTAATAAAATTATCATTATTTGCTACAATGGCTGGACATAGGTACATGTCATTCTGCATACGTGATACACCAAACAAAGCTAAAAACGCTTTATTATCAATAATAAAACCAACAAAACACTTGTGATATGGACACGAATTACCACCTTTAAAGGTGTTACTTATCAGTATTATATCATTTAAAGGTCTTAATGTGTCCGCATAAACTTCAGATATACAATGCGAGCGAAAGAATGAAAGTCAACACAAACTTGTATATGAAGAAATATGAACACCTGGTCTAATCTGATGCATCATACATGGAGAATATTGGTCTAAAAAAATGCTATATTAGGTTTCTATTAACTGTTTCATGTAGACCACAAAAATATGTCTGCTACTATTAAAAGGTCAACGGTGAACTTTCATAAACTCGCTACCCAAGAATGGTGACTTCTTCTAGCGAAGTGATGAATTTTAGGAAGTCAGTAACTACAAACCTACTCATTATGGTGACTTTTTATTTTCTTTCTAACTTTCTCTAAAAAGTAAAACACTTATCAAGAGTACATTTAGTAGCATCCCGAGCGCAAAACTTTCTTGCATGCTAGTCAAGAGTAGTTCCTTTAGTAATTTAAAACTATTTTTAACCACAAACAGAAAAAGACGAGAACTTGAACAATGATAAAGTTCCTAATTCTAGGGAAAACTTCCGTCGGAACAAGTGTTTAAATATAAATTTGATCATTTGTTTGTGTATGGAAAATGTATGGTTCTTATTTAGGTCTGCCTTTTATGATGCAAAACTGCATAAAAATTATTTAATATTCTTGTTGTATTTTTAGTAATAAATAATAAGTTTAGTTAGATATGGTAATTCCTTTAACTTATGAATGGGTCAATTTGGTTAAAGCACCCAAAACAGGTCAAATCAACAAATTTAGCTAAAAAGGGAACAAATCAAATGGGTTGAAAGTTACGTAAAGTCTATTCTAATTGCATAGTATGCATACAACCTCCAATAATGGCTTCATTTAAAGATTTAGATTGACAATGCAACGACATTGTTTTTTAATCACAATTAATAATTAACTCACATATTTTTTAGAAGAAATAAAATAAGTAAAAAAATGTGTTTTGTAGGTTAAAGTGTCGAACCTTCCAACTCACCCATCTAGCCACCTCAAAATTGTGTGAATGAATAGCATGGGTGTGAAGGATTTAAGTCCCCCTTTTTTGACATTTATCTATATTGGTTTGTACGTAAACGTTGTGCCTTCCAACTCACCCATCTAGCCACCTCAAAATTGTGTGAATGAATAGCATGGGTGTGAAGGATTTAAGTCCCCCTTTTTTGACATTTATCTATATTGGTTTGTACGTAAACGTTGTGCCAATTTATTATGATAAGAACACATAAAATTGTGTATAACATTAAAACGAAGACTCAATGTAGTGCTTAAATGATTCAAACAAATCTCTAAACGACGATGTTGCACTCAGTTCATTGTGGAATTTTGTTAGTTAAGCTAATTTTATTTTCTACATTTGTATGAAACTATTTCCTTTTATTGCCCAAAATGTTACACCCAAAAAAAAACATATCCGATAATGACACAAATATGCTTGTCAAGAGAACATTATTAGATTACTATTTATGTCGAACATAATATATTGCAAAATTAGGGTAAGTGGATAAGAACCATTAGCTAGGTTTAAATAGCTCCCAAGTATAGCATAATCTACATAACATATTAATCGTTGAGATTGCAATCAGTAAACCAAGATTGTTACTAACCTTTCTCCAAGGGCCTGATTTTGTTGACGATGGAATGTGGTTTTCACCCTACAGTAGTAGTATTACACGGACAACATAAGAGTAAGCAAATAAAACAGGAAAGGAAAATAAAATTAACTAAAGAATCCACCTCTTCAAACTTCTCAAAATTTTGGGTATCCAGCTCGCCATTAACTTCTGGAATAAAGGCAGCTTCCTTTTGATACAATTTTTCCCACTCTATACCCTTGAACCATGGATGTGCCTGTAAATGGCAAAAAAAAAAAAAAAAAAACACATTAATATCTCTATTTGTAGCTATTAAAAGCAAATTTAAAGCACACATCACCTTTATTTCATGAGCGCCTTTGGTTCCAAGCCTTTTTTCAACGTTGCAAAGAAGTTTACAGATTAAATCTTTTGCCTCTGGTGACAATTTTGCCTCTTCAGGAAACTTTAAATGAGTTCTCCAATTCACTATCTGTATTAGCAAGATAGTATTTATAAATATTATAAAATAACGATAAAGGATAGTGTAATCTGCTAAATTGAACAATTTGACCTTTCTACAAGTAGACATTGGTTCATCTGAATAAAAAGGCGGGTAACCCACAAGCATTTCATACATGATAGCCCCAAGAGACCACCTATAGGCACGAAAGTAAAATCCGATAAGTATTAATATAATTATATCAAAAAATGCTTCTTTTACACCAAAGATACAAACCAATCACACTCCATTCCATATCCTTTCTTCAGCAACACTTCGGGAGCAATATAATCAGGTGTGCCGACGGTAGAATAAGCCTTCATTATTACAACACCAAAGATTAATAAAATGTTCAATAGCAGTGCCATTGGAAAAATGAAATAAGTAAAATAACTTACCAGCATTCTCCTATTTCGCTGCCAATGCAGCAGTTGCTCTTGTTGTGTGCGTTTTGGTATAGCAGGGCGCCCATCACTTTGAAGGGCCCCGCTTAAGTTATTTGCAGCAGTGAAATCTTTTTCTTGAAGATTAGTGCAGTCTAATGGTTTACATAATCCAAAATCTGACAGTTTCATGTGCCCAAATTTATCAAGCAGCAAGTTGTCTGGTTTAATATCCCTGCGTGCGTTGGAAAAAGATTATACGTGAGATTAAAAACCGTCCCATGTTTGTATTTAGTGAAGTAACAGATTTTTTTTGGTATCAACCTATGAATGTAATTATGTTTGTGTATTGATTCGATTGCCAAAACAGTTTCCCCTACATAAAACCTAGCTTCATCTTCCGTCAACGTATCCTTTCGCATCAATAAAGTCATCATATCTCCACCAGGAAGATATTCCATTACGAGGTAAAGATATTCCTCATCTTGGAATGAGCAATAAAGTTTAACAATGCAATTGCTATCAACTTCCGCAAGCAGGTTCCTTTCTGCTTTCACATGTTCAACCTAAAAAGAAAAAGAAAAAACTCCAATAAAAACCAACTTAAAGCACATAAACTCATAAAAGTAAACTTCTACCTGGCCTCTACGAAGCATTTCAGATTTTTTAAGTTTTTTCATTGCATACACGTTACTAGTTGTCTTTTCCCTGCATATTCTAACCTGGAATAGATTAAAATTCAACGGTCAACGCAGTACAAAAAGGGCTAAAGAAGTCGACTTTTGTATGGTCATGAAAAAAATAAGATGATATACCTCACCAAATGCACCCTTTCCTATCATTGTTAATGGTTCAAAATCATCAGCACCCATTTTATGCCTCTGAATACGCATATATTCCGTCTCTTTTTTCTCAAGATGTTTAAGTAAATTGTTTTGCTCTTCTTCAGTTACCTCTGAATCAGCCAATTTCTTCTCAAGAACATTACGCCTACATCAAGAACGGATTTCTGTTATCATTTTTAGTATTGTAGTTTTTAACGGATGCACATAAAATATTCCTGCGAAATATTAGTCAACCCTGTAGTACAAATGATATCTTAATCACATTCATCTAAAGTTCTAATTGTACCAGTCATTTATCATTTGCTTATACAGATCAACTACACACCGAGAGTTACAAAATGCCGTTATAAATGACCTATACATTACTGGTAATTAATCGTCTTAAGAATGCATTTTAAACCTCAATATTGGAGAGCATAAAAAATCTTTTTTTTTTCCTTTATAGCACATATAAATATTGTGGCTATGATATAGTATAATGCACGATGATCGCGATCAACTTATTTCATTAGTTAAAACTCAAACAAAATAACTGATGCATAAAGTTCATACCGTTCCCTTCGCTCGTTAAGATTCTTCATTTGCTCCTTGTAGTGATTTTCTATATACTGTTTGGCAGCTTCAACCTTCTGCTTAGTAGCATTTGAAGGTGCTTCGTCACTTGATACTCTTAATCCTTCCTTTCCGTTACTCCTAACTTCCTTTTTCGGCGAAGGTTTAGGTTTCTCTTTGGGCTTCAACTTTTTACACCAGCGCTTTGCAAAATCCATCTGTTTCGTCAACCACCACTTTCTCGTAATCAACACTCAACTACAACCGAAAGTAAATAAAAAATGGCCAAAATTTTGTCTTTTCTCCGTGTTCCAACTTCCAAGAACATTAAATCCGAATCATCGATCAAAACAAACTATCGATACATTGCCGATTCAGAAGTACAGTACACAATTCCAGTTTCTCTGCTACAATAAAGAAACCATTAGCATTCAATACAAAACATAGAAAAACTATATACGACGCAGAAATTCAAATACTTAAGTCATTTTTTAACTGATTCAGCCATATACACGATTCATCTTCGATCAAGTATCAAAACAAATACACACTACTCAACATGAAGCACACATATTAATTATCCTCAACAACCAAATCCACAGCCTATCAAACTACTTCATATGAAACAATTCTAGTAAATGCAGTAAAAATATTATTATTATTATTATTATTATTATTATTAATTATTATTAATTATTCATATTTAAAGAAATCCAATCTGTAGCTACTAATTCTGGCCAATCCATTAATATCCCCAAAACATAAAAACACAATTAATAATTAATAAAAATATTTTAAATCCAATTCAAGCCAAGTTCCTTACTTACTTCAATCCCATCATCCCTAAAGCTAAAAAAACATAACCTTTTCAATACCCATCAGATCAAACACAATCTTTAACAAACTAAACACACATAACAACCAAATGCACAATAAATTCAACAAAATTCAACTAAAAAACCCAAATTGGCAACACCCAGAACCTTAAATTGAAGTAATATTAATAATCAATCAAACAGAAGGTGAGAGAGCAACCTGAACAGTCAAAAAGAATTGTTGATTGGAATGATTAGAGATTGGGAACCCTAGAAAGGATGGTAAGAAAGAAACAGAGGATATGAGAGATTATTATTAATAATAATATTATTATTATTAATCTTGTTGTTGTTGATTGTGTGAGCAGTTGAATATGCAAAGAAATGTTTTTGAACACAGTTCTTGTTGTTGTTGATTGTCTCGCGGGAATATCATGAATTTATCGGCCACATTTTCACGAGATGTATAGGTGATATTATTATGTATATATATAGTGAGTGTGATAAGATATTAATTAAATAGGGATATTTGATATGATCTGATACGTTTATATTACGATTTTGATACATGTTGAAGTTTTTGTAAAAAAACCTTATTAACGTAAAAAATGTAGGAATGGTCAAGAGCACGACAAGTGTCACTAGTTAAAAATAGCAGGGGCGAAACTAGCTTTGTGTTAGGGGTTGCGCCCGTTGCCCCTCGGTTTTTCGTGTGTAAAGGGAATTTTCTTTTTTTTTTACGATTTTTGTAAAACGTTACCTTTAAAAATAAATTGTGTTACAACGTTACTGTCACTCGAAAAATATTTATCAAACACGAATTAACTAATACTAAACCCAACTAAACTAAAAAAAAAATATTAAATACCCAACAAAATTAGGGGTACAAAAGAGCCGAGCCCAAGCTCGAAAAATTTATGAGGGCTCGAGCTCGACTTGTTAAAAATTTCTTAAACTTGGGTCGGCTCGTTTACTATTTATTAGTTAATATTTAAAATAAAAATAATATAAATAATAGGCTCGGAGCTCGATAAATGAAGCTCGACTCAGCCTCGTTTAGTAAACAAACTTAAATGAGGGGGTAAATCTTATTATATATTAATAAAACTAATATTACATGAAGGCTCGACGAGCCTTACGAGCTTCACATTCCAGGCTCGATATCGGACTCGATTAATAAACGAACTTTGTTTTAAACTCAAGCTCGGCTTGGGCTAGATAAGGATTGGCTCGTTTCGAGCTTTTTACCGAGCCGAGCTTGAGTAGCTCACTAGCTGCTCAGCTCGTTTGCACCCACAAAATTCACAAAATCCAACTCAAATTACCATGTTTTTATTTTTATTTCATTTACATTACTCCTAAGGTTAGACCATTAGTGTTCACGCCTCTTAAGGGCGTTTTTGCCATGTAGATGTCACATTAAGGGAGTTATTTTTAACCATCAGAAAATGGTGTAATTGTTCAACTCCATCCAATGATTATCTAATTAATATATATTTATTTTAATAAAATTAGAGAGAGAAGTAACGGAGATAAGTTGAAAGAGAGGGGGTGGATGGGTGTTTCGTATATCACGCCTTCCCTTTTTCACGCCGCATAGGCCTAGGGGGTGCTATAGGTGCGTTTTCACATTGTTTTATGCCCATTTCAAGCCTCGTTACGTATGGTCTTAGGGACCAAACATTTTACGTTTATGAATAACTTAAGATTAGTGGTGTAGTTTTAAATAAACATGTACTAAATTCGTTTTCATTATATATGAACATGTGTTGTGGCCTGCGAGCAAGATGTCGCGAGCCACAATTTGATCCACGTAGATCGCTCAGACCACAACACCCCTACTCGAAAGCTACCGCGAGCGAGCCAACGCTTCCACACTCGCGTGTGGTAGCGGATCAAAAATAGTCGTTGGCCGGTCAAAGTCGACCGTTGCCAGCCGACCGTTGGCTATAGCTTTGTATTTTTTTTTTTTTTGGCAAGTTTGATCAAAAACTTCAATTCTCACAATTTCATAATCAATTTTTTTTTCAATTCACTCTCTACAAATGGCTTTGGCATGGAACGATTTTTCTTCGTCTGAAGAAGACGATTTGTTTACGGAAGTGGGAAGGATAACTATTGAATACTTGATGGCCCGATCTTGAAGACGAAGAACTCCCTCGCTAACCAGACAACCGGCGCTTGATCGTGATAGAGAGGGAGCAAACGAAACTTTGATACGACACTACTTCAGCCCGGATCCCATGTACAGTGAAGAACATTTTAGGCGACGTTTTCGAATGAACAGGCAATTATTCATATGCCTATCAAATGATTTGTCGGAGCGTTATCCTTTTTTTTCAACAAAGAGAAGACGCATGAGGCCGACTAGGGTTCACCTCCATACAAAAATGTACGACTGCTCTTCGGCAACTAGCATACGTGCTTTCGTCGGACGCAATGGATAAGTATATTGCCATGTCCGAAAATTACCAGGGCGATATCCCACGTGTCCAATCGACAATCGTTGATATTCAAAGACTAGACAACATAAACAATTTCAAGAACCGTGAGATACACGGAAACCTTCGTCATGAATTAGTCGAGCATTTGTGGGTTAGACGTCCCGATGATCTTGTATTAGATTAGTTTTAGTTTTTTTTATAGTTTGTATTATTGTAAACATTTATCTAATTTTTAGTTAAGTTTATTTTTGTATTAATATTATAAATTAGACAAATTTAGAAAGCCTTAAAAAATTAAAAAAACTGGATAAAACCGTTGCTCATATCTAGCCATAATAGACTCAGGTGAGCGACCAACAGCTTTATCAAGCTAGTAGGCGCTGACATGACACAATATAAAAGGATAAAGTTTTGGCTAGAGATGCAATAAATACCATTGAATGTTTAACAATTATTGTCGCTTTAAATTATAAAACATTGAATTATGTCGTAACTAATTTTGATTTGGGTTCTATTTTTGTTAAAGGAGTCAAGATTGAGGAGTTTGTTGATTAATGGGTTAGTTAATGATTACAGCTAATTAAATATAGTTGATAATACTTTTAGAGTATTAAATATGTTTTGACAATTTCTGATTTAAGAAAGTTTAGTGTAAAAAATAGTTTAACGTACAAAGTGTAATAAGTATTTTGGGTGTTTGATCAAAATAAATCAATGGAGGAGATTGAAAGGAAAAAAGTATACGTTGAGTTTCTAAAAAAGGAGGAGAAGAGCAAAATAGGTATAACCCACAATGGTTGAGTTCCACTCCCATTTTTTAACGTCCATAAATTTTTCATAAGACATTATTTTAAAAAAATACACCATAAAAACAAGCATTTTATCCTCTTTCATTTGCATACCATATTGCTATACTTTAAAAAAAATTGTTGGGTTGATAGTACTTGCGTCTAAATGTAAACAGTTGATATTATTACTTGCGTTTAAACATTCTGAATGTAATAATAACTTTTTTTGTTTTTTTTAGTTTGTTTCTAATATCAGGGGAAAGTTAGACGATGCTGAAGTCCAAGAGTGTCATATTTCTTTTCTTCTTTTCTTTATTGGTTTACGTGATGAATTATACTTTTAAGTTCTTTGAAAGCGTTGACGATGGTTGTGGATAATCTTGTTAACAATACACGGGTCTGTATTTCTTTCCAATATAATGTTTCTAATATTTGAAGTATTTGCGGTGCACAATTATTCATCTTTTTTTTCATTATTTCCAACTACATTGTTTGAATGCATTTTCTTTTTTTAACAGCTTCTTGCAAGCAAGATACAAGAGGCCAAGTCAAAGAAAGATACTCTAAAAGCACGAGCACTGTCTGCAAAGTTTGTTCTAGAGCTGGCAAAATGGCCGAATGGGTTAAAAGACCATCTCCTAAACATTTTCATTCACTTTGAATACATATTTTCCTTCATCTCCACTTGTTGGTGTTATGCAGGTCTTTCCTTTAGTCCAAAAATCTCATATTCTCAAAACTTGATATTACATACTTGCGTTTAAACAATAATAACTTGCATCTAAATGTAAAAACTTGATATTACTTACTTGCGTTTTAGCATGTATAACTTACATTTTATCAGGTCGTTTTACCAGGTCGTCTTATCAGGTATAACTTGCGTTTCTAAAACGCAAGTATACCCTCAATAAAAGGCAATTACTATCAACCCAGCAAATTTCTTTTTCTTTTTTTTTTAAGTATAGCAATATGGTATGGAAATGAAAGAGAATGAAAAACTTGTTTTTATGGTGTAATTTTTTTTAAAAAATAATGTTGTATGAAAAAGTTATGGCCGTTTTAAAAATGAGGGTGGAACTTTAATGACTTTAAGAAATTACCATCGTGCCCCTGATTATTAAATTTAATCCTACGCTCCATATTGTTTCTTACACTTTGTACAATAACTCACTTTTTACATTAGCCTCTCCCTGACTTTAGTTATTTGGTTTAATTTATGTCGATTCTTTAATGTTTGAAATAAAGATATTTATTGTAAATATTATATGATGTTTAAAATGTTTAAATATGTTTTGATTTGAATTTATACTAGGTTATGTACCCGTGTGATACACGGGTTGAACAATTTAAATTATATATATTATATATAAATTTAAAATATAATTAAGAAAAATTAGATTACATATTTTATTTAAAATAAAAAAAATTGCCTTTACAGCTAAAAAAATATTAAATATTAATCAGCCCCTAAATGATTTCTTGTAAAAAAAAACATTTTTATTCACATAAAACTTTTTTCAAACTTTCCTAAATATATCTTCCATACCGTGGCTATTACCTTGTAGACTGCCGGTACAACAAAACAAAAAATAAATAAAAAAGTAATAAAGGTAATCTGTTTAGGCTAAAATATAAAAAAAAATGAAATTAATTTTAAAGTACCTCCTCATCCATTAAACCATCCCAATCAAGTATTGTTCATTTTAAAATTTGACATCAAGTTTCCTTCAAAGTCAAAGTATTTCTAACCTTGAGTGTATAATCATTTTTTTTCTAACGTTAAGGTCCTTAAAATAATGACATTTATTGGTTCAATTTGATTGTATTATAAAAAAAAGATTGTGTGAATTAATAGCATGAAAATAAAGAATGAAACGAATTAGTAATGAAAAGACTGTTTAGATATTGCATTTTTCTATTTAAGTAACTTAAAAAAACAAAGTCAATGAAGATTTCAATTAATGATTTTTCATATATAAAATGTATTTTATATATCAAGCTATTATAATACGAAAATAGCCAAACATATTTAGTTTTGTATTAAATCAAATATTTAATTAATGTGGATTGATTTGTTTTATTTTTTTTTTTGTTCAAAACATTGTAAGAAATATAAATTTAAACTTAAAGTGAAAGACCACATATTAAAAACATGTTTCTTAAGGTACACGATTTAAATTTAATAACAAATAAATACGTTATCTTAAAAAATAAATAATTTTTAATAAAAATAATTTTGTTAGTTCATAAACATTTTTAAATTATGTCTAATAATTTATTTATAATTTCATTTTAAAATATAATTATATTAATTGATTTACAAAAACATATAATATATATATATAACTAAATTCCAGTAATTATATTAATAAATAAAGTAGTAACAAATAAAAACTGAATAATTAATAATTATTAATAAAGAAACTAATTAAAATAAATGTATTGTTTGAAAAAAAATTGGAGGCTTTATGATGGAGTTCTATGTACTCCATGTGTTGTTTTTTATTGCTATAGATAAAATCGATTAACGTTGATTGATTTATTTTATTTATTTGTTTTGAACAATATGAAAGTCTCACAAAAAAAAGCTTGACTAATTTCATTGCATTATTATTAATTTGTTTATTTGACTTTTGAACTATTTTAAGCATTTAAAATTAATATGTATTTGCTGAACATAGTTAAACATCTAAAACAATGACCAAAATAATAAAACTTAAGAATCATTTGTCAAATATTGTCACAAAATTAATTTTAAACTTAGAATAACAGATCATTTTTTTATATTTGGTTAATTTATGGTACATAATTTAGGGGCTGTTTGGTTGATTAAGTGCTGAATCATTAAGAGGTCTGAATGGTTAAGAGGTCTGTATGCTTAAGTGCTGAATCATTAAGTTGGACCTCTTAATGGTTAGTTTTCTTGTCCCACATTGGTATGAGAGTTTCATTAAGGTTCAGCCTAGTTCAGTGCTTAATGATTCAGTGCTTAATGGTTCAGCAACATCCCAAGTCTTAATGATTCAGCCTTAACCATTCCATTCAGAGGCTGAAACAAATGCGCTGAATGTTGAATCATTCAACACTGAATGGTTAAGAGTCTCATTAAGAGGCTACCAAACAGCCCCTTAAATTCAAAGTTAATAATACATAAATATAAATATGTTATATAAAAAAGAATCATGTGTTTTCTTTTATTAATGATTTCAGTTACAACTATGACTATTAATATAATTACTAAAATTCAATTTAATAAACTAATATTATGCTGTTGCAAATCAATGATTATAATTAAATTATAATTTATTGTATTAAATAATAAAATGAGAGAATTCATGAGGGAGTGTCATGTGTCCCTCATGTGTTTATTTTTTATTAGATAGGTAGATTCTATGGGTCTTTGAGCTTTATGTTTAAACATTTTACAAGAGCAAGTAATGATTCAAGAGGCTGGAGGTCTAAAAAAAATTGTAATCAAGAAAAAACTAATTTTCCCTATATTGTAAGCAAATGATTATTTTTAATTTAAATTTGGTTTCGATTTTCTATATATCCATTTTAAAACTTCACTTTTAAATTTTAATATTAAACTTTACTTTCTTACAAGTTAACTCCTATATGACTAGTTCACTAAAATATGTGTCTAATTCATATAACTTATGGTTAGGTATATTTAGATAATAAAAGAAATCTTTTAAAATTTCTACAACTATTGTAGTAACTTTGATGATGGGGTTTCACATGGGGAGAACCCCAATCCAGTTAAAATGGGTAATCAGTACAAATTGGCTTAGGGTATTAGCCGGAGCTCCACCGAATATTGCACCACTTGCCGTTAAAAAAAAGTAACTTTGATGAGGTGTGAACTTGTTCTAGTATGCCTTATCTTATCTTTCATCAATAGAATAATAACAAAGTATTTTTCATCAATATGTAATAAAAGGAAACAAAGTAAAACCACCATCGCTATTTTTATACAGTTTGCCTGTTTTTATACAGGCAATGCGGTCATGTTTCCACTCTCGCGTCACTTTTAGTTTGACTTTTTTTATATTCACATATGCTTTACTTTCATGCGTAATTTCATCTTCTCGCCAAGATGAATTTAATGAATTAACATTTTGATTATCACTTTGGAAGGCAGCAAACAATGTAGTTGTCAACAACCATCAGACTAACATGCATCCAATCTGCGAACACATAAAAGCTACTAGCTTATTGTGGATAAAACATTGGACACTTTTATATTGGGTAAACAATCTAATCTTAGCCTTATTCCTATATGATAGGGTCTCTTTTGTAACATCGCATTATTTTTACTTTTCATGTATTTTAAATTCTATACTTAACAAATTCCAAGTTCGTCTTTATTCGCTTCTTTTATGTTACTCCTACCAATTCGTGACGAGTCGTCATTAAAATTTATCCTATTCAATTTAGGTGTTATAACAAGAAACCTTACTTAGTTAAGATCTTAATATTTACTTATTATTAATAAAATATATATATATATATATTTAATAAATACTAAAAAAAATAACATAATATGAAACATTTTCTTTTGACTTTAAGTAACAAATACACCATTTCAAAAATTTAGTCCATACGTTTTTTTTTATTTATGATTTTATTTATTTATTTTTTTCTTCTTTTAAAGATATAATTACTACTAATTAACTTCTAACCACCCTAATTAATTCATTAAATACCCAACCCCTTCACCCCAACTATAAATACACCACTTCTACCCATTCTAACACTTGCTCATTTCTAAATCATCTCTAAACCTCCCAATTCTCCAAAGAAATCCCAAGAGTGGAAGTCCACTTCTAAGTGAGTTCTCTCATAAACTCCAACTTTATTCTTCTTTATTCACTTCTTTTCTTTTTCTAACCCCTTGGAAAAACCTCTTGGATCTTCCCCATATTTATCCACAAAAGTGTGATAAGGGTAGAGCACCTAAAAGAGGTTCCAAAGGTGGTTGTTTTCTGAATTATTACTATATAATAATATAAACATATACTTTCAAGTTTCTATCTTACTAGTTTATTATTAATCTTTGGAAGGTTTGTGGATACATCCCTACCTTACCAATGCTTGACTCTCATAACCATCCGAATCACCTCTATGGTGGTTTGTGTTTTGGTTCGCCTAAAAGGCTTGCTTGACTCTTATGACCATCCGAATCACCTTCATGGTGGTTTGTGTTTTGGTTCGCCTAAAAGGCTTGCATGACTCTCGTGAATCTATAATCTAAACTCAAACCTAAGACCCTTTATTCTCTAATTCTAGTTAACCAAGGCTAAGGAACTAATCTCCCAAGACCCGTCTTTGGAACCTTACTAAACGCACCCAAAGGTGAGTTCATACTTGTCCCCTTTTTACTCTTTATCACTTTTAGGGTGTAAACATGTATCATATGCAAAACACACTAATGCTTTCATAAACACACATGCTCAATCTATTAAACATACTTATATGCTACTTGCCATGCTTATGATTCTTAGATACTTAGACATAAATCATTAACTATTATTAGCCCACTTAACATGTATAGCGCTATAGGACTAGCACACCGCCCCCTTTATGGGTCATTGTTAAGATTTAAACGGCCTAACATGAATATGTTAGGTATACGCTGTGGTACTCGCGGGTTTGAGTTATGTCTTTTGTATGATAGGTATGTGCAATGCTATAGTATGATATTTGAGTAAACCATTCTTAAATACTACGTATGTAAACCAAAACTAGTATGCTCACCAATGCTTTATGTGTTGACGGATATTTTATACATGTTGCAGGAAATGTTTAATGCAGGATTTTCAAGAAAAACTACTTAAGATTGGACTAGAAACTCACGCTAGTTTAAGTTCTATGTTTTGATGTTGTATTTCTCTTTTTCATGAAACAATTTGTATTCCGTATCTTTTAGACAATGATTATGCTATGAATGAAATTTTATCTTTAAATCATATTGTCACAATTAGTGTCATGAAGTCTTTGAACAATCTACCACTAAGTCTCACCTCGATGATTCCGCCATCGGTTGGGGTGTGACATCTTTTGGTTTTGTTTTGTTTTCTTAGGTGCTGTTTTTTTTTATTTGGTAAAAGGTCTGTAGTCTGCGGACCACATCTGCAGACATCTGCAGGAGAAGAGGTGAACCAAAGGTCTGCAGTCTGCAAGAAGACGACTATTTGTTTGTTAACGTCTACAGCTTAACCTAACCATAACCATAACCAACCACAACCCACCATAACTATAACCTGCCACAACCCACCATAACCAAAACCCAACAACAACCACAACCACCACAACCAAACACCCCCTTTTTCTGGACCAACTATATCTTCCCTTCTTCTTTCTTTGTGCAGATAAGCCACACACACAACACCCAATGAATCCACACCATCAACGGAAGCTTTAACAATACTCCTGAATAACAGTCCAGTTAGTACATAACACTATTCACCAAACACAATACATAATTTAATTAAAATCCGACTTATCCGCTTGTTAACTGGCACATGTAATTAGAGTTGTAGCAGAGCACCTTTCGAGAATAAAATTGTAACATGTGAATACAAATGTACTGGACTAAAAATAAAAAAACACTCAAGCATAGATGATACCTATGGATCTACTACCATTAAAATGGAACCTTCTTCTTTCTTTATGCAGACAAATCAAAACCCACCAACACCCACCTTCTTCTTTCTTTGTTGTGGGCGGCATAGGGAGAGATGAGGGAGGAGGAGGATGGCGACTGTGGGAGCGGAGGAGGACGGCGGCGGCCGGTGGGGACCGGAGGTGGGCTGTATAGGTGGTGAGGAGGGAGGATGAACTAGGGTTGTGTAGAGAATTGAGAGGAATGAAAGAAGAAGATGAAAGAAATGAAGGATAAGAGGTAAGAAGTGGTTTGATAATGACTGCCCCAAGAAGGGGAAGGGCAAACCTTTTTTAAGGTTATCTCTTCCAAAAAACAAACAATCTGCTACACCTAAACGTCTGCGCGCGTCTGCACGGCGCAGACAAAAGAGGTCAGAAGTGCTTCTAGGGAAAAAACATACACCCTCTTAATTCCTACGGGCTAAATCATGCTTTTATATTAGGGTAAACAATGTAATTTTAACTTTATTCCTGCATGATGAGGTCTCTTTTGGTTTGGTTTGGTTTTCTTGATGTTTTGCTTTTACTAATGGCTAGGTTCTGGCTAGTTTTATTTTTAATGACACTCTCACCGTTAAAAAAGATTTTCAGAAATTAATGTTTTGTCCTATTTGTTAATTGGTTGAAGTAGATGAAAAGCATTGTTAAACTAATTTTATTATATGCCAATAACATGATTCTACACAAATAAATATATAATAACAAGCACAATAATCATATTCAGTAAATCTCACAAATAGTTAACTTATTAGTAGGGTCAGAGAAAACATGATATAAGCAAACCTTACTCTATCACTAGGATAGAGAGCTTGCCATCAAAATGACCTCCAACAGCAAACTAACTAGTATACCTAAAAACATAGAAAAAGAGAGCTACCAAATAACAAAAGTGGTGGACGAGTCACTTAGTAAAATAGAAACAGGTACATTAAGTCATAACACCACACATAGACATAGATGCAGAAAGACAATCACATACAAAGTTCACCTAAAGTTTATGAAATTTAAGCCCCTACAACAAAGCTAAGACACAGATGTAATCTTTTCTAAAAGCCCTTAACCTTAATTCTACGTCACCACAACCTATATCCTAGATTATGTCCTTAAAGAAGTGTAACTATAGAAAATCCTACTTACTATGTTTATTCCAAGTCAACTGCTCTAATGATGATGTCGGTTGTCTCCTCTTCACATGCCCAAATCATCTCAGTCACTCTTCCTTTGTCTTATCCGATATACTAGTCACTCATAATTGTTTTCCTAAAACCTCATCTATTATTTGGTCTACCCTTTTGAGCACGCACATCCACTATAACATCGTCATCTCTGCTAGCTCCATCTTCCATGCTTGTGTCTTCTTTGATGGCCTAAGAAGTATGTCCCATCCAACATCGCAAGTCAAACTACAACCCTATAATGTTTCTCCTTTAATTTAAATTGGAAACCTCTTGTCACACAATACCCAGTTTATGCTCTACACCTACACCAACCAACCTAAATGATATGGCTGCATCATTATCTACCTCCCCATCCCTTTATGCAAATGATCATAAGTACTTAAACTTAGTTGTATGCAAAAACCCCTTGATTGTCACTGGTAATCAAAGTGTATTTGCAAATTGTCAAGTCAAGTCAATGTCTAACACACAAACTCATTAGTTTTGTTGTGCTTCTAAACAAGGTGAAAATCCATCTTTATGTGCTTGGTTTTTTGTTTTTACAAAATGTTGTAAACTAAATAGCTATAAATTGGATTTAAACTTATCGATGGATCTTTAGACACCCGCCTGACATTGCATCAAAGTTAGAAATTAAACCATTAGGTAAAGATGAACAAATATGGACACCAATCGTGCTTTTGAGATTCATTTAAGGAGAGAAAATAAGGGACCCCCCCCCCCACCATTTTTTTGCTTCTCGTCATTTCCTTTCTCTCAATTTCTTTCCAATTTGAAAGTATGAATTTTAGCCTAAAAACCTCTCTTTCTCTTGGAAAAAAAAATTTAGAACACAGTTTTCCGTTGCATGTGAGAGTTCCTTGAGGGGGTCAAAGAATGTGTTGTGTCATTCATGTGTATGAGTGTTTAACGGGCTAGTACGAGCCGAGCCAATATTAACCCAAACGCCCAGCTAATAATAATATGAATGAACTATCCGTGTCCAAAATAATCACTGTTGAATTATAAAACGTATAAACAAAACATACAATAAACTATAGATATAGACTTATAGTCATCATCATCATTATGATCGTTATCATGGCATACATCTCATATTCATCCATCGTTTGGTTCCATGGTCGTGTACGATGTCAGGGTTGAATGGACGAAAGTGTACAAAATTGTGATATTTTCAAATACATTAAATACCTTCTAAAAATAAACAAGGAAAATACCAATTTTGAATAGGCCATGTCATTCATCACATCATCTTCGTTTTGACCTCTAAGTCCTTAGGGGGGAAGCTTAAGAAGGGTTCGTGGGTGCCCTGGCCCCCCACCATATTTTGGCTTAGTAGTGTAAATGTTTCTGTTTTGTCCAAAAATTTTGTATGTATTATGTTCGGCCCCCACTAATTTGAATTGATATTACATAAATTTGGGTCTTGTGACTTTGGACCCCACCATCTTAAAATTCAAGCTTCGTCACTATCCTCATCATTTCATCTTCTAGGTTAAGGTTGTTCGAAAAGTTTACTTGTGGCTCACTAGGAAATTGCTCGGACAAAGCTCGCTAAGAAAAACGAGTCCAAGCCTAACATTTCAGCTCGATAAGAAAAGTGAGTTGGCTCAACTTGACTCGGTTTTTAAGGTTTTTAAATGAGCAGAGTCTGACCCACCATGACTAGGCTAGGGGTATTTGAGATCCTAGTTTTTGCTTCTTAGGATATTTAATGTCTTCATTCCATTAAAAAAAATAACACATTTTCTTGTTTGTTAAAAAAAAACTAACTTAATTTTAGTTGATTAAAGTCCTTTGGGTTGTAAATAATTCATGAACAAGTATCATAGTGGTGAAATGCACAAGACGTACTCAAGTCACAAAAAGTGAACCTTGGTCTTAGTGTAAGTCATTTAAAAAGCGAGGTTTTTTAGGCGAGACCTATAGCATAAAAATAGAACTTTTAGGCATTTTAGACATGTTTTAGTATTCTTTAGGGCTAGTTTAGGTCGTGCTGAGTCGAATCTAAGTTTGTTTAGGGTAGCTATAATTGTTTCAGACCTATTCAGAATATTGTTAGATAAAATTTCGTCAAAAATTGACTTAAATATGAGCCTAAGCACCTAAAAGTGAAGCTTTTGAGACAGGAAAAAAGTTATGATAGGCTTAAAAAGTAGGGCCAAACACGCACCTAAGTGAGCATCAACAACATAACTTAGTATATTGAAATATGTAAACTTAGTTTAAAATACACATATTGGTATATTGAAATATGTAAACTTAGTTTAAAATACACATACCTATAGGTTTGCTTTTAGTTAATACTCGTTTCTTTCATATTGGTCAAATTTTGATAAAGTGATTTCAACATGTAATGAATAAAACATAAAAGGGGAAATGGATTTAAATACTCCGTATTTTCACTTATTGGCGAATAATACTCCCTCGAATCTGACCTATCTTCCTCATCCCACTACCCCACCTCCATCACTTACAATAACCATACTAATCGACCCTTCAAAGACTTACCCTTTCTCCTCCTCTTCCTTCTTTTTGTCATCTCCACTTTCTCCTTCGGCATCTTCGCTTCCATCAATCATAACCGTAATCCCCCTTCCTTTGTTCCTTCTTCCGTATATGACATTTGCACATATTCTTGCATCAAAGACAAAACAATAGAGGATAATAATAAAAATAGGGTTTTGTTTTTAACTTATTATTATTATCCGATTCCGGTTATATTTTCAAGAATCTGATACTTACTGTTGTAGTTACGTTGATTTTGAGCATACCCATTTCGTTATTTGTACTTTGGGGTTTTGTTTGAATTAATTTGGAGTTTTGTTCAGGGGATTTGACCCTAAATCCGGTGGTGGTGGTGGTGGTGTTGGAGGTACGGTGAGTTGGTTGAGAGATGGAGGTTGATGGAGGTGACGTGGTTGGAGTTGTAGTGGAGATAACCGGTGATGGTGGCGGTGGTAGTGGTGGAGATAACCGGTGATGGTGGCGGAAAGTGGGAGGTGTGGTTTGTAAGGAATGGTGGTGGCAGTGGTGGTGGTGGTGATGATGGAAATGAGGAGGAAAATGGTGTAGATGGAGATGAAGTTTTGAAGATGGGCTGTGTTTTGAAAATGGAGATAAAAAGTTTTGAAAATGCCCTTTAAGTTTAGGATTTTACATTTTTTGTTACGTAGACTAACAATGTTAGACCTCTGTTAGTTTGGGGGTGATGAAACAAACTAAGTTGCAAGTTGGGATTGCTAATAGCCAAAGTGAAAATATCCATCAATAGGTGAAAGTTTGGGAGTATTTAAATCTATTTTTTTTTTGAACGAATTTAAATCTATTTCCCGAAGATAAAATTATTATCATCTTACACCTCCAGAAAGTGACGTCACCCAAAGAGGCTGCCACATCATACGCCAATAAGAATTATACACCCTGGCCTACATCATACGCCAATAAGAGGCTGCCACATACCCCAAAATGTGATGTCACACCTCCAGAAAGTGACGTCACAGGGTGTATGAATCCCATAACCTTGGTTGAAGGACTTTTTCATTAAACGACATTCATCCTGAAATCAAAGCACAATAATGCAGAGTTGAAAGAAAAATAAATCCTAATAAAAGCCTGAAAAGAGAGAAGAAAAAGAAAAAAAAAAGTTGTTGCAACTTTTAAACTTGGTCAAACTGATTTAGGGAAAATGAGGTTACCAACTTACCATAGTGTGTGGGTCTCCCCCTAACGGGGGACAAGGCGTTATCAGATTTGCTTACGGTACCCCATTATCAGCACGGTAACACCGCCGCCATCTGTGTTGGTAGTGGATCCGTAAACCAAATCCTGGTTGTAGTTAACGGATGTGAACCCGTGAATCTAAATAAAATAATATTCTTTCTATGTTACCTTTTTCCCAACTATCATTATCACCACCACTCAGGGACGAAACTATAGGAGGGTCTGTTGACCCTCTGGCCAACCCACCTTTCCTCACGGCGACATACAAGCCTGGTTAGTTTTTTTTTATTATTTTAAAAATTGACCTTTCTTATTGTAGAGAAGTAGCAGAAGTGTGGGGAGGAAGTGAAAAATGTGTATATTTGATTTTGTTTTGTGGCAATGAAGTGGCGATGAAGTAAAAAACTTGCAGGTTATAAGGGAAGGAAGAAGACTGAAGAGTAAAGACAATACCGATGGAGTATGAGTATTATATTATTGTTATTAATTATTATTATATTATTAATATATTAATAGCATAGTGATGATATATAACGGTACTTTTTTTATAATGGGCTGTGACTTTTGCCATTATTATTATTATTATTATTATTATTATTATGTGTGAAAATAATTGATAGTTGGGTAAATAATCAGTGGAGTGTTGTCTCCAAAAAAGTATTTCAGTGAAGAAAATCAGTAAAGTGATGTGACAGTGTAGAATTGATAGAATCAGTGAAGTTAAAAGCAAATCAGTTAAGAGCTTCTTCCCCCTAATGGTATTTCCCCCTAATGGTAATTGAAAAATAATCACTTTATGATGAACAATACTTGAGAATTCAATATGCTTCTATTCTTTACGGGTTATAAGTTAACTTTTTTTTAAAGATGTACTAACATTAGTTTTAGGGGGGTTTGGTCGCAAAGTCATTGAAGCGCTCCCAACAAATGCAGATTTAGTGTAATATAAGCCGTTAAAAAAACTAACATTAGCTTTTTATAGATGCTGATTGTTACTAAGGCTATCCGTTGTGGAAGTGCGAGCGGCATTACCCAAACGGAGTTTTTGCACCGGTGTTCACCTCTAGCTATAATAGCCCAACGCGAACCCCGGCGCGAGCGAGCACAAGCGACGGTGGTCGCGTGGGCTAACGGGAGAAACTGACCTTTGGTCACGCCGATGCTCACCTCCAGCCACAACAGGATCAAGTGATCAGGTTACTTGAGAGTCACGTTGGTGGCTCGCGCCCGATTGCTCACGGCTCCACAACGAACGGCCTAAGCAAATCAAATTATTATATCTTAATCTTTAAGAAATAAAAAGGCACGCCTTTTAACCCGTATAATTAGAGCATCACACTATAATTGGTATATATACCATATCCTTAAATTATAGCACAAAAATAAGGTTTGAGTTAAAAGAGTCTACATCAAATTCCTTAAACCTAATTTTTATCGTTAAAGCTATACGGAAATAAACAGATAACCTCAAATATATCAATTCCTTAAAAATTTAAGGATAAAGAACGAGAAGTGTGAGATTTTAGAAAATGAACATATATTTTATGGAATGGTGGTTGCAAGTTAAATTTTAAGAATAAGAAAACTATTGTGAATGTTCTTAGGCATAATTTTAGTGTAGAACTTTTGTTTTTAATTATTTTTGAATGTCTAACGAAATCCAAACACCTAAGTATATACATAGACAAAAGATCACCCACGTCATCAAACATAGACATAACCTGACCCATCATTCATAGTTAAGGCCTTAAAATCCCTAGCTCGCATGATATTTGTCACGACAAGACTCAAACAAAGACACCCCCTAAGAATATCAAATTTATGTCTATTTTTTCTTAAAACAAACCCAATATAAATAATAAAATATATAGATAGATTGGTATAGAATCTTAGGTTCATTAAAGTCGTCATCTTTTGCCTTTGAGCCTCACTCTTTCAGTTTTCTCCTTTATCACATGACTTTCAATCTACGCGCATTCACGATATTTTCATATTATGCCGCGATATACGACATTTTAGAGACAAAAATTCCCTTAGTAAAGTTATATTTTATAAATTTGTCTTTGATGTTTGAAATAACTTCAATACCTTACTCATACTTTTTATATACTACATTTAAGCCCCTGTATTTATAAATATTGTTAGCGTAACGTTTTAATTTTGGGTGAGCAAGGCTAATCCTTTTCTTATTATGCATAACAAGCATTTGAATATACTATCAGACAAACAACATGAAAAAAAAAATCTTTTATTGCCACTTTCCTTTAAATATCCATGTTGGATCATTATATGCTTTAAATTCTTTTGACAGATAAGACCATTAGATGTGGGGGACGACATAAGGGCAACATCACCATGCCGAGCCTTGCTACACCGCCCCCTAGGGGCGGCATGGGCAAGAGAGGCATTGAGATGCCGTTGATGCCGGGGCTATTTATTGGTTTTTAATTGATTTTTTTATTATTTTTAATAATTCTGACCAATGAAGAGGCCCGTCATCATGGTGCACACCACCCCCTTGGAGGCCCATCATCAAGATGGCTTTCCTCCCACTCCTACGTGGCGGCCCATCATCAAGATGCCACCCCTCTCCACACCCAATGATCTAATACCCATCTTGTTTTAGTAGCCAATAAACATCTCCATGTCCACCAATTAAGCAAGGAATACTAGATCCTATCTCTGCGTCAAACACATGAAAATGTGCAGATCGGGACTTGTGGGAAAAATCTCCTACAAAAAGAGTATTTCCAAAGATACTTTCGCAAAAGTTGAATTTATACCCAAGACTAATAGTAATGTTGTGATGCCCGAGATCATTGTCACCTGATTTCACATGAACATCGATTTGTGAATCTGGGATTCCGTTGTACATATAGATTGACCAATGTTTAGACAAAAAACATTGGCTATAAGAAGGGGTTACGAGAAAACAACTGAAATAGGTTAATGCAATTAAAAGGGAACACAATTTCAATATAACACAACTACCCATTTTTTCAAGCTACGAACAATGAGTATGTATGTGTTCCTCTCATATCACATACATTTATGCACAATGGATGTATGCTAGCATTTAGTTCTATATGCTAGCATTTAGTTCTTTCATCTACAAAGGTATGTTTGCAATGCACAAGTTACAATGCTCTCAAACATGTGTTAAGTGAATATAAACAATTTTAAACGTTTTAGAGGGTGTTTGGGATTGAGTTTCAAAACAACTTATTGACTTATTGGCTTTTCCAAGAAACCAACAAGTCAATAAGCTGTTTGTGTAACCCAAAAACACTTTTTGTTTTGACTTTTGACTTTTAAGGGTGGAAAAACTGTTTTTGAAGAGTTAGAAATCCTGGATTTTGGCTTTTGGAAAAAATTACAAATCCACCACCCATACAATCAATATTCACAATAAGTTAAGCGAAACACTTAAAAAACAATTTATTGACTTTTTGACGTTTCTCATCCCAAAAGCTAATCTAAACACTTTTTTTAAAACTCTTTTTCAAAAAGTCATAAGCCAATAAGCTCTTCTGACCGAAAGCACTTTTGCATTTCCAAAGTCAATCCCAAACACCCTCTTACGTATATAACTGAATATAATATAATTCTCTAATGACATTATGTAATCTAATTTGCAATAAATATAATGAATATGTTATAATTTATTTAATGATTAAATTTGGTTTTCATTAAACCAAAATTTTTATTTTAGGTGAAGATTTAACTTTGTTACATTTAAGCTATTAATAATTAGGGGTTGTTTGGCAATCTCTGCTAGATGTGTTCTTTTCAATCATGGTTTTTCGGCTTTCGAGCCACAAAGTTTAAAGTAAATGATCTATCAATATTAATAAAAGAAAACACATGAGGGATTATATTTAATAAAATAAATTCAAACATAATTATATTAATTGATTTGCGAAAACATAATATAAATATATCAAATTGAATTTTAGTAATTATATTAATAATCATAGTTTTAACAGAAATCATTAAAAACGAATTGAATAATTTTTGTTATTAATATAAATTTATTTTTTATCTATATTATTAAAAGAAAACACATGAGGGACACATGACACTCCTTCATGAATTCTCCCATTTTATTATATAATACAATAAATTTAATACAATACATTAAAATGTAATTATATTAATAATCATAGTTGTAACATAATTCACTAAAAACGGATTGAATGATTTCTGTTATTAATATGAATTTATCTTCGATCTATCTATATTAATAAATGAAAACACATAAGGGACACATGACACTTCCTCATGAATTTTCCTATTTATTATTTAATACAATAAATTCAAATATAACTATATTACATGATTTACGAAAGCATAATACAAATATATAAAATTGAATTTTAGTATTATATTAATAATCATAGTTATAACAAAAATCATTAAAAACAGATTGAATGATTTCTGATATTAGTATAAATAGATTCCCATTCAATCTGTTTATAATGATTTCAGTTACAACTATAGTTATTAATATAATTACTAAAATTCAATTTAATATATTTATATTATGTTTTCGCAGTTAATATAATTATATTTAATACAAAATTAGAAAAATATTATTAGACATACTTTGAAAAGTTTATTAACTAACCGAATTAAGCATATTAAAACATTAGTGATTCCTTTTTTATATAACATATTTATATGTTATTAACTTTGAATTTAAATCATGTACCTTAAATTAACCCATTTTTAAAAATTTGATCTGTTATTCTATGTTTAAAACTATTTTTGTTACGATGTATGTGATGTGTTGTGAAACACACCTTGTTAATATGTTAGTTTTGTATATATTTTAGGGTTTGATTGGTGCATTTTTGGTTCACCTTATTTGATATTAATTATATTATAAAAGCATCGACATTAGTATAAAATTTAATATAAGTTTATCTTTTATAGGTTTATAGATTGAATGAGTTTAAATGTTATAGGTAAATAAATAGTAAATGAGCTTATGGAAAATAAACTTTTTTTTTTTTTGAACGATCAACGAAAGATTTTATTCACCAAAGCTAGCGAGATACTAGCAATACACCTTACATATATGATTACACCAAACAAAACAAAAATCACCAACCTATTCTAGAAATGTTAAAATTACGCCAAATATTCCAATCTAAGTCCGTTTGTTTCGCCTTGTCTTGACCCAAAATAAACTAGTTGCTTTGATGTCCCCAAAATCCTTCTGAATATGAACATGTTTGTTATTAATGACCACCTCATTCCTATGCTTCCATATGCAACATATAGTAGATAAACAAATAGCATAAAACACCTTCTTTTTATGGAAAATAAACTAATCGACAATTAGATGGATTAAATTGAAGTGGAATTTAATGGACTTTATTAGTACTTTGATACAAATTGTTATATTTTGTTTCAGTAGGCTAAATACAATTATTGGAACTTGGAAGAATTACAATGAGGGTCATCACATGAAATTAATTAAAAGGGATGTGGGCTTGAGTCAAATTTAGAACGTGGCAGATCTTTGGTGGATTATTTGGGCTAGCATCAAATTGTTTTATGGCCTAGAAAAGAACCGAAAATGGAGTTGCAACTTGGGCTGGAATTATTATCTGAAAAAAGGCCAATAAAACGGAAGTCAGTGGAGGTCCGTTTGGGGAGGAATATATTTTTAGACGGCAACAATTATTGGGGAGGGGAGAAGCGTATCGCATTTGCACAGTATAGATCATTCAAAGATGAAGATGGAAGCCATGACAACCATGCGCGGCAGCGCGGCTAAACCCTTTATGATTTTCTTTGGGTGAACGGTTTTTAGTTTTCTTTTGCATTAGACTCAGTTTATTTACGTTGAACTGGTATAATTTGACCACTTATGTTTAAATTGATGAAATGTTTGCTTATGTTTGAATTATTTATTTTTTACTAAACGCATTGACAATTTCTTGCATTGTTAGCGGAATAGCGGGTTAGTAATTGGTGGGTAATTGATGTTTGTGAACGAATAGTTCATGAACATAAACGAACACCAATGATCAATTAAAGTTATAGCAATATGAAACATACTAACAAATAAAAAAAAAAATACATTAATTAAAAACTACAAAAAACAAAAAAAGAGTTAATTGCCAATTTAGTCCCTGAGGTTTGTCAAAAATGGTCACTTTAGTCCAAATTTGTTTTTTTCATTTGTGTCCCCGAGGTTTCCATTTTTGGTCATTTTAGTCCATTTGGCTAACTCAGTTAACAAAATCCAGTTAAGTCAGGGGTATTTTAGTCAATTAGCATTTATATATATATTTTTTTTGCCATTTTCATCCAAAAAGAAAGGAAAAGCTGATAAAGAAAGGGCACAGAGACCATCTCCCAAAGGACTCAAACATGAGACACTTTGTGTGAATGGCCACATTCAGACCAGCTAGTCTAAGTGTGTGTTTGTTATTTATTTTAGATTAAAGATGTTTTTAAACACAACCTGAAACAACAATAAACCCCAAATAAACTTATGAACCCTAAATTGGCAATTAATTCAAAAAAAAAAATACAACTTAATATAAAATGAAATAATAAAATTAAGTGAGCGGTGGGTGCGACTCCTCGAACTCGATATCTTAACTACTAACACATGTTCCGTTAAATCATATCGAAGTTAAAAGTGGGTTTGTTCATTCCTCAAATCCAAAAGAATATCATCAGTAACCGTTGCTGGTGTCGGAGGGTCCATAACATATTAATCACATATACGTATATAAAAACCGCTTATCAAATCGTATGCATATTTGGATTAAATCCAATTAAAATAAATACAAACTATAGAAAAATAAAGGGTTTGTAGATGCAAATGTATATCATAACAAATAAATCAACTAAACCTTAAGTAGAAACTATCGTCACAATTTGATGCTACAAAACAGAAGACTGGTCTTTTAGGTTCAAACTTAGTCTGTTTCCCTTAAGCTTTCACTTGTGAGCCATAGTTTCTTTTGGACTATGAGCACAACATCATCTCCATCTGATTCTGATGGTGAATCCGCCACCGCAACCGTCTCCCAGTGTATTGCGGCTAAATATTTCTTCACGAAATCAGTAACGGGCTTTTTGTCCCGAACGATTAGGAAGCCTGTGGGTCTGAGAATACGGTCGATCTCAAGTAACAAATCTTCACCACTGCAACCTTTCTTTTCGATTATGTCTGAGAACACGTTGCTGGCGTGGAGAAGATCATATGTACGTGGGTATGTTGAGTATGCTTCACACCTGAAACAATGCACCGGAAAAGGTCAAACCAGGTTCAGGTTGAAACGGGTCATTTTAGTGTGGGTCGAACTTAAGTTATTTTCAATTTGCAATTCACTACAGTCCGGGCCTAATTCACGTGCTAATAAATATTATACGACAGAAATGATGAATAGGAACGATACATACCAGTTATGAATTGAGCCGATTAAGCCTCTATCATAAATAAGCTTCAATGTGTTAGGTCCATCTTCAGGGACAACATTCATGACCCAAACATCTTTGTTCCGCAAAGCAGCACCAAATGAACCCAAATTTGCCTTCATGTCCATCACATTCCTTATAGTATTTGCTTCTATTTTTGGGCTCAACAGATCCCAGTAGTTCTCAACCCTCTTACGCCATAGCTCCTATAAAATCATGCAAAAATTTGTGAATTGATAAACGTTTAAACTGGAATAACAAGAGAGAAAAAACTGTTTTTTTTACCGTGTCCTTTTCAAACATATCAGTTGAATAGCCAAAGTCAGCAAGACGAGGCGGTGGAGAAGTTAGCCGAGCTGGCCATGGAGCCAATCCGCTTCCTTTGCTTGAGTGATCATCTAAAAAACGCGAAAAACTTTAGTGTTCTGTAGAAGCAAGTCGCTGTTTGACTTTTTAAGGTTAATAGAAACAAGGTAAAATATGGGTCAGTATCCAGACCTTTTTACACATTAACTCAAGTTATGGCATAAGAATATAAATGATATTATATAACTTACGATCAGAGTAAGGTGTGATGCAAGCTTCCATGTTTACTCCATAGACAGCATCTGGATCATCGTCTGATCGACAAAGAGGAGGTTGAGTACCAGGAGCTCTCTCCAAGTAACAATCATTAGTCAAAGGTTTAACCCAAATGACCGTTTGGTTTCTCTTTGCAGCTATTTTCCAGCACATGCGTTCAACAAGTGCACTCATCTCTTTCCATATTCTAAGATCCTCTTCATCTTGTGCATACGCTTCAGGAGACGAGTAAGCAAAGTAGCCACCTGGTCTTAGCAACCTATCTAACTCAAGTAAAAGAATACCGTCCCTTTGAAGCCAATCAATTCTACAACGAGAACAATGAGCAAGTTCAAAAGATCTGCTGGGGTAAGGAAGTCTTTTCGTTCCAAGAACACCAAGATATGCAGGAATGCCTCTTTCTAGAGCGAACTGGATTTGATTCTGATGCACATCATTAGGTGCTAAAGACATTGTCATGATGTCAGATGAAAGAAGATAACCACCAAAACTTGCAACACCACAACCAACATCGAGAACGGTTCGTAAATTTCCGTCATTGTTCATGATATCTTTTGAAAAGTTGAGCATCTGTTAATTAAATTGCTTATTAGAGAATAGATCAATAGAATAAAGCATGGTTAACTAGATGTGATTAGGAAATAAGAACTTGTGCGAAAATATTTACATTTGCAAGTGATTTGATGTACTTATCAGCTCCATAGTGGAAATGGGTTCCTCCGCCTGGGAATACGATCTTTTCACCTTTTACAACCATCCAGTTTTGATCTGATTTCTCATGTGCAAGGTGGGTATGTGGTATGTTTGCTTTCCATACTTCATCTCTGCTCTTTGGCCACTTGATAGGGACCTGCATCAACAGATGAACCCAGAAGGGAAAAACAATAAGATCAATTAAACTAAACTATTGAGAACTAGAAAGAAATAGTCAACACAATTTTCCAATGTTGATATATTGCAAAGGGGGCATTTTCAACCAATTTACTTATAAATAACACAAAAATCAGCTTAAAAAAAGTAAACAGGCCAAACGGGCCGAAAGTCACTCAAAAGTATATTTCTTATGTGCGGAACCTTATACGTCTTTTATTTAAAAACTTAGTTTACTATTAAAATTTTATGTTTTTTTATGCACATAGACACAATAACTATTTATAAGACAAATTTTAAACAAACTGAGCGTCTGAGCCACATGTATGCCTCGGTACCCAACCCGTCCATTTCCACTTCTAGTTGATTAGAACCACACCTTGTACCCCGTTGGGGGTGGAATCAAGCAGTTGAAACGCCTTTCAGGCAGAGGGCAATGTCTTTCATAGTGCTCCATCAAAGACAAATCCAACTTCAATCTCATCTGGTAGATAAGGTGTCGGTCAAGGCAGGGTATCAATTCAGAGTATCGATCATCACAAACCTGCATGAACAAAAGAAAAAATTAATATATAAATTTACTAAAGACAGGTAAAAGCGTAATATTATCCTACATTCCTACTTCATGTGAATAACTTACGGGAAAGCTTTTTGGCACAATACCATCCTCATCATCCGACCCAAACTTAAACTCATCTTGCTTGCTGCCAAGATCAGATTCATCATCCCCGCCTAAGTAGGACGATCCAAGCTTCCTTAAAGACCGGCTACCATACTCTATAGCTGATTCACCTTCGCTCTGTGAACCAAAATACAAATAAAGGAAAACAAGGGCAGCTGCCACAAGAACAAAAGTAGTGAGCAAACGTTTCTTCTGAGATCCGTCCGTTCGTCCTCTCATATTTAACGTTATGTTCGATACCCCACAACGTTAATCGATTATAACCTTTTATGCAATTTACTGATCACAACAATTATCTCATAGCTTTGTCAATCAATGATTGTTCACTGATGTTTTTATCCAATCCAAACTATGCTTACTTTTGCCGGTTCCCCAACTCCCTTACAATCAAATATGACAGACTATTCCAGATACCAAATTAATCGTCCGACCAACCTGTTAAACAAATGGAAAACCTATCAGTATCATATGCAAAGTACTCTAAGCATATTAGAATACAATCACTGAACCTATTAAGCTTTATATAGAACTGAGAAAATATAACACGCTATCATACAAACACAAGCTAGAAAATGTACGATATGCAAAGGTATAAATGTGTATCTCATAGATCTGAATGTAAAACGAATGCGAATACAAGCTATGATATGACTCCTCTATATATAACCAAGCTAGAGGAAATGTAACCGACTATCCGACTAACTGCCTAACTAACTACCACATGCTAACAATACAATACAATACAACTAACTCTCCAACTCTAATACTGTTTACGGAATCCGAACTGTTCAAATGTTTTCTTATTCAAATGTCAAAAACTGAGATCCAATTGTAACTAACTTAAACTATCAAACATAACAACAATCAACAATATATATCATCAATAATAATCACAACTCCAAGATCTAATCAATCAGAGTCCAAATTACATAATCACATTGCATCTCAATAACAACCAAATCTCTCACACTCACATAAACAGATTCCACAATTACTCAACAAAATGACTACATATTATGTAATATTAAACACACAGTTAGAGAAGTTAAATTACAAACAATAACAATAGCTATGTAAAATACAATGCTTACGCTAGGTTTACATTAAACCAGACGATTCAATAACACTACCGACAGAAACAAATTGAAAATATTAAAAAAAACGTGAGTGATTTATAAAATTAGATCGTAACATACACGGAATATTATTATTACGAAACATATGTAAGGAATGAAAAGAGAGGGATTGAGCTTACAGTAGATAAATTGGAAAGGGAGTGTTTGATGATGGTTTGTGGATAAAGAGTGGGAAATTGTTTGGCATATAAACAGAATGAATGAGTAGTAGAGTGTAGGGGTAGATCTGAGAGGTTTACAGTAGATGCAAATATGACTATTGCTGGCACGCGTTTTTTTTTTTTTTTTTTTTTTTTTTTTTAAATTGTTATTATTATTATTATTATTATTATTTATTTTTTGTACTTTTAGATAGGGGTGTTCAACGAATCGAATAACGAATTTTTGAATTATTCGAATCGAATTATTCGAATTTTTAATATTTTTACCTGAATTCGTATTCGATTCGTATTCGTTTAAAATTCAATTTATTCGATTCGTATTCGATTCGAATAAGAAACTCGAATTCGAATCGAATTCGAATAAATTCGATTTAGTTCAAATTCACCTTAAATAACAAATTGTTTTACTTTTAGTTTTAAAACTAATACAAACTCATTATTTTTAACATATAAAATACAAATCTACAAAATTGATAAACAACAATATGTCAAATATGAGAATAGTAAAAAATAGTAGAGAGTATAGTTTTATAGAGTTTTGTGATATATAAGGTAAATATATAAAACATGGTTATGCTAAAAGTTATAGACACTATGGGTTCTTAGAGTTTGACCAAAATTTAGAAGTTTTTTTTTTCCAATGTGTATACTTGTGTATATAATAATGTGTATATGTGTGTATATATTTAAAAAAATATACATGTACAATTTTTTATTCGAATTTCGAATCGAATCGAATTTAAAATCATAAATTCGTATTCGATTCGTATTCGATTTACTGGACTCGAATTCGAATCGAATCGAATTCGAATTCTTAATAATCGAATCGAATTCTTGGTAATCGAATCGAACTAAATCGAATTTCGAATTTTTCGAATTCGAATCGAATTCTGAACACCCCTACTTTTAGACCCTTATGTTAAGAAGTTACTAAGTTTTTTTTTTTTTTTTTTTCGGTGCAAATGAGCCGAGCCAACTCGTTGACAATTTCTCAAGTTTGAGTTTGGTTCGGCTCGTTTATTATCAATTAGTTAATACACTGAAAAAATAATATAAATAATAGTTCGTTTAGGCTCGTGAGCTCGATAAGTGAAGCTCGAGCTCGGGACTCGTTTACTAAACAACTTTAAATGAGTGGTAAATATTATTAAATATTAAAAAAACTAATATTACACTAGGCTCGAGCCCGGGCTTGATAAAGAAACGAGCTTTGTTTTAGGCTCAAGCTCGGCTCGATAAGAGTCGGCTCGTTTCGAGCTTTCTACCGAGCCATAAATTACATATCTCAAAATAAAAGTTAAATTTTCACATAGTGAAACTAGTCAAATGAAAATTTACTAGAAAAGGTTAAGAAATTTTTTTGGGTATATGGTTTGGGTAAACAGGTATGTGATTTTGGCAATCAGGTCAGGTATCACCTAATCTCATGCCGATCTCATACACGCAACAACCTTAAACTAATCAAATATCCAGTTCTATACCCGAATACACATTCGGTTTAGATTTCAGCTATTATTTTAGAGTTCAGGTATTTTTCCTCTAATTTCCTCAACTTATTTAACTTTTTGTATCAATAAGGTCCAACTTGTTAGTTAAAAAACACGGGCACCATGTCGGTTGAGGAAGTGGATTTCTCTTTCATAGTGTAAATCGCATTTACACCTTCCCATGTGACTTCAGTTAATAACTAGCCCCCAAATTTGGTTGATTTTAAAACACACCCCTAAACTTTATTGGGTAATGAATGTTTGGAGTAAGTGAGGATTTCAATCTACAATTATATTATTAAGGTCCCTTCAGACTTTGGATTTGGTTGTTTTGTTGATCTAACTCTTTAAGATAAAAGACCATTGTTGAAGTGAATTTTCACTTGGCTATGGTTAGCAACTTGCGGTGTAGACACTCATTTGGTCTAAACTTTGAATACGTCTTGATGGCGGCGTGGTCATGTTTTACTTTTTATTGGGTCAAAGACTCAAAGTAGGAACTACAATCACAAAACCCATAATATAGTCTATGGGCTTAAAGCCCCATGGATGTTACAGACACTCAAGACATTCAATCAAGGTGTCTCGGACCATAAGCGTATAAGTATATGTATATAAACAAGCATAATATGTATACATGAATATGTATGCATGAATATCAAAGTAGGTTTTGACGGTGGGCTTGGTCGGTGCGGGCTTGAGCTCCATGGATTAGGCATTTAGGCCCAAAAGGTGGGTATACTACTACACTATTACAAGTCATCATGTCTAGTAAGATGTGATGCTACCCACATTATGCTAGATTCAAAACCTTTTTCGTCTATGAATAATGTTGTATATGTAATATGTTAGTGTCATGAACATTACTTTAGTTACTCAAGGCGGTCAAATACTTTGCGTACTCTTAGGTAAGAATTTATGGGTACTTAGTCCCGTGGTTTGTTTGCAATGGCATGACTTTTCTTTTCGTACTGAAGTCCATATTCTTTTACGAGTCTTCTTTCCGGGCGTAAGGTCCAGTTCTTGCTTGAAGGCCTCTTTTTGGACTCAAGGCCCATCTTTTGACGAAAGGCTTCTTTCCGGGCTCAATGTTCAGTTCTTTCTTGTCAACTTTCTGTTGTTCGGGAGACTCCTTAATAGTTTCAATGATCGCTTGAGAGTCAGCGTCATATTGTGCTAGTTCTCGAGTTTAATGTTGTTAAATCATGTTAGTACTTAGTAGTGTTGAATTTAAATGAAAGGTATTGATAAGCAATAATGTAAGTGGATATAAAAGTATATCAAATACTGTAACATGTATATCAAATGATTAATTGAATCAAGTAGTCAATGACAACCCCCATATATGTATGTGTAACAGTAATAAAATTCTTCATTCATAGAAACGTTAAATAAACATGGTACATAAATAAGAGTTGTATTAAACCATTGTCCTTAACTAACGCGAGTAAAGACCTTTCACAACTCAACTAGAAGTTTATATCTTGTCTCTTCCTATCTAATTTCTTACTAGTAGGGTTTTTATTAATAAAATTGTTGCCATTAAAATAAAAAGAATAACCTAATTTTTGGGCAACACCGATGAGATGAGAATGATCATGTTAAATAAGCAATCATCAATTATGCAATACACACACTAGTTGTATCACTCCTCCTTGAATAAGGACTTTTGATTGTATCATAAACCCTAAAGTTATTGTTAACTTATGGTAAAAATATTATTTTATAATAAAGCTTATAAATGTGTTATTTACTCCCTTAATTAATAAGATTTCGTTAGATTCTTGTGGAGGTTGAGGGTTCGATTTTTGTCGGAGCCATATTTACCACATGTGGGGGTTTCACCTGGGAAGATCCCGATCCAGGTGGAATGGGTAATCAGTACAGGCTGGCCCAGGGTGTTAGCCGGAGCTCCACCGGTTGCACCACTTACCGTTAAAAAAAAAAAAAAAAAAGATTTCGTTAGATTCTGTGATTGTCCTAATGCAAACTTAATACATAATTCATCACATGCTAGATGATGGTATACCATGGTATGACTATGTAATTTGTCAAGTAAGCAAGAAACAAGAAGGATAAGACAATATGCTAGGAACACCAATTATTCATACATATGGAATTGAATAAATTAATCTTTTGATTATGATTTAAGCATGAAACAACTGAGGTTAGAGCCAATGTTTAAAAGAATAACTCATAAATCGTATCTCATTTGCCTATCTAAGCTAACGTTAGCAAATTCTAAAACTCAACTCATTCCGAACTTTGCATAAAGAAAATATCGTTTTTTTTTTTCCTATTTGATCTTTTTGATGGTTAGAGCAATCTTACCCGAGCAACTTTGTTGATCTGGAAAGAAACTCAAGGCTCCAAGAGTACTCCGCGAACTCAAGGACCCAACAAAGCAACTAATGATGTTGGGGATGTAATAATGTATGGCCTTAAGCTAAAGCTAGTGGGACTCGATCTTGTCTACTCTCTTTTGCTAGGGTCCAAGTGTTCCTAAGGGCTTCAATCTATCTAATGTCAAGACAATATTTGTACATTTGAATTCATACACATATATTGTATAAATATGCATGTGTATGATATATAATTTTATTAATACTAATGATTTTGTGTAGTTTAGAAGTAGAAGTAGTTGTGTAGCATACGCTATTTAAACTATATATATAGTTATATATCTTATTGATAGTGATATGATGAATATGACTATGACGACGACAACGACAAAAAAAAAAAAAAAAAAAAAAAAAAACCTATGACTATTACCTAACTCCTAGTACTAGTTAGTAAGGGACATTAAACTCCAATAATCAACAAGAATTCATAGCGTACATTGATTGATTTGATTCTATATCAAGTCTAGTATAATGTGTGGGTACACTGGGTAGGATAAGCTAAAAGAATAAAACAGACCCTTTCGAAAAAAAGAGTTATCATATGGTTTCGGTCAAAACAGGGTCTAACCGAAATGGCGAAATAAGGTTTAGCTGAAACAAACTTCCATATAAAAATAAAGGGCAAATAGATTTAAATACTCCTAACGTTCACCTATTGGCGGATAATACTCACAACTTTCACTTTGGCCATTAGCACTCCTAACTTGCAAACTTATTTTTGTTCCATCATCCTCAAACTAACTGAGTTCTAACATGGTTAGTCTACGTGACAAAAATGTAAAAACCTAAACTTAAAGGACCCTGTTTAAACTTATTATTATTATTTTATATTTTATAAATCCCAAACACCCCCTCCCT
Source organism: Ambrosia x helenae (assembly GCA_030844895.1). Lineage (NCBI taxonomy): Eukaryota > Viridiplantae > Streptophyta > Magnoliopsida > Asterales > Asteraceae > Ambrosia > Ambrosia x helenae. The sequence goes on along the minus strand of CM061234.1, from coordinate 39,079,905 downwards.
CTCTCTAGTGATAGAACCCCCCCCCCCAACCAATCGTTTCTCTTTCTGTCTCTTTCTCTCACCACCATCTCTCTCTAAAAACACTACCACCATCAGCTACACCAACTGCCATTATCATCTATCAATCAAACACCACCATCTCCGACCCATTGCAACCATTTACCAAACAACATATTATCACACAACATCTATACCATAATTACAACTAAAAACAGGTCGAGACCTGTTAGTTAACAACACAACCATTTAACAAACACCACCATCTATGCCATAATTACAACTAAAAACATCACACAAAAATCGCACACAATCGAATTAGGTTTACTTTCACAAACTCAATCGAATCGGTACAGAGCTTCAACCGACAATAATGGTACAAAGCCTAACAAATCGAATCGAGATGGTGCTTCGATGTACAGATCGAGTTACAGAGCTTCGATATACAGATCCCTAAATAGTGAGGTTTAACAAATCGATTGGTGATAGTGCTCATCGCCTCCGTCGTTCGGTGTACAGATCGAATAGGGGTGGTGGTGGAATTCTTCTATGTAGGTGGAGATAAGAGGTTTGGAATTTTGGATGGTGGTTCGGTGACGATGGCGATATCAGAGCTGGCCATGGGTTGGTGGTTGCAGGTGGAATTCTCTACCTCACCCTCTCACTAATTTTTGAAGGTTGGTGTAGGTTTTGTTGGGTGGTTGTTATGAATGGCGGATTCAGACCAGTGGCTGGTGGTGGAGTTCTTGTCGAAGGAAGGGTGGGTGGTGGTGGGAGTGGCTGGTGGTGGAGTTGTTGTCGCGGGAAGGGTTTTGGTTTTAGCTTCTGATAAACAGGTTTGAGGGGTGGACAAGGGTTGTTGTTAATAATAATAATAATAAAAAGTTTCAAAAAGGCCCCTTAAGTTTAGCTTTTTACATTTTTGCCATGAAACTAACCAGGTTAGACCTCCGTTAGTTTGGGGTGACGGAACAAAATAAGTTGAATGTTGAGAGTGCTAATAGCCAAAGTGAAAGTTTGGAGTATTATCTATCAATAGATGAAAGTTGAGAGTACTTAAATCCATTTCCCAAAAATAAAAACATAAAAATAGGTTAGCACATAAGAAGATGGTGTACTATGAATCGGAGCCTATTGCGAAAGAAACCTATAGCGATGACAAGATGTTGTCACGAAATGCTAGTTCAGAATTTTGGGTTTTCTAGACTCTACAGCGACGACAAGTCGTGGCAATATCTTAGGGAGATTCGTGACTATTTGCCCGCCAAATTGAAATGTTGTTGCAATGAGGTGTCGTGCAGATAAGATAAATTAATATATTTTTCGTTGTTTCTGAATATACTAAAACAAGACGTGGTTTGACAAACCATGTAATGATGACGTGTTAATTTACGTTCTAAATTCTTTTCCCCATCGATTGCATGTGAACAAAATGTGGACAAGGAACGACCTCTGGTGACATAAACGACGACAAACATAACCTATAAGTCGAGGAATCTGGTCACTAAGGTCGAGGAACAAGCTCCTCTCAATTGGTTCAGGTAAGCACCAAATCTTGGATAGGTTTTAACTACTTAGAAGATGCGTCTTTGTCATAGGGTTTTGCACTTTTGCTTGATTTATTTTACAATGGATAAAGGCATGGATTCCTTGTAAATTTGGTGTTAGGGTGGAGGGGCCGCAACCCGTCGACGCCTTCCACCCTACCAATAAAAACCTGTCACCTCGACTATCCACACACACTACCCGGAAAAACCGCTTCCACCGGCAGTGGCGAAGTTTGAAAAAAATAGTGGTGGGGGCCGAAAATCACAACACTCAAATTTTTTCCTACCGGTGGGGGGTCGGAATATCAAATCGGTAGGGGGCCGGACTCAATTCATATATAAATTATCTACGAAAATCGCAAACTTCCACTGCTCGCACACCCCCACATCATACACACTCTCTCTTTCTTCCCTGCACAGGCTTGCAACCCCCCCCCCCCCCCCCCCCTCTTTCTCTCCTCTCAAGAATGTAGCTAAACCTGCAATCCTAATCCATAATCGCTAGCTAGCCGAGATGATGGCAGTGGTATAGCCACAGCGGGTTGCAAACCGCAAACCCCTACTCGTGGGGTGCCCCCTCCACCGTTATAAGGACTAATTTATGAGTTTCAATAGTAGATTATCGAGAAATTGATAAGAAATCTTAACCAAACCTAAGAATTTGTTTCTTTATATGTATCTATATGAATGTGTTTTTGTTTAAGAATAAAATTTTCATTGACCGCACTTCGATCTTAAATGCTGTATACAAAGCATAGTTGTCAAAAGCGCAAGGCGAACTGTTGGATCAATTTGCTCTTTTTGCTAAGTAAGAACTTGCTATCTTGACACTTAAGTGTTTAGCAAGTCCTTGTAAATCAGATTATAAGCACAACGGAATGTTATAAGTTAAAGCAACACTTTTTACACTAAGGCAGAGTTATAACTCCCCCTTGATGTTTGAAACTAATAAATGACAAAGTATTTATTATGAATCTAAGCTGTAAATGAGAATTAGATACTTAGAAAGATTCACAATAAATACATAAATGGAATAGAACAATGAGAGTGTTTGAAGGATTTTTCTATTAAAATCAATGTCAAAAATAGAAGGTTGAAGCCTCCTATTTATAGACGTTTACATGCATGTATCTTGCCCAATAAGCAAGTACAGAAACAATAGAAACAAGTTGCACAAGTTGCAACATTGAAAGAAACAAATACAGCTAAAAGTAATAATAAACAACAAACTACTGATGCAAAAGGCGGTGGCAAATATCTGATGCTAAGTGCTGATGAAGGACAAACTACTGAAGAGTAGTTTTGTCTTCAGTACTTCTGAAGTGAACTTGTCTGGTTTGGACTTCAGAACTTCTGCTTCTTCAGCACTTCTCATATCTTCTAATCAACAGTTTCTTGTCTTCTCTTCAGTACTTCTATACTTAGCCAAAATGACAGAAGTGAATTAGACTAAGGTTTACAAAAGTGGTTTCACCAATCCTCTTTGTCCTAACACGAACTCAAGGCGTAAAGGGTGAGCCTTGGACCTTAAGAGTGCAAAGTGCTTAAAAACGAAGGTTTTTTTAGGCGAAACTAATTCATCATCATCATCATCATCATCATCATCATCATACTCAGTTAATCCCATCAATAACAAAAGCTAAGGTAGGGTCTGAGAAGGGTAAGATGTAGACAACCTTACCTCTACCCGGTGGGAATAGAGAGGCTGCTTCCAATGAGACTACCGGCTCAATAGTGGTTTTGTATCAAGCCTTGGACATAAGGCACATAACACTTAGCAACCGGGACAAACCCGATTGGTGTATGTACCCCCTTGTCTTTTGGCTATCAGCGCTACCACCTGATGCATGATTAACCGTCCGTCATTTTTAACGTTATTTTCACGAAATTAGTAAAATAACTTTAAAATTAGTGCAACTTTACTTTTGCCCTCCCGAGGGCCACATATATATACATTATATGTGCACAACCATAAGCGGGGCTTTTTAGGCGAAACTAATACCATGGAAATACATTTTTTAGGGGTTTTTGACATATTCTATGTTTTTGTACAACTAGTTTGCTTGTTTTGGGTTAACTATAGGCTTATTTACGGTTGGCATAATTGTTGAGTTGTTTCAGATATGTGTAAACCTGTTAAGACGAATTTTGACCGGAATGTTTTCCAAACTTTGCCTGATAAACAAGTCTGTGGGTCTGAAAATAGGACTTTTAAAGCGAATCTTTAATTAAGAAAAGTAAAAGAAAATCAACCTCAACTTAATTAAGTTTGTTCTTCTAATTCATATTCATATCTCAAGTTCATAACCTATCCAAATAATTACCATCTAAAATGGTAGTAATTATTTTATATTTTAATACGTATTAATTAGTGTGTGTATATGTATATATTGTATGTACGCATGTGACACTAAGCTCCGAAATCTTGAAATGACAATTTACAAATTTGAAACAAACACGAATTGTCTCTTACTATACGATCGAATAGACACAATTAGCTATAGTCAAATCTATGCTTAAAAAAATACCAAAACTCAAATTTATTTGAATTACGTGTTTTGATTCGTTGCACATACATAACAACAACATTTTAACGGACAGTACTACGTAGGTATTAATTATTTTTTAGAACTACCGTTACCGTTTCATGAAACACGACAATACAACTTTGTTTTTTGCTTGTATAAAGACATGCAACCAAATACATCTACAACAACCCAGTGACAAAAAAAATCCTTAAACAATGATGGGCTTGACTGCGTAAAAGCACCAACCAACAGCCAACATAAACATCGGCCAACACCAAGCAACAACACACACCACCAAAGGTGACCTTATGAGGCTTCCAACAATACGTATAGATGAAACATAACCACCAAACACTGCAATGCAGCTTTGTTTTTGGTCGTATAAATGACAACCAGCAAAATACATGAGTGCAAACAACCTTATACAACTGTGAGCTTGACCGTGTAAAAGCACCCACCAACCACCAACATCACACACAACCAAAGGCAGCCTTAAGAGGTCTTTGACGGGGCGTATAGGTAAAACAGAACCCACCAACACTGCAATGTAGTGAACAGTTTAAGCAACAACTGATAACAACCAACCACAAAACCCCATTTGAAACGCATATAGTACCCGCACCACTGCAATCAAAACACATTTTTAACGGTGTTGGAAACAAACAAAAACACATGTACAACAGCACTAACGATAAAAGCACACAACACAACACCCATCAACATAAGCATATCTGAATTTGGGTATATACATTGTGTAAATTGATTTGTATTTCAAAAATATGGGTTTTATATATATATATATATATATATATATATATATATATATATATATTAAAACTTCGGTTATGAGCCCCTCCCTCTCTCCAGATGATTTGCCAAAAACCATTAAATTAGGCTGCCCGGTGTAGATTGGCGTCCTCCCCCATGTAGGTCAGCAGGGGCGGAGATAGAGCATAAACAGGGTTGGCATCCGCTACCCCTCAACTTTTCCAGCGTAGTGCAAATTTTATTTTACTTTTTTAAATTTTTGTATTATGTTACCCCTTAAATTATAGTAATGTTACTCCTCAATATTTTTTAAAAACACAAAACACCCTCAAAGTTTTATCACTAGCCCGAAATTAAAAAAGATAGAAGCCCAAAAGTTCATACCCATTTGACCCATTCTATTTGTAATTATAAGATAATATCCCATAAGGCTAATACCCAATTAGTTGGTTAAAGATAGAGCTGCACATATCGGTTTTTTTTAATATCTAGTTTCGAGTTTTAACTGGTACAGGAAAATTGGATATTGTCATGTGAGGTTCGGGTACACATATTGAGGAGAAAAATCATACCCTATGTCACAGGATAGGGTATGAGCGGGTTCGAGTATAACCGGGTATTGGACCCGGTATGGGTCCGAGTATTGATACCCGGCTTAAAAAGGTATTTTTTTTTGTTATTTTACGTAAATATAAATTCATTTAATTTTTTTTTTTTTGGTTTGTAGTTTGTAAAAATAAGGGGAAATGGATTTTAATACTCCAAACTATCACTTTGGCTAATAACACTCTAAACTTCCAACTTATTTTTGTTCATCACTCCCAAACTAACGGATGTCTAACTTGATTAGTCTTCGTGGCAAAAATGAAAAAAACCAAAACTTCTATGTGGCCAAAATATAAAAACCAAAACTAAAGGGGGCATTTTTTGAAACCTTTTATTTTAAATACCAACCCCCCCCCCCTCTCTTCTACCCCTGTCTCCTTTTCTCTCTAAATCACCACGACCATCTACCATCAACCCAACCCATCCCCACCACCATCTGCCACCAAAACCACTATCAACACACCCCACCACCACACATCCAAAACCACCCAGAACCACCTGACCATCACCTGTAAGGTGTAGGGTAGCGTTTGGTATGATGGAATGGTAGTGGGAATAGAATCCTACATTCCACAAAACATTCCATTCCCTCAAAACCATTACATCCACCTCCATATGTTTTCTTTTTTCATTCCATCTCACTTTCACCCTTCATTAACAATACAACAACCCACCACCACCACCACCACCCACCACCACAATCCACAACCATATCGTCACCACACACCACCACTACCGTCACCACCCTCCACCACCATTGTCGTCGCCGCCACCAACAACCGCCACCCACTACCTTCACTTACCCACCCACCACCGCCGCCACCCACCACCGCCTCCACCACAATTGCCTCTACCCACCACTATCGCCGCTACCCACTACAACCTCACCGTCGCGACCACCCACCACCACTAACCACCACCCACCTCCGTCACTGCCGCCACTACTCCCTATCGTTACCCACCCACCATCACGGCCATCCACCTTCCACCTTCGCCACCACCGCTGCTGCCACTCACCACCGACGCTACCCCCACTAACCACCACCCACCACCGTCACTTACCAACGATATTATTCCTTCCTCTTTTCTTATCTACCAAACAACACAAAGTAATTTTTGTTTCATTTCCACATGGTAACCAAACAAAACATAGAATGGTAATGACTCATTCCATTACCTTATCTATTTCATTACCTCATTTATTCTTTTACCCCATACCAAACAGACCCTAGCGATAGGCCTGGCATATTGTGTCAGGTAAACACGAACACGACACGATAACTTATCAAGTCAGTTTTTCCAAACATGAACACGAAACTGTTTATAACATGTTAACACGATAAGACAAGAACTTGTTTGTAAACATTAACCTTAGAAACGTATCCACAAACCAATGAATGAAAGACTGAGTGGCGCCGAGGTTGAGAAGGAGGACAGGTGACGACAGACGGGTGATGGGTGACAGCGGACGGGAACGGTGAACGGGTAATGAGGACGGTGGAGTTGAGAAGGAAGAGGATGGATGACTGAGCGGTGTATATGTTCGTACTCTTTGATTTGAAAATTGAAAATTATGGTTCCTTGATCTTTAATCCGCATATGTATAAAGCATACCCACACCCCTTATATAATTTTTTTAAATAAAATTATTAATGTGTCTTAACGCGTGCTTAACATGTTAACAGGTCTTTTACTTATTTAGACACGAAACCTGTTAAGGCCTTACCGTGTTGATCTGTTTAAGACACGAAACCTGTTAAGATCAAACACGAAACCCGTTAAGATCGTGTAAGTTCGTGTCATGTTATCGTGTTCGTGTCTAAATTGCCAGCTCAAGGTATAGACGCCGTGTAGGTGTAGGAAGTTGGGAGTTCATTATTGTTAGCAATTCTAAATATATGTAAAACATAGTGCACTCATTAATGATAATTATTAGCGAAGAGTCCGTTATGTAGTGAGTAAATGGGTTAGCATTTTTTTCATTCATTAATTTTTGGTTAGCATAAATAATAATTACTATTAATGATTGCCAGTTGTCTATAACAAACAAATAAATAATTTTTTTTGAACGGTCAACGAATCAATTCCGAGCACTCTCGGGCATCCTTTTGGCGAATCAGGTACTCGAGAGTATCCGGGCCACCAATTGCCACCAGTTCCCGGGAAAACCCGACCACTCACCCGCCCGAAGGCACGACGGTGAAATAGTCGGTAAAACCGGTCGGGATCAGGACTCGAAACCAAGCCAATGGCCGGGTCATCCCTCATTTCCCCTCTACCAATGTCCTCCAAATGTAGCTAGTGAGAATTGAACCCAAGCCTCCCATAAAAAAACTTTAGGCCCTCAACCAACTGGACTACAAGTGTCAGACACAAATAAATAAATAAATAATAATAAGTTGTATCATAACAGACCAACAATCCTCCATTCAAGCTTTGCATTGGGTGACAGAGGCTTTGTGCCTTTTTAGGGAGAGACCATGATTCAATTCTTGACTCCGGTAATTAAGTGTAATTTAGGAGTAGGAATTATATGCCAATAAAAAAATTAAATAGACCAACAATCCTAATCTATTTTTTCTGCATTCTATTTCCTTTCTTTATATTATTTATTATCATCATATAAATCCAACGAGTATCAAAACATTAAAAAACCAACAATATAACGTGTTAGGAGGAATATAAAATAGCAACAAAACATAAATGTGGGTACCTTCGTTTCATCCAACATCCCAGCCGTTCATTACCACATGCATGTTCGGTGTTCCCACACTCACTCAACACTTATATTCATGTATTTGCTCTTCTTCTCTTTAAACACCTACTACCCATCCTTCTCTCTCTCTTAAATTCTCTCTCTCTTTAAACTCTTCCATTGTAGATGGATACCAAGGCCACAGAGACGCCATGCAAGATCAGAAAGAGGAGGTTTCCTACTACTTCCTCATCATCGTTCGCAAACAATAGTTTTGCGCAATTTCTATTAGAAAAAACGGATTTGAATGAACATGAGAAGTGTGTTGATCAATTGGATCGCAGTTTGCGCGACGAAAAAGAGCCGGATAAGGTGGTATTGCCTAAACCGGGAATTGATGATCTAGTGAATGAGGTAATTTATGTTAATTTATAGTTTTGTTACATACATTTTTATAGTTATGTTGTTGGTTATTTTTATAATTGCAAGTTGTTACACTTAACATGCTTATTATATTATTGTTTTGGGAAATATAAATTGTGCAAACATTTTGGGAAAACAAAGTAGTAGGTTAAGTGTATAATTAGCTTGCTCGAATTTCAATTAAAATGTATTATTAGCACAAGTTGATATGGCTTGTATAAGTTTATGGAGTGTTTCGAAGCTGAAAGTAGCTTGCTCTGATATCATGTTATTTGTCACGTAATATTGTTCTTGACTTGTTACCTGAATTTTATATAAAAACAAATAATTCACTGGCCCTAGCCAAAATTGAGTTGAATATGGCCGAATACGAGCTAAGCTTTTGGCTCATATTAGAGACTATGGGCCCGCTCGACTTGTAAAGTTACAGTACTGAGTTAAAACTGATATTGGTTCGGCTCAATTCAGTCACTCGTTAAAAAATGTAGGGTAGTTATAGATTGAGTGAACTTGTTAATATAATAATATCTCGGTTACGTTTTTGAAGTTTATAAATAATTAATATGTTAAATATACGGAAAAAATATATATTAATTAAATTACTATTTTTTGGACGTTTTTTACTCGTTTAGACAAATTCAGTTGTTTTATATGGTTGTTTGTTTTATATTATTTTAACGGTTTTGAGTCGTTACAAAAAAAATAAAACAAATCAGTAATAAATTGTATACAAATGTTTTAAAATTACTACACACATCACACATGCATGCCCATGTGTCTGTAACGTTTTGGCGCTTTGCAGGTAATAAATCCACACTACAGACAATCTTGTAACTTTATGGAGAAAGATGGTACCTTTGGAGGGACTTCCTTGACTTATAATACAAAACAATTTGAGGTAACTTGACTTTTTATATTTTACCATATGTCAATATTAATTTCGATTTAAGTAGTTACATCAAAACTTTTGTGCTTATAACGTGTGACACGAAAAAAATATAACGTGAAACTTATGGGTTTGGGTTTAGTTTAAACTTTAAACGGATTCTACTAAGTCCTATATTGAACTCACAAACTTGTTTAGCTAAATGTGTCATGTTTGTGCTGACCCGTGAATACATGTATCATGTTTCAATTCATGTGACCAACATGAATTTTGGATTCATGTTGTGTCCGGACTTCCGGTTCATGTCGGGTTTGAGAAGACAACCCACACACGAAACATGAATTTGGAAATGATATAAATGGGCTCGGCTAGGCTCAATTTTATACCAAACTCACAAACACGTTTAGTTGTAACGAGCGATTTCTGTGTCAACTTGGGAATACATATGTCGTGTTTGGTTCATGTGTCTAACGTGATTTTAAGGTTCATGTGGTGTTTTGATTTGCGTTGGGCTAAATACGACATTTCACAAACACAACACATTTTAAAGCTCTTTTTTGAGATCTCATGTTTGGTCCCTTTTACGGAATCATAAAATACCTTAACAATATAAACAAAACAAATGTTAATACAAATTTTTAAACAAAATAGAATCTTAATATATATGTTTTAAAGGGTGTTAATAATTTGATGTTTTTATGCATACCCCTTGCACTATAAGTCAGAAAGACAGCCAATAGTGGGGTCACACTCTGTATTCGTTGTTGAATTTTAGCTAATCTATAAGTATGGAGTTCAAACTTTAAAAGATTATATGAAAGAAAAATCTTTCGATTGATTATTCCAATTTTAACTACTTTTAAATAATATAAGTTTTTTTTTTAAAACAAAATCACATAATTGTAAAGTAACAAACATAAAGCTGACACATTCATAAAAGACTTACACAAGGTTAAATTTTTTTACTTGATTATGACCTTTTCAAGTTAATGGTTTTTGGCTATGAGTCGGATAACGTATCTATACTATTTAGGCTCCCCGGTGTGGGGTTGGGCATAGGGACGGTAAGGCCAAGCCAGGGGCATCAACACCGCCCCTGGCTCATCATCATCCTCAACGGCAATAGAATGCCGGGGTAGTCGTGCCTCCACCTCATCCATATACCACTTTTAATAATTTATAGCCAATGATGAGGCCCATCATCATAGTGCACACCACCCCCTTTGCCCATTATAATGAAGATGACACTCCCCACGGATATATTTGCCTACATAGAGCCTACGTGTAGTCCCATCATCATCCCTTCATACCATTCAGCCTTATAGATTTTCACATTTTATGAGAATTTGCATTTTTTACACAATATTTCTATGAAATGTCTAAGTGTTAATATTATTATTTTTTTAATTTTTTTCAAACATAAATTTTTTTTTTATCGATTCAACTAAACCAACCAACATTTTTTACAATGGTCCGCTGGTAAATGCACAACAAGTTACACCGCTACCCTTTTTTAAATAGCAAAACCTACTCTATTAATATACTTATTTATTTATTTGTTTTGACAGCTAAACTTGTATACCATAGATATTAAACCCCTGACTTCATACTACTTTAAACGTTATCTAACCAGTTACGAGTATTTTGTACTACTTTAAAATGATGGGCACTTGTTTATTAACCTATACATTTAGGAATTAGGAAGGGAAACTTCGCGCAAACCATATTTTAAATGATTTTGAAGTCGAATTTTAAAAAGGATAATATATTTAATAAACAGCCGATTTGTTCAAAATTATTTTGTAACTTTGTCTCCCAATTGTTGGGCCAGTCTCCATATAAGAATAATGTTCCCCATTTCATTCAATTACATTCAATATTATTAAATATAATAATGCAGACAATAAATATTTTGCCCATTTTACATTATGTATCAAGCAAGTTATTGATGGCCATATTCAACTTGCTAAAAAAATACAGGGCTCACCAATTAAGGGTGCGTTTGGTTCACAAAAATTGAATGGAATTCAATGGAACTGGAATTTGAATTCCAACTCTTTATGTGTTTGGTTCATTGAATTTGTTGGAATTGGAATTTCAATTCCAATCTTGTGTGATTAGTTGACAAAGGAATTGGAATTAGAATTGGAATTTGGTATGAATTCCTTCAAATTCCTTTACCTAAGGGAATTCAAAATCCTTCCAATATTAGAAGGAATTCAAGTCAATTTATTGGAATCTTCGAACGGTTGACATCATTTTGACCCGAACCGATTCGAACCGTACCATTTCAACGCGAACCGCTTAGATCCGAACCAATTCGGACCGTACCAGTTTCGACCGGTACCGTTTCGACCCGAACCGTTTCGTACTATACCAGTTTCGACCGGTACCGTTTCGTACTGTACCAGTTTCGACCGGTACCGTTTCGACCCGAACCGTTTCGTATTGTACCAGTTATGACCGGTACCGTTTCAGACCGTACCAGTTTCAACCGGTACCATTTTGGACCGAACCGTTTCGGACCAGTTTCGACCGATAGCGTTTCGGCCTGTACCGTTTCGCCCGTAACGTATCGGACCGAACTGTTTCGGAGCGTACCAGTTTCGGCCTGTACCGTTTCGGACCGAACCGTTTCGGACCAGTTTCAACCGATACCGTTTCGACCGGTATCGTTTCGACCTGTACAGTTTCGCCCGTAACGTTTCGAACCGTACCAGTTTTGACCGGTACCGTTTCGGCCCAAACCGTTTCGGACCAGTTTCGACCGGTATCGTTTCGACATGTACCGTTTCGGACCGTACCAGTTTTGACCGGTACCGTTTTGCCCGGTGCCGTTTCGCCCCGTACCAGTTTCAACCAGTACCGTTTCGTACCAGTTTCGACCGGTATCGTTTCGACATGTACCGTTTCGGACCGTACCAGTTTTGACCGGTACAGTTTTGCCCGGTGCCGTTTCGCCCCGTACCAGTTTCGACCGGTACCGTTTCAAACCAGTTTCGACTGGTATCGTTTCAACATGTACCGTTTCGGACCGTACCAGTTTTGACCGGTACCGTTTTGCCCGGTATCGTTTCGCCCGGTACCAGTTTCGACCGGTACCGTTTTCGACCCGAACCGGTACGGGTTGAAACGGTGCATGTCGAAACGGTACAGGTCGAAATTGGTACGGGGCGAAACGGTACGGTCAAAACTGGTACGGTCCGAAACGGTACATGTCGAAACGATACCGGTCGAAACTGGTGCGAAACGATAGAGGTATCAACAGTTCGGGTCAAAACGGTACTGGTCGAAACAGTACGGGCCGGTATTGGTCGAAACGGTATGGGTCGGTACGGGGCGAAACTGTTCGGGCCTGTACGGGCCACAATGATGCGGGTCGTGGGGGCAAGGGTGATAGATTCCAATTTATAACCAACCAAATACAATAATATAGGATTTGAGAATCCAATTCCAACAATTTCCAATTCCTTTTGAAATGTTTGAATTCCAAATCCAATTCATTCCAATTTCAATTCCTTCACAAATTCCAATTCCAAACAATTCCGCGAACCAAACGCACCCTAAGGTTTCATATAACAAAAAATCAAATCAGCCAAGTTGATAGCTCGTCCTGTAGGTTATAATAATACATATACATAACACATAGCCATTAAATCAGAAACAAAAAACTGCGGTTTCGAAAAACGACAAACCAAACCATTTAGGTAAGTGATTTGGCCGAATATGTAGGTTACCGCTTTGATGTTGAACAATTTGATTTTCTCCGTTACGCTGCCTTCCTGAGTTTCATTTAACAAAAGAAAACAAGGGATTTGGAAGGATATTAAGAAATAATCGTGTTCCAGAATTTTTTTTAAGGAGGGACATGGAAGGAAAATTTTGCTTTATTTCTTTCATTTTTCATCCTTCTAAATTAGAGAGATTTGGAAGGAAATGATTTTTTAAACATAAAACACCTACTTTTTTTTTCGATTTTTCCAACTCGGGAACACACTAGTTAACTAAATCTTTCATTTACATTCCCTCTTTTTTCTCTCCTAAATTCCATTTCTGTCCTTTTCGTAGGTTTATTAAACTCAGGAAGAGAGTGTTAAGAAATAAGTGCCCATTATAAACTTAAAATAGATGGTCAAGTGTTTGGAACCTTGAAATAACTGATCGGTTAAGTTGATTCAGTTAATTCGGTTAATATGTTGGTTATTGGTTCGATTTCGGTTACGTTCGGTTAGTTACCAAAAATAAAACTTGTGCAAAATTATAAACTTAAAATAGTTAGTCTAAGTGTTTTGAACCTTTTTCAAGAATACAAATAGATAAAAATAAATTTAAAATACATAGATATACATGAAAAGTACATGAAATACATAGAAAATACATGAAAATATGTTTCAAATACATGGATATACATGAAAACATATATAAATATATAACTATCGGTTCGGTTATTGTTATTTCGGTTATGGAAGAAGAGAAAACCATAACCGCAACCGTAACCGAATGATTCGGCTTTGGCCATATCTTACCGTAACCGATCGGTTAATTCGGTTTTCGTATGCGCACCCCTAATTTGTATTAAGCCTTTTGAAATGACATAATGGTTCATGATTTTGCATATACACAATCAACCAAACAGTCCAAAAACAAGAGAAACAATACATACAACAAAAGTTAAATGATCAAATCCAAGTTTCAAACCAAACCATAAACCCCACTAAAATTGAAGCTTTGAATCTCAAACTATTGTATGGTTCAGTCTATTTTAACTTGTCAACTATTGTAGTAAAAATATTTGCTAGTGTTTAAGATTATTATGATTTTTTTTTGGCCAGGGCAAATCAAGAACTTATGGCGAGACAGAAACCGTAACCAAAGATCATGGTCAACTAAAATCGACCCATCGGTTGGATGAAATCAAGCACTCGCTCACAGTGTCGAAAGAAATGCTCAAACTTCTAGCTCACGTTTGGGCCGCTGACACAAACCATGGTCCTCAGCATCCAACGAGCGTTTCCCTAGCCTCGACTCTGAACCATGAGCTCAACAAGGCGCGGTCTCATGTCAACAAGTTGATCCAAGAACAACGGTCGAACCAAACAAGTGCACACAAGACTGAAGAGCAAGACAAGATCCGTTTTGCAGTCAAGACCATATCACGTGAACTAGAGACCGAAAGGAAGCTTAGACGACAAGCTGAGCGGATGAATAAGAAACTAGGCCGAGAACTAGCGAATACAAAGTTGTCTTTAGCTAAAGCTACAACAGAAGCTGAATCTGAGAAACAAGTGACTGCGGTTTTGGATCAGTTATGCCAAAAGATGGTTCATAGCATTGAAGAACATAGAGTTGAGCTTGAAGAACTGAAGAAAGAGTCTGAACGGGTACGCGCAGAAATTGAAGAAGAGCGAGAAATGCTTCGTGTTGCTGATTTATTACGTGAGGAACGGGTTCACATGAAGCTCATAGACGCCAAACAGGAGTACGAGGATAAACATAAACAAGTGGATATTCTAGCACGTGACCTCGAGGAGCTTTTGGAAGCGGATAATGGCATATACCGTATAACACCTAGAGTTTTATCATGGTATCAGAGCATGGATTATAAGGGCGAAAACAAAAGCGCGAATGTCACAGTAAAAGTGGTCGATGGCAAAAACACCCTTGGAGAGGAATTTGGAAGCTTATCATGGTTTGAGAACAAGCATGAAGTTGTAAATGACGATATGGCAAACACGAACAATGAGGTTGCAGGTCGTAACTCTGACTGTATCGAGTGGGAATTTGGACTCGACATGAAAAATGACAGCGCAGAGTTAAACGACTGTTTGGAAGAGAGAGTTTTAGGGTTCTCGGGTTTGTCTACGACGAAGGAGTATGAAGACGAAATGGAGAGATACAAAATGATCAAGGATCTAAGAGACCGTATAGTATCCGGTTCTGTTCTTGCTTGAGACACCAGCGACTATCGATTACTGTCGATTTTATGTAAGTTGCTCAATAACGCGACTAAATGAATACAAAAGCGTTCGTTTGTTATCATCGAAAAAACACAAAAACACGTAAAAGATGTTCATTTTCATCAACTTGTCAAGTTGATGCATAACAAGGGAAAGTTATTTGTGAGAACCATCTGATGTGAATGAAACCGGAGTTGCTGGTTCGTCTCTCACAATCAAGCTAAGCACTTCGGGTCTTGCATAATGCCCAACCACGTCAAAATCAAACTTTGCCCGAGCAATTTCTCCAAGATCTATACCAAACGTTAGCCGTTAAAATCATCAAGAATTTTTCAAAACGTCGCATTTAGTTACAAATTTTTTAAAAAGCGCTTGGCCCGTCCCAACCCATCTGACCCACACATTTTGCCACCTCTAACGCAAACATTTTGAGCAAACGGAAACATTGACATACCTAAATCAGCTGTAATAAGTGCTTCACCGTCATAATTTGGTCCTGCAAGAACGACCCCTGCAGGTGAAATTATAACGCTGCCACCAGAACAAACTACAGAATCTGGTGTGAGTTCTTCATCTGTTCCAGTAAAATCATATTCTGGCGGTGCAGGGTAATCTTTTCTTCGGCAGAACTGGTTTGCTGATAAGACAAAACATCCACCCTCCAAGGCTATATGCGTCATTGATGCTTGCCAAACAGCCCTTGAATCAGCTGTTGGTGCGCAATATATTTCAATTCCTGTTCAACGATAAACATAACACGTAATTAGCATAATTATAAACTCCACAAAGTTTACGCTAATTTCTTTAGCGGGTCCAAACGGAATATTTTTACTTAGGTCTAAACGTGCAGGTTGAGTAGAACTACAAAAAATCCGCTTACTTTGATTTCTATAAATAATCAATGCTTGACGTATGACAAAAGTTACAAATATGATACGTTTCACACAGTGGCGAAGCTTGACCCGAATGTTCGGGGGGTCGGAAGTCACTAGTTTCAGGGGGTTGAAAACCAGTTTCGGGGGGACGAAACCCTATATTTCCAAAAATTTCTATACGAATACTATATAATCGGAACTTCTGTGAGAAAATTCGGGGGGGTCGGCCGCCCCCTCCCGCCCCAACTAAGTTGCGCCCCTGGTTTCTCACGTTAAAAAAGCACTTTCAAAGACTACACACTTCCAACCCGTTTGGCCCACTTGAACCGCTTGAGATCAATCATAATCCAAATCGACCAATTCATATAAATAACTAGTGTTCGACATATGATAAAATCAACGTAATTACAATAATAATCTGAATGTCAGAATATAAATACTATAGGTTTGTATGTATAAAAATGCAATTTTGGGTCGTTTTGGTCCATTTAAGCCGCGCGTTTTCTCTTCTAATAACGAATTGATTCGGCCCTTTTGACATGTTTAACATAATCATAACTAAAATCGGACTCATTTATAAATAAACAGGTAGAATTTGCTACTTTTAAGTTGGAATGTAGAGCAAACCTTTAGCATACATTGCTGTCCTTAACAGTGGCATTTTATTCTCCCAACAAATGGCGGCGCCAATCTTTCCAACTGGAGTATCAAAAACAGGTATATGTGACCCGTCACCGAAGCCCCAAATGATGCGCTCCAAAGCAGTTGGCATAAGCTTCCTATGCTTGCCAAGGTAACATCCTTGATTGTCGAAAAATAAAACTGTACAATAGAGAGTATATCCATCTCTCTCTATAACTCCCATCACTAACACAACTTTATATTTGCCCGCCATTGCCGCCAGTCGATCAACTTCAGGACCTGCATTTATGATAAAAACACACTTTAACACACCCAAACCACCAATACCGATTCAGTTGGTTATTTTGTTTAACGATTTGGTTTCTGCGCAACCCTATCTATCTGTAACCATGGGCAGACCTAGGTATAGTTCAAGGGGTGCAGGCGCCCCCCTTGAAAATAAAAATTTAGTGTAATTTGTAGGCAAAAATCTCGACCGCACCCCTTAAAAGTTTGGTTAAACCCTCCAATCGCACCCCTTGAAAATAATTCCTGAGTCCGCCACTCACTGTAACAATATTTGCATAGTTATACCAGGTACATTAATGGCTGCAGCATGATACTTCCGGAACTCTTCTTTACCCTTAGCTGTACGGTTACCGATTGTCACACCAAAATTCGACCCGCGAGGATATCCGCCAATAAACGCTTCAGGAAAGACAACTAACTGCGATCCATATGAAGCGGCTTCAGCTAGTAATCTCTCAGCCTTATCTGATGCAACATACAATTAGCAACTTAAGTTGGCACAATCTATATCGATATACATTAACACAAGAACCATCAAAATAACTGATTAACCAACATCAGCTAGTTTAAAAAACACAAGCTTGAATTGAAGTTATTATAGTTAGGAAGTGAACCGAACCAAGGGTAGCAGGGGTATCATAGAAGATAGTTGCAGCCTGTACAACAGTGGCCCGAACCGTTGGGCCAGAGTCGGAAGAAGCCATGTTGACTTCGGTGAAAACTGCAGTGCCATCGGTCTCGGTTGTTGGAATTAATGCCATTGATTTTCTTCCCTTCTTTTTGTGTAGGTCAAAACTAGTAAGCCCCTGTTATTGCTGCTTAAACACGAAAAAACATTCAACCAATCAACCCGTGTCCCGTCATTACATAAATACTTTCAAAGAATTGGTTGTATAAAAAACGCCATAATTTCTCGACGCCTAATTTGTTTTCACTAGGATAGGGTTTGCTATTCAAAAGTGGGTTGCGGCGCAACATATTGTCCTGCTGTACAAACTACCTTTATTGTGAACAGAAAATTCCAGATTCCAAAAAAAAAACATTATTTTAACACAAAACCCCTAATATCATGTTGTATAAATCTATGCCAAAAGCCCTTCGAGGCGCGCGGCAGCGCGCCTAGGTCTCTATGCTAAGTGAGGCACAGAGAAAACGCCTCGCTGCCATCTAGGCGCTCTGCCAACCTACAGGCGGGATTCCGGCACGATTCTTGTCAGATTTTTGTCAAATCCTGAAAATTCCGGAAAATTCTGCAAATTTCGGGCAAACAATGTCTGAAACATCCAAAAATGGCCTGTAAAAGTAGCCTAAACAAGACTAAAACATGTCTAAAACCCCAAAAGGTGATATATTTTTGTTACCCGGCCCTCGCTTTTTAAGCGCCTTGGACCTATGCCCAAAGCCTTTGCGTTAAAGTTAAAGTGCTGCGGCCTAGCACCTTTGACAACTATAGTATAAGTTAAAGGTTTTTCCCACAGTAGCCTAAAATTTCATTAGAGTATAAAAACATGAACAATGCAAAGGGCCTTATTAACATCAAATATAATTAAAAAAAAAAAAATTGAAATTCAATAGCCCTTAATATCAAAATTAGGGGTGTAAATAACATGTAGCGGCTCGAGAGCTACTCGGGATCGGCTCGGTAAAAAGCTCAAACGAGCCGAACCTTAACGAGTTTGAGCCCGAGCTTGAGCCTTACATACAAAGCTCGTATAGGCTCGCGAGCCTAAACGAGCCCAGACAAATGTTATATTTTTTTTATGTATGCGATTTTGTCCTACGAACATGTTCAATTTTAATTAATAATATTGGTGAGCCGAGCTTTTGCTCGTTTAAGCTATTGAAGCGAGCTCGAGCCGAGCTTTTAAGTCGTTTAAAATTATTTTTAAATTACGTCAAGCCAAGCCGAGCTCTTAGGTTTTACTTTCGAGCCGAGCTCGAGCTCAAAATAGTAGGCTCGAAACGAGCGGTGCTCGAGCCTCAAAAGGCCATGACGAGCCGAGCTCGAGCCTATTAAAGCTCGGGCTCGACTCGGCTCGTTTACACCCCTAAAATTATCAAAATCTAACTGCAGATAGGTTCTTCTATAGAAGCTAAAGTACATGAACAAGACTTTAATCCTAAAAATCCAATTTTTAAAATAACCCAATTTATATAATCCAAATAAATGTTCAAAAAGTTGAAAATATTGGACAAGAGACAGAGTTAATGTTTTAAACTTACACTGTAGTGGTCAATGTTTTATTTACCTGCAAAAGAAACGACGGAGAAGACTATGAAAGAGGTGTGTCTAGAAGGAAGCAAAGAATGTAATCTTCACCATACACAAACAATCGTCAACTAAAAAATCATGACCATAATAATATTAATTCTAGCAAGTTCAATTGGTTGGATTGTCTTATTTTTTAGATCCTCATTTATTATTTGCTTTTCTTTTTCAATGCCACTCAAATCTAGACATGTTTGTCAATTATCTTTTTTTTTTTTTTTTTTTTTTTAACGGTCAACGAATAAATTCCGAGCACTCTTGGGCACCCTATTGGCGAATCAGGTACTTGAGAGTACCCGGGCCACTAGGGCTGCAAACGAACTGAACTTTCAGCGAATAGTTCATGAACCGTTCGGCGGGAAGTTCGTTTGTGTTCGTTCATTTAGTAAATGAACGAACACGAACAAAAAAATTCGTTCGTTTAGTTAAGCGAACGAACATGAACAGAGGCCGCGTTCGTTCGTTTGTGTTCGTGAACATTCGGTAACGTGTTCGTTTATGTTCGATAGTTTAATGGAGTTTTTAATTTTTATAATTTTATTTTATATTCTTTATTTTTTATTTATTTTACTAAGTTAAATAAATAATTTATGAGGACTAAATATGTAAGACTTCAAGTTCAAATAAATGAAGATTTCAAGTTTAAGACGAGAGCTTAGTTTTTTGAGGCACTACTTTATTATGTTTTACCAATTACCAATATTATGTTACTAGCTTTTTATCCCGGGAGTGTCCCGGGGTTGAAAAATATAACCATTCTAATAATACTAATACTAATAATTATTACTCTTGTAATTAAATAAATAAAAAAATAACATTGCTATAAGGTGACACCATGTGTTGCAGTGTTACGCGATTCTTTCTCCTAACTTCTCTTGATAAAGTACACCTATCCATCTTTAGAAGATTAAAATTCCAATGATAGCATGACTATTGGACTGAATTTCAACACCGTAGATAAAAACATGGTTTAAAGAAAAAAACATGATTAATGAATAACCTGAAAAAAATGGTCATTTTTTTCTCCGTTTTTTATATAGCACTATGGTACTCGTTGGAAAGATAATAAAACGCTCGTTAATTTGGTATAATTTTTTTATTTAAAAAATCTCGAATATAAAAAATATTAACGTTTAAAAATTATGGGAGGAAACATAAGAGAGAAAAATTTAAATTTGTTTTTAAATTCTTTTTTCCTAAAATAACTCAATTTATTTTTAGTAATTGAGAATTGAGAGATAGAGAGATAAATTTAGGGTTTTATGTTTATTTTTTTAATTAAAAAAGGAAATAATTCAAAAACACTAAAATCTTTCAATTATGATGCCACGTGGCAGTTTCATGAAGAGATTGAAGGCAACATTGCACGCCACGTCTGTCACACCCTCAAAATCCACTTGCGGAGTTTTACCGCGAGGCGTATGACAAACCAGGATCCAAACCAACGATCACAATAAACAAGTCTAAATGAACATATGCAATTTAAGAAAACATAGTTTAAAATCCCCAATTACAGCGGAAGCTTATTCAAAACATAATCCAAAATAATCCCAGTGTTCAACGTTTGTAAACATGCAATCCTAACTAGACGCCGTGCAGACGCGTGCGCCCTAGTTCCATTGTGCTACCTTAGCGACCTGAGAAAACATGTAAAAGTTTACGTCAGCACAAAAATGCTGGTGAGTTTACAGGTTTTGTAATCCAAGTACCAAGTTCAACCTGTCCATACTATAACAAATCGAAAACCAAAGTACGCTAGCTAGGCGTATGTTTTGTTACTATCACGATTGGAAAACCATTACTAACTCGCAAACCAGATGTCGTGCCCGATGTAGTAACCTGTTGTTCCTGTTTGAGACAATATGCACCCGCCGACCCTCCAAGTCGACGAGCAGGGTTGGTCACTCCCAATAGCGCTATTCACATTTCCCCGTTGTGCAAACCCGCACATTCATGGTTCCCCCCGGGACTTCCAAAGATCGTATAGTAAACAATAGAAACCCATAGTATGACAGTAGTTACCAAACATAAGTTTTAACACATGTTTTCTCCCCCGAAAAGTGAAACCAGTTAAAAGAGGGGCCGTAAACTCACCTTAAGTTGCGTTACTCCGTAACACGAATAAACTCAGCAGCTATGCTAGTCCCGTAAAGCGGCGACCTAACATATGACAGTTACAAGTACTTAGACTAATAACCCGCAGGTTAGTTAGTCCCTAGATGTCCAGACCATAACCAAGATCGTTTGAAAACACCGTGACTGTTTAACTGACCCAATGTACAAGACTCGACATCCCATTGGTGACCCGAGACTCCCCGTGTTATGTTTACGCTCCCAAACAAACAATCATGCAATCACACTTAACATACGTTAACGACCAACCAGTTATAGCACGTAGTTCACGTATCACAGAATTACATCCAAACATATGTTACCAAGTTATTAGATATGTTACGGGGTTCCTAGCATGTTCCTAGATGTCAAATCGGGTCTCGGAATGCTAATTTACACTTACAGCAGCAGTACACGCGATTAGGAAAAGTCAACTAGCATTTAGGTTGGTCAACAGGCATTTAGGAAGGCTAATCGCATGTAATATAGGCATTTAGGGTCATAAGACATGTAAATCTTGAGTTTATAGGCGATTAGGGCTATAAGACATGTATTTCAGGACTTAACTAGCATTTAGGATCACAATTGCATGTAATAGAGGCATTTAGCCCCCAATTGCATGGTATATAGGCGATTAGGGCCTCTTTATAGGCGATTGGCCTCCTAATCGCCTATAACATAGGCGATTAGGGTTGCTAATCGCCAATAACCCAGCTGTTCCGGTTTTTCGCGCGTTTAACACTCCAAATCAGATCCAGAACGCGTGTAATCATCCAATATCAATCCAACAACTATACCAAACATGTTTAAACCAAAATCCATCGTTTAGACTCGTATTATCAGCCCTGCATGCAACTATGTAATCCAAACACAATACACATAGCATGAAACATCACATTAACATGCATAACTATAACCCTAATGAACAATTACTCAGATCCTATCATCATGCCATCATTATTAATCTGAAACTAACCTAATAACATGTAATCATCCATCTTGAATCATAAAAACCCTAGCTTTTAATCATAAACACACATAACACATGTATGATAGATAGAATCCGATTAACAACACTTATTAACGATTTTCAGAAAGCTTATTTGTTTTAGAACAGGTCTGGACCATTAGGTATTTAATAAAAACGTTAATAAAGATTGCATGGATGGAAACCACACCTTAGATTTGGGAAAGATTGATGAAATAAGCTTGAAACCTTGTGTTTTGATCAAAAATCACGTTCCAGAGGTTGTGTGTGTGTTGGGGCGGGTTATGGGACGACTAGGGTTGATATTATGAGGTTTAGGAGGTTAAGCATTGTATTTATAGTCGTTTTTAGTCGTCCAGCACGTCCCATGCGATTATGCAGCAGCTTTATGCGATTAGGGTGGCTAATCGCATGACCTCCATGCATTTGGGGTCTAATCGCCCCTTATGGCATGCGATTAGCCCCCAATCGCCCTTAATGTTGCCCACTCGCCCTCCCTATAGGCGATTAGCCACCCCTAATCGCCTATAGGGGCTGGTTCCTTGTATTTTGCGCGTTAAACCCCGTTTTAACATACGTTAACACATTTTCACATACCGACAAGTCACATAATGATTGTAAACACATAACACTTGCAAACAAACATATTCACACTCGTTAACCAATTCCCGGGACTCGAGACTTGTATGTTCCCTATGCCCTGACGATTCTACGAATCGTCACCATTTGTACACTTGGTTAAGGACTGACATCTAATGAACCTCTAGACCAACATCCAATGATCTTCTAGACTAAACCGATAGTTCCCAAACCATAACACGACTTAACTAACCCAGTTAAGTATAATATACGCATGACTCGCTAAGGTAGACTTTCATCTAGACAATGTTATTAACCAGAATTTGCCGGGTGTCACATCATCCCCACGTTAAAAGAACTTTCGTCCCGAAAATTGCACAGTACCCAAAAGGAATAACAAAAGAAACAGACAAAAGATAGAAACCAAGAGAGAGATTTACCCGAGTTGTCACATCATCCCCACGTTAAAAGGAATCTCGCCCCGAGATTCATTCAGCTGCAGTGGAGACATATCTCGATTCGAACGCTTCCTTAGGAAAGAGATGAGGATACTTAGACTTCATCTGATCCTCCCGTTCCCAAGTGTACTCTGGTCCCCGGTTCGAGTTCCAGCGAACCTTCACAATGTGAATCTTACTATGACGTAGGCTACGAATCTTGTAATCCAGAATCTCAACAGGTTCCTCCACAATCCGAAGACGATCGTCAACCTTGATCTCTTCCAGTGGAACAATGAGAGACTCGTCAGCCAGACACTTCTTCAGGTTGGACACATGGAAGACGTTATGTACGTTACCGAGCTCCGTCGGTAAATCAAGACGATATGCCACCGGTCCAATCCGTTCCAGGATCGTAAATGGACTGACATACCGAGGGTTGAGTTTGCCACGCTTCCCAAAGCGTATGACGCCCTTCCACGGTGAAACTTTCAGAAGTACCTTGTCATCAACTTGGAATTCCAATGGTTTGCGACGCTGATCGGCATAACTCTTTTGCCGATCCCATGCCGCTGCCAACCGGTTACGAATCTGTACGATCTTTTCTGAAGTTTCGTACACTAGTTCAGGCCCAGTGAGTTGACTCTCACCCACTTCAGCCCAACAAAGAGGAGAACGACATTTCCGCCCGTACAGTGCCTCGAACGGAGCCGCCTTGATACTCGTATGATAACTGTTGTTGTAAGAGAATTCTACTAACGGTAGATGGACTTCCCAACCCTTGCCAAAATCGATCACACATGCCCGCAGCATGTCTTCTAAAGTTTGAATCGTGCGCTCACTCTGACCGTCAGTCTGTGGATGATAAGCTGTACTCATGTCTAGTTGGGTACCCAAAGCCTTGTGCAACGACTTCCAGAAGTGAGAAGTAAAATGGGAGTCACGATCCGAGATAATAGAAACCGGCACCCCGTGCTTAGAAACAACTTCCTTCAGATAAAGACGAGCCAAACGATCCATGGTGTCGGTCTCTTTAATAGCGAGAAAATGGGCTGATTTTGTCAACCGATCAACAATCACCCATATCTTATCATTCCCGCTTGGTGACTTAGGAAGTTGCGTGACAAAATCCATTGTAATCCGTTCCCATTTCCACTCCGGAATTTCAGGTTGTTGCAAGAGACCCGACGGTTTCTGGTATTCCACCTTGACCTTAGCACAGGTCAAGCATTTGCTCACGTATGAGGCTATATCCGACCTCATGTTTGGCCACCAGTAAAGCACTTTCAGATCTTGGTACATCTTATCCGAACCAGGATGAATAGAATACCGGGACTTATGAGCCTCATCTAGGACAAGCTCCCGTAGTCCTCCGAATAAAGGAACCCATATGCGTTCTGTGAAGTAGTGCAGGCCATCAGGCCTTCGCTCGAGGTGTTTGTCGGCACCGTGCATGGTTTCAGCTTTAAGGTTTTCCTCCTTCAAAGCTTCTAACTGGGCAGAACGGAGTTGATCAGGTAGAGATGAATGAATGGTGAGTTGCAACGCCCGAACGCGACGAGGTTTAGTTGATTCCTTCCTGCTCAAGGCGTCTGCTACAACATTCGCCTTGCCAGGATGGTACTTAATGGCACAATCATAGTCGTTCAGGAGTTCAATCCAACGACGCTGTCGTATGTTCAAATGTTGTTGGTCGAAAATATGTTGAAGACTCTTGTGATCGGTGTAGATGGTGCATTTGGTACCGTACAAGTAATGTCTCCAAATTTTCAACGTGAATACCACTGCACCCAACTCCAAGTCATGGGTGGTGTAGTTCTTCTCGTGCACCTTGAGTTGACGAGAAGCGTACGCAATCACTTTCTCGCGTTGCATCAACACGCAACCGAGACCATGAATAGAAGCATCACAGTAAACAACGAAATCATCAGGGCCTTCAGGTAAAGACAAAATAGGAGCAGAACAAAGTTTAGACTTCAGTTCTTGAAATGCCGACTCTTGTGGTTCACCCCAGTCGAATTTTCTATCCTTCTGAGTAAGAGTGGTCAGGGGTTGAGCGATTTTCGAGAACCCCTGAATGAAACGACGATAGTAGCCCGTAAAGCCTAGGAATTGCCGCACCTCAGTTGGCGTCTTTGGTGCTCCCCAGTCCTTGATCGCCTCGATCTTAGCTGGATCGACATGAATTCCTAGTTCATTAACCACATGTCCTAGGGACTGAACCTCGCGTAACCAAAAGTCACACTTTGAGAACTTGGCGTAAAGTTGTTCCCGTCGTAAGAGTTCCAAAACCAAACGCAGGTGTTCCTCGTGTTCGGTCTTGTTCTTGGAGTAAATCAGAATATCATCAATAAACACAATGACGAACTTGTCAAGATATGGTTTGCAAACGCGGTTCATCAAATCCATGAAAACCGCCGGTGCGTTCGTGAGACCGAAAGGCATGACCAAGAATTCGAAATGGCCGTAACGTGTACGAAAGGCAGTCTTTGCAACGTCAGCTTCCCTTACGCGCAACTGGTGATAACCGGACCTCAAATCAATTTTTGAGTAATAGCTAGAACCCTGGAGTTGGTCGAATAGATCATCAATACGTGGAAGAGGATAACGGTTCTTGACGGTCAATTTGTTCAATTCTCTGTAGTCCACACACAATCGGAAACTTCCATCCTTCTTCTTGACGAATAGAATCGGGGCTCCCCAAGGGGAAGAACTCGGTCTGATGAAACCCTTGTCCAAGAGTTCCTGTAACTGACTAGATAATTCCTGCATCTCGGGAGGTGCAAGACGGTAGGGGGCCCGAGCAATAGGAGCAGCCCCTAGTACAAGATCAATACCGAACTCGACCTGACGATGGGGAGGAAGACCAGATAAATCATCAGGAAATACATCAGGAAACTCGCGTACAACAGGAATATCGTCGATCTTCTTCTCATCGCTAGAGGAAACAGATAAAAGCGCCAAAACGGCCGAATAACCCTTTCGAAGACACTTAAGGGCCTTCATGCTAGAGATGATGTTTAGCGGAACACCGCCCTTGATACCGTACACAGAAAGGAATTCTCCATCAGGGAGAGGAATCCGAATAATCTTGTCGTAACAAACGATCTCCGCGCGATACAAAGACAACCAATCCATGCCTACCACAACGTCAAAACTACCCAAAGGTACCGGCATAAGGTCGATGGGGAACGACAAACCCGACAACTCTAGTTGACACTCCCGAAGGATACAAGTAGCTTCAATCTTTTTACCGTCAGCCAACTCAATAATATACTTAGCCTCTAATGGTACGGGTACTACATCTAGCAGTCGACTAACTTCCACAGATATAAAACTCTTGTCGGCACCAGAATCAAATAAAACACTAACAGAGCGATTATTGAGAAGGAACGTACCGGTAACTGTGTCAGGATCCTGTCTAGCATCAGCGGCTCCAATGACGAAGGCACGTGCATTCTTGCCGCCGCCCCCGTTGTTTCCGTTACCGTTGTTCCCGCCCTGCTTCAGTTTCGGGCAATCTTTCTTGTAATGCCCAGTCTCCCCGCAGTTGTAACATCCTTGTCTTCCCGTAGTTCCTTGAGCAGCAGGAGCCGGGGTATTGCTTGGGGCCTGGGTCGATGGAAGTGTAGCCCGACAATCTTTAGCAAAATGCCCAATTCGCTGGCAGCGATGGCAACGATTACTGTCGCAGTTCCCTTGATGATGACGCCCACACTTGTTGCATTTAGGCAGTTTTCCCGCATAACCACCCTGTTTGTTACCCGAAGAAGAAGAACCCCCATTATCGAACCTCTTACCCTACTGCGCTGGCCCAGATCCTTTCCCCTCGTTTTCCCACTTACGCTTGTTATTCTCCGGGGCCTTAACAGTCGAACCCTTAGCAGGCAAAATACCCTCATTCACCTTCAAGTTGGTCATCCTATGAGCCGATCGGACCACCTCTGAGTATGTAGGATGATTTCCCGCAGCCACTAACCCTGCGATTTCTGGTACTAACCCTGAGACATAGTGTTCAATCCTCCTGTACTCTGGCACATGCAGATCAGGACACAGCACTGCCAACTCATTACGCCTCACCGTATACTTCTCAATTTCAGACCCAGTCATCTTGAGGTTCCACACCTCGTGCTCTAGCTTTTGCACCTCTTCCCTTGGACAGTACTCACGCTTCAGCAGTTGCACAAAATTCTCCCAAGGCATAGCATAAGCCTCCCCAATACCCATGTTCTGAGTGATGTTATTCCACCAGGTCAAAGCAACATCCTGGAATAACGCAGCAGCATACTTAACTCGATCCTCTGGGAGACAGTTGCACATCAGAAACACTGACTCCACCTTCTCCAGCCACCTAAGCAAGCTCACCGCACCCTCAGTGCCAGAGAATTCCTGAGGCTTACAGTCCCGAAACATCTTGTAGGTACACATAGGTGGGGGTGGGTTAACAGGACCACCTGAAATGAAACGCGTGAGGAAACACGACGAATGTAAACAAGGTTCACTAATGAGGCAAAAATGGATAAATCAACTTACCACCACCATTGTGCCCTAACTGGAAGGCAGCTTGTAGCAAGTTGTTCAGATCTTCCTGTGATAGGTTAACACCTCCACGACCACCAGCACCACCGCGACCACCACCACGTCCACCATTGCGACCACCTCCACGTCCTCCTCGTACTCCAGACATGATTCTGGCAGAAAGAACGAGAAAATTTAGTTTCGCAGCTAATGATAACCACTAACGTTTACAAGATCAAAGCTAGATCCAATCCAGGACTATCCATTCGAACCCAGAGCTCACCAGGGCTTTCATGCATTTCGGTTTATGATTTTGTGTGCACCCAAAATGATAAACCGCTCTACATGGTCCTCCAAGTGTTCTCCTAGTTCAAAGTTCAAATCACCGAACATAGACTCTTAGCTATACACCGTAATGCTACGGTAGTTTATGGCAAGTGTTTCTATTGGAGTATGAAAGGGAGATGCCCGAGCCTTGGACAAATCTCAAGAGTACACGACTTACTCCAATATACTACACTGCCTAGAAAGTAAGTGACCCGACCTAAGATAGAACGGATGATGTAACATAGGAAGATCAAATGATTTAGAGACACCCCGACAAGACCATACGTAAACCACCATAACGTTAGTACTATGTGATCGTCTAGTGTGTGCGACTCGGCTATAGACTAGACTCTACATGCAGTCCTAGTTCACTATAACCATTGGCTCTGATACCAATTTGTCACACCCTCAAAATCCACTTGCGGAGTTTTACCGCGAGGCGTATGACAAACCAGGATCCAAACCAACGATCACAATAAACAAGTCTAAATGAACATATGCAATTTAAGAAAACATAGTTTAAAATCCCCAATTACAGCGGAAGCTTATTCAAAACATAATCCAAAATAATCCCAGTGTTCAACGTTTGTAAACATGCAATCCTAACTAGACGCCGTGCAGACGCGTGCGCCCTAGTTCCATTGTGCTACCTTAGCGACCTGAGAAAACATGTAAAAGTTTACGTCAGCACAAAAATGCTGGTGAGTTTACAGGTTTTGTAATCCAAGTACCAAGTTCAACCTGTCCATACTATAACAAATCGAAAACCAAAGTACGCTAGCTAGGCGTATGTTTTGTTACTATCAC
The DNA here is from genome assembly GCA_030844895.1 of Ambrosia x helenae. NCBI lineage: Eukaryota > Viridiplantae > Streptophyta > Magnoliopsida > Asterales > Asteraceae > Ambrosia > Ambrosia x helenae. The sequence goes on along the minus strand of CM061234.1, from coordinate 39,050,656 downwards.
GATTGGAAAACCATTACTAACTCGCAAACCAGATGTCGTGCCCGATGTAGTAACCTGTTGTTCCTGTTTGAGACAATATGCACCCGCCGACCCTCCAAGTCGACGAGCGGGGTTGGTCACTCCCAATAGCGCTATTCACATTTCCCCGTTGTGCAAACCCGCACATTCATGGTTCCCCCCGGGACTTCCAAAGATCGTATAGTAAACAATAGAAACCCATAGTATGACAGTAGTTACCAAACATAAGTTTTAACACATGTTTTCTCCCCCGAAAAGTGAAACCAGTTAAAAGAGGGGCCGTAAACTCACCTTAAGTTGCGTTACTCCGTAACACGAATAAACTCAGCAGCTATGCTAGTCCCGTAAAGCGGCGACCTAACATATGACAGTTACAAGTACTTAGACTAATAACCCGCAGGTTAGTTAGTCCCTAGATGTCCAGACCATAACCAAGATCGTTTGAAAACACCGTGACTGTTTAACTGACCCAATGTACAAGACTCGACATCCCATTGGTGACCCGAGACTCCCCGTGTTATGTTTACGCTCCCAAGCAAACAATCATGCAATCACACTTAACATACGTTAACGACCAACCAGTTATAGCACGTAGTTCACGTATCACAGAATTACATCCAAACATATGTTACCAAGTTATTAGATATGTTACGGGGTTCCTAGCATGTTCCTAGATGTCAAATCGGGTCTCGGAATGCTAATTTACACTTACAGCAGCAGTACACGCGATTAGGAAAAGTCAACTAGCATTTAGGTTGGTCAACAGGCATTTAGGAAGGCTAATCGCATGTAATATAGGCATTTAGGGTCATAAGACATGTAAATCTTGAGTTTATAGGCGATTAGGTGTAAGACCCTAACCCGTAATCACGCAATTATTGCCTAATCTTACGGGTTTTGACCTTAACTAAAAACCACTCCCGATTAAAACTTTGAAATTTTCTTTATAAGTCAACCCATTAAGATCAAATACATGTTTGATTCACACAAATTTTACTTTTTAATAGTTGAAACATATTTTAAGATGTTGCGTTTTAACGGGAGTTCCTTAGATTCTAGTGCGGAAGCTTGTTGAGTGTTCGGGCGTGTTCGGTTCTTCTCGCGACTTGATCCTTGCTCCGGGTCGTCCCTTGAATGTTTACCTAGCACCATCACACAAAGAATGGTTAGTGGGTTGTCAATAATACATTTGAACTAGTGTGAGAGTCGTTACACGTCGAAGCGGACCAAACCAGGCCCAACGGCCCTTTATCAGGAGAACAAACTGCTGCAACTTTTGCGCAGCAGCTGTTCGGATCGCTTTTACCCCTTCTAAAACCCAAAATCCGACTTCGACTTTCAAATGAGAATTGTTCTACGCTCCGAGAGCTTTCCAGGCATATAAAGAATACCTCCTAACGATTTTTCTACGATTTTATACGCAATTTTAAAGTTCGTGCTGACGTGCAGGTCAAAGCGCGCGGCCGCTCGGCCTCTGTGAGCTGCCGCTCGAAGCTTCTGATGTGATTTTGGTGATTTTTAAGCATGGGAATCATGTCGCAACCGCATTTGATGATTCCCGAAGCCTAAGTAATGACTCGCCGACTAAATAAACCTTTGTTTGACTGAAATTATGGTCCGGTTTATGTCGCCATGATCCGGTTCTTAGTTTTGAATGTTTATGGCGACTTTTACCCAATTTGACCCATTTAGGCATTTAACTTATCCAAACACCATTTGACCATGCGCAATGCATCTAGTTTATGTTGTCAAGTCATTATACACTTGATCAACTAAAGTGTTTGTCCGATTTGTTTCATTACGACTTAGATTCTTAGAATTCAACCTTTATTAATCCTTTAAATCCCCAAAATGCCCCTCATGACCAAATCTTTCAATTTAGCCATTCGTGGCGAAACTTCTTGTTTCAAATCCAATGTTTTTAACTCAATGACTTGTTTAAAAACCTCTAAGTCCTTCCGGACTTAGAGTTTCATCCTTTCTCAAGTTTTCACTTGTTTTAGTTGATTCTAAGCGCATTAGCGTGCATTAGACATAGTTGTGGAAATAACTTACTTGATTTGCAACCACACTTCATGTGGGTAGTTTTAGTACCCATGTTGCTTCGCCCGAAGGTGTTTTATTAGCTACGGACTTACCGGGTGCCCGTGTCCCATATTCATACCTTGTGCTCATCCTCCATGATTCTTAACATCAAGCATGCATACACGAGTGCGTTTACCTGCGTGATTTCTAGATAGACACATTAACTTCTCGGAACTCAAATGATAATAGCATACCATTTGATCCGTAAACCTCAAGAATCTCAATGCTTGGAAAACAAGCATCAAGTGTTGGACTTAAATGATGACGAATTCACCATATGACCCGTTTAGACCCATAGTTCATGATACCATGTTACCCAAGTTTTTATTATGGTTCAAGTGACACCAACTTGACCCGTTTAACACCATTCTTAACGGCTTCATTCAAATGCTTTCATTTAGATTAAAACATCATTTTTCACATATCTTTATTTATTGACCCGTTTGATGGATTTCACCATTTGGTCATTACACATTGTCCTGATTAAGGTCATAAACCACGTTTTGTATTGAGTGCACATAAGGTGACCCATTAATAGCTTCTACCCCTTGGGGTTTATCTTTATCACACATTCGAGATTTAAGACTAATATCTACAAGAATTAAGCTATGTTATAGTACATTGGTGTAAGTAAAACTTACCTCGCATCCATTCTTGTTTCCATAAGTATTCGCCTTGCATCCGTTTGACCCGTTTGCTCCCTCTTGGTTGTACCTAACTTGGGGATGAGTCAAACTTGTCTATTAGAATACATAATATGGAATTTTGTTCACTATCCATAACATCATGTATTCATTATCATTTCTAGCTAAATCCATAGCCATTTTCTTACATATCTAGTTAAGATTAACTCATCTAGGCATTTCATCAAACACTTGGTGTGCATCCACCAATATACTTAGTTTTCAACATTCTAAGTTTAACCAAAGCACAACCGATTGTCCAATTGACATCATAACATGTTATTTAGGCTTTTTAGCCAAAATTCCTCATTAAGAAAACTCATAAGAGTTAACTAAATCATTAAACATAAAGGGTTTCAACCTAGAGGTGAAACCCCAATTTTCACATATTCACATAATCATATGAGTATAATCAAATACACAATTAAAATGAAATTCATAACCAAATTAGACTTGATTGAGGTTCCCTAAGGTTAGAAAAACCTCCATCAACATAAACCTTCACGTTTTTGTGAAAACCCTAGTTTTTCACCATGATCAAGAATGAATCTTACATCAAATTAAGCCAAATAAAAGGTACCTTAGGGTGATTGGACCTTAGATACTTCGTTTTTGTGTAATGCATAGGCTTCCCCTTTGATTTGCCTTGAGTTGGAGCAAGAAATTGGAGGTTTAAGGTTTGGTTGGTGAAGGAGTTTGATCTCCTGATGTGGAGATCGATCAACACACACACACAAGTGTGTTTTTGATTTTATTAAATTTTATTAATAAAACTAGTTTTACCACATTAGCAACTATAGTCCCTCCAAATATCCCCGAGTGTCATTTTCGTATAAAAACTAACTCATAAGCTAGTTTCAAACACCTTTTATTAATTTATAAACATAATATTATTAACTAGGTTATTTCCATACTAGAATATAACCTATATTCTTATACTCTAAGTCTCGTGTAAATATTTTGCTAATCACGCCTAATGGCGTAGTTAGGCGAACAAATGGTTTTGGGGTGTTACAAGTCTACCCCCCTTAAAGAGGTTTCGTCCTCGAAACCTTTCTTGTGTTGTTGCTTTGGTTACACCAAAGAACCTTTGTGTCTCTAATCAAGTTTGTGCATCGCTCAATCCCTTGACATTCTATAGTCTAACGAGTAGTACTATATACTTATTGTTTGTATCCCTTTACTCGGCTTTCTAACTTTTATTATATGGAAGCTTTAGCTTTCATAATACGACTTGAGTCATCCTATTATTTCGGTTAACTAGGGGCAATATCTACATACTTACCCCCTACCCGACATTTTAGCTACTTATGTTCTTCATAGGTCTTCCCTAGATCCGTAGACTATCCCCGTCTACTATTATCCCGAATGATGTAATGTTTTAAGGGGCCATTCTATCATGCACCTTAGAGCATCTACTGTAATACTCGATTGTAGCATGCATACACATACAGGTCTATGCTTCTATTACTAACAAGTAATTTGTCTTGGTTCCCAAGACTGACCCGACTTTTTAACATAGCCGTTTTCTAGCTTCTTGGATTCACCCCCGAATCCAATCCTTGTTTCTTTTTGGTTTGCTATAATATTATAACAACCTTGCTTTACACTAACATTTTCCTTTCTTTGGCTAATCCTTACTTTAAGAATTTGCCATTTATTTGGTTTACCCAAGTTCCCGTTTTGCTAACTCGATTGGTGGTCATTGCCCCAACCGACCCGTTTAAAGACTTTTGAGTTTTCAGAGTTCAAATCATGTATTTATTTAGAATGATTATTTTCTAAAAATCCTTTTTCTGATTTACCGATCTCAATATAATTGAGGTCGGTTTTCTTTTCATAAAACGCGGTTTCGAATAGTCATTACTACGTATTGTATCGACTAATTTCCTGTTATCACGGTTTGCATCAGATTGTAATAACTATACAATCCAACCGTTATTACGTTTTGTATTAAATCGTACCAACAATACAATCTAATGTTGTTGCAGTTTACACTTTCTCATCCTTAACCCGAGGGTTGAATGATTTACTGATTTGTCACGGCCCAAGACCGTTGTTTATGATCATGTTTTTGCACTTTTATTCAACCAAGTTCATGACTTTGATTGAGAGTGCAACTGCCTTGGTCTCTACAACCCGCTCGGGATTGCTTATACCTTGGCTTATTAGTTTATAATTGTCACTGACTCGAAAGTCCAGTTGACCCATGGATTTATCACGGCCCATGTCCGTTGTTTATGATTTATCAACCAAAACCGTAGTTATGATTGATTTACTGAAGCAATACCTCGGCCTCTACGATCCCCACGGGTCGCTTATACCTTGGTTTTTCCTTGCCTCTCTGTTTATCATGGCCCTTCGGGCCATATTTGACTAATCCATGATTGTCCCGACACCTCACACTTACTTAGACCTTGTTACATAGGTTGTATATGTATCAATTGTAAGAAACCCATAGTATCATACGTTTAACACTTACCTGGCCAGGGTAAGCAATCCGCATATGATACACATGGACTTGTTATAATTAGTACATCACATCCTATGTAAGCAAGGCTTCAACTCATGCTTGTGTCCCTTATTTGATTTGGTAAAACTCTTCCTTGATAAATTATTCAATGTTAGGTTTTACCTTCATCCATTAAGAAAAAGCGATGTGTTTTCAATTTAATAAGCTTTGTGTGATCACACTCATTGGTATGATCACAATGCCTTTCTAAACATTAGTTTGGGATGATTACCCCCAACCCGGTCTCGATGTTCAAGTTAAGTTTGTGCATTGATCGTTTTATTGTGAACTATGCACCTTTCACATTTTTCCTATTGCTTGCATATGCAATTACCACTCTTCAGGTGATAATTGCATACTAATGCACCTACTATGGTTTCGAGCATGTACCTGTTTGATACTTGCTCCCGTGTTCTCTTTCGTTACTGATCCATTAGCCCGAGTCGTTACTTGACTTGGTCCTTAGTGAGCATGCTATCAGCCGTGCTCCCGAAACCTCTACAACCTCGTTTGGTGAATCATTTGATCCTCTCTCGATCAAATAAGATGTTATCATCCCTGTCACATTTATAATTTCAATTAATTAGTAACATGACATTTCATTATTAGTATGCATCACTGCAATAGTGATGTTAGAATTCTTGTTATACGAGATTATCGTTGCCCGAATCAATCTTTTGGATAGGCCCCATGAGTACCTAACCTACACGATATAACTATTGATTACCTATAACAATTTCCGATCAAAACGGATGGTCATTATAGGTATTACTTACCGGATTCCTCGATCAAGTCTTGAACCGAACACCCTTCAACACTTTGAGCGCACGGTTTGAGTCCAAGTATCCTTCCCGACACTCGGATCCCTCAAACCTATGGCTCTGATACCACTTGTAAGACCCTAACCCGTAATCACGCAATTATTGCCTAATCTTACGGGTTTTGACCTTAACTAAAAACCACTCCCGATTAAAACTTTGAAATTTTCTTTATAAGTCAACCCATTAAGATCAAATACATGTTTGATTCACACAAATTTTACTTTTTAATAGTTGAAACATATTTAAGATGTTGCGTTTTAACGGGAGTTCCTTAGATTCTAGTGCGGAAGCTTGATGAGTGTTCGGGCGTGTTCGGTTCTTCTCGCGACTTGATCCTTGCTCCGGGTCGTCCCTTGAATGTTTACCTAGCACCATCACACAAAGAATGGTTAGTGGGTTGTCAATAATACATTTGAACTAGTGTGAGAGTCGTTACACGTCGAAGCGGAACAAACCAGACCCAACGGCCCTTTATCAGGAGAACAAACTGCTGCAACTTTTGCGCAGCAGCTGTTCGGATCGCTTTTACCCCTTCTAAAACCCAAAATCCGACTTCGACTTTCAAATGAGAATTGTTCTACGCTCCGAGAGCTTTCCAGGCATATAAAGAACACCTCCTAACGATTTTTCTACGATTTTATACGCAATTTTAAAGTTCGTGCTGACGTGCAGGTCAAAGCGCGCGGCCGCTCGGCCTCTGTGAGCGGCCGCTCGAAGCTTCTGATGTGATTTTGGTGATTTTTAAGCATGGGAATCATGTCGCAACCGCATTTGATGATTCCCGAAGCCTAAGTAATGACTCGCCGACTAAATAAACCTTTGTTTGACTGAAATTATGGTCCGGTTTATGTCGCCATGATCCGGTTCTTAGTTTTGAATGTTTATGACGACTTTTACCCAATTTGACCCATTTAGGCATTTAACTTATCCAAACACCATTTGACCATGCGCAATGCATCTAGTTTATGTTGTCAAGTCATTATACACTTGATCAACTAAAGTGTTTGTCCGATTTGTTTCATTACGACTTAGATTCTTAGAATTCAACCTTTATTAATCCTTTAAATCCCCAAAATGCCCCTCATGACCAAATCTTTCAATTTAGCCATTCGTGGCGAAACTTCTTGTTTCAAATCCAATGTTTTTAACTCAATGACTTGTTTAAAAACCTCTAAGTCCTTCCGGACTTAGAGTTTCATCCTTTCTCAAGTTTTCACTTGTTTTTAGTTGATTCTAAGCGCATTAGCGCGCATTAGACATAGTTGTGGAAATAACTTACTTGATTTGCAACCACACTTCATGTGGGTAGTTTTAGTACCCATGTTGCTTCGCCCGAAGGTGTTTTATTAGCTACGGACTTACCGGGTGCCCGTGTCCCATATTCATACCTTGTGCTCATCCTCCATGATTCTTAACATCAAGCATGCATACACGAGTGCGTTTACCTGCGTGATTTCTAGATAGACACATTAACTTCTCGGAACTCAAATGATAATAGCATACCATTTGATCCGTAAACCTCAAGAATCTCAATGCTTGGAAAACAAGCATCAAGTGTTGGACTTAAATGATGACGAATTCACCATATAACCCGTTTAGACCCATAGTTCATGATACCATGTTACCCAAGTTTTTATTATGGTTCAAGTGACACCAACTTGACCCGTTTAACACCATTCTTAACGGCTTCATTCAAATGCTTTCATTTAGATTAAAACATCATTTTTCACATATCTTTATTTATTGACCCGTTTGATGGATTTCACCATTTGGTCATTACACATTGTCCTGATTAAGGTCATAAACCACGTTTTGTATTGAGTGCACATAAGGTGACCCATTAATAGCTTCTACCCCTTGGGGTTTATCTTTATCACACATTCGAGATTTAAGACTAATATCTACAAGAATTAAGCTATGTTATAGTACATTGGTGTAAGTAAAACTTACCTCGCATCCATTCTTGTTTCCATAAGTATTCGCCTTGCATCCGTTTGACCCGTTTGCTCCCTCTTGGTTGTACCTAACTTGGGGATGAGTCAAACTTGTCTATTAGAATACATAATATGGAATTTTGTTCACTATCCATAACATCATGTATTCATTATCATTTCTAGCTAAATCCATAGCCATTTTCTTACATATCTAGTTAAGATTAACTCATCTAGGCATTTCATCAAACACTTGGTGTGCATCCACCAATATACTTAGTTTTCAACATTCTAAGTTTAACCAAAGCACAACCGATTGTCCAATTGACATCATAACATGTTATTTAGGCTTTTTAGCCAAAATTCCTCATTAAGAAAACTCATAAGAGTTAACTAAATCATTAAACATAAAGGGTTTCAACCTAGAGGTGAAACCCCAATTTTCACATATTCACATAATCATATGAGTATAATCAAATACACAATTAAAATGAAATTCATAACCAAATTAGACTTGATTGAGGTTCCCTAAGGTTAGAAAAACCTCTATCAACATAAACCTTCACGTTTTTGTGAAAACCCTAGTTTTTCACCATGATCAAGAATGAATCTTACATCAAATTAAGCCAAATAAAAGGTACCTTAGGGTGATTGGACCTTAGATACTTCGTTTTTGTGTAATGCATAGGCTTCCCCTTTGATTTGCCTTGAGTTGGAGCAAGAAATTGGAGGTTTAAGGTTTGGTTGGTGAAGGAGTTTGATCTCCTGATGTGGAGATCGATCAACACACACACACAAGTGTGTTTTTTATTTTATTAAATTTTATTAATAAAACTAGTTTTACCACATTAGCAACTATAGTCCCTCCAAATATCCCCGAGTGTCATTTTCGTATAAAAACTAACTCATAAGCTAGTTTCAAACACCTTTTATTAATTTATAAACATAATATTATTAACTAGGTTATTTCCATACTAGAATATAACCTATATTCTTATACTCTAAGTCTCGTGTAAATATTTTGCTAATCACGCCTAATGGCGTAGTTAGGCGAACGAATGGTTTTGGGGTGTTACATTAGGGCTATAAGACATGTATTTCAGGACTTAACTAGCATTTAGGATCACAATTGCATGTAATAGAGGCATTTAGCCCCCAATTGCATGGTATATAGGCGATTAGGGCCTCTTTATAGGCGATTGGCCTCCTAATCGCCTATAACATAGGCGATTAGGGTTGCTAATCGCCAATAACCCAGCTGTTCCGGTTTTTCGCGCGTTTAACACTCCAAATCAGATCCAGAACGCGTGTAATCATCCAATATCAATCCAACAACTATACCAAACATGTTTAAACCAAAATCCTTCGTTTAGACTCGTATTATCAGCCCTTCATGCAACTATGTAATCCAAACACAATACACATAGCATGAAACATCACATTAACATGCATAACTATAACCCTAATGAACAATTACTCAGATCCTATCATCATGCCATCATTATTAATCTGAAACTAACCTAATAACATGTAATCATCCATCTTGAATCATAAAAACCCTAGCTTTTAATCATAAACACACATAACACATGTATGATAGATAGAATCCGATTAACAACACTTATTAACGATTTTCAGAAAGCTTATTTGTTTTAGAACAGGTCTGGACCATTAGGGATTTAATAAAAACGTTAATAAAGATTGCATGGATGGAAACCACACCTTAGATTTGGGAAAGATTGATGAAATAAGCTTGAAACCTTGTGTTTTGATCAAAATCACGTTCCAGAGGTTGTGTGTGTTGGGGCGGGTTATGGGACGACTAGGGTTGATATTATGAGGTTTAGGAGGTTAAGCATTGTATTTATAGTCGTTTTTAGTCGTCCAGCACGTCCCATGCGATTATGCAGCAGCTTCATGCGATTAGGGTGGCTAATCGCATGACCTCCATGCATTTGGGGTCTAATCGCCCCTTATGGCATGCGATTAGCTCCCAATCGCCCTTAATGTTGCCCACTCGCCCTCCCTATAGGCGATTAGCCACCCCTAATCGCCTATAGGGGCTGGTTCTTTGTATTTTGCGCGTTAAACCCCGTTTTTAACATACGTTAACACATTTTCAGATACCGACAAGTCACATAATGATTGTAAACACATAACACTTGCAAACAAACATATTCACACTCGTTCACCAATTCTCGGGACTCGAGACTTGTATGTTCCCTATGCCCTGACGATTCTACGAATCGTCACCATTTGTACACTTGGTTAAGGACTGACATCTAATGAACCTCTAGACCAACATCCAATGATCTTCTAGACTAAACCGATAGTTCCCGAACCATAACACGACTTAACTAACCCAGTTAAGTATAATATACGCGTGACTCGCTAAGGTAGACTTTCATCTAGACAATGTTATTAACCAGAATTTGCCGGGTGTCACAACGTCATCAATGTTTAATTCTTTTATATATATTAATAGATGTACTAAGTACAGCTCTACTTAATTGTTAATATATGTGAATTCTATCTTATTCGAAAATTAATATATGTCCGTTTGTGTTTGTTTTCGCTCATGAACAATTTTTTATCTTCATGAACACTTGTTTGTGTTCATTAACGTTCGTTTATGTTCGTGTGCGTTCATGAACAAACTTAACAAACGAACACAAACGAACACAACACGCGTGTTTTCTTAACAAACGAACACGAACAAAATATCTCGTTCGGTAATTGTTCATGAACTGTTCGTGAACACATAAATTCCTTGGCAAACGAACACGAACAAAGCCTTGTTCGTGTTCGTTCGGTTTGTTTGCAGCCCTACGGGCCACCAATTGCCACCAATTCCCGGGAAAACCGACCACTCACCCGCCCGAAGGCACGACAGTGAAATAATCGGTAAAACCAGTCGGGATCAGGACTCGAACCCAAGCCAATGGCCGGGTCATCCCTCATTTCCGCTCCACCAATGTCCTCCAAATATAGCTAATGGGAATTAAACCCAAGCCTCCCATAGAAAACTTTAAGCCCTTAACCAACTATTTTTAATCTCAAGTGTTGGACTTTGTCAATTATCTTAACTAGTGTTTTTTACTATCGGGCGTTGCGCGATTACAATACGACTTTGTCCTGGGTCACCAAGGGGCTACGGCCGTTGATGGATTTGTACATCCTCTCGAGTTATCTGGTAAACCTTTGGTCATGTCTGAGCTGAAACGACATAAACATGAAGTGAGGACTGAGATAACTACTTGAGAAAATAAATAATAAAAACAAAAGATTGTTTGAAAAACAAAGAAGCTGCTACATATCATATAGTATGATGCTATCAATAACACCCAGCTAGAATAATCAAGAGTACACCCATAAAGCAGTTTTAACAACCTTGAAATCCAAACTACTATGTAATCAATGATTATGATGCTAACCACACATTATGTAACACCATCTTTTGTAATATTGCCGACGGACTCATGCTAAAGTAAAACCTCTCATGGACTCGTAGCTGATATAAAGGTCGCTGACGTTATAGTCTAAAGATTAAAGATTAACTTATCACCCCCTTATTTAACTTTGTAACCAACATTACACATATAAACAACATTGAACAACCTTGGAATATAACGACTTTGTAACTAACAGATAAACCACCCCATGGTAGCACAGCAATTTCAAAGGAGATGCTTCTTAAAATTTAACATTTTGTACCCAATAAACAACCAACAACACAGATCATTTTCAAATGCAAAAGACTTTGTAATCAATGACTACGACACTAACAATACATGAAGCACACTTAACACCATCAACAGTAAACTAAGAAACAATGTCTTAACTTAAAACATGGGAAAGAAAATACAACCTAAATTTTGGGCATTCAAGGAAGGTGTTTGACAAAATGCCACGCAACGATACCAAGTCAAACTGAATATGTAGAGAGGAAGGAAACACAACGGTGATGAACGAATGAGCAGACGTAGCCACAAAATAAAGAATTCAAAACAAATAAGAGTTTGTAGAAGATGGCGATGATACCAAGCAGGGCCGGACCATCTATGTATCAAACCTAGGCTATGGCCTAGGGCCCCCATTTATAGGCCGACTTGATATATATTATGTTTATCATTGACGTATAGATCACATTGTTGTAGCTTAGTGGAACTTGTTTCGAATCTAAGATGCCACGCTTTTCCTCTTTATTTATTTGCTAGGTTGTTGGCACATAATGTGGTAGTGTGGTGGACTTTAGTGCTAAGGCGGGGGACACTAAACCCAGGCTATGGCCTAGGGCCCCCATTTATAGGCCGACTTGATATATATTATGTTTATCATTGACGTATAGATTACATTGTTGTAGCTTAGTGGAACTTGTTTCGAATCTAAGATGCCACGCTTTTCCTCTTTATTTATTTGCTAGGTTGTTGGCACATAATGTGGTAGTGTGGTGGACTTTAGTGCTAAGGCGGGGGACACTAAAGTCTCGACATGTCTTTCTAGGCCCAAATAAGCATATGAAAGTATTCCAAATTTCATTTATATTGTAATCAAATATTGTAATCAAATATCAACATCATTTCTTTTGTTGTAATGCTTAAGTTAAGACTATAGGGAGTGGAGGGGGGAGAGGGGGGTGAAGCATCATGTGGCACTTGTGGGACCTCTGTGTGGGAAAAATTGTGGGGAGTGGAAGGGGGGAGGGGAAGGAAATAATATTATATTGTGTTAAAGTTTAAAAAATTTTTTTTGACCAATGATAAATCTCCACCTCGCCTCCACCTCCCCCCCCCCCCCCCGCCCACCCTTCCCTCCCCGCCTCACCTCTCCCGCCCCTCCTCCATGCCCCCATGGGACGGTGTTCCCGCCCAGGAAACCTCCTCCCGCCTACCTCTCCCGCCCCACTCCCTCCTGTCTAACGGCATGTCTTGGCTCTATTCTTATTGTTTCTTGGTTTTATTTCAGAACATTTTATAAATAGAGTTCTATGTCTTGATCACTTAACATGTTAAATGCCTAAGCATAAATCTTTGTTAATGACTCAAATCCTAACCCAAAAACACTAAGAACCGCTACCCGATTCGATCCACCTGTTTAACCAAGCTTGAGGAATCGTAGAAGGCCCCCATTTTTTAAGTTCGCTTAGGGCCTCCAAAATGGTCGGGCCAACTCTGTACCAAGTTTGTACAAGATAGTGATGAGGATGGCAGGTTATACCAACTGGAGTCGAACTCGAGCTTATACACTCATCGACCAAGGGAAACACCTAAACCACCACATCAACACAAATAAGCACGATAAAGGCGGGAAATCAAAGGTGAAAAAGGACAAAAATGCACTCTATTTATTCTGGTGTGGATGGCAGGCAGGACATGGGTTTGATTCACACTCCATGTTCTGAGAATTTAAATGAAGCTGGACGTCTTGGTAATCAAGCAAAGCTATGCTTAGACTGTTGCCTAATTGTTCAAAATTTCCTTTCAATAATAACATATCAATATAAACAGGATCACAGGCTTAGCATTATCACCCAAAAAACCCTGCAACTCTTCAAAACTGAAGAGAACCACGAATAAAAATGCAAAACACCAAAAAAAAAAAAAAAAAAAAACCATCGCTTCAAAACGCCCAACTTTAATTGTCCATTTCAAAACAATAGCCAACAATATCTTACCTTGAAATTTAGAAAAGCCAAGAGCTTAGGCAAGTCTTGAGCACTTATCCCATCTACAACAGTAAATAATCATAAACAACGAAGAAGAAAGAAGTAACAGCAATGACAATCAATTCTCACTACCACCACCTTGGAATCTCTGATTCTTACCTGGTACCGCAGCAAGAGTCATTGTAGCGTCCGAAAAGTTGATTCACAGGTACGGAGAAATAGTAATTCAACTTGTTACTAAGAATATTAGGTAGACATTAAAAAATGAAACTTCCTAGATCCTCATATGCAGAAGGTGAGCAATGCAAGGGTACAAATTAGCACTACTCAATTTATTATCCTTTGCTTCTTTAAGCAACAGTAGAACTGCAAATTTATAAATAAAAATATTATCAATTATATATCCGTAAATTGAGATATTAATTACGATTTACAGTTCATACTAAAATACTATGTTGATAAGAAAATATTTTTCACCGTGACGATGCAAACACAACTTAAATTGTGGTAGATATAACTTCAAAGTTAAATCAGTTTAACTAAAAGGCGTAACCAAAGTAACTGTGATTATAGCCCAAACTGAAAACACAAAAAAAAAAAAAAAAAAAAAAAAAAAAAAATAGGTGACACTCAACATGTAAAGTTAGATTGTCGTTTTACTTGACTATAAAACGTGCATATAATAATAATCTAATGAGCCCTTATGCAGTTCATTATTTCACAAATTACTTATTTAATGGGTGGTTACCTATTACGAACTCACTGCAAGATTGATAGAAAGCTAGTTCCGTCTAAATAAAAAAGATAGAATTGGTGAAATGTAATATATTACATTTTATATAACAAAAAATAAAAAGGTTGGCACTCACATCATTTTCCCTAAGTAGGGATTCCTAGAAGGTTAGCACTCACATCATCTTCCCTAACCAAGGATTCAGGCATGGGGTGCCGCCTGCACACAGTCACCACAAAAATACATAATAATCGAGTAGCCAACAAACAGACTGCTTTGAGAAAAATAGCTACTTCTCATTAATAAACACATTAAAAAAGATGTACCACATACCTTTTGGTTGCAGAAGTGGATGTTTTCGCATCTTCATTTTAATCTCCTTCTTTGTCTCCATCTTTAGTAGCCAACCCAGTCTAGTGGCACGGTCCGTGTAAACACTGATTACCCTTTTGAAACTCACAGATTTGTAAGTAAATGAATAAAATTTTAACAACATACTAATAAGTCAAGTTATTATATCAACATCAAGCCAAATAAGTTCAACCTTGAAGTCACTTAGTGATTTAAATGAAACCCGCAACCCCAAACGTTATTCATATTCATTATTTTAGAAGTTGGAATTAGAAGAGGTTGGGATAAGATGCCTACCGCAGATCAAATTGAAGGGGTAGTTTGGCGTCGTGTGTTGGTGGCAGTGACAGTGGTGTAGGAGGTTTGAGGGTTATGCAAAGTTAAAGGGAAGGTGGGTTTGAGAGTAAGTTGAACTTGAAAGGTTTGGAAAAGCTGAGATAGAGAAGGGAGGGAAGGGTTTGGAGAAGGGTCTGGAAAACAAAACTGAAAAACGTGAAGAGGTGGAGGAAAACGTGCAGCACAGTCAGAAGGTGGAAGCTGATATCCAATAAGAGTTTGCCAACAGTTAGGGTGGTCCAATAACAATGTTCCACACAAGTGCGAGCACTATTAAAGTTGTTCACCGAGATGGGTAGAGGTGTCTCCTAGAAAAGACGAAAACACCTAAAAAACACAGATAGTTATGAAGATGCCATAGGTACCATTAAAAAAATTTGGCTAATACAGGGATTGGAAAGATTCGAACCAGACCAACTAACCAGACAAAACAATAGCCAAACCAACTGCACCATGTAACCTTTTGTTATCATTATTAAAAAAATCAGTATTTAACATAAGAAAAAAATAAAAAATAATAAAAACTACTGTTTAAATCACTTGGTATATTAATATAGTTAAATTATTTTTTTATTTTTTCATGATTTTATCTTATCTTTTTTTCTTAGTGTATGAGGTGTGGTGACACCCTCCTCAATTCCCTTAAATTTCACATCAGCGCGACAACGCCACGTGATTTCCCCATTCACCTCCTCCAAATGATGGAAATGGTTCCACCTTCTTCTCCCTTCCATTTTTTAAATATTTTTCTCCAACGGTACACAATTCAATCCACCAATCACCATCGCTTTTCTTCATCGGTGACAAGGGGAAAATTCTACCGATTGCACCGAAATATTTTGGAGGGGGCGGTGTTACCGATCGGTGAGGCCTTAACGGCTAAATGTTACTCTCACTAACTTTTTTATTTATAAATAAATTAGATTCGGATTGAACCCAAACCTCTTAATAAGAGGCAAGCATCTCTCTTAGAGTAAGGAGGGGGGGGCTTGAAATTAAGGTGGTGATTTATGATTGGCCCTTTAAAAAGTTCTAACACACAAACTATAATAATATTATTCCTTTTACGCCCCCCCCCCCACTCCCCACAGTATTAGTGACCTAATCACTTTTTTTAGGTGTACACCAGTGAAAACCTTTAATTTAAAACCACTCTATTTTCAAGTTTGAATCCCTCTTCACACGTCAGTCCCTTTTAAAGCTATTGGGTATATTATAGTTATAAGATTTTCTTTTTGAATTTAATATGTTAAAGGGACTTTTTATATTAAGAAATAAACAAAAATGTTAAAGGTGCTTTTATGATTAAAGAATAAACAAAGTATATTAGTTTTTTTTATGTGTAAAAGAATGTTAATGAAATTTTACATGAAAAGAAAAAAGAAAACAGAATTTATTTTGGTTTTCAATGATGTTTGCTCATTTATTCTTTTATTAGATTTTCACTTTCTGCTTTTTTTTTTCATCAATTTTACTTGCACCATATTGTGGAGAATAATCACAACTTATTGACAACTCACAACAGACCAAAAACCAAGAGCACTTCCCGTTTTGTTTAAATTTTACTTTGATTGCCTTATGGTCTTACGACTTATTAATTTATTAGCCCACATATTAAAAAGCCCAAACTTAACAAAACCCCAATGTTTAAAAAAACTACAAAGCCCAACGTTAACAAACCTCAAAGTGTTTTTTTTTTTTTTTTTAAAAAAAACATATGTCGATGATTGTATTAAAAAAAGCATGGAGGAGTCCACCCACCCTGTCGCCCAGCCACACCACAACACTCGTCTGAGTCGCCTACCACCGGTTGTCCTCCCACCACCGTGTGCCTCCTGCGGCCTCTGTGCCGCCTTCCACCACCACCACCACCCACCCTCTAGTCCGGTTGTTTACTATATTTGTATACTAGCTGACTACCCGGGAGCGTCCCGGGGTTGTAATATATAATATTAATGAATGTTAAATGGTTAATTGGAATTATGTGTTTTGACCCGTTACAACATCACTTAGCTTGTATCATTGCATGGTAAACCAATAAAACATGACTGTTGTGCACAACATAAGGATCAATTTGATATTACCTAACTTTCACGAAATTTCGTACACTTTCCATTTGATCACCATTTACATCTTCCTGCACAGCTTTTGCATTTTGTTCATCACCGGCTACTTTCATAGTCGCCTGCTCTATTGCTGGTTTTTTTCACAACTTTTGGGCTTTGTTCCTCAATTGTAACCTTCACATCAACTTGCTCTTCTGCTCTGGTGGCTTTGCCTGTAATTTTCAGTACAAATTTAAATCAAATATATTGGTTTAAAGGGTTTCAACCTTGAAAAAATCAAGTGGCAAAAGAAGTCAAAAATTAACCTTGTTCTTGTCACGCCATCTAAGCCTAAATGGTCTAAAATGTTTCTTTCTGGTATTTCTTGTGAAAGTTCTTGACTTGTTCGTATTGATGAAGAATCATGATTAGGTTTTATTCTTTTATCACCAAGAAAAGAATAAAAAAGGAATAATTAACCTAACCAACTTAATTTAGGTGTACAGAAGAACCATCAACGTTTTACAAAACTTGATATAAGGTGATCTATTAATATATATTAGGAATTTATACATGATATGACAGTTTTAGTTAAGATCATACTGGTCAAAGCCGTAAGGCACACACCCAAGACAAAGAAAACACAATAATAGGAAAAGCATAATAGGCACAGGAAATGATGACATGAAGTAAGAATGAAAGATTAGTCCACTCAGTTCAAGCTTTCCACCACAAATTGTGAATCACCAGCTTAGCAAGTGTTTAGAAACGGGAAGATCCCGGGGTTGAAAAATCTAATATGACTTAATAAAAAATAATAAAAGAAGAAAAACATACCAAACGTATTGAAAAAATGAATAATTCGGAGTGACCATATTTTCTTTCTTGGAATGCATAGAAGCTAAAGATACATATTTTGCTGGTGGCTGCAAAACTTCCTGGTCTGTGTTCACCTTTGACTGCAGCAAAAACATACACTGTACGTACAGAGTTAGTAATAATCTATTAGAAACAAAGTTTTGGATACCGATAATCTAAAATTAGAATTGTAACAATTTTCATATAACAATGTCATGATAAAACTATAAACAAAAAATTACCTTGACTACTTGCCTAGCAGCAAGTTCAAAAGGCAAACCGCGACAAGATTTAGCAGCGATGTCAGATGACAAAGCGTCCAAATGCCATCGGAAGCGATTATAAGCCTTCCACCACCATTTGAAAGCTATGAACACCACAAAAGATGAAAAGAACATTATTTATTTAATGGACAATTATCAACAACGTATATAAATATAATATGATATTAATGAAAGAGTTGCTTGTATTTTGGGCCAAATCTAGTTTGATAATTGATATGATCAAGAACAGAGGAAACTACCTCATCTTCTTCTTCTTGAGGATCATAGAATCCAACATCATACATTGATCTCTTTCTCTGATCTAACAACACTGTTAATATTATAACCCAAAATTAGTAAACTTATATTTTATCAAAAGTTATTACAAATGACATAACAAAAGTACAAAGCCACTAAATAATAATAAGTATACCTTCATCAAGAATTGACCCAGCTGCGTTACATTTTCTGGACAAATTTGTAGACAGCTCACAATACTGTCGCTCATATCCTTCAAATACCTCACTCATCTCTACAATGATAAAAGAAAAAAAACATACCAAACGTAAAAATCTAATATGACGTAGACATCATAAATAAAAGTTGACATTAGTTAAATAATAACTCAATTTTTAATATGACGTAGACATCATAAATAAAAAAACATACCAAACACACGTATGTTATGACATTTGTCTACAACCTGAGTACAATGTCTATGTAGAAATAATGCTTTCGCGGCTGCAACTCTCTGTCATAGGTTCAAACCAAACAACTAACAACCTTCACACTTCATAAAAATCACTTCTTTCAGTCCAAAACGCCACTTAAATTACTAACATAGTTGTCAAAGGCGTAAAACGCACTCAAGGCACTTTGGTACCGCCTATGGCCTAGGCGAGAAGCGCAAAAAAAAAAGCGTGGGCCTGAGAAAAAAAAGAGCGCAAATAAAAAAAATGAGAAAATCACCAAAATCACTAAAAAAATAACCACCAAAACCTCCAAATAGGCAAATAGCAAGTGATTCATACATGAAAACCAAAAAAATAGTTCAAAATGTAAAAAATAATAAAACTTCAAATCCAAAAGGTCTACAATCAATAATCAGAGTCGTCATCGTCATCAATTGTCTTCCCTTTTCCAGCTGCATCCATTTGCTCTTCCATATGACCAGAAACAATAAGAAAACAGTAATACTAATGATCAGAAAACAATAATAAAACTGATGCATATGATCAGAAAACAATAATAAAACTGAAGCATATGATCAGATAACTGTAATACTAAAGCATATGATCAGAAGACAATAATAAAACATGAAAACTACAACATGAAATAATTACTCATATGATCAGAAAACAGTAATAAAACTGTAAAACCTAAACTTTCACTAACAGAAAACAATAATAAAACTGTTAAACCTGAACTTTAAAAAAAATCATTGCTTTATTTATCTAGGAGAGAAAAGCGGCCTAGGGTCGCTTCTAGGAATTTCATCGCCTAGGCGCCCTAGGCGAGCGCTTTTGACAACTATGATTGCTAATCAAACCATCCTCCACAATTTGGTCAAAATGTGCAGTAATCATACTCATGGGCGGAACTTCATTGGGGCGAGGAGGGCCGAATTTATCCTTCGAAGCGTATAGTTCAGTCCGTTAGCTGATTAGTAAAAGATGTTCAAGAAACATAAAAAGGATTAAATTTTGAGCAAAAGGATTACGCGCCTTCTTCCACCTATGTAACAATAAGATTCTAAAAGGTAAGACTAAACAAATGGTTATATAGAGCATGATGGTAATAAAAGTTAATGATTATTTTTGTGTTCATAAAAGAGATTACCAATTGATATCTGGTCAAGCTGCTGAAGCTCTTTTTCGTTGCTCAAAGGTGTCACGTGAAGAACTCCCTCTATGAAAAGAGATCTCCCAGGATTATCAAATCTATCAATTATTAGTTGTTCGGAATCAAGAAAATATTGAAAATAAAAATGCATTTACAATCCAAAAGAAGTGCAAACTGAGCTCAAGAAAAAACCTCAGTTAAATAATGCTACTTATAATGTCCATACTGTTCCATCAACCAACCAGTAGCTTGAAAACGAAGTGTTCAATCCACTTTCACCAGGGTGAATTTCTGGAAAGAGATCATCAAACCTTGTCACAAGTATGAAATTGGAAGTCTACCATAATTCCAATAAAAGGAAAGTGCATGTTAACCTTGAAACTCGTCCATACGAATTCTTCTAAAGCTTCAATCTCCATCGCTTGTTCCTACAAGTACACTTCTCTTAACACTAATTCAATATCCTTCCCCTGTTTGACCAATGAAATTCATGACATCCGACTCCACTTGGTTAACACCATCAAATTTACATTATTTCACTAAGGCACAAAATTAGATTCACGCCTTCACTGGTGCACAATCAAGTACAGAACCCTATCCTCGGCCCTCCTGTTCTCCATCTCTGTCTCAACCTCTCTCCTGCTCGCGTCTCTTTCTCTCTCTCTTTCTCGTTCTCTTTCGTCTTTCTCTCTCTCTCTCTCTCCTCTCTTTCTAGATCTGATGAGGGTGTGTGGGTTGGATGGTGCACGTTCCGAGGAACCAAAGGCCGGCCACCGGAGCTCCGCCGATTACGGTGGCCGGGTACTCCATCTCTTCCTTCTCTCTCTCTATAGATCTGTATGTGTGTGGGTGTATAATCTTCATCAGGAAGAGATAATGGGGTTGTTTGAAATTGAGAGAGTAATGAGATTGAGAACTTACTTTGAAGATCTGGAGATTGGCAGAGAGTAAAGGATAAGGAGATGAATGATTGAGAGCTGAGAAAGAGATGGTGAGATAATGAGAAGAGGCGGAGATAACTTTAGGGTTGAAGGTTTTTGTTTTTCCCGTGTGTTTTTTTTTTTTTTTTTTTTTTTAACATATAAAGCTCAAGGTATTCTCAATGCACCCAATATATTCTTCGTATTTTTTCTTTCCTAATAATAATAGATCAAATTTCTTTGTCAATTTAATAGAAAATGACTCTCATATTTACATTCATGCCCTTTTAGATGAAGATCAAAGAAACATAACCGTGGGAAATTTTGAAAGATATTGGGGTGTGTTTACTTTTGATGGGTAGGCCAAATACCAGGTTGACTTTAGTCAAATCATGAAAAGTCTTGTGAACACACAGAGCGTGGAGTATTTTGCTTCTAGATAGTGTGTGGTAAATAATAATATTGATATGTCGAATGCAACTGCACGCACTATGGAGGCCTGTACAAATGCTGACTGTACCGCACTTTTGCCTGGTAGCTCATGTTTCAACCTTAGTTGGCCTGGTAACGTGTCGTATGCGTTTAATAGTTACTATCAACAGCATGATCAAAGGGCTGATAGTTGTGATTTAGGGGGGCTGGGAATGATCACAACCGTGGATCCGTCGGTTGGTAACTGTAGGTTCGACGTAGAACTAAAAGCTTCTTTTTCGGTTTCGCTTCGCTGGTCAAAATTTGACTATCCTTTGATCAGATCAATTTGGTAACACAT
The DNA here is from genome assembly GCA_030844895.1 of Ambrosia x helenae. NCBI lineage: Eukaryota > Viridiplantae > Streptophyta > Magnoliopsida > Asterales > Asteraceae > Ambrosia > Ambrosia x helenae. Next base: position 39,028,821 of record CM061234.1, on the reverse strand, counting down.
GAAAGGACAAAAAATAGGTAGCGGATTGGCCCATCTGTCATTGTGGTTGGATCAAGTGTCGCAAACAACCGATCCTCAGCGATTAACACCAGCCCCTGCCAATTGGTTAAACCAAAACAAAATCCCAACATTAATATATACACTTGTGGAATAACCGAAACCAAAACAGAAATCTTAAGTATACATCAAAAGTAAAAAGAAAAACCAAAACCTCAACTTCATTAAAATATTTATTGTGAATGTATTAAGCATACCTGATTCCCTGTTAACCGTCGTTGGAACTCCATGGGATCCCTAAGCCGACTATGCTGCCATTACAGATCCAATTAAGTGGGTTCTAAATTTAACACTGCGCACCAAAAAAAAAACATATTAGAATTAATTTCCAAAACACCACTACAGGATGCCATTTGGCAGCCCATCCAACATGAGCGTTAAACTGTGAAGGACTGATCTGTGTGAAGGAAGTAAAATAAATTAATTAGAGTTCCGAGGCGGTTGTTCCGTTTTTCCAGCAACACCGCCAACATCATCATCACCAACCACAATTTTCTAGGCGCCAATATCCGCATCAGCACTTGCTGTCCTTGTATGCTTAGAAAACTTGTTGTCTTTAGGCTGATTGTCAGAGCATTCATTAACCTCCACAGGTTCTCCCGAAAGAAATAACACAAGCTCCTTGCTTTCTCCTTCGTCCAAACGCACCCATGGCCGAGGCGGCTTTTGTGCAGTAACCGTCGATTCATTTAAACACTTCTCAGTTTTTGAAATTTGATTCCTCATCGCAGTAAAGAACTCCCGATGCCGGGTTTTAGTATCATTTCCACAAGATTTACTGTAACTGTTTTTAACAGCCCTTTCAAATTCTTCCAATTGCAAAAGTATAACATAACAAACTATTAAACAGTGTAACAAACTATAATAACTGTGTAACAAACTGTAACTACATGATCTCTAAAATAACCAATATCATAACCGTATTATATCGAATAAACTACCTGCATTTAGCGGTGCCAAGGGTTGTACCCCTATCTCCACCTCTAGTTTGCTACAACTTCCACCCCTTACCTTTGAAGACATCACAAACCCTTGGTATAGCATATTCGCCCACGACCCGGACCATATGTCTAACCCGGAGTCAAAACTCATATCATTTAATATGAAAAGCTGTGGTGATCGATATGAAAAGAATGTAAATGTTTCACTGATGGTTATTTGAGCATCAATGGTTCTCTAAGGCTACCGATTAAACGGTTGAAGATGATATTGGACTGCAAACGATTGATGATGATAGCAGGAAGAAGACTGACAAAGGGAATCGTATGTTTATAATTCCTCGAGAACCAAACTGACAACCGCATGTGGCTATTATCAACGACGTTACCGAGAAGAACAATCGACGTGTGATGTCACAGCACCAATGGTTTTTTCGACCTAGAAAGGTACACTGTAGATAATAAAGATCAGCAATGACATGATGCAAGGGAATAGCCTATTGTATATCAACCTTCATATTCTGCCATGTTTAACTGTATATCAACTCAACCATCAGTGATGACATTTAGAGTCGTTACCACGAACCATAGCCCGATAAGTAACGCCTCCATGTACCAAGGCAAATTAGGACCTTAAACCCTATCATCTCCCCAACAAACTTATGTTAACACACCAGTTTACTTTACCCTAACAACCTCAAACTCTATACACAAAACATAGGTAAATAAACATCACCAAATTCAAATTATAATAACCTAAAACAATATCTTTCCTAATAATATCTTCCATTTTCCCAAATTCACATCACCAAATTCAAATTAAAATAACCTAAAAAAGTTTAGATTTTTCTTAGTAATATCTTCTACTTTCCACAAAGGGTCAACACCCTTTTCATCAATCGCTAAAATAATTAGATTTTCTTAGTCATAACTAAATAATCAAACAATATTTAACCAAACATATAATCAACATAGAACATGAAATTGAAGAGAATCATACAAGGCGTACCAGATAAGTTGATGAGATTGAAATTATTGTTATTGGTCAAGGAAGGAAGAAGCTCTCTGGTTTTGTCGACCATTAACTTTACCTACTTCATAATGTGTTCGCTTAAAAAGCATAATAAATACTACATCATAAAATCTATGGACTCAATATTGTTGTGTGTAAAATAATCAAAATAGGGGAAAAACAAAATAAACATTAATCGAAGGAACGTTAATTATAACTTCCAGAGTATTGAAGAAGATCGAAGTTCTTGATAGATTGAGATTGAGATAGTAAAGTTTTCTTGATTGAGATTCAGAGAGTAAGTAGAAGGTTTAGGTTTATTGTGATGATAGATGCAATGGAAAAGAGGCGCACACGTTTTTTAGGGTTAGCGTGTATTTTTTTTGGTTAAAAAAGGAAACACTCCAAAAACCTCAAAAAACATCTATTATTAAGCCACTTGGCACAAAAAAGTGGAGGTTGAGGCCTCCATTGGACGCCACGTCAGCAAAACCATTTTCTTTTATATATATTAATAGATTCGTGTATTTTCTTCTCTTTGGATTCTATATTTTTTATGAATTGTAGTTATTGATTAGTTAATTATGTTCACTAATCACTTATGTAGTTATGTTCACTTATATGTCTATTATTAGTGGATTTTTTTCAATTTTGATTATAGGGTTTATGTGGAATTGTGAAATTGTATTTGTTAATTATTTTATTATGTTCACTAATCACTTAATTTTACTTTACTTGTTTATTAGTTTACGTCGTGGTTCTTGACTGTTGACTCAATTAGACGGGCTTGAGAGTTGAAACTTGAATATGAAACGATACTCTAAACAACTTGTTATCTGCAATTTTTTAAAAAGAAAACTCCAAGAAAATGATGACATTAGCTGAAGTCGGAATATTGTTATTGATACACAAGAAAATGATTGCATTGATAGGAATCCAAATATTGCTAATGATATGCAAAAAAATGTTGATGTTGATCCAAGTGTTCCATCGACTTTAATTCCTTCAATGCCGATGTAAATGATCTACCTTTCAATCCCTCTGATAGGGCTAGTAAGCACCCTAATTAGAAAGATGACATAAGAAGAACATACTTGTTAAATGGGCTTTTCAACTAGGTAGTCATAAACTTCGGTTCAAAGACTTTTATGGTAAAAGGGAGATGCTTTTTTGTGTAAAATGGTTTGATAATTTTCCGTTGTTAGAGTATAGTACTAAAGTAAACAAAGCATATTGTTTACCTTGTTACTTGTTTAAAGCACATGACACTAATTAAAGTTGAAATATATTAAATATCCAAATTAAATGACATACTACTGAAAAGAAATACAAATTGTTCAAAACCAAATACACAATAAGTTCAATTTATTAAACTAAGTCCAAGCCAAAAGGTTTCCTATGGCCCGAAAAGTGAGTTGGGCCCCAAAGGCACGATTCGTGCCTTGAGAAAATGACAATACCGATAACGTGGGTCGTGCCTGGAAGGCATGGGACTATCAACTATGGGTGCTACACGGGCCAGGTTAGCGGGTCCAACCCGAACCCAAAAATTTTACTTGAGCTCGAACACAACCGGAACCTGAAAATTGTGTCATCATATAAACCCAACACGACTCGAAAATTTGCTGGTTGACTTGAACATGACCCGTTCAATCAAAATTTTGTATATTTTTTAATTTTTGTTGGCAAATTAATATATTAAATTTTTTTATTTAAAAAGACAATTTTAGTTATAAAATCTTATGTAAATTAATCTGTGACATAAAACATCTTGTAAAAAATAAAATATATTATACATTCGTTAAATGGGTCGACCTACCAACCCGCGTGAATTGACTTGAACCCATTTAAAGTAAACCTAAGCCTGTGAATTTTGTGTTAAGTTCTTGTCGTGTTTTAGGGCCCGGTTAGAAATTCGCACCCCTACATGCGACACTTCATCGAGGCATGGCAGGCACGAGTCGTGCCCGATTACCTAGTTTCAGTCCATAAGTACCAAGCTCTTCCAACTATTTCCATTGCTCAGTTCTTCGCTTTCCACTAGATTACACTTTATTCCCACTTTGGTTTTGTAATCATTACGATTTTAAGAATATAATCTAACTAATTAGTAGGGTCAAGTTATCCTACACAATGTAACGAAAATGAGACTGGTGAGAAAGATACAAAAAACACAATAAATCCCGAAATATAACACAATGAGTCACACAATATAACACAACGCCAATAAATATAACACAATGCCGAGAAAAAACACAATGAATCGTAAAAATGACACAACGATGAAAATAAAGAAAAGACATAATGCAACATAAATGACTGATATAACAAAAATTCTAAAAATTACAAACTAAAAATCCAAAATATTGAAAACCTAAAAACTAAGATCATTGGGTTCGATGAGACGGTTTCAATGTCGCTCGAATGAGTACAATCGGACTCCGTTTGATACCATTCCTATGACTTTCCATTTTTGTTTCACTGTGTATTTGATCTTAACCCCTAATTAGCAATCTAGTGATGATTAATACAGTCCTATCAAGTTTGTTGGTGAACATCCTTAACAATGAGTGACAAAGGTTTTTTTTGGACACTTCGGGGACAACCCCTTGAAGGGAGTTAACTAAACGGGTTATGGATTAACAGGTGGCGTGTGTCTGAAAATGTCTTTAAATAATAATTACCGTACTAAAAGAGAGTTCTCCAAATCCTTAAAGTCTTTGTCATCAACCTTACGTTTGTTGAGTCAAACATTCATGTGTTTCTATATGTTCTATATGTATGTAGTAACAACATATTAGTTGTTTGAAAGAGGGTTAGAGGTTATGATTTGGAAATTTGGAATTGGTAAATTCTTGCCTTAGCGTAGTTGCAAAATCTAAGCGTTAAGGACCTGGTTTATTACACTATGCAATACACTTGCAAAGATAAGATCCAATCAAGAGAAAAATAGTGATCGGTGGAATAAACACTTTATCACTAATTTTACTTTAATACTAAACCCAAAAAATCAAAAGTCAATTTGCTGCTTTTGTTAACATATTGTGGGTTTGGTTCCAACCTTGCGAACCGGTCTCCTAGTTGCGTTCTTCCAATATGGTTGAGATATGACGATGCATTAGCACAACACAACTTTTACCAAGTCTTAAAAGAACGACTTTGGTCAGTTTTCTCGTAGATTACTCAGCCTTCCAAAGGTGTATTTCGTTTTGCTAAGAGTTAACTTTTGGGAATCCATAACCAACTTAGTCAATGATATTTATGAAAGGGAGGTGCATACCCAAGTGGCCTTTTCTTAAATCTAATTTCAAAACCAATTATCTTTTATCTAACTAATTATTTTAATGTTTATACAAATTTCACAAAAAAAAAGCCATTTTCTTATTGGTTTGGCTAGACGTTAATGACATTTCGGTATTGAGAGCTCTTATATCCTTATACGACCTTGGTATATTACCATTATTATATTACGTCAACGATTGGTGTGCTTACCCCAATGTGTTGTTTTGTGTGGTCGTATTTTAAATGCAAAATCCTGCTATTAATATTTATATGCACTCAAACACGCATCATAAACGTACCTTCTGCCTCTCACAAATTTAGAGGAAGGGCCCACCAATTAAATAGGGTTTTTTAAATTTGATTTCAAAACCAATTATCGTTCGGAAAACGGTCGTTTGATTTTAGCTAGCTGGCTATAAATGAGCCAAGTTGAACAAAGGTCTGCTTGGCTCGAATTATTTTTTAATTTATTTTACATATAATTATTAAAAGGAGTCTTATTATTAATTTAAACTTATTGTTTTCCTCTCTCAAAGGATTTTCTTCTTATTTGAACCTTTCATTATATATACATACACACACCCACTATTGATTTTACCCCACTATATCCTATATACCTTATTAAAGAAATTAGATAGGATTGTAATTTTACCACACTTTTAAGATGACATATCAAGAGGCACAAGTATACATCTCTACATTTTACCGATTTTCTTCCTTTTATGCCCCATAGTACAACTTTTGATGACAATAATACAAATAAGTAATGCAAAGTGACTTTTCATGTACATGCATTTATATGATGACTCTCCATATGTTTAAAACCTATATTTGTATTACTCTTGTATTTATGTAAGGACTTATGACTTTTCATATGTTTAGCTCCTATATTTTTATTACTTTTGTATTTATGTAAGGGCATATATAAAGAGACATTTGTATTTCATAAAATACATCAATAAGAAAATCGTTCCCCCACTATCTCATTCTTCTCTCTATATTGTTAATAGGCTTATATGAGTCATTGAGTTATACATTACATTAGGGCAATTGATAAATTGAAGTTCAATGTGATTTTGTTAATCTCCTTCATTATATTAATATATGTTGGATCAGTATTGCTCTTTTATATGAACTTGCTAGTGAACACTTAAGTGTTTAGCAAGTTCTTGATCAGTGATAGCACAACGGAATGTTATGAGTTTAAAGCTACACTTATCAACAGGAGTTATTACTCCCCCTGGATTCAAGAACTAATAAATGATAAGTATTTATTGAGAATCTAAGTATTGAATGAGAATGAAACACTTCGACAGATTCTCAATAAACATGAAATGGAAATAACAATGATATGAGTTGAAGGATTTCTGTATTAAAAATCAATGTCTAAAACAGAGGGATGAACCCTTCTATTTATATACTTTACAAATACATGAACCTTGCCAAAAGCAAGTTCAGAAACAAGTTGCAACAAGTTGCAGTCTTGGAACTTGTACATAAAGCAAAAAGAAATACTAAAGTAATAAACTACTGATACAAGAGGCGGTGGAAAAGATCTTTATGTAAGTACTGATGAATGACAAACTACTGATGAGTAGTTTGTCTTCAGTAGTTCTTCAGTAGAAGTGTCTGGTTTGAACTTCAGAACTTCTGATGACTTTTCTTCTTCAGCACTTCTGAATCTCTTCTTCAGCAGTTCTATACTTAGAGTATTTTGACAGAAGTGAATTAGACTAAGGTTTGCAAAAGTGGTTTCACCAATCCTTTTTGTCCTAACAATCTCCCCCTGGATTGATGAAGCCAAAACCTTACTAATTCCTTATTGTTCTTTTCTGTCCTTCACAATTTTCCATATTCCTTTGAACATGGAATTCTTGAGCTGGTTCAGCTGTTCATCAGTAAGAGACCCTTTCTGTGGTTCTAAGTGTTGGATTGTAAGCAGGTCTTTGGTTGATAGTTTCTTCAGATCATTCATCGACCTATAGGCCCTGCTTGTCTGATCTCTTCTTGTCACAAGTACTGAGTTGTTATCAGTAAAGGACCATCTGATGATTGGTACCTTAGACTTGTCAAAGTCTAAAGTGTAGGGAACCATGGTGGTACCCTAGGTTTCTCCTGAGTGTTGGATGTTTTCAACTTCAGTGACTCTCAGGTGGGATTCACTTCCTTGCTGTTGTTCCATCACATTAGGTATCTGAAATGTTGGCAAATGATGTTCAGTTACTACCTTAGTGTGCAGTTTGTCTGTGATGGTCTTTTGGATTTGATATGCAAAGGTGGAAGGATCCCTGAATTGTGTGATCAGAGGCTTTTCTTCTATGTCAAAATCAGCATGGACTACTGTACTACCTTCTAGTAGTACCATTCTGAAATCAGTCTTCACATTTTCCTCTGATTTCTTTCTCTGAGTAGCTGGTCTTCTTTGAACACCAGAAGTTCTAACTACTGAAGTTGATACTTCAGCAGTTTGAAACTTCTCTGGATTTGCAGCCCTTGCAGCCTTATATTTTCTATATGTGTCCACTAATCTTTCTTCTTTCCATTTGGACACTGAGGCTTTTAAACTATAACCATTAGCTACTAGTTCTTCTATCATCTGAGCTCTCTTGGCTTTTGTGTCTTTACTTGTTGCAAGTTTGTCTGCAATAAGTTGAGCTCTTCTTGTCAGCTCTTCCATAGAGAGTCTCTTCAATGTGTGGGCTTTGATTTTGCTGTTCTTTGTAATGTAAGACATCAGTTGATGTCTTTTATCTTCCTCAGCAATCTGGTCTAGGCTAGCCTGCCTTTGGAGTTCAGCTTCAAAAGCCTGTAGTTTTTCTTCATGGCTTAGATCCAAGTCATCCCTTTCTTCCAGTGTTTTCCAAATCTGATCTTCTCTGGCCTTCTTTTGGGCTGCCACTAAACTCTTCTCAAGTAGTTCTGCTGATTGAGAGATTGGAGAAGGGTTTAGTACAGTCATTGTGGTAACTGTTGTAATAGGCCTAGTAGGAACAAAAGTTGGTTGGATAGGAGCAGTTGATCTGGAAGGGTCAGCAGTTTGAGTTTTGGAAGTGTTAACCTTTGATGGGTTGACAACAACTGAAGGTTTATCAACTACTGAAGGATTGTCTTCAATACTTTCTGATTCTTCATCAGAAGTTTGGCCATCAGAGGTTTCTTCATTGTGCCCTTGGGATTCATCATTCTTTTTAGCATCTTCTACTTCTTGAATAGAGACACCAAATTGTTGGGCCAGTTTTTCTTTTCCGGCTTGATCATTTTGATCTCTTGCTAGGATAGCCACTCTTGCCTTTCTCCTGGCTTCAAGTGTATCCATAGGTACCTTGATTTTCTCCCCCTTTTTGGCTTCATCAGATTTTGAAGTTGAAGCTTGGGAGAACTGACCTGTAAGATGAGCAAGCTGTTTGCTGTTGTAGTCAATCTTGGTGGACAGATCATTCATCTTAGTCTGTATCACTCCAAATTGGTTCTTCATGGTCATGGACAGCTCCAAGTTAGCTGTGTATGTTTGGAAGTGATTCTTGATGAGGGTATTCATCATGTGGTATAAGGGACCATCTGGGCTGCATAGCTGGTTCATGTCTATACTTGTTTGCCCAGGGAATTGGGTAGGCATTTGTAGTGAGGGGTGTGTTTTTGGTTGATCTTCTTGTTGTACAGAAGATGCCACTCTAGGGGAATCATGGATTGAGTGGGCTTTAACCTGAGCTGGCGTGACTAGCTTCTTGAGCTTAGATACACCAGGTGCAGGACCTTCACTTGTAGCCGTCAATTCAGTAGTTTGGTGTTTTGAAACATCATCCAAGTCAATGGAATCATCTGAATCCCTGATTACATCCTCAATGAGGACTGTATCAGTTACATCATGAGCTGAGCCCAACTCAGTTGTCTCATGTACCTCTTTTTCTTGGTTCAGAGGATTTCCTACCTCAGGCATTAAGCCTTCATCAGTAGTTGCCACAGTTGAGGTCTTAGCTATGTTACTTCTATCCTCAGGTCCACCACTGGGTGGTAAATGAGTAGTAGCAGCCTCAAAAGTACTGAAAGTTTCTAAGTTTGGGCTTAGAGACTCTGGTTCATCCTCATCTCTTTGGTTAGGGCTTTGAGTGTCCACATCCATGTCAAATTCTAAGGCTATGTCCCCTGTTTTATGTGGTTGTTGGGGACTGACATGTGTAGATGGGACTTTCTCTTTTAGCCCAGAGAGAAGTTTGGCTATTTCAATATCTGGTTCAGAAAGTTAGGGTGCTGGTTCAGTAGTTTGGGCAGTGGGTTCAGCAGTTTCAAAAGAAGCATCAATGGGAATAGTTTTCTTAAGTCTTTTTCTTTTGAAAAGGATTGTGATTGGTGCTCTTGGTGGGGTTTGAGATGGATGAGACTGAGAGGATGTTTCAGTCACATCTTTAAGAAGTGCAGATTGCACAATAGTTTGTTCAGGCATCTCAACCTCCTGAACAGCTTTTCTTTTAGGTCTGGTGGGTTTTTGTTTTTGTACCTTGGGTTTCTTGGCCTTTGGTGGAGTAGGTTTGGAAGATGAGGGTTCCATGGGGACTGGTTCTGGTTCCCCTTGGTCATCTTCTGGCCAGGCAGCCTGTTTGTTGTGCCTTGAGTATGCTTGTGAGGTTAAGGGTTTTAAAATTTCAGTTTTACCCACAAGCACCTCATCATCCAGTTCTTTTATTATGCATTGCATAATGAACCTTGGATATAACAAAAACTTTTTCTTAGTGTTATTGTGATGTAACACCAACTCATTAAAGAAAAGTTTTGATGCCCTGAAATTTGTTTCATTCACAATGGAATGAAAAATTGGTTGAAAGGTTGAGGGCATCTGGTCATAAGACCCTGTTTTAGGACTCAAGCACATAATTATATAATGAAACAAAAGTTTATATTTTTGTTCAAAATACTTTTTAAAGATGGTAGCTTGTGAGAGAGTACCTTGATAACCACACTCAGTCATGGTTAGGTGGATTACAGAGTTGTCAAACTTTTCAGGGGCATTCACATCATTCAACCCCAGTCTGTTTGCAAGTATGGCCGGTGTGATGGCCATTTGTCTCCCTTTAATTGTTGAGTTGAGAGAGATAACTTCATCATCCACCATCACTGTCTCAGCATTAGCCCAGAACTCATTGAGAGTTTCAGGATGTATTGGTGGGTCTATTGTGAGAGCGGTGAAATATTGGGATTTGACGACGAGATCAATGATCTCATCGTATTGGGACCAGCCTTCTTGTTTTTCTAAGTAGGCTCTAAGATTGTGTCCCTGCTTAAGAACTAAAGCCATGTGGTTTGTGTGTGTGTATGAATCGAACAGTGTTTATGTTGCAGGTTCAGGGGTTTGAGAGCTTTCTTGAGAGAGAAGGAGGGAATTTTTGTTTTGAATGGATTAGTGTTGAAAAAAGATATTTATCAGAAGTTTTTAACCGCTTGGAACTTCTTTATTTGAAGTTTTAAACCGCCTAGGTTAAAAACCTCTTTATCAGAAGTTTTAAACCGCCTAGGTCAAACTTCTGATGTGGGAAAAGTCTGATTTGCCCTTTTTGACTAAACTACTGATGAAGAATTATATTCATCAGTAGTTCCCACTTTCTCTTCAGTAGTTTTGAACAGCTGATGAGAAATACTTTATAAATACTTTATTCATAACTTCTGAAGGTTGTTTTATCAGAAGTTAATCACTTTTCAGAAAATATCCCCATACTGATGTTTTTGTTCATCAGTAGTTTCTCTCTTTTCAGAAGTTTTTCAATTTTTTGAAAACAGATGTAAGTGAAAAATAAAGAATTTGTGCAGAAAAATAAAGAGAAACACTTACAAATTTAGCATCCCTAGCATGGATACTAACTTCTGAAATGTTGATGTGTCAAGGGGTTTAGTGAATATGTCAGCTATTTGATTAGCTGTTGCTACATGTTTCACTTCAATCTTGCCTTTTTCATAGCAATCTCTTATGAAATGATACCTGATTTCAATGTGTTTAGTTTTTGAAAACTGAACAGGATTTTGAATGATGCTAATGGCAGATTTGCTGTCTACAAGCAATGGTGTCTTGGTCTCTTTGATTCCATAATCAAGAAGTTGATATTGGAGCCATTGTATCTGTGATGTACAACTTGCAGCTGCAATGTATTCAGCTTCAGCAGTTGAAGTTGCAACATATGTTTGTTTCTTTGATTGCCAGGACACTAGACAGTTTCCCAAGAATTGACAACCACCAGATGTTGATTTTCTTGACATCTTACACCCTGCATAGTCACTATCTGAAAAAGCTGATAACTTGGTATTGCTTGAAGCAGGATACCAAATTCCAAGTGTTGGAGTTCCTTTCAGATATCTGAAGATTCTTTTGACTGCAATAAGGTGTGATTCCCTAGGAGCTGATTGATATCTAGCACAGACACATGTTGAAAACATAATATCTGGTCTAGAAGCAGTTAGATATAAAAGGGAACCTATCATACATCTATACATGGTTTGATCAACCTGTTTTCCTTGATCATCTGGTTCAACTTGTGTGGTTGGTGTCATGGGAGTGGAACATGATTTATAGTATTGTAAAGAAAGTTTTTTTAATAATTCTTTAACATATTTTGATTGATGTATGAAAGTTCCATTTGTTTGTTGTTTAATCTGCAGTCCCAGAAAGTACTGCAGTTCTCCCATTGTACTCATCTCAAATTTTGATTGCATGAGTTTCTTAAATTCATCACACAATTTTGTGTTTGTTGAACCAAAAATGATATCATCAACATATATTTGAACAAGTAAGACATGATTTCCAACATGTTTTATGAAAAGAGTTTTATCAATGGCACATCTTGTAAAGTTATTTTTGAGTAAAAAGGTTGAAAGTGTATCATACCAGGCTCTTGGAGCCTGTTTGAGCCCATAAAGAGCTTTGTCTAGTTTGTACACCCACTCAGGATGAGAAGGATCCTCAAACCCAGGTGGCTGACTGTCACACCACGCCAATGGCGGAAACACGTGGCGCGACGGTTCAAGAGCATAAAGTCAAGGTTAACGCAAATCATAAGTAATTAAGAAAATGGATCATTTATTTAAGACGTCGAAACCTTGTTTGATGTTCACACATAACGAAAAATTGTTTTGAATACATTAAAGTGGCTTCTCAAATATATCCCAAATCTTTGGGAATTAAAGTTGAAACCCTTTTGAAACACTCGACGCCCATATGAGAGATTCCCCCGACCCAGCTCGCCACGTTGTCCATCATCTATCAATTACCTGAAAGATATGTTTAAAAAGTCGTCAATATATAAATATTAGTGAGTTCACAGGTTTCAGTTTATCAAACTTTATCTCTTGGGAATTTCCATGTTATGACAATTTATAGGAGTTGCAAGTTCCTACAATTCTACTTGAGCCTATAACCAAACCAAGACAATAATAATGCCCCGCTCTAAGTCGTTACTCGGTATCCTACGACTTGATTTCAGAATACGTGCACCCCAGGCATACGCCGATGCATAATCGACGCTATCGATTAGGGGTGGGCCTTGTCAGGCACCAATAGTACTATTCAAATATTCCTTCGGTTTCGTTTCCCTGAATTAATGATTATAGTAGAGAGGTCTCAACCCCGAGTGGCGATCACAACTCAAGTACTTAACCCGTCAAACATTTCCCTAACATATCTTTCCCCCGAAAACATAAAAATAGTGTAAAATGGGGCCGTGAGACTCACCTGAATCTGTGCTTGGCTCAAAAAGGAAGATAGGAAGTTTTGTGGTCTCGCACCTACAAACGTCCTAGGCGTATAAGTCACTACACCTATAGTGCATGTGCCTTGGCAAGTTGTACACCCAACTCCCCGACCACGTGTTGTTCCAATTCCCGTTTAATTAGACGCATATCCTTGGTTCATTGGCGATGGATTACTCCTTTCTTACGAGCTATGTATTATTCTCGTCAATACTCTTTGTAACTTGTATACCATTATTCTCGACACGACTCTACCTAATGTATAATTATTTTCCCATTTAAATAATTATACTTTAGGATCGTATCGTTCGATATAATGTATTCTTAATACACGACTCGACTCACTTTGCCGCATATTTATTTTCCCATTTAAATAAATATGCTAAGGTCTTGTCGTTCGGTAGTGTATTCTTAACGCCCGACTCGACTTACCATGCCGTACATTTATTTTCCCATTTAAATAAATATACTAGGATCTTGTCGGTATTCCCACATACGTAGATATATGTTGCCTACTCGTCTCGGTTTTCCTTCTCGCATATCTACTTTCCCATTCAAATAGATATACTAGAATTTCGTCGAGACGAGCATGTATACATACATCAATGTGTGAATTTTCCTTGTTAAGTCCATACGTTGTTTAGCGTTCTTAATTCTTTACGTTATGCTTTCTCCCACGAATATTCTCTCTAACACTTAGGAAAGTGTTATATAATTTTCACCCATGTTATATATATTTTACTTCTTAAAATATATATATTTTCACGTTTTGCCGCAATGGCATTTTTCTCTAGTTTGTCCGTTTATTCGCTATAGTTAGTTTACGTAACTAAGTCCGATGGTTTAATTTTTCCAGGTTCCTTCCAATATGTGTTCTATAGGAATATTATTTATACTTCTAATTTCCAAACACATATTACTTGGAAAGATATACTTTAGTATTTTTAGTCCAACTTGTTAACTTATATTCCAAAAATGTTCCCGACACTTTTATATTCCCATTTATATAAAAGTATCCATTTTTGTACAAGTTTTCTCAAGTTTCTACCTTTGTCCAATATTTTATAAAAACCTTTATTTTTATAAAATCCTTATGTTAGTATAATTCCATATTTTTATAAACTTCCATTTTTATAAAAATACACTTTTCATAAAATACACATGTAGGTTACTAGTGTTTACCAAACTATACTTGAAAAAATCATTATTTATGCTTTTGACACCAAACTTTCCGTTAATGCATTTTTGGACCAAAGTTTCTAAAATATTTATTTTAGTCCATCAACTTTCAAAGTTACCACATTAGTCCCTTAACTTATAAATGTTGCATTTTTCCATCCTAACTTCCAAAGTTAGCATTTTTCTTTCAAACTAGTGGACTTTAAAGAACCATCTTCTTCATGTTTGGTTATTTTTACATTATTCCACTTCTAATAGTCTTATATTTCATAAATAAGGTTACTAATATTTGTGTTTGGTGTATTTGTCCATCATATCCAAATTTCACTCATCTAAGTGAGTAGACTTTGATTTTGTAACTTTTTCATCTATGCCTTTCTAACATATTCCATCTTATTTTATATTTTAGATAGTCATTTTATGATGATTAACACCATCTTTTAATACATTCAAGTTTCTTTCATCAATCATGCCCAAATCATCATCCTTCTTAAGTGTATGTACATATTTTTGTATTTTCTTGAAATACCACATTACTAATAACAAATCCATGATTTATCCATATTATTATTCTTCCATTTTACTCTTGTAAAACATATTAAGACTCATGTTTCAAAACCACATTTTACCCAATAATGTACAACTTGCTCATAAGAACACATAATATGAACATTAATAATCAAAGCAAGGTTAAAACTTACTACTAGCTCAAGGCTAGGGAAGACAAAAACCCTGGATTTGAGTGGGGTTTAGTGTGTTCTTCCAAGTGATTAAGCTCCAAGCTCTTGAAACACACAATGGGGTTTTGAGAGATGAAGATTTAGAGATGATTTGGAGATGTAAAACTTGAAAAGAAAATGTGTATGGAGGGGGGTATAAGCTACGGCCAAAGGGGAGAAGAAGAAGAAGTTTTTGGCTTTTTGATTCAAGTATGCTCACTAGATTGTTTATAATATCCTTTCCAAATCTTTCCAAGATCACCTAATATCTTTCTTAGATTATGTAAGATCAAGTGGGGATTATGTAAGATATGGAAAGATTTGTGGAAGATTATCAAGAGGGGTGTTTGGCCGTGAGTTTTTAGAGAGAGAGGAGAGGTGATTTGGTGAATTTTGTGTCCAATAATATCCCATGCAATCCAATGATTAACACTAATTATATTTGAATTAGTGAGAATTGGAAGGGTTAACCACTTGGGGTGGCCCTAGGCCGGCCCCTTGGGGGTGTTTGGGTGGGGTCCACTTTGCTAAATAATACCCATTATTATTATGTTTATTTTCCTCTCGTTCGGGTACCGTCCGGGTATTTTTCGGGTTTTAATCGCGTGTTGTCCGGATATTAAAAATACTTTTAATACCCTTAAACATAGTCCAGTTTAAGCGTGGATAAATTATTTAGGCTTTTGCCGGGTGAAATTATAAGTTATGCGCGTATCGGGTGCGGTACGCGCACTTTATTCGTTACCGGGAGATTTGTATAACGAGCTTTCACGTACGGCTTTGGAGTTCCAAAACCCATTATATTTTGTGAAATTACGTTTTATTTTATATCCCGGGTGTCCGAGATCCGTTTCGCTTATTTAATTTTTACCGGGTAATCGGCAGTGTCCATACCGGATAATTTACTCGCACATGATCCTATCATGTTTTGTCATTAAACATATGCATTCCTATGCATTATTTGGGAATTGCTATCTTTCTAAGGCCTCAGTTAAATAATCAACACATAATTGCATTTAATTACGTTAATCGCGTATAGTTAATTAGTACGAAATTACCTTATTTTTGCCGGTTGTTACACTGACAAACATACACTTCCTCTTTTATCTTTCCATACAAAAATGCACTCTTGACATCCATTTGATAAACTTTTATTTTGTTGGAAATGACATAGGCCAGAAATAACCTGATGGCTTCAAGCCTTGCAACTGGAGCAAAGGTTTCATCATAGTCAATTCCTTCTTCTTGAGAGTAACCTTGTACTACCAGTCTTGCCTTGTTCTTTATTATAATACCAGCTTCATCTTGTTTGTTCCTGAAAACCCATCTTGTGCCAATTGGTTGCTTGTTTGGTGGTTAGGGACAAATTTCCCAAACCTGTTGCTTGTTGAATTGAAGCAATTCATCTTGCATTGCCTGCACCCAATTGTTGTCCTTGAGGGCTTCTTGGTACTTCTTTGGTTCCAACTGTGAAATAAATGCTGAGAATAGACAAAAGTTGGAAAGCTGGTTTCTTGTAAGAACACCTGATGCAATATCACCCATGATTTGATCAAGTGGATGGTCTTTGTGTTCGATCAGTTGTTGTAAACCACTGACAGGTGTTGGTGGCTCATGTTCTTCAAACAAACTACTGAGGTCTATTATATCTGGTTCAGCAGTTTCAGTGTCTTCAGTAGTTGCAGGTGCTGAAGCAGATGTTTGAGTTTGTACTTCAGTATTTGTTGAATCAGAAGTTTGTGAAACTTCTGATGGTTTTGAAGTTGACTTAATGACTGTTTGAGGATTCCATGGTGCTGGATCCTCATCATCAAACCTTTGATCACCATAATAAGTAGGTTTGGATGAAGTGACAGTCTTTTCAGGTCCAAAGTGGAAGCTGTCAAGGTCAAAAAGTTCAGCAGGATGTGCTGGAATGAGAGTGTGTTTTGACTCATTGAACTTGACATTCAGTGTTTCTTCTACTATCTTGGTTCTTGAGTTAAAAACCTTGTAGGCTTTTCTAGTTGAGGAATAACCAAGAAAGTAACCTGAGTCAACTTTGGCAGCAAACTTTGAAATAGATTCCTTAATGTTCAAGATGAAACATTGACACCCAAAAGCCCTGAAAAAGGAGATAAGGGGCTTCATGCCATGAAGAACTTCATAGGCAGTCTTTGAATGTCTCTTGACAATAAGAACTCTATTTTGAACATAACATGATGTGTTAACTGCTTCTGCCCAAAAGTATAATGGTAGGCCAGAATCAGCTATTATTGTTCTTGCTCCTTCTATTAAAGTTCTGTTCTTCCTTTCTACTACACCATATTGTTCAGGAGTTCTGGCAACACTGAATTGTCTAATAATCCCTTTAGACAAACAGAATTCATCCAGTGTTTTGTTCCTGAACTCTGTCCCATTATCACTTCTAATGGTTTTGACAGGTAGAGAGTATTGCTTCTCTACTTATAGAATGAAGAACTTGATGATTTCAGCAGCCTCATCCTTGGAAAATAAGAAGAATACCCATGTAAATCTTGAGTAGTCATCAATGATGACTAAGCAGTACTTCTTCTTACCAAGGCTCATAATTTTTACAGGCCCAAATAAGTCCATATGGAGTAGTTGAAGACATGCAGTTGTTTTTTATTCTTCAATAGACTTATAGGAGGACTTATGCTGTTTTCCCTTTAAACAGGATACACAGTGTTCTTGACACTGGTATACTTATAAGGGTAGACCTCTGACCAAGCCCATTTTTGTGACTTTATATATGGTTTTAAAGTTCACATGGCCAAGTCTCCTGTGCCAGAGATCAGTTTCTGAAGTTGATGCCCTTGAGAAGAAACAGGTAGTGTTGTTCAGTACTTTGTCTTTTTCAATGTCCACTGCATAGACATTGCCACATCTTTTGGCTATTAACAAAGTGTGATCTTCAATGATCTTCTCTATCAACTTCTGGCCTTCTGGTGATATGATCTTGCATGCTGTCTTTGTGAAAAAGGAAGAATATCCTTTATCACACATTTGTGACACACTTAGCAAGTTGTACTCAAGGTTTTCAACCAGATTGACCTTGTCAAACTGTATTTTGCCAGAGGAGACATTGCCATGTCCTAGCACATATCCCTTAGCATTGTTCCCAAAGGATACAGATCCATCTCTTTGGCTGATAAAATTGTTTATCAGGTATCTACATCCTGTCATGTGCATTGAGCCTCCACTGTCTACATACCAAATGCTATTTAAGCCTCTGGAAACTCTCTGCACAAGATAGCAAATTAGTTAGATTTAGGAACCCAAGCCAGTTTGGCTTTGGGTTTGCTCTTGAGAACATTTACAGTTTGTTCCTGACCAAGTTGAGAAATCCATGTCTTTTTGGCAATGGATTTTGCATTAAGAACAATGGTGGTGTCCTTTTGAGGACCACCATCAACTTTGGTCATCAGTAGTTGTACCATGTTCATAAGATCTTTAATCTCAGTAGTTTGTGAAACTGCTGATGATTTAGGTCTAACTACTGAAAGAGAATTTTGAGAAAAAGACTTTTGTTGAGATTTTGTCTTTTTCTGAGAAAAGGTGTTTGCTGGTTGTTGTTTCTTGGGAGAAAAAGTTTTTACATAATCATTTTTTATTTGTTTTCCCACAACCAGTTGATGATTTTTCTTGTTGAACTGAATACCTTTTCTATATCTGCAAAATTCTGTTTTGTGGTTGAACAGACCACAAATTTCACATTCTTTTGTCTTTTCTTTCAAAGACAAGTTTCTGACTGTTTTGATTGGTTTTAGGTCATCAGTAGTTTTCAGGTTCTCAACTTCTGATGTAGTTGAAACTACTGATGGCTTAAAGTCAGATTTAATCAGTACTTCTGAAGAACTTTCTTTGTGTGATTTTAGAAAGTTTTCATGGAAAGATGTGCATTCTTCCTCTTCAGAAGTTTCACCTGAAACAATTTTTCTCCCATCTTCAGTAGTTTTGGGGGAAAAATCTGTTGGTGTTTCAGTGTGATTGTACCCTATGCCAAATCTAACATTTGAAGCACTTTGTTTGTTTAGCAATAATTGGTACCCCTTACAAGATTCCACCCATTTTTCACATGTGACCTTGGTGTCAGCAAGCTCTTGTCTGACATTTCCTAGGTCATTCATCATGATTTTAATTTGTGCTTGGGTTTCAATAGCAGTGTTAGTTAATTTAGAAACTTCTTTTGTTTTTGCAGAAAGTTTTCTTTCTAAATCACATTTCATCTGAGTGAATTTTCTCTCAGAATCATTTGCTTTTCCTTGTAAGTGCACATTTGTCTCTCTTATGAGAGCAAAAGATTCTTTGCATGAATTTGAACACAGTTTTGTCAAAGATTCTTTTGATACCTGTGACAAGGCAGATTTTGAGGAGCATCCCTCAAATGCCATTAAGGCAAAGTTCTTTCTGCCATTGTCAGGCTCTCCCCAGTTGATGTCAAACATTTTGTTGTCTGCATCAGGATTGCACTCTGTAGTGTCAAAAGGAAGACTGCTCCAGTCAACATACCCTGAAGTAAATAAACTTTGTTGAGAGGGTTGCTGTTGCTGTGGAGGTTGTTGAGCAGCTGGAAAGGGAGGGATTGATTGTTGGCTCTGCATCTGTTGAGCAGGCATCTGTATATATTGTACTTGTGGCACATATTGGTGTTGTGGAGCTTGTGCCTGTACAAAATGTGCACTCCCTTGTGTTCCATTATTCCTGTTATAATTGGGGTTAAAATTGTTTCCAGACTGAGATTGGTTAAAGCCAGAGCTTCTACACTCTCTAGCAAAGTGTCCCAACTTTTGACACTTGTGACATCTAAGTTTAGATTTGTCAAAACCAATTTTTGTAGAACTGTTAAGTCCTGGAAACTTCCTTCCTGACCTTTTGTAAAATTTATTTGTTTTTAAACTTAACATGGCCAGTTGGTGCAAAATATCCATTTCTTCTAGGTCATCACTGCTGAAACTATTTAAATCATCCATGATAAAACACATGTTATCAGCAGTTTGACCAAAGTCATTATTGTCATAACCTGGGAATGATCTTTCAGATGAGATCCCAGCAGTTATGTCAATGTGGTCAAAAGATCCAAAACTATTTGAACAAGTTGGTGAGTCTTGTCCCAATAGTGCTGTACTACCTGGTAGATAGTCATCAGCAGTTTTGCCAGTACTTTGTAACTTTTTCTTTTGATCAATTTCTCTCTCAAAAGTAAGTAATCTCCCATGAAGTTTTGTAAGAGTGAGGGAGCTAAAGTCTGGTGAAGATCTTAAGACTATAGAGTATGTTTCCCATTTTTCAGGTAAAGACCTTAAAAATCTATGAAGCATAGATACAGTTGTGTAGGTCTGACCATTTAGTTTTAGCTCAGATATTAATGAGGAAAATCTTTCAAATTGTTGTGTTAAAGTTTCCCCATTAATGTGAGCAAAAGTTTCATATTGTTGAGCCAAGATTTCTCTGGTGTTGGCAATCACCTCTTCAGTTCCTCCAAACTGTTCTTTTAGGCAGTCCCAAAGCTCTTTGGCACTATCACAGTGTAATAGGCCAGAGTAGATTTCATTTGGGAGTGCCATTGCCAACATAGAGAAAGCTTTTGCATCAAGCTCAAGTTTTAGGAAATCATCATCAGTATAGTCTTTTGGTTCTTTTGGAATCTCTTCCTTAGTTTCAAGATTTATATTTACTGGTTTATGAGGACCATATATCACAGATCTCCAGCAACCTGTGTTGGTCTGTGATAAGGTATGTGCCATTCTCTTTTGCCAGATGTTATATTCATTTCTTACTAGCATGGCAGGTTTAGTGGCAGAACCAGTATTATGAGGATCCATTTTAAAGAGTATTGATTTGTCAAATATCTCTTAAAGTGATGGATGTTGATAAAAGTGAGCTTATAATCCTTTATTGAATATCAATAAGAGCCTGTGTCTGATTCTCAATGTGTTAGATTGATATGTGATCAGATAAACCAGTGCTCTGATACCAATTGTTGGATCAGTTTTGCTCTTTTATATGAACTTGCTAGTGAACACTTAAGTGTTTAGCAAGTTCTTGATCAGTGATAGCACAGCGGAATGTTATGAGTTTAAAGCTACACTTATCAACAGGAGTTATTACTCCCCCTGGATTCAAGAACTAATAAATGATAAGTATTTATTGAGAATCTAAGTATTGAATGAGAATGAAACACTTCGACAGATTCTCAATAAACATGAAATGGAAATAACAATGATATGAGTTGAAGGATTTTTGTATTAAAAATCAATGTCTAAAACAGATGGATGAACCCTTTTATTTATAGACTTTACAAATACATGAACCTTGCCAAAAGCAAGTTCAGAAACAAGTTGCAACAAGTTGCAGTCTTGGAACTTGTACATAAAGCAAAAAGAAATACTAAAGTAATAAACTACTGATACAAGAGGCGGTGGAAAAGATCTTCATGTAAGTACTGATGAATGACAAACTACTGATGAGTAGTTTGTCTTCAGTAGTTTTTCAGTAGAAGTGTCTGGTTTGAACTTCAGAACTTCTGATGACTTTTCTTCTTCAGCACTTCTGAATCTCTTCTTCAGCAGTTTGATCCTTCTTCTTCAGCAGTTCTATACTTAGAGTATTTTGACAAAAGTGAATTAGACTAAGGTTTGCAAAAGTGGTTTCACCAATCCTTTTTGTCCTAACAATATATTATGTAGTATTTGAAGACTATTTGAGTCCATTAATTGACTGCAAAAATATATCACAGAACAATTGTACAAGAAAATGAGAAATGACTTACCAGCGAATGATGGGTATGGAAGCTGTGGTGGTTTGCAGGTAATTATTTTTAAAATTAGATACCTTTTGAAATGAAAAATACATATTAAGGTTAATTTATGTTGATTACACTGCTTCGGAGTTGGGTCTTACTTTTAATATAATTATGCATCATGACATTCTCACGTTAGATGCAGGCATGTTAAGCAATTCAGCATAATATAGAGGATATCACCTGATGTGATTATTGGTAAGTGGTACTTAACATCAGCACTTAAAATTTTCTTCTACATATAGATTACTGGAATATGAAGATGATAAAGGGGTATAGGACTAGCCACTAAGCCATAGGGTCAACTGGAGCATCCTTCGTTTCTTCTATACCACATGCACTTATTACTTTTCTTTTGAGTTATTGTGAATTCTTTTCTTTTTTTTTCTTTTTTTGAAAATTGGACATATTTTTGTAAAGTTACGCATTAAAACAAGATATCAATTGTATTTATTGAGCGAACATATGTAATTTTGAAATAGTTAAAACATGATGCGTAGTTTGATAATGATTTACATATGCATAATATCGTCAACAATCTATTACATTGTTTTTTATGTAAATTCTTGGTTTATACTCAATTGATTTTTGTGAATTGATGCATTATTTATATTAACAAATAAAAATTATAATTAAAAATATACTAAAGCCGTTGCGCAACTTGCGGCAAAAAAACATAAATACTAACGGCAACACGCGGGCATACCTACTAATACAAATATAAAATTATACTTATGTATACGACCTAAATTAACCCAACATAAAAATTGACACTAAATCTGAAAGTAAAAGCCTAAGCCGTTAAGCAACAATCTTTGACATAGAGTCTGCTTGTCGCCTCATTATCTCCCGCTCTCACTCAAAGTCGACCGTCTCTCACTGTCATCGTTTCTTAAATTCTAGTCATCACTTCATCGGCCATAGCCTCAGCCTCATCATCGGCCACAAAATTGTTTTTCTTAAAAAGTTCTGCTGTAAAATGTGCCTGCTTTTGAATACATAAAAGTTGGAGACCCTGTAAATTTAAATTGGATGATACACTAGACGGTAAAGCTATCCAAAATACTCATCCCTCGCTCAGAAATTTAATGCTTGTATAATTCCCTTTCATTTTTCAACTCGACTCGGCTTGTAAACGAGCCAAACATGAGTAAATATTTGCTCGGTTCCGCTTGACCCATGAACAACCCTACTATCACATAAGGGGTTTGGATGAGAAGGGTACGTAGCATATCCTAAATTAAAATATTAATAATAACTGATTTGAAAATCTGCGAGGACTCTTTGGAGTTTACAGTTTTACACTACCTTTATTTGGATTAGGAAAGGTGATTTGAAGTCATGTGCAGATTTTTGAGTTGTAGGTTTTGAATTTTTTCTCTCATTTTTAAAAGATGAGCCTGAGCCATGCTAACGCTGAAAACGATTGATTTGATGAAATAAAAACAGCCAAATATATTTATTATTGTCGTTTTTTGAACATGACAATTCACCTAACAACAATTAAGGGTCGATTACTTGAACATGACATATAAAAGGTACAGAAAAAAATACATATTATAAAAGACAGGTCAAGTTATTCTATAAAGTGTAACAAAAATTAGAAGGGTGAAAAAGATACAAAAAACACAATAGATCATGAAATATGATACAATGAGCCACAAAATATAAAACGATGTTGAAAAATATAACACAATGCTGAAGAAAAAGACACAATGAATTGAAAAATTGACACAATGATGAAAATAAGAAAAAGACACAATGATATAATGCATATTCTAAAAACTACAAGCTAAAACCCCAAAAAACGACGACCTAAAAACTAACATCGTAGGGTTCGATAAGACGGTTCCAATGCTGCTTGAATGAGTTCAATCAGAGTCCATTTGATACCCTTCCTACGACTTCCTATTTTTCTTTCACTGCGTATTTGATCTTAACCTTATAAAAGACATCTACAAAAAAATATTAATCTATGCATGCACCCTTATATAATAGCAATATATATAATTGTCGTGTTTTAGAACATGACAATCCCGGTACTACTACCAATTAAGCATAAAGCAATTCAACAACAAAACAAAAAAAAGATAGCCATCAGAGAGGCTAACTCATTTCCAATACCGGCCCGCCCTTTCTTTAGAGCCGACAACACACGAAATAATGATTTATGGTAAGGAAGAACTAAAGAACGGATCGAGCTGTATTGACTAACTATACAATTTTGTTCAAGTTCCGCTTGTCCATCGAAGCCTCTCCCCAACCTGCTTCTACGTCTCTCCTCAGCTATGTTGAACGGGCCTTGCGGCTACATAGAAAAGGGCATATAATATAAGTCATTTCAATCATGTATGCATGGGTGGTGAGCTGCTTGAGACTATTTACGAAGTAAAAGGAATAGGTTTGACGATTTTAACTGTGCAAATTTCTTCTCATTAATAACGGTTGCCCTCCCTCTAAAAGCATGTTGATGATAGAAGTAACATTTTTTTTTATGAATCTAACATCTCTCATATATACGACATATGTAAAATTTACTTAGGGGTAAGATAGATACTATTGCATATTACAAAATACTAGTGTCAAGATTTCATGTTAAAGACCTATTCCAATGGACACAGTCAAATCCTCTTTAACTTCACATAAACATCACATGTGGATCCAAAGCACCTTGTGAGAAAATTAAAACGTGTCAAGAGGAAAAATAAATAAAAGATATACAAATTAAATATTTATTCCTGAAATTCAAGTCATCCTTTTCAACTTGCATATTTTGCAAGTTACATATAAATAACATGAAGATAACTTATAAGGTAGAGACACATGCTTTTTAAATGAGATGTTTCAGGTTCAAACCTAGACAATGATATAGGATTATTGATGTAAATGAGTAACGTTAACCGTTCAAAAAAATTGACATATCTATGAACAATTAAACTGGGTGTCGTATTTTAAAACATCATTGGCCAGGTTTTGTTTGCATTACATGTGAACATTTTCAAGTCTTTGTGAGACTAGTTTGGTTTACATTTGTTATTTTTATGCAACCGGGTACTGATATTAGGTGCAGTTTTTGTTTTGTGATATTATGAACTAGATTATAATTCGGAAACGTTTCGGGGTTAAGAAATCTAATATGACATATCAATTTTATATATGAAATAGAATGATACATTTTACAGTTAGATGCAGGAAAGCTTCGGGTAGCACATAATCTAAAACAATTAACAATGTATCTCCAATGTTAATGCTTAACCTTAAACAACGTATAACTCTAATATTAATACCTAACCAAAAACAATGTATAACTCCAATGCTAACACATGCTGAAAATAGAATTCATATTTACTGATTTGAACATAATTAGTGACTTGCATTTACGTTTAATGAATTATCTGAACACTTTGTATTTTTTTTCCTGTATGAATAAAAACCCACAAAAAAATAGTCGTTTTTTTCTCCGTTTTCATATAGCACTATGGTACTCATTGGAAAGATAATAAAACGTTCGTTAATTTGGTGTAATTTTTTTCTTTAAAATCAATTAATGACACATGGCATGCCACATGCACATTCAAAAGAGAGGATGTCATCTTTAAATGTCAAGTAGGATTTATTGCTTTCAATTATTATAATATATATAGATAAAGATGTTTTTTCGTACTCAACCTTGCGTTTTTAGTCATGATATGTTTTTATTTAACAACCAATATAAACTTCTATTATTTTCCAAGCTAGCAAGAGACTAGCAAAGATTACACCGCATTTCACATCTACCGAACTTACATGATAAACCATAAGGTAATACACAAGAAAAATACATGAAGCAATGCAAAAAGCCTCAATCCATTTTTGTTGTATCAAACCTGCACCATGAATCCTATGACATCTCCAATTTTTTGGACCAGTTTTTACCCATAAATAACTCATAATCTCAAGTCTTATTAAAACATTCAATGTTCAAGATATGTTTAAAAAGTTAACTTTGACATTACATTATAAATTGGGTTGAATTAATTTTTTAGACATTATTTTCAACCGTGCATTTTTTATTTAGCTGATAAAAACATCCACACGAGTGCCTCACACCCCGTCTGCCAAAAACACTCTGCAACTTAGCCTAGTGATGAGCTCGGGACGGTATCGATACCAACCGATACCGATCCCGAAAACTCCCAATACTGATATCAAAACATATGGTACGATACGGTATCGGTTTGGTACCGGTATGGTATCGGTATTTTACTTTAAAATACTGATACCATACCGATCCCGTGATACCGAAAATACCGAAACCGAAAACCTCTAAATGTGAGTACCGATACCGAACACCCTCGGTTCGGTACGGGATCGATACGGAATCAGTTTGGGATCGGTATCGGTTCGGTATTCGGTGTAATATACTCATCCCTAACTTAGCCTCAATATCCGTGCATCTTGCATTCGTTAACGTCCATGAGCTCTATTGAGGGTGGGCTTGACGCAATAGATCTTGGTAAAATAAAAATAAAACCAAAGCTACACAAGATTAAAACAATAATAAAAGATGCAGAAAACATATATACCGTATGAACGGTGTTAAACAAAAATATAATAAGATTTTTAAAAATCAATTTTAAAAAATCAATAATATAACAAAAAGTCACATAAAACATGCACTTAACATTGTCTAAATTGAAGATGAAAAGAATTATAATATTGCTCTTGTTTGGGAGGTGGAAAGAATTCATGAAAGCTGGACGTACTGATGAGATAGATATCTTGGCAAATAGCAAGTTTTAGTTCTCCAAAGTGGGAGACAAGAGAGGGCAAGTTTGTAATTTCCATGCAGGTGTTGTCAATCAATACAAAAGGCACAAAATAATATACTCTATTTTGCTAAATATTATTTAGGGAGGCGGCGTAACTTGTTGCCCGTCTGCCCACTATCTTGATGTAATTTGTCACGGTTATGTGTTTAATAATAAAAAAAAATTAGGGAAAATAAAAGGATTTTCTCGTTGACCAATCGCTTTACAAAAATACCCCTATCGATTCAACTATTTGTTATAAAAAAATAAGAAAGAAGAAATAAACTGAATATATCAGATTCAACTATTGTTTACAAAAGTCACCTTTTAATATAAAAGATGGTATATCACTTTTTTAAATGCTTGAGATATTAAATCGATTATTAAAAAATAATTTTGTTGTATTAAAGTTTTTAATGATTATATTAGATTTAATGAAACGTCACAAGCACGAAACATAATAGATAATACGAGTAAAGATCAAATACAAAGTATTTTTTGGTAAGAACTGTGAGAATCAAAGGGGGTAAAATTTTTTTATTTTTTTTAGAATTTTTTTTCCCATGTGCTTAAACATACTTTCTAGATGAAAAAAAAAATTATTGTAATTACGTCATTAAAGTAAATACACTAGTTTACACTAGAGTAAGTATGTAATTACTCTACACCATTTTTTTTAGTTATCAATACTATAATACATGTTTAACAATATGGGAAAAAAAATTTGAAAAAAAAAAATAAAAAAAAAAATACTCTCCTTTGATTCTCACAGTTCTTACCAAAAAACAGTTTGTACAAGATCTTTCCCCTAGATAATATATTTTCAGATAAAAGCCGTATTTAACACAAAACTATCCCCGTGGAAGGCATGATCGTTATCTTTTGCTGGTAGGGTGGTGTTGGTAAAAGTAGGATTAGGTTCGATGCCGAATTATTATGTGTCACTGTTCAAGGCCCCGGATGATGTTATTAAGGTGCTGGAAGGGATCAGAAGGAAATTCTTATTATGGGGTGGTAATTCTACATCGAATAAAATTAGATGAGTCACGTGGGAGAAAATATTAAAACCAAAACGAGTAGGTGGGCTCGGAGTGGGTAGTATTAAAGATTTGAACTTGGGCCTTCTTGCGAAGTGGTGGTGGCGGTTCAAGAGTTCGACAGACCAGCTATGGTGCAAAGTTATTAAAGCGATTCACGGGGGGAGCAAAAGGTATAGCTTCGTACCTTGTAAGAAGTCGATACCAAGTACTTGGGGATCAATTGGGGCTTTAAATAGTGGTTTTGCTAAAAGAAGTTTGGATCTAGATGCCATTTTCAAATGCAATGCTGGTAATGGGGAGTCAATTGGGTTTTGGGACGAGGTCTGGTGTGGGTCTATGAAGTTGAAAGATAAATATCTGGCGTTATTTGGTTTGTGCAAAGAAAGGCGGATTACGGTGGCGAAGTGATATGAAGAATCGGATAATAGAGTTAATTGGAACCTAGGGTGGAGGAGAACGCCTTCTTCAATTGAGGAAAAAACGAAGTTGTCGGATTTATTGAGCCTTCTAAGCTCGATTAAACTGCACTTGGCTGCAAATGAATGGAGATGGTTTTCGGGTGATGTTGCTGTCAAGTTCTCAGTCAAAGTTGTCCGAGAACCGCTTCTTGTTGGGCAACAGTCGACTAACCAGGGGGCAGGTTCTAGTGGAGCCTTATCGCAATACCGAAGGTCAATTGTTTTGTGACACCAATCAACGAATCAGGTTAACATCCGTACACATTTTACTTAATTATGTCATTTCTTGTACAACACCCGAAATATCCGAAACAATTGACACTGAACAACCAAGCCAATCACACGCTCAACAGAGAGCCACCGGATATGCAATTACTATGAGCAGTCATAAAACCATACACGTGACAATACAAAAGTGGGAAATTACATAATTCCACCCAAAACCTAACAATTCACAATGTGTTGATGGCTATTAACACACATCAATGCTATGAAACACTACCAAGGAATAAGCATGTGTTAACATGAGTTAAGAGTATTTGTGACATCC
Source organism: Ambrosia x helenae (assembly GCA_030844895.1). Taxonomy (NCBI): domain Eukaryota; kingdom Viridiplantae; phylum Streptophyta; class Magnoliopsida; order Asterales; family Asteraceae; genus Ambrosia; species Ambrosia x helenae. The sequence goes on along the minus strand of CM061234.1, from coordinate 39,000,266 downwards.
GTCACCTTTCGTTTTATTTTATTGTTTTTTTATAATAAATAATAATAATAATAATAATAATAATAATAATGGTAAAAAAAAAATAGAAGTCTTAGACATTATACTAAATAAACCAACTATCCTAACCCATTAACACAACCCAACTAAATCCACCCATAACCCAACATAAGGCTGAGCCCACCAGCAGATCCGGCCCAAACCACCTGGCCCAAACCTCCTGGCCCATTTCTCTCTGCTGTTAATATATATATATATATATATATATATATATATATATATATATATATATATATATAGGGGTGCTGGAGCCGGGACTCGAACCCGGGCACCTTCTCAAACAAATGCAACATAGTTACCAGCTGAACCAACAACATTTTTATGATATCATCCCAACTCTTTAATAAAAAAACACACAAAAACTCAATGTTTTCTTTCCTTTTCATCGCTGCAAACAAACATGTCAGTTGACCACAAAAAAACGAGTCAAACACCCACACAATTTTACCAAATCAAGATCAATTACGCGTGATTATTTTTGGAATGAGATTGACCAACTTATACAGCGTGATTATCACGCCAATCACATTTAAAACCTTCCAAATCAAGCCTAATATACGCGTATACATTAACATACGGGTCAAGCTTTCCAATTCTTTCGATTCATGAGTAATAGTATAAATTGAACCCTTCATTTCAACCTACACTCGCCGATTTACAAACCCTCACAACCAAATCATTCCAAAACTCTTCCAAAATCCATGAATCGTGCCTCAGTTGACTTTTTCATTGACCCCTTCATTCGCACCTCTAAACACACTGTGAGTACCAAATTTTTTATGGGTTTTGTTATTCATGTTCAATCGACCAATAGCCCTAACATTACTGTGGCTAGTGATCGTTAATTAATTCGATTAAGAAACTAGGGCTCGTATCCTTGTATTTGGGGATATACTCGCTGCAGACAAACTTCATGTTCAATCGACCAATAGCCCTAACATTACTGTGGCTATTGATCGTTAACTGATTCGATTAAGAAACTAGGGCTCGTATCCTTGTATTTGGGGATATACTCGCTGCAGACAAACTTATAAATATATTACAGAATAGAAATAATAACCAACTGATCCACAGATCAGTTGGTAACGTGCTTGTGTTTAAAACAGGAACCGGCTGTAGGCCAAGGTTCGAATCCTGCAACCTGTTTTGTTATTTTTTTTCTACAATTCTTTCAAATTAAGGAGTCTATATAATTATTTGGAACCAAACATACTCGTTCTCAGGGTCCAGACCAGATGGTCTGGACTTGTGATATAAAACACGAACCGGTCACCAGACCCGGGTTCGATTCCCTTCAACAACAAACATTCTTTTTAACTCTTTAATTATATATTTAACCTATTAATCTTTTAAAATAGTTTTTAAATACTAAACATGGCTTAGAAATTCTATAAAATTTATTTTAAGTTATCCTGAGGATAAAGTTTATTATCCAACTTTTAGTTTTTCAAAAATAATTTATTTAATATATATTATAAATATTACAAGTTTATTCATTTATAATTTTAAAATTCTATAAAAATATGTAAATGTTCTTACAAAATTTCACAAAAATTATCCTAAACTTATAAAACAATAAATGTTTCAGAAATGATTTTTAATTTCAGAAAAACGTTTATTAAATATTTTTATTTAATTTTTACTATTTTTAATCATAAATAAATCATAATAAATTCATTTTTCAATATTTTTATACCAAAATTTTACATAAATTATTTTTGTTCATTTAGAACAGAAATATAAATTTTAATTTGAAATTTCTTAAATTTTAATATTTTTAGATATTAAAATTATATCTTTAACAAATAGAAATAAATATACTAAATATTCAAATTTTGAGGAAATAATTTTATAAAAATTATTCTCATACTTAAAAACCTTATAACATGATTATCGTTAATCAAAAACCTACAATAGTCTTTTATTTAATTATTTACCACATTTCTTTATTAAACAATTTACCTAATTAATAATTAATCAATTACTTATCCCCAAACTAGGAACCCTAGAAATACTTGTAGACTAGAAAGACTTAAACTCATTTATTACCTTAAAAATAGGGTGATACTTGGCAACGTTGGATTACACTTATTCAATTCCACAAGACTTAACACCTTGCTAAGGTGAGTATTACTTATCCCCTTTTTCGTTTGTACACTTTTGGGGTGATTCATGCACAAGTATACAAAACTTGCACATTCACTTACACATACATTTTTTTTCATTTAAAATTCATATACGTGTCTTGTTTATCCTTGTGCTTTATGTTTGAACATGAATGTAGCTTACGTACAAAATCATACATCTAGACATAACTTATGTTATGGTGCTCTTTACATATAGACGTAACTTATGTTACGGTGCTCATTTAGACATAACTTATGTTATGGTGCTCTTTTAGACTTGACACGTGTTAGGGTGCTCATTATCAATTTTAATCTTACCAACTTTACATTTGATCTTTGTCTTGTTTGGTTACCTGTGTGTTTACATAATGCCTTGGTGACGCTAGACACATGAATTGTACCACTTTTCAAACTTATTCTATATGTACAAAGCTAGGTAGTACTCACCAACATCATATGTTGACAAAATTTATTTTCGTGCATGTTTCAGGATAAGCTGCTTGACGCTTCACATAGGACTTGGGACTTAGATTAAATAAATCGACTATCTCTATTTTTGTTGTCATGTATTTATTTTCTTATGTTGTAAACGATATTCAATTATCAAATATTTACATTTTAGTACCATGAGCTCTTGAACAATCGTCACTACGTGACACCTCGATGATTCCGCCATCGGTTGGGGTGTTACAGATTGGTATCAAAGCCATGGTTATAGGGAACTAGGTTATTAGATAAAATGGCCTAGACTATAACCGAACTTCAACTTACATGCATAGTATTCCATAGATTTCCATTTCCTTCTACTTTCCTTCCTCTATCTTTCCCTCCTTCTCTCTCTCCATTCTTCTCATCTTTCATCATGGTGCATAGAGATGGTGTCCTACAGGGAGTGGAAAGTTTACATCATCATGGAACGGGAGCAGTACCTTTCATGAAGACACTCTTAGGCATAATGCCTACTCTTATTTTGCTCCTTCAAAGGTGTTGAGCTTTAATGAGTGTGATGGAACACGTGCAATCTGGAAGGGTGGATGCCTGTACACTGGGTTTTCTGGCATAGGCAAGCATAGCGCATAAATCCAATAACGGACCTGTTATGCTTACCTGGGGATTCCTGGAGTGAGTGTCCACTTATAGGCTAAAGCATGTCTTCTTTGATCACCATTGGGTATAATTCCTTTGAAAAGTCAACGTTCTTGTTTGGCTTTTACAGCTAGACAAAGGCACTCCAAGCATTTTATGCAAGTTTCTCAATAATACTCTCTCGTTTCATATTCAATATTTTGTATTTTCATATATTGCTTACAAGTTCATACTTTCATAATCATCTGTACGGTTATACACTTACATTTTCTAATCTCATGATTATTCATTGATTGCCTCATAGATGTCTGCTCGCCGCATGCTCCGTAATGCCAGCCAACGTACTGTTCGTGCTTCTGGACAACGTTCTGAACGTCACCTCGCATCTCTAGTCGCTCAGGAAATTACTGCAGTGATCCCAAATGCTGTCAGTGAGTTAACCCAGAATAGTAACAGTGCTAACACAGGCACGACTCAATTTCGGTGCACTTTCAAACACTTTAACTCCTGCAACCCCACAAAATTTACTGGAGTGGAGGGTGCTACTGGCCTTCTCCAGTGGTTCGAAAGCATGGAGAATACCTTTGTGAACAGCGAGTGTCCTAACGAACTCCGCGTTCGCTATGCCACCAGTGTCCTTCAAAAAGAGGCATTAACTTGGTGGAACGGTGAAAAACGCAACCGAGGCACTGAAGTTGCTTTAGCACTGACTTGGGAGGAAGTTAAAGAGTTGATGATTGCAAAGTTTTGCCCTAGAAATGAAATCAAAAAGTTAGAGGATGAATTTTATGAGCTGAAACAAGACAGTGGAGAAAACCTAGCGTATACTACCAGATATCATGAACTCAGCCTACTTGTTCCTCATATGGTTACCCCGCTATCCCGAGCAATTGAGAAGTATATTGAGGGTTTACCTGATCTAATTCAAGATACTGTCACTGGTAGCAAACCCGTTACGGTAGAAGAAGCAATTCAGCTCGCAGCCACTTTAACAGACAAACACGTAAGAAAAGGAAATTTGGTTAGGAAGGGCACCAAGACGTCTGCTGAGAAAACCACCCATGTCGTTGAACCATCTAAGACTGTTTTAGCAAAGGCCGCCACTACTTCTTCGAACTCTAAGAAACGAATGGGCGATAATCAGAACCATACTGTTGTGGATCCTATGACTCAACCTCCTATCAAGAAAGCCTACACGGGAGTCCATCCTCAATGCAACACTTGCAAGTATCATCACCCTGCAAATCTTCCATGTCGTCAATGCACTAGATGTGGAAGGTTTGGACACTTTGCCACTACTTGTCGTGTAATGGTTAGGACCCAAGATAACTGTAGATGCAGTTGTGCGACTAGTGCTTCGGATTGTACAATAAACATGTTTTGATAATTGTCGATGGTGCGAAGGAGAAATAGTTGGTGCGAAGGAAGCTGTGTATTTGGTCGAAGGAGAATCAGTTGGTGCGAAGGAACAGTTTTGGACGAATGTGAATAGTTTTTATGTATGGCTTGGTTCGACCAGTTGGTTTGGTCGAACCTGCACATTCGCACGAATCATTTGGGCGAATGTGCAGTCTATAAATAGTCAAGCTAAATCTTTGAATGTAACTTTGAATCATATTATTCCCTCCACTTTCTGATTCTCTCTCTAGAAGTTTATTTAGCTCTTTTCACGTTCTTACCCTGTTTGTATCAATCTTTAAACGTGTAATTGAGTTTCTAGTTAATGAAAAAGCTTTTGAAATGATGATTTACATGTTTTGATCTGTTTGACTATTATTTTGTGATTGTTTTAGGGATTCCGCACCTAAAACTAACTTGTTTGATCATTCTTTGTTGTTTATACGATCCATACATCACATACAAAGTGGTATCAGAGCCATTCTGGATCAAACAACCACAAATTGATAGTTTCTCAGTTGATTTGGACCCAATTTTGGTCAAAAAGTTTCTGTTTTCATTGAACAAACTGATTTGATAAGATTTTGATTGATTACAACTTGTTTTCAAGGTTAAATTGGATAATTCTCTTCATTAAACTTGTTCCAAATTAATTCCGATTCAAAACCTGATTTAGATCATCAAAATCCATCAACATTTGATAAACATGATCAAAATTAACAGATTTTCAAAGAATAACCGTTTTTAAATTACCAGGGGTCGAACGTAGAGAGAACGGTCGAAAGTGTGATTTCATTTGGTCGAAAGAGTGATATTGTGGTCGAAGGTGGTGTTTTAGTGGTCGAACGTAGACTTTCATTGCTTATTTTTGTTCATTCGCCCGTTGGTGTTACATTCGACTGATCGAACGGTCGAAGGAGAGGGAAAACGGTCGAAAGAGAAAAGCAAACGGTCGAAAGAGTTTTTGTGATATCAGTCCACATTCGTACCATTAAAAACGGTCGAAGGAGAAGAATATTTCTCATTCGCCCGTCCGATAGTGCGAAAGAGTTTTCTGTTTTAAAACATTTCTAATCTTTTTGTGTTTAAACGTTTACAGGTTAAGATGTGGAACTTCCCAACAACGCCAAGACCTACTCAAGCATCACAGCAGCAGACAACACGAGATCCATGGTCAGTTGCAGCCCAGAAGACTAGTCCACCATCCCAGCCAATCAATTACATGGCTATGACTAGTTCTGCTCCTCAGCAAGTTATGCAACCGTTACAGCAACCAATTGACAACTATTGGGGAGTAGCAGCAGCTTCCGTTCATTCGCAGACGACCAATGCCATATCTACACTCATTCATGATCTATCATCAGGAAGCGGCAATCGTCCACCAAAGCTCATGGATATGAAAGAGTACAACACATGGAAGACAAAGTTCAAGATACATGTGGAGGGACAAGGCTTAGAGGGAGCCGAAGCATGGCAGATGATAGTAAAGGGTTATGTTGCTCCTATTCTGGAAAATACTGGAGAACCGATACCGTTGGAGAATTTGGCTGATGATGAGAAAAAGAGGTTTGCGATCGAGAAGAAGGCGTTTTCTCAGTTATCTCAGGCGATCAACACTGATTTGTTGCATCAGTTCGGATCGTGTACAACATCTAAACAATTGTGGGATATGCTGAGAAACAGACATGATGGTAATGAGAAGACAAGGAAGCTGAGAATGGAAGAGCTTCGAAAAGAGTTCGAGAATTTCAGTTACATGGGCAATGAGACTCTAAAAGAATTGGTTCCACGGTATTGCCATTTACTCACAGAACTTTCGAGTTATGAGATCAGCATACCGATGTCAGAACTGGTGGATAAATTTGCTGATGCTTTACCACCATACTGGAACCAACACATTGAAGTGTTGAAGGAAAAGGATGCATACCAGTATTAGACTATCAACGAGTTCATACAAAAGCTGGAAAACAAAGAAATGGAGGAGAAAAGGAAAGCCAAGAGAGCACAAATTCCACAGAATCCAGATCTGTATGTGAGTGGTACATCTAATTCTCTTTCTACTTCAAGTACTACTTCAAATGTTGCTCCTCACATTGCATGTGTATCCAATGTTGTTGAACCCACAAAGCACCAATAAACTATCTTGCCCAAACTTCATCATACACACCACAATCTTATCAAACACCAAATTTCATTCCACCTTTTCACCTTTACAATAAGCTGCCTGTTACACAGCAAGTCAACCTCAACAACAACAACAATATACTCCTCACATGAATCAGATGCAGATTACTCAAACACAATCAAATCAAAGTCCGATTGTGTTAGAGACCTCTAATCTTAACAATGTGACTGTTGAGATTGCTCAACAGCATGTTGCTTTAGTATCTGCTATGGTTGCATCATACAACAGTTTAGTTGCTAGTCAGATTGGAAACAACAATCTCACCAATGAGGACTACGCATAAATCGATAAAGAGGAGATGGAGCTTATGGACATACAGTGGGCATTTGCGAGCATAATGAGGAGAGCCACTGATTTTATCCAGAAAACTGGAAGAACTGACCTTTCAACTTCTCCTAACACCACTTACGGCTTCAACAAAGCCAAGGTTACATGCTTCAATTGTGGTGAGAAGGGTCATTTCAAGAGAGAGTGTACACAGCCGGCACAACAAGGTAATCGAAACCCGTTCAATTCAACCTACCAAAACAAACAAAACCAAAACCAGAATCAGGTTTCATACAACAGTCCCAACATCTCAAGCTTTCAACCTCAAAACAACTACCAGAACCGTCAAAACACACAACAAAATACCAACACTAGACAACCCACAAATCAAAACCAACCTCAACAGAATCCAAACCGAACCATTGTTCCTATCTCTACACCTAACACTCAAAACCAAAACTAAACTGACAATCAAAACCAAGCACTTGTGATTCAAAAAGATGAAGGTTTTGATTGGACGGGTATGCAATTGGGAGTGGAGGAGATTACTGCTGGAAATGTGGCTTGTGTGGCACAGAAGATGAGTTTGGATGAGCATGAGGAGATTGAAGAGGAGGTTGTGATAGAGAAAGTGTCGGAGTTGAAAATAGAGGAGTTGAATGAGGAGGTGATTGCTGAGAGTGAAGACAAGAAATCTGTAATGATTCTTGATTCTGTCACAGATGTTGGAGAGCACTATGATTCAGCTTATTCAGACATGGAGAGTGATTCTGACTCAGAAGCTAGTGTGAATTCACTAGACGATGACATTGATCAATTGCTAGCTGAAGCTGATTTCCTTATGACCCGCAAGTCATGCATGGTGGATGATGCGTGCACCAAGATTGACTACTCAAAATTCTTCGCAGGGAAGGAAGCTCACTTCGCGCTGATGGTAATGACAGAACCTCCTAAACCGGTAAGTTCTGAATCTCAATCTAAAGTGTGTGTTAAATGTGTTGATTTTGATAAATTGACAGAAGAAAATAAGCTTCTCAAGGTACAACTTGAGAGTGCCAAAATAAATTGTCAGATTTATCAAAAAGATTCAAAAGATTTCAACAAAGTTCTTGATGGTTATAAAAAGGATATTTCTGAACTCAAAAAGACTTTGTCAATAAAACAACTTGCCATTAATAACTATATTAATGAAATGGAAAACACCAAGTTAGAAATGGCAACCATCAAGTGCTTCGCTGAAAAAGTGAATAAGAAGTTAGAGAGTTATAAGCACATTGCATATGTAGTTGACCATATCATCGAAGAACCTTCCCAGTCGAATAGTGCAAAATATAAGGCTGTCCCATCTCCGGTGTTGTTCGAAAATCATAATTTGCATGCAATACCACCGGAGACTCTAGTCAAATCTGACTCCACATTAGATAACGCGTCCAACACATCCAGTGTCGGAGACCCGTATTCTGATGTGAGACCTGTATTGAAAAATAATGAGGGTGTGGTCGCTGCAGATGATTCTGATGAAGAAGATGAACAGTCTGAGACGGTTGAAAATGATAGTGATATCCCTGATGAAAATCATATAATCACTACTGAACCAATCTCACCATCTCAAATTGTTCATCCCATGGCAAATGCTCATCGAAAGAATGTTGTTAAGAAAGCTGAACAGTCTGTTGGTAAAAGTGTTGAAAAGAAAAAGGTAAAGAAAATTGAGAAAAATGTGGTTAAACCGGTTGAAAAGAAAACTGAAATTAAAACTGAGAAACCTAATGAAATGAGCAACGAATCATGTGACAAACCTGTAAAAATTTTCTATCGGATGCAAGGCTCCGATAAGATTTTGTCTAATGATGAATATCCGATTAAATTTGTGAATTATTCCAAAATTGAAAAGATCTGGCAGGAAAGTACAATTTGGTTCCCAAAACATGAACGAACCAATGACATTCCTCCAGAAATTTTAGAGAAAATTTATTCGGATAAAGATGCAAAGGTCAATGTCACACAATTCGTTCTGCCAGTTGATAAAGGAAATAGTTTCATTGAACCGACTTACTCGAAGGATCCAGCTCCTGAGAGTTTAAGGAAACAGTGCATGGTTGATCGATATTCCATTGCAAGTTTTTCCAAGTCGCCTATCAAAGAAAACTATGAAGAATACCGTGCGTGTTTTAAGTGCGGGGAAAGGGGACATTTACTTGCCATCTGCCCGTACATACGACACAAGAGGCACGAGGTGGAGATGAGGCAACGTCATGATTATCCGGTTGACAACTATGGTTATCCACAAAGACGGTTTTTCCCTCAGCAAGCACCTTATTATAATCAAAACAATTTTTACAACAAAAGGGAAAACCGTCCGATGACTTATGATAAACGCAACCGGATAGCCACCGAGAAACCTGTAAAGAAACCTGTGATGAACTCAACTGCTGATAACAAAAAGGTACCTCCTAAACCTAATGTAAAACCAGCAGTTGGACCTGTCTATGTTAAATCAGAGAAAGTAACCAAGAAGGTTGCATTTAAAGACGAAGTAAAGAAACCGGCCGAGAACTCAAAATCTCAGATCCGGATCTTGAAAAGGTCTGAACAATCTTGGTCATCAAAGGAGTCTGAAGGTGCCTCAACTTCACAGAATGTGAAAACTGAGAAAAAGAAAGTTGAGAGTGAGAAGAAAGGGGTTGAGAAAACCCAAGATGCTTGTGAATCGAAAGAATCTTTGAAACAACCAGTTCAAAGACCCAAGACCAAACAGGCTTGGGTCCCCCGAAAGATCTAACTGCTTTACTTGATATGTGCAGGGAGCTCCAGCTGGCCCTGTTAGCAGCCTATGGATTGTTGACAGTGGAGCTTCTGGTCACATGACAGGGGATCTCACGCTACTCTTTGATATCAAGAACATAAACGGAGGTTATGTAGCGTTTGCAGGAAATAAAGGAGGCTACATTACGATGGAGGGTAGTGTTAGCAATGGGGTCGTGACATTTGAGCGGATATCATACGTAAAACAGATAGATTACAATTTGCTCAGTGTTAGCCAAATCTGTGATAAGCAATTTTCTGATTATTTTGACCACAAATCTTGCTATATCTTGAAACCGGGGTTTGAACTTCCAAAAGAGTGGGTGATGCTAAAGGCACCGAGAGTAAACAACTTGTATATTCTCGATATGTCCAAAGCGATGACCACCCATGGCCAAGTCACGTGTTTCCTTTCTAAGGCTACAGAAAAAGAATCTATTATGTGTCACAGGAGAATGGGACACATTCATTTGAGAAAGATGAACCAGTTAGTGAAGAATGAACTTGTCACGGGAGTTAATGTGAAACATTTCCATTTGAATGACAAGTGTGTTAGTTGTAAAAAGGGAAAACAGCACAAACAGGCCCATAGACCAAAGAAAGTCAATTCCGTTGAATTACCGCTTGAGCGTTTGCACATGGACTTATTCGGTCCAGTCAGGCGTAAAAGTCATGCCGGGGAATTGTACTGTCTTGTGGTGACTGACGATTATTCAAGATTTTCATGGGTTATGTGCTTACACCAGAAAAGCGACACTTTTGACAACCTGAAAGTTCTGTTTACACGTTTGGAGAATATCTATGGTCTAAAGATCAAACGAATCAGGAGTGATAATGGGACGGAGTTCAAAAACGCTCAGATGGAGGATCTTTGTGCAAACAAGGGAATTCATCATGAATATAGCGCTCCGTATACACCCCAGCAGAACGGTGTCGCAGAAAGAAAGAACAGGACTCTAATCGAGACGGCGAGAACAATGCTTGCGGACTCAAATCTTCCAGTCATGTTTTGGAACGAAGCAATTTACGCAGCATGTTACACTCTAAACCGTGTTTTAACAGTGAAGAAGTTTGGCAAAACTTCTTATGAGCTGTTGAACCGACGAAAGCCGAATCTGGAGTATCTAGAACCATTTGGTGCCCCGTGTACAATGCTTAATCCTTCGGAGAAGTTCGCACCAAAGGCTGAAGAAGGTTATTTTGTTGGATATGCAACCCCACTAAAACGGGTGTTCAACAAAAGAACTAGAAAAGTCGAGGAGTGGGCTAATGTCGAAGTACAAAGATACACACAAAATGTACAGGGTGGAGGTCCAGATTGGATGTTTGATTACAATGACTTCTTTGAATCATTCAATCTAGATAGCATGGTTGAAGAAGCTGTACTTCGTTTATATTACGAGGTCGAAAACGCCGTGACTTCACCGTTAGTGCGTCCGATCACTGTAAACTCTCAAGCAGCTTCTAATGATACCACTGCTCCTGTGATGGAAGAAGAGGTGTTCCAAGAAGCTTCTACAACGCTTAATTCATCAGATTCAGAAGATGAAGACGATGATGCTACAAGTGAAGCTATTTTGGACAATGCTACAGTGACACCACCAGTGAACCCAACTACAATTGATGTTTCAACATCGAATGTGGGTAATGATCTGGTTTCTACAGAGAATTTGACGACTCAAACGGGAGTACAAGTACCTGATTATCCAGAATCTCGGATACATCGGATACACCCGCTTGAACAGGTTATCGGTGATCCTGGTAGCAGCGTTTTGACAAGAGGGCAGCTGAGAAATGCTCAAGCACCAGAAAATATTGGCAACCTTGCTTTATATGCCAAAATACAAAAATATGGTTTTCAAAATGACTGGTCTTTCGCTTGTTATGTTTCGCAGGTCGAACCGCGGACGTACAAGGAAGCTCTTTTGGATGATGCCTGGGTGGAAGCAATGCAAGAAGAGTTGTTACAATTTCAGAAACTCGGTGTATGGACACTGACAGATTTGCCCCCGGGAAGAAAGAAAATTGGAACTAAATGTGTGTTTAAGTGTAAGAAGGATGATAGAGGAGTCATAGTGCGAAACAAAGCTCGTTTGGTTGTTCAAGGTTTTCATCAAGTTGAGGGAATCGACTACAATGAAATCTATGCACCTGTTGCACGCTTGGAAGCTATTCGAATGTTCCTAGCGTTTGCATCATGGAAGAAATTCAAGGTGTATCAGATGGATGTAAAGAGCGCATTTCTTTACGGTGTGGTCAAAGAGGAAGTTTACGTAGGTCAACCGCCAGGATTTGAGGACCCTATTCACCGGGATAAGGTTTATGTTTTAAACAAAGCTCTCTACGGGTTGCACCAAGCTCCGAGACAATGGTATGAGGAGCTGAGCACGTATCTTCTCTCGAAAGGATTCAAACGCGGATTGGTAGACTGCACCCTGTTCACAAAACGAGCAGGAGATGACTTGCTTCTTGTACAAATTTATGTTGATGATATTATTTTCGGGTCAACTAACGAACTTCTGTGCAGGGAATTTGAAAAAGTTATGCAGGAAAAGTTCGAAATGAGCGCAATGGGAGAAATGCAGTTTTTCCTAGGCTTGCAGGTGGAGCAAAGACCAACGGGGATCTTTATTCACCAGACGAAATACGTTTCTGAAGTCTTGAGCCGATTCCAGATGGATGATTCGAAGCCGATGGATACCCCGATACAACCTAATCACGGGATTGGAGTTGACGTTAAGGGGGAGCTGACTGATCCATTTACATACAGAGCAATCGTCGGATCTCTGATGTATCTCACCGCGTCTAGACCGGATATAATGTTTGCGACATGTCTTTGTGCACGATATCAATCGAAGCCGAAACAGAGTCGTCTTGCAGCTGTCAAGCGTATCCTTAGATATCTGAAGGGTTGTCCATCGAAAGGACTTTGGTACCCTCATGATGATAATTTTGACCTAATCGCTTTTAGTGATGCAGATTGGGGCGGCTGTGACAAAGACAGCAAATCCACAACGGCTGGATGTCAGTTTATGGGGAGCAGGCTCGTGACCTGGCAATGCAAGAAACAAACCGCAGTTGCACTATCCACATGTGAAGCAGAATACGTTTCAGCATCGAGCTGCTACTCATAGGTTCTTTGGATCCAACAACAAATGGTGGATTACGGTTTGCAATTTCTTAAAACCCCTATTTACTGTGATAATGAGGCCGCAATCGCATTAACAAAAGACTTTGTAAATCACTCAAAGGCTAAACATATCCGGATTAAATATCATTTTATCCGTGATTGTTATGCTAAAGAGTTGATCGATATGGTCAAAATCCACACTGATTACCAACGCGCAGATCTTTTTACCAAAGCTTTTGACAAATCCAGATTTGATTATCTTTTAAAAGCTAATGGTATTAAGGAAAAACAGGACTGATCACCACCTCAGTCTATCACTTTTTAGTTTAAATTTTTACTGTTTTTCAGAAAAATTTCGAAAATCCAAAAACATTAAAAAAAAAAATTCAAAATCCATAAAAATTAGAAAATTTCTTTGCTGACTGCTATATCTTCTTCCCTTAGATTAATGCCGTCAGATTTCTGTGAACAAACGATATCTGGGCAGTCACATATTTGAAATGCTCCAGCTTATCCTTGGGAACAGTAAATTCGAAAATTTACAAAAATCAGAAAAATAAAAAAAATGATTTCCTGGAGTATAAAGGGAAATGATAGTACATCAGTGGGGATCTGATACATTCTAAGTAATGTACTGATATATAGGGCGTGTGTCTGAGTCTGTGCGATGTGCTGATAGGCTTCGTAGACCTATTACTGCGTGCCTGATACATACATATCAAACGAATTGATGTGTGAATGAACTCCTCATGGGCATATGGTCTTAGTACCGTAATTTTGTTTGATAGGGTATTTGTACAAAACTCGAAGGTTTAGGGTCGTTATGTTATTAGTTGTCTGGGAATAGCCTCTCTGATCTTTTGCTGTAAGTCATTACGGACCTAGATCAGACAGGGTGTCTTTATAAAAGAGCTTTATGCCAAATCCTAAAGTTACCGAATTGAGGAACTTTCCATGTTATATGATGATCAAAGATTATCTATTACATCGTATTAATCACTGATGCAAATCATGATTAATATCAGTCCTCAACCTGGTACAGTGCATATGTTACTTTGCTGCATTAATTTGCTGACCTGTATACCTCTGTGCATTATACCTTGTAAAATTACAGACGACGAAAGCATAATCACGCTTTACAATGAGTCTTTGTGCATTTACTTCTTGATACGGGAGTATGTCGTGTGCGTGGGAACCACAGACAATTACGTTTATACTATAAATATCAGTATCAGTTTAAAGCACTGCACAAAAGTCTGCATGTGAGTTTATGTGGATCACAATATCAGCAGTTGCCAGATCACACATTGTCTTTAATGATAATAATTCAAAAAGATCAACGGTGTGATCAGATTTCTCAATAACTGATATGATTCCTTTACCGGAAATCCCAAAAACATTTACAGTTTTTCATTTACATTCCTGCATTTTATTTTCTCGTCAAAAAATTACAAAACTCAAAAAGATTTTAGGTGTGTTTTAGCATAAACTTTAGAAAATCCAAAAAGATTTTTCATTTCCATCTTATTTTTGATAACTGATGGTGGTTGATGTCGATTTTCTAAACCTTGTTACACCATTTGAGCTTTGTAACCTTTTAAATGTGAAAAAATGAATGTTGGATGCTTAAAAGTTGAAAAATAATTGGAACGGGGCTTGTTTTCGAGATTTGGAAAATTTATTAAAAATCCCAATTCTCGTTCGCCCATTCGGTTGGTCGAATGTGGGATTTTTCATGTTCCTTCGTATGTTTTAAACGGGCGAAGGAGAGTGTTCTTGAGCATATGTTTCATTCGAACCCTTTTGGCTCATTTGAACCTTTAGCTAGGGTCGAAGGAGACAAAAGCTTCTCATTCGTACGAGTAGAACGGGCGAAGGAGGATGCCTATATATAGTCTTTCTGTCTCATTCAAACCTATACAAAAAATTTTCAAATTTTTCTCTCTAACCTCACCTTGTTGCCCTGTTATTTTGTGACATACCATTCTGATCGTCTACATTCACTGATCCTTTTCCACTATCTTTTACAGGTTAACATCAAGAATCCAAGGATTAATCACTGTTTTTGTGTTTCAAGCCCTAATTCCTAAAAACTGATTTTAACAACTTAATTGTTGCAATTGATATTAAAGCTTTATTATATCTATGTTTTAGGGGGAGAAAAACCATAAATCATGGATTCAAAACCAACAGATTGATCAATTGATCATCAGTAGTGTTTCGAACCCTAGTTTTAGTTGAAAACACTGATATAATGAATAATTGATGAAACTGTTAGTTTAAAATGGGTTATCGGCATTGTTAGTTGCAATACAAATCAAAAGAACATGATCAGAAACAATAAATCTCAAAATTGAAAATTCAAAAATATGAACAGACTCCTTCGACCCTTTCGAATGGGCGAAGGAGATAACAAACTGGTCGAATGAAAAACTTATGGGCCAATGAAATTTTTATTAAAACTTTTATATTCGTACCATTCAATTTTCTCATTCGCACCTTGTTTTTCTCATTCGCACCCCCGTTTGGGCGAATGAGAATGTTAAATACCAAATTTTCAAGGTTTGAATTTTTGTCGATTTTTAACATGCTTCTTTTTTTTGTTTTGCAGATTAAACCATGTCCGAGTAGGAAAAGATTACTGAGCAAGCTGGATCGTCCTCACAACCTGCCAAGAAAGTTCCTGAAGAGTCTTTAACCTTTGAGAATGCGCATAATTGTTGTGCGTATCTCGGAGAAGTTAAAAAGCACACGGAGTTTGTCGAGATCATTGAATTCTTGAAGAGATGTAGGGTGATTGACGCAATTGCTACACCTACTATCATTTACCGAGACATGATGCAAGAATTCTGGTCAGGAGCGAAGCTGGACTTCTGGAATTGCGAGTCATGTTTGATTAGCAAGATCCAAGGGCAGAGGGTTATTGTATGTGAGCAGGATTTAAGAGAAGCTTTGAACTTACAAGATGAGAAGACGGATCCTAAGGAGCTGAGTTTCATGGATCAGCGAAAGTGTTTCCTGAGAATGAAATACAATGGACCAATCACTGACGGTTCATTACACAAGGGAAAACTGTTCCCTCAATTCAAATATTTGGCACACGTTTTGATACATGTCTTCGGATCAGCCGCTGGAGGATATGACTTAATGCGCAAGAGTATTAGCTCTTTGATGGTTGCCCTGGTATTGAACAAACCGTTCAATGTTTCAGGCATGCTGATGGAACACTTGTTAGAACCAGTGAACGGCACGAGGAATCTGAAGTTTCTGCTATATCCTCGTTTCCTCCAGATGGTATTTGATAACAAGTATAAAGACTTGAAGAGGGATCCTAAGCATATTGTTGTTCAGGAACATATGTCACTTAATACACTTGCTAGGATGAAGGCGTACAAAGGATTGTCGGTCAATGAACGTCCACCAGTAAGGCGTTTATTTGGACATTTAGCAAGAATTGACTATACAGATCCAGGCAAAGGGCTTGTAAGACATGCAGACAGTGATTCAGATCCAGATAACCCATTACATCCTGTTGATCCAGATGCGAAGCGCAAAAGACAGGTTGTTAATGTCGGTGCCAAGAGTGGAAAGGTTAAGGAGAAAGGGATAAGGTTAGAGGTTGTGCCTGAACCTGAGAAGAAAAAGAGCACACCAAGACGTAACAAGACGATGGCAAAGAAAGGTTTGCATATTGTGGATGAAGCGTCGATTGATCAGAAGAGACGCAAGAAGATGAACATTGGGACTCGGAGACTGAAACGTTAAAGACCACCACGCCCAAGGCCACTGTGGCTGGTGAGTCTGTTAGTCAGACTGTTGAAGATCAAGGTGCTAAGAGTCCAATTCCTGTTGGTGATGATGAAGTGATTTTGAATGTAGAAGAAGATTTTCCTGGTTCTCCCGTACAAGCTGCAAAGTCAAAGAAGAAGAAACCAGAGATTCCAAGTTTAAAGAGAAAGATAGAGATTGAATCGCTCATAGCTGGTAAGAAACTTCCACCAGCTTCTAGTTCTAAGTCACCGGTTACTGCACCAGTATCAAAGAAACAAAAGACTGCGACTACTTCAAGCACACAACAGGGAGATGATATACCTGTTGATCAGTTCAATGAAGCATTAGATAATGTGCTCAAGAAGATGAGGAAAGGCAAACTGCCTGAAGTTGCTGAAACGCCTGTGAAGATTTAGGTTTCAGTTGATAGTGATATTATGAATGCTGTGAATCAAAGGTTATCGGAGATGATGAGTATTATTAATAAACAGCAAACAGAGATCGAGCAATTGAAGTCAAATGATCGAAAGATGTTGGAAGTCGTAGTCACATCCCATGATGATAATGAAGTATTGAAGAAAACAATCAAGAAGTTGAAAAGAGAGAACAAGAAGTTGCTGAAGCACGAGCAACGAAACACCAGAAGGATTATTGCTTTGAAAGAGGAGAACAAACAACTGAAGAAGAGTAACAAGCATATGGATGATTTGATAAAAGACTTGTACTCTCGAGCTCCTCTACTTCAAGCTGGTGAAGAAGATAAAGATGAAGATCTTGATGAAGATGCTGGTAATGATTCTAAAAAGAAGAAGAAGAAAGATGATGGAGATGATGGAGGTTCAGATGGTGGGTCAAGTGATGGAAACAGCTCTGCTTTTGATAGTAGTGATGATGATGATGATGATGATGACAACGCTGAGAAGTATACGTATGAAAAGCGTGATTCGAGTAAGGGTGGAGAGTCGAGCTCTAAGACTGCAGGTGAAAATGTTGATGACGATATCTTCTGGAATGAAAAACTGCAGTCGTTATCTGAAGAAGACAAGAACATGTATCGCCAGATGCTTACAGATCGAGTCTGGACGATTGACATGACAAGCAGGTTTCCAGAAATATTCGAGTCGAGTAATAAGTTGTTTGAATTGGAGTTTGATGATCCAGATCTTGAAGATGGAGAGGTTTCTGCGGCGGTTTCTAAAGAAATACTTGAAGGTTTAGCCAAACAGGTGGGAAAGACTTTGGAAGAGTTGCTTGCTGATAATTACATTCCAAAGATACCTGAAAAGGAAGCGGGAATCATTCTGATGACCGTGACGTTCCTGCTTTTGAAGAGGTTGAAATGGAGGATATAACGAGTGAGGAATATCCACAATATTTCAAGAATAATCAAGATTGTGGATTTCCAGGTTTTTCTGATGATGTGCTAAACCAGGCCGAGAAACTGGCTAAGGAGAAGAGCAAAATGTTTGAAGATGATATTTTCAAAGGGCATGATAAACCACGGTTTGAGCAATCAGACAGTTTGAAGGAGTTTTTGAGGAAAGTGAAAGAGAAAGAGAATAACCATCCGAAAGCTGAAGTACAAGGTAGCTTTTATAAACTTCATAGTGGGATTTTCAAAGGTCGTGCATTGGCCTGGAAGTTTATTCAGCAACTGAGATGTATAGCAGTGAAGTGGGAGAAGGGGATCTTATATTTTGATAAGTTTCATCATTTGAAGACTCTTCCATATTGGGCTATTCGTGATATTTGTCGTCACCGTTTAACGGGAGCGTCAAATAGTCAGATTACCTACTTTGCTGAGAAGATGACGAGAGAAAGCCGAACCAAGTGGGATTTGTTTGAACCACAATATCCAAAACGAATTGTTCATAAAAAGGATATTGATATGATTACAGGTATGCCCAAGGTGACGTTAAAGTATAAACCACCGCGAGTGTTGAAGAAGATTCCTTTGTTGCCGATTCCACAACACTTCGCTAAAGATTTCATTTGGTGGTATTATGATTGGAAGATAGCAGAGGCTGTGATTGTACTGAAAGACGGAGAGAAGAACTTCAAGAAGATACACATTTTTGATCCCATGTGGTTAATCAACTGTTCACATGAGGATATAATAATGTTGTTTTACAATCCGATCTATTCTGAAGTGAAGGATGCTGAACAAGCAGGAAAATACCAACGTGTGGTATTTCTGTGCTTCGCATATGATATAAACGCTGGTTGTGACTATGACGAGAAGCTCGGGAAGTTTGTAGAGAAGCAGAAGGTGCCTGAATTGAAAAAGACGAAGCCAAAGCAATTTCAGGAACCGGTTTTGACTAAAGAACAGAAGATTCAGCGACATATCAGATTGATGAACATCAGAATGGACGAACAACGTCGACAGCAATCCAAGCAATAGTCGAGGGGGAGTTTGTAGATGCAGTTGTGCGACTAGTGCTTCGGATTGTACAATAAACATGTTTTGATAATTGTCGATGGTGCGAAGGAAGCTGTGTATTTGGTCGAAGGAGAATCAGTTGGTGCGAAGGAACAGTTTTGGACGAATGTGAATAGTTTTTATGTATGGCTTGGTTCGACCAGTTGGTTTGGTCGAACCTGCACATTCGCACGAATCATTTGGGCGAATGTGCAGTCTATAAATAGTCAAGCTGAATTTTTGAATGTAACTTTGAATCATATTATTCCCTCCACTTTCTGATTCTCTCTCTAGAAGTTTATTTAGCTCTTTTCACGTTCTTACCCTGTTTGTATCAATCTATAAACGTGTAATTGAGTTTCTAATTAATGAAAAAGCTTTTGAAATTATGATTTACATGTTTTGATCTGTTTGACTATTATTTTGTGATTGTTTTAGGGATTCCGCACCTAAAACTAACTTGTTTGATCATTCTTTGTTGTTTATACGATCCATACATCACATACAATAATCATCAAACAACTGACCAGGAACCACTGCCGATTACTAACGGACGGGCATGTTATAATTGTGGAGACCCTAACCACATGCGACATCGATGCCCTGAATTGAATAATGTAAACCAGGTGGCACATGGACGAGCTTTCAATATCAACATCAACGAAGCAACTGGTCAGGATGGCGTTAACCCTACTGGCTGAGCCATGGATGGAATCTTCTTAAGACTCGAGAATACAATACCTGTGTTTTTCATTTTCTTGATCCTATTATCATTTTGTACCCAATTGTGTCGTACTCATAAGCATATAACATCTAGAAATTTCCTTGCATATTATTATGTACGAGCGCAGACTGGAAAATTTATCATATTTGGTTACGTTTATTTTAAACGTAGAAATTTAAGACTCCACCTTACATTTTATTGAAACATTTGGACTTGATTTCCATGAAAATCGAACTACTAAAAACTTGATACTTGATCCTACAGAACTTTTCTAAAAACATCATTGTTTGTTATATGAAACTTGATTTTTTCCTTAATTTGACTTTCATTGAACATTTAATTATTCATGATACTTGTAAACATGGCTGGCCAAATGTGAGCTATTTCTATAGGCAACTAAGATAACACTTATACCTAATGGTTGTCGTACTTACAAACTTGCTTGCATGTGTGTATTATCAATTTGCATGTTGATCTATGAAAGACAACTACTACATTTATCCACTCAACTAAAACAAACATTTCACTTAAAGGGCTCCCCGGGTGAGTGGTAGCCCATACTTAAATTTTGTTATGCTTGCAAGTCGTTGCAAACCAATGTAATTGACCTCATTATTACATAGCCTCATTTCGTTGATAACGTCTCATTGTAACCCAACGTGTTTGTTGTGTCATCTTCTTGTGAAACTTATTTGCTTTAATGTGTTGTTAGATTAGGTTCATAGAAGGACATAAAACTCTAATGTAAGGTAAATTGATGATTCCGGTCCGAAACGTAATCATGAATTTTACAGGTACATTAAGGTGGTGTGAAATTCTATTAGAGTTTTTGGTAGACGTCAAGTACGTTTTCGATGTATCAAGGGTGTGGTGGGTTAGCTGCGGTACACCCTATATATAAACACTAATGACACATTGAAAGTGAGATTGGGAGTCGAACCATGAACAAACTCTAGTTACTTGGTAGTTCATTTAGTCTTTCTATAGTCAATCAACTCATGCATTTATTTTAGGATTCCTAAAACTTGAAGTTAGTGTTTTACTAGATTCTTATTCTCCTTGTTATTCGGGACGAACTTAATCCAATCCTTAACTCACACCTATCAAACCATTCGAAACAGTTTACTCTGTTACCTATAAATTCACGTCGTGCCTTAACTCAAATATTCCAGACCACGGTTATCTTAATTTCTACCCAAACATCCGAAACCTTATGTTTCTAATAACTTCGGGACGAAGTTTCTAAAAGTAGGGGATGCTGTGACATCCGTCACCTTTCGTTTTATTTTATTGTTTTTTTTATAATAAATAATAATAATAATAATAATAATGGTAAAAAAAATAATAGAAGTCTTAGACATTATACTAAATAAACCAACTATCCTAACCCATTAACACAACCCAACTAAATCCACCCATAACCAACATAAGGCTGAGCCCACCAGCAGATCCGGCCCAAAACTCCTGGCCCATTTCTCTCTGCTGTTAATATATATATATATATATATATATATATATATATATATATATATATATAGGGGTGCTGGAGCCGGGACTCGAACCCGGGCACCTTCTCAAACAATGCAGCAGTTACCAGCTGAACCAGCAGCATTTTTATGATATCATCCCAACTCTTTAATACAAAAAACACACAAAACTCAATGTTTTCTTTCCTTTTCATCGCTGCAAACAAACATGTCAGTTGACCACAAAAAAAGAGTCAAACACCCACACAATTTTACCAAATCAAGATCAATTACGCGTGATTACTTTTGGAATGAGATTGACCAACTTATACAGCGTGATTATCACGCCAATCACATTCAAAACCTTCCAAATCAAGCCTAATATACGCGTATACATTAACATACGGGTCAAACGTTCCAATTCTTTCGATTCATGAGTAATAGTATAAATTGAACCCTTCATTTCAACCTACACTCGCCGATTTACAAACCCTCACAACCAAATCATTCCAAAACTCTTCCAAAATCCACGAATCGTGCCTCAGTTGACTTTTTCGTTGACCCGTTCATTCGCACCTCTAAACACACTGTGAGTACCAAATTTTTTATGGGTTTTGTTATTCATGTTCAATCGACCAATATCCCTAACATTACTGTGGCTATTGATCGTTAATTGATTTGATTAAGAAACTAGGGCTCGTATCCTTGTATTTGGGGATATACTCGCTGCAGACGAACTTATAAATATATTACAGAATAGAAATAATAACCAACTGATCCACAGATCAGTTGGTAACGTGCTTGTGTTTAAAACAGGAACCGGCCGTAGGCCAAGGTTCGAATCCTGCAACCTGTTTTGTTATTTTTTTTCTACAATTCTTTCAAATTAAGGAGTCTATATAATTATTTGGAACCAAACATACTCGTTCTCAGGGTCCAGAGATGGTCTGGACTTGTGATATAAAACACGAACCGGTCACCAGACCCGGGTTCGATTCCCTTCAACAACAAACATTTTTTTTACTCTTTAATTATATATTTAACCTATTAATCTTTTAAAATAGTTTTTAAATACTAAACATGGCTTAGAAATTCTATAAAATTTATTTTAAGTTATCCTGAGGATAAAGTTTATTATCCAACTTTTAGTTTTTCAAAAATAATTTATTTAATATATATTATAAATATTACAAGTTTATTCATTTATAATTTTAAAATTCCATAAAAATATGTAAACGTTCTTACAAAATTTCACAAAAATTATCCTAAACTTATAAAACAATAAAGGTTTCAGAAATGATTTTTAATTTTAGAAAAACGTTTATTTAATATTTTTAATTAATTTTTACCATTTTTAATCATAAATAAATCATAATAAATTCATTTTTCAATATTTTTATACCAAAATTTTACATAAATTATTTTTGTTCATTTAGATAGAAATATAAATTTTAATTTGAAATTTCTTAAATTTTAATATTTTTAGATATTAAAATTATATCTTTGACAAATAGAAATAAATATACTAAATATTCAAATTTTGAGGAAATAATTTTATAAAAATTATTCTCATACTTAAAAACCTTATAACATGATCATCGTAAATCAAAAACCTACAATAGTCTTTTATTTAATTATTTACCACATATCTTTATTAAACAATTTACCTAATTAATAATTAATCAATTACTTATCCCCAAACTAGGAACCCTAGAAATACTTGTAGACTAGAAAGACTTAAACTCATTTATTACCTTAAACATAGGGTGATACTTGGCAACGTTGGATTACACTTATTCAATTCCACAAGACTTAACACCTTGCTAAGGTGAGTATTACCTATCCCCTTTTTCGTTTTTACACTTTTGGGGTGATTCATGCATAAGTTTACAAAACTTGCACATTCACTTACACATACATTTTTTTTCATTTACAATTCATATACGTGTCTTGTTTATCCTTGTGCTTTATGTTTGAACATGAATGTAGCTTACGTACAAAATCATACATCTAGACATAACTTATGTTATGGTGCTCTTTACATATAGAGTAACTTATGTTACGGTGCTCATTTAGACATAACTTATGTTATGGTGCTCTTTTAGACTTGACACGTGTTAGGGTGCTCATTATCAATTTTAATCTTACCAACTTTACATTTGATATTTGTCTTGTTTGGTTACTTGTGTGTTTACATAATGCCTTGGTGACGCTAGACACATGAATTGTACCACTTTTCAAACTTATTCTATATGTACAAAGCTAGGTAGTACTCACCAACATCATATGTTGACAAAATTTATTTTCGTGCATGTTTCAGGATAAGCTGCTTGACGCTTCACATAGGACTTGGGACTTAGATTAAATAAATCGACTATCTCTATTTTTGTTATGTATTTATTTTCTTATGTTGTAAACGATATTCAATTATCAAATATTTACATTTTAGTACCATGAGCTTTTAAACAATCGTCACTACGTGACACCTCGATGATTCCGCCATTGGTTGGGGTGTTACAGTATTATCCAACAACACATGTTCATCAATAATTAACATATGTATTATTGTTACATCAACACATATCAACTCACTAGAACTACACGTATGTGCTTATGTTAACACTCAAAATCTATCTCTATGCCATGGATGATTGTGACTATCAATAACACATCATGTACACACACAACTATGTATATACATTCGGCCATACCCATGTACATGCATATATCTATTTTATCAAACAAAAACGAGTTCATGAAATCCATTCATGCCTACATATAATCGGCCATATGTTTGTATCCACACACATGATAAGTGACACAACTAATAAACCTACATGTATGTATATAAATTGAATGATTGGGACATAACACTCTCACGCACCCCACGATTCTTGTGTAGAATTGCAAACCAAATCTTTGTTCATTAATGCATCATTTTCATAGTCTACTAACAAACAAATCTTTAATCTCCTTCTTTCTTGTTGGCCGAAACAAACAAGCAAACACCATCATAAGTCCCTTTCAATGGAATGTCCAAATTATACATTAAACTAGCATGAGACAACCTTCATCACACCTTCCTTGGAGATGATCTTAACTCTAATTGGATGATCCCTTCCCTTGTCTTGCTTACAGCCGAAACACAACTCAACCCAAACCATCACATGTCTCTTTCAAGATAGTTGTCATGGTAAAGGACAACTAACATAACTACCTTCTTATGATCAAGACCCTTTCCTATGTATAGCCTACACCTATCGGATTCAAGGAAGCAAGAAAGAACAATCACTATCGTAATGTAAGAGACAAATCTTTGTCTCAATGACTAGTCCCCATCACCTTTCTTTCCCTACCTATTTCGGCCGATCTATACTACACTTACACATATGTTTGATTCACTTTCCAAGTTCATATAAAGCACATGATCAATCGGCCCAAATGATGATGCAATGTTAACTTATACCAAAAAGAGCAACATTCCAGCCTTAGATTCACTTCCCAAAACAAGTCAACACACCTTATTTGTTTGATTGTCGAATCCAGTCGACCCTTACAAGATCCCGCACTAGCTTGTGTTTAAAACCACTAATCACTACTCCAACCTAGAAGATTAGACTTACCCTTTTTTGCTTTTGTCCTCACACCACTCGACCACTATATAAAGAGGCTCAATGAACATCCAAACTCACACACAAACTCCCTCTTTCTCTTGGCACCTCACCACCGAAAACCTCAACCCTCTACCCACTTGCAAGCACCTATCGGTCAAGAACCCGCACACACTCAAGGTTCGAGATGAAGTCACTTTGTGGAAGAAGTGGTGGTGCATACATTCGGGTTCCATATTGCTTTAACTAGGTATGATGACTAACCATAAGCTTACTTTGAATCCATCATTCTTTCGGCCCTTCATTTGAACACCCGGCCCCTTTGATATTTGGCCTAACCAATCGACCTATGGACACATTAAAACAATGATTTAATAATCAAAACAAGTGTTGTGATAATTTGTTTTCCAAAGCTAAACCTATGATGACACATACACACACATATCATCCATATTGTGATAAAATCAACCTAGGAGATGGTACTCATGGCCACAAAGCTAGAACAAGCGTAACATGTCAAAAGCATAAGCTATGGTTTGACTTTTGGAATCAAAATATGTGTGTGTGTGTGTGTGTGTGTATATATATAGATCCAAAACTATCTTACACTATGTATGTAATTATATACGATTTCATGGAAAAACACCTACACATACTCATGATCACTCATTTGTACATTGATTGACACAGGTGAATCACTTTTGATATGTCAAACAATCGGATTGGAGTCACATATTCTTCAAAGGCTTCAGCCATGATGATAAACATACGTCAAGTGGGACCAAACATATGTTAATACTAGTTTAACACCATAATACAATATAACATATGTTAAACTTTGATCTTTCCATAAATACACCACACATGTTATATTGGGGAATATTATATTACCCATGATGATGTATGGTGCCCGTTTTGTTAACAATGGATACGTTTTTACAATAACACTCCCGGAATGCACGAAACCGTACATTTTACAAAGTACACATGAAACACGTAATAATTGTCACATGCACGAACTATGGCTCACATATAACAAACACAAGGGTCCAAAAGTCAGGTGAACAACTTGTATGGTAAACGACAAGAACGTACAACTTACTATGTCCTTGATAATCATAGGGCACTTATTGTTGGGACGGTAGTTACCTCACTTCTCTGCTTTACTAGACCACACATCAAGTCACCAGGTGAGTTTCACGACCCCATTTTATTGTTTTACATTTTGGGTTATAGACATGCTACATTTCTAGTACATTACATTTTGGGTGGTATTCTATCGTGACTACCATCTAGAACATGAGATATTCGGTTCATGAGCTCAACAGTCCTCGTACTTACATTTACACTGTAACCATTAGCTAACAGTAGCCATGGAACACTTAAATAGATTTATTGGGTTGACACCCTCACTCTTGGTTAATCGCTCTAACCGGTTACATACAAGAGAGTGTTAGTATTCTACTATATATACGTTGTCTTTATTGTACAGTGTGCGAGGCATAACAGTTAATAGGTTTGGTTATGGGACTCATGGTTTGCACAGTAATCATTTACTTAGTTAGCTTTTGATTGGTCATACATGAATTTCACAAGCACTTTACATAGTACATTGAAACATGTGAACTCACCGACATTATGTTGACAAATCTTTTATGCATGTTTTTCAGATAATTGATCATGGGGAACAGGAACTTGGGAGAGGGGTTCGAGTGCACACTTAGTGGTATCATCACCTACACTGGTTGAGATTTAATAATGTTGGTCATGTCCTGTTCTCGGAATTTGGTCCATTGATTTCAGACAGTGTTACACTTATCTTGACTTTGTATGATTTAATTTATCGTTTGATGATATCTGTTTAAAAATTACATCTTATGTGTTGCTCTAACCTTGTGCTTGAAAAACCTTTCGAATCACATCCCCGTGTTTCCGCCTTGACAGGGTGTGACATGTTTCGTGTGGAGGGCGATAGATAATAAGATCCCTACAGCGGAATCATTGGCATATCGAGGCGTTTATATGTCTGATGGCTTATGTAAAAGGTGTGGGATAGAAGTTGAATATGTGAATCATAATTTTGTTGAATGTTTGTGGGCTAGGGCGGCATGGTGGAGTATTAACAAATGGGTTAAGGTGGGGATTCCAGGCCCGAGTGTAACACCAGAACAAATACTCGATAGTTGCCAGTCGTTAAACTGTGCGAGAAAGAAAATGGAGGTGATATATGCAATTGTTGTCTTGGTTATTTGGAAGTTATGGTTGAGCCGAAATGAGAAGGTCTTTAAAGATGTTGACACAACAACGCAAAAGCTAGTTGAGGAGATTAAGGTAGAATCCCATTAGTGGATGATTAAAAAAGCGAGATACTCGGACATGGACATTGCTAGGTGGTAAGAATTTTCGGTTTTTGATAATGGGTAGAAAAATATGGGGCTTAGTGGTGACTTGTGAAAGATTGTTGTAATGTGTGTGTTTGGGTTGTATGTCCCGAGGTAGCCACTGGCTTAATGGACTTGGGACGATTTGCTTTCTTTGTAAACTTTTGGTGATTGTTAATAAAATGCTTTATTTGATCGGTAAAAAAAAAAGAAGCTAAAATCATCCTTGGGGTTTGGCCAATATTGCTATATCTATCTAAAAAAGCTCCACGGGTGAAAACTCACTTTTACTTATTTCTTTTATCAACTCTTTAGCTAGAACTTATAGATTTTTGTAATTTGGTGATTTTGAAAAGCCCGAAATGAGCAAGTGTTTTAAGAAGAGGAAGCGGTGCCAATCAAAGATTTTCATTGACATTAAATCTTAATTGTTTATGTGGATTAAGCACCGACCAAAGTAGGATTGTATCATTTGGGAGAAGTGAGTTGTATCTCTGAGGGAGATGGGGATGCTCATTGAGGAAGACACCACCACCCATCACCACGTCACCTATCTAACATTATCAGCCAAACCAGGGGTGCTTACTGATCAGGTACCCACACTCATAACTCTCTCTCCTATATAACACACATACACACACACACACTCATTCTCCCCACTTTCGAGTCAGTAACAACTGCCCCATCTACATAACTCTGTAACAAAAATGAGAAGATTAAGAAGGATACAAAAACATAATAAATTACGAAATATGACACGGTGAGCCACAAAATATAACACAATGCTGAAGAAAAAGACACAATGAATCGCCAAAATGACACAATGATGGAAATAAGAAAAAGACACAATGCTACATAAAAGACACGATGATATAACGTAAATTATAAAAACTACAAGCTAACAATAAAAAAAAAGCGAAAACCTAAAAAATTAAGGTCGTAGAGTTCGATAAGACGGTTCTAATGCCACTTAAATGAGTTCAATCTTAGTACATTTGATACCTTTCCTCGGTGGCGAAGCTTGGTTCTCGAATCGGTGGGTGCCGAACTCAATTATTTTCAATCGGTAGTGGCTGGAAGATCAAATCGGTGGGGGCCGGACTCAACCTGGACTTAATTTACCTACGAAAATCGTAAAATTTCACCACTGCGTCAACAATCGGTGGGGGCCGGACTCAACCCGGACTCAATTTACCTACGAAAATTGTAAAATTCCACCACTGCGTCAAAAATCGGTGGGGGCCGAGGCACCATCTGGCCCCTAAGATGCTTCGCCCGTGCCTTTCCTACGACTTTCTATTTTTCTTTCACTGCATATTTGATTCTAACCCTCTTTTCTTAATTAAAAAGATTGATATGTTATGTGATTAACAATGTCTAGAAGTGAGCAATAATTGAATTGTTAACTGGAACCAAACCGAAAAAAGACGAAACTGAACCGAAATCAATTAAACCGAAACGAACCTTTCATATATTCGTATATATTTAACTTTTATACATCCATTTCATTTATTTATACCTTAATTTCATATACTACTAAGCAAATATTTTAGCCAAAGTTTGGTTTTGATTATTAACCAAAATTAGTTGAACCGAACTGAAAAAATACAATCTAACAGAATACACCGAATCAATTAACCGAGTGGTTAATAAAATCAACCAACCAATGGCTTCGGTTTCGATTGAAGCTGTAACCAAATTAAATCGAACCATGCCACATCCTTCCCTTAATCATTACATAACAACAATCAACCATACATGACCAAATGTAATCATGTATATAGAACTTGAGATGACCACAACCTCTATTATTGCTTTGAAAATGTTGCTTTCCTTTTAAACAATCAATTATCAAATTCAGTGATTTCACAAAATACTCATTGTGATGTGATTATTCATTTTAAAAATCACGTGAAGCTTATTTGGAAAACCAATTGATAACTCTCGTCAAGCTAAGTACGTCTATTATTTATGCATTATTGGTCATCTTTGACGTATTTAGGTTTGCTCTTGAGAATTCATGTTGATAGTCATAGAGTCAATTTCACGCTTGGATATGACTAAAAGTAAAGGTAAAGATGAATAAAAAGAAGCACCCATGGGTATTTGACACTATTTGTTCAATAAACTTTGGATTTGTACGCATTAAAATCGGTTTTTGGGGTTTGGGCAATTTTAACCTAGGTTAATGCTCTTTGATATGCGTTTATGAGGTAATGATATATAGATACTTTTTTTTTTTTTTTAAAGAATCACTTCATTTAAACAACCAAAGAAAGCTATCTCCAAGACGGAGATACCTAATATATGGTGTTTGTTTAACAAAGAAAGTAAGTTTGAATGAAGAAAGCGTCATCCCTGGTGTTTTTCGAGTAAGCTAGAATTTGGTAACCGACTCCTTTGGCCTCGAGATATTCTACAACTAACATTACATTTACAAATTCAACTAACTCCCATCCTTATTACATGAAAACAATGAAAACGACATATACAACCTATCATACCGCGGGGCATGTAAAATATGCATTTACAATATCATTATTGACAGGGTCCCTTGATTTTGTTTTAGATTCATTATTATTCGTCTTCACTGTATCTTCTTATTTAATCAGCCGTTTGGGAGGGAACTATGGCAACATCATTGACTTCATGTTGGTTTATGAAGGGACAACATTGTACAGTATAGATGGATGTGGTAAATAAATGAGTGTATGGAAATTAGTGTACACCACTTTTGTTATGCATAGCTTCAATTGACTTGAGTACGTTAATGATCCAAATTCATCCGTTTAAAGTCTTATATGTAAGTGTACTCCTTTTCTCTTTAGAACTTGTTTATACAATTCTCTCTTTTTGAAAGGGTTATGGGATTCATACACCCTGTGGCCAGGGTGTATAATTCCTAAATAAGTGGTGTATGAATCCTAAATACCTTTTGAAAATACTTTATATGATGGGGGGGGGGAGGTGGGGGGGGGGGGGGGGGGGGAGGTGGGGGACTTGTGGGGCCCTTTTGGGGGGGAAATAATTGTGGGGTGGAAGGGGGGGGGAGGGGGGGGGAAGGCCATGGGGGAAGGTGGGGGGGCATGTGGCATTTTATTCTTTTTTTTTTTAACTTTGTTATATAAAACAATAATAATAATAAATATTTTTTATTAATAACAAACCTAGAAAAATACAAAAAACAACCTAGAAAATTAAAAAAAAATACAATAAAACCGAAAAAAAATAAAAACTAACAAATCAGTTCAGATTATATTTTTCGATAATATCACGCTTCATTTGAAGCGTCATCTCTAACTCCGGCCCTTGCATATGGTCGGTGTTCATGGCGAGAAATTTCAAATCCTCGCGTTTTTCGCGCTGCTCTCTGATAGACAATTTACGCTCTTTCATAGTCAACTTCTTTTCAAACGCTTCGCGAATATTTTTTTTCTCCTCGAGCATTTTTTCTTGAATCGTATTGAACTGAATCATGGTGGCATTTAAATCTTGCAAGTCAGCGCTGTAAGCGCCGGTTGATCCAGAACCCGAACCCGAGGCAGTAGATTTTTGCGCCCTCTTTTTTGACTTATCTCTACCGGGTGGGCGACTCAATTCCTCTTCAAACTCGTCATCATCCAAATTAACGGCTTCTACGTTTTCAGGATCAGTTTGACGGTTTCTTGACGATCTGTTTTCGACCTTTTTGCGGAGTTGCTTGCAGTGGGGACGAACGCCCATCTTGAATGGTTCTTGGCGACTTCCCAACAATGAAGAAACTTGAATTCGAGCCGGTTTCGAGACGATACGCTTGTAGCGACCGGCTCAGGCTGTCAGTGTCCGTTTCACCGCTTCTTGGATTGTTTCTTGCGTGATAATAATGCGGGTGAAACGCGTTCATTGCCCTGTTTATCTCTGTCCACTTGGACGAGAGACTATCGTTTGCTCGATAGAAGTCTTTTTCCATCAACACATGGAACACTTTGTTGATGTCGTCCCAGAAGTCGTTTTTGTGGCGACTTGTTCCTACAAAAAAAATAATATTAGTAATATTATAAAAAAAAAAATTCATGTTAAAAAATTTATTACAAATACCTTGCTCTTTTTCGGACTCGCTAATCCACGCTTTGGTTAATGCAAGCTCTTCTTGGGGTGTCCACTTAAGTGGTTGGCGGTTAGCGGCGGCTAATGCTTTCTCCGCCGCCGTCTTCTTCTTGTGACTTCTTTTTGGAGGGGGGGTTTTACCCGAATATGATCCCGCGACATTTTGGGGTTGTGTTTCGGGTACGGTTTGGGTTAAAGGAAGTTGTGAAGGAACGAGAGAATCATTGAATGGGAAATTCGGATAAATTTGGCCACTAATAAAACCGGCATAACGGCGTAGTCGGGACAAGGTGAAGGATGGGGTGGACGGTTTGGGATCGGGTGAACCGGTGGTGTATTCGGGTTTGGGACAAACGCGTATGGGTTGTTCGGGTCGAAGCCTCGGTTGTATGGGTTCATTGTTGGTTGAGGAAGTGTATAAAATTTGGATGAAAATTGTATAAAATTTGGTTGAAAATTGTATAAAATTTGGTTAAAGTGGGTGTTTTGTAGTGAAATGGGGGTAATTTATATATTTTTTTTTTTGACCGTTGCAATGCATACCGTTGGAATTTTAAATTTTTTTTTTTTTTTTTTAGGTGACCGTTTGTTAAAGATGGTCCAATAGCATGAAGCCACGTGGCAAGTCTCCCCCCCCCCCCCACGCCGGTGAGATCACTCCCGCCCCCCCCCCCTCACGCCAGTTCCACGCCATATTGCGGCGGTATTCCCCCCCCCCCTTCCCGCCCCACTCCGCTTAGTCTAAGGGGGAAGGGGCCCTTGTAGAATATGGTTTTTTTTAACTGATTTTAACTAATCCTGCATTGCCACACCACTTCACTGATTTACTTCACTGAATCACTTTTTTGAAGGCGACACTTAACTGATTCACTTCACTGAAATCTTTATTTTTTAGTTTTCTTTTTTGTTAATTACCGTTTTTAAAGAAATGACCGTTTGAATTAAAAGAACCGTTTGTAAACCTTAAAAAAAAAACCAATTCCTAAATAAAATAAAATTACATAATATTCCATAAAATAACATCAATACATGACATCAAAACATTATTTAATAACGTCCTCTCATAGCTCTCCAAACCTCGACTCTCGGGTAGTTATCATTGTGTATGTTTCGGTATTGGTTACGAGCTTCTTCAATCAATTCATCTTTGTTTAACCCCGGATTGACGTCCATCGCATTAACGAATAATTGTTGAAATACTGCGCACTTCGACTTTAAATATACAAACTTTCCATATATCACGTCCGGTGGACGATTGTTTTCACCCATTTGTTGGTTGAATGTTGTGACAACCGCTTTCCAAAAACTTTGCGTTCCCTCGGCTCCTTGCTCTTGAATAGCAATATAGCTATTCACCAAGGCGAGTTCGTCCTCCAAGTTCCAGATTGGTTGTGGCACACGGTTCAGCGGGGGGCGGGATTGGATTTGGATTTGGGTTTTGGTTTGCCATTTGTGATCAACTTGAAGATGATCAATTGATAAAAAATGGATTTGGTTTTAACTAAATTAACGGTCAAAATTTTTTTACTGTTTTATATTAAATTCATTCAAACGGTCAAAAAATTAATAAAATAAATACTAAAAATCGACCGTTGCAATTATTATTAATGGTTACCAGCACGGTAACAAGCACCAGAAAACGGTTCACGAGACCCCTACCAGCATAGGTGGCAACGTGTTACCGTGGTGGTAGTGAGGTACCCGTGACGATTTCTGATAGCGTCCCGCCCGCCCTAAGTAAGAAGAGAAAACTTTTGTATCATAGACATAAATAATCAATTATTTCCTTTTAAATTTATGGTTGTAGTAGGCTAGCTAGTAGCTATTTTGTGAAAGAATAATGGTATATGAGATATTTTTTTCGTTTTATCTCATATACGAAAACGAAAATATTCTCTAAAAGTTGGATTAAATAAAGGGTGGTGATATTTAAACCCCCCAGCTTCTATTTACACCCCTCAGAAGCGCCTCGCTTAGGCCTAAGCGAGGCGCTTCTGGGGGGTGTTTTATTTTGGTAGTTTTTTGGTGTTTTGAGTTGTTTTTTTTTTTTAATTTAATAATTATAAAAAGTTAAAAAAAAATTAAATGTCAATGACTTAAACTTGACATCATCTTCTTGTAATTACTTTTCAGTTGTTATCCGAGAGATAGCGGTCAACGATGAAGACAACCTGAAAGTGGATACCATGGATCAGAGAGATTCAAGCTAATTAAACTCATATCTCAAGCCGGTGCAAGTTATGTTGTAACGAAATCATTCTCACATGAATATCCTGCGTAAAGGACTAAAGCCACATATCTTGCCATTAATACCAACTGAATTTTACTTGCTTGCATGAAAAGTTCATTGTACGATGTCTTTTTCAGAGGACCTCGACTCTTGAGATGTTGCAGGTGTTTGAAAAGTTTGAACAGAAATTGAACTTTTCATGCAAGCAAGTAAAATTTAGTTGTTTTACTAATTTCATAGTCTTGATACTTTTAAACAATCGGATCGGCGCTAAACAATAGAAAGTAATTACAAGTATTGCAAGAGGGTCACTATTCATATATAAAGAACATTAATCGGTTTCATCTTTGTTTTATTGAGTTCAACTTTCCATGATCTACCTTTATCATCTCAGAGAGATATCTGTCAAACGATGGAAGGGAACCCGAAACAATAAAAAGTAATTACAAAGAAGATGATCAAAGATGCTACAACATAACTTGCACCGGCTTGAGATATGAGTTTAGTTAGCTTGAATCTCTCTGATCCATGGTATCCGGTTGTTTTCAGGTTGTCTTCATCGTTGACCGCTATCTCTCGGATAACAACTGAAAAGTTGTCTCATTAATTCCAATTCCAATTCCAATTCCAATTCCACCGGTGCAATCAGAATCTGAAGAGAAGCTATCATCTCAGAGAGATATCTGTCAACGATGATGGCGCAACAGAGGTTAGCGGTAACTTTAAATTTTGAATGATCGTCGGTTTGCTCTTTATATCTCAAGCCGGTGCAAGTTATGAAATGACACATGCAGAATGTAATGTCATGCACAAATGTGATTTTGTATTAATGGCAAAGTGATTTGTAAGGGAAGAAGAAGAAGAGAATGTTATATATGTTTACCTTCCCATAGATATGAGTTTAATTAGCTTAAATCTCTCTGATCCATGATATGAGAGCATAAGAGAAGAGATAATAACATATGAGCTTCAACATAACTTGCACCGGATGATTGCCAATGAGATTGATAACTGGACAGGTTAGCCAGGTGTTTGTCAAAAAGGTAGAGCACACCACTAGAGCAAAAAGTTGTGTGTATGAATAGTGACCCTCTGGCAAACCTGCCATTATTTAGCGTAAAAAGTTCATTGTACATATACCTCCTTATTTAAAAACAAATCACATCATTGTAGAGGTTACTAGGTTACTCATCCACAATGTTCTTACCTATGAGTTTAATTAGCTTGAATCTCTCTGATCCATGGTATCCACTTTCAGAATCTGAAGAGAAGCTATCATCTCAGAGAGATATCTGTCAAGTAATTACAAGAAGATGATCAAAGATGCTTCAACATAACTTGCACCGGCTTGAGATATGAGTTTAATTAGCTTGAATCTCTCTGATCCATGGTATCCACTTTCAGAATCTGAAGAGAAGCTATCATCTCAGAGAGATATCTGTCAAGTAATTACAAGAAGATGATCAAAGATGCTTCAACATAACTTGCACCGGCTTGAGATATGAGTTTAATTAGCTTGAATCTCTCTGATCCATGGTATCCACTTTCAGGCTGTCTTCATCGTTGACCGCTATCTCTCGGATAACAACTGAAAAGTTGTTTCATTAATCTATAAATAAATCCTTACAAAATATTTTTAACTTAAATCTTTGAGCATACCACACTTAGAGGGTCACTATTCATACATAAAGAGTATAATCGTGATGTGATGGATTTTTATATCTGCAACTTAGTTCCTTTTTACCTGGTTGCAAAGGAACTTCAGGTTAGCCAGACCTTTGTCAAAAGCAAGTGTGAAGATCAAGATCAAGAAGAACAGTACGGTCAACGATGAAGGTGTGTTGTATGTATAAAATTGTGAATAATTGTAGTGTGTTCGGTGCAGTCGACGAACATCATTCAAAATTTCAACTTCCCGTTCAGGTGCTTAAGTCCACCTTGAAGACTGGATACCATGGATCAAAGAGATTCAAGCTAATCAAACTCATATCTCAAGTTGGTCTAACAACTGAATTTGACTTGCTTGCATAGGAAGCAACAAAATCAAACTCATATCTCATTACAGTGAGATTGATAACTTCTCTATGGAAGCAACAAATTCAAAACAGAGGTAGGTTTGCCAGAGGGTCACTATTCATACATAAAAAGATCAAGAAGAACAGTACGGTCAACGATGAAGGTGTGTTGTATGTATAAAATTGTGAATAATTGTGAGAGTCGATATGAGAGCAATAATCCATCGAGAACTAGAGAAACAGAGAATAAGAGAAGAGATAATAACATATGAGCTACAACGACGTCGTATTTTGGAAGCTGAAGTTCGGAGAGAACTAAATATCCGGTTGTTGTTTTTCTTCTCTATACAGAGTGACGATAGGCGTTTTCGATTTCCAAATGTATCAACGACTTAAACTTGACATCATCAACCACGTATAGTCAAATATTTATTCTCCATATCCATACCTTGTTTCAAGTATCTTGTAAAATTTATTTCGTCTTCAAGACTCCTATAAGTCACAAAGGAGACATGGTGTTTGACTTTTTTGTGTTTGACCCATCCGGATGTGAAAGACAATATCCATATTTACCTGATTATAAGAGAGGTCGAAGATATTGCTCAATAAACATTATTATTATTATTATTATTATTATTATTATTATTATTATTATTATTTTATTATATTTGTAATTTAGTTCCTTTGTTTTATTATTATAATAATTTATTATTATCAAGAATCGGAAATTAGTAAAACGATTTATGAAAGTATCAAGAATCGGAAATTAGTAAAACGATTTAATAAATCATTGCTCAGACGTTAGGGTTTGATAAACACAAAACTTATTATTTATAAAGCAACAAAAACACAAATCGTACCGTGAAATAAAGAGAGGCCCATTAGGAGTGCCGTGGAGGAAGATCGTCGGTTTGCTGTAGTCGATGATGGCGCAGAGGTTAGCGGTAACTTTAAATTTTGAATGATCGTCGGTTTGCTCTCAATATACCAACCAACAGTCGATCCGACTGTTCATTTCTCTCTATAACAAAGTAAAATTCAGTTGTTATCGGAGAGATATCGGTCAACGATGAAGGCAACCTGAAACGACATGAACATTTATAACCTTTCTGTACCTGTGGCCAAAAGAACCTGATAAAGGCTTTACACGAGTTATTTGGACTGTTGCTAAAATAGTTAAACAAAAGCTGAAATTATACAGTTATTTGGAATATTCTTGATCATTACAGTGAGATTGACTGTTATCGGAGAGATATCGGTCAACGATGAAGGCAACCTGATCATTACTTTTCATGCAAGCAAGGTGGACTTAAGCACCTGAACGGGAATGAAGGATGAAAGCATGACGTGAAACATGGCGTAGTCACATTCAGTCTTCAAGGTGGACTTAAGCACCTGAACGGGATCAAAATGTCAACTTTTTCCTGCCACCCTCGTATGGTTTGGCTAACCTGTCCAGTTATCAATCTCACTGTCCAACAACTGAATTTTACTTGCTTGCATGAAAAGTAATGATCTGAATTGTACTTGCTTGCATGAAAAGTAATGATCAGGAACATTCCAAATAACCGTCCAATTTCAGCTTTTGTTTAACTCATGATATATCCACCAAATCATTTCCTCAAGTTCATTTCACCAAAAAAGGCATAACTGTAATGATCAGAAACATTCCAAATAACTGTTCAATTTCAGCTTTTGTTTAACTATTGTAGCAACTTCCATAGAGAAGTTATCAATCTCACTGTCCAGTTATATCCACTTTCAACTAAATCTTTCTCTGATATACTCTATATCAACCGGCTTGAGATATGAGTTTAATTAGCTTGAATCTCTCTGATCCATGGTATCCATACCTTGTTTCAAGTATCTTGTAAAATTCATTTCGTCTTCAAGACTCCTAGGGAGTTACGTGCATTATCTAGTATTGAAACTTGCGATTAATAATATATTAATACATCAATGGACTACACTCACGGTAATGTGCATCACGTATTTTCATTCTTTCCTTGATCTGCAATATTTGAAAATTATCATTTCTTGACATGCTTGGTAACACCTTGATCTACAATATTTGAAAATTATCATTTCTTGACATGCTTGGTAACACCTTGATCTGTAATATCTGAAAATTATCATTTCTCGAAAAGTAATTAAAAACACTTAAAAATGAATTAAAAACAATTGTTGCGAGTTAGGTTTACTCGGAGGACCACGTACAATGATTCATCAAAGTTGTACAAAGCTGGATGTTCGTACGGGAAAACCAAAACGAGCAATAAACGAAGCGAAACGGGGAGATATAATTTTCTTGGCTTGGAAACAACTTAAAAGAACCAAAAATGAATTAAAATTATTTTTTGGTGATTAACAGATAATTTTAAAGAATTAAAAGAAATTCAATTTTTTAAAAAAAAAAGTCCAAACGCCTCGCTTTGGTCAAAGCGAGGCGTTTGCCTGCCTCGCTTTGGCCAAAGCTAGGCTGTTTGTGCCTAGCTTTGGCCAAAGCGAGGCAGGCAAACGCCTCGCTTTGGCCAAAGCGAGGCGTGTGGACATTTTTTTATAAACAAATTGAATTTCTTTTAATTCTTTAAAATTATCTGTTAATCACCAAAAAATAATTTTAATTCATTTTTGGTTCTTTTAAGTTGTTTCCAAGCCAAGAAAATTATATCTCCCCGTTTCGCTTCGTTTATTGCTCGTTTTGGTTTTCCCGTACGAACATCCAGCTTTGTACAACAATGATGAATCAAAGGAACTAAGTTGCAAATACGATAATTATCAAAATAACAAAGATGAAACAGAATAAATTAATGTTCTTTATATACGAATAGTGACCCTCTTGCACCGGCTTGAGATATGAGTTTAAATAGCTTGAATCTCTCTGATCCATGGTATCCACTTTCAGATTGTCTTCATCGTTGACCGCAATCTCTCGGATAACAACTGAAAAGTTGTCTCATTAATTCCAATTCCAATTCCAATTCTACCGGTGCAATCAGAATCTGAAGAGAAGCTATCATCTCAGAGAGATAATTGTCATCGATGGAAGGGAACCCGAAACAATAGAAAGTAATTACAAGAAGATGATCAAGGATGCTACAGGTATTTGGACTGTTAATCACCAAAAAATAATTTTAATTCATTTTTGGTTCTTTTAAGTTGTTTCCAAGCCAAGAAAATTATATCTCCCCGTTTCGCTTCGTTTAATTAGCTTGAGATATGAGTTTAATTAGCTTGAATCTCTCTGATTCATGGTATCTACTTTCAGGTTGTCTTCATCGTTGTACATATACCTCCTTATCTAAAAGAAACCACATCATTGTACATATACCTCCTTAGCTGAAATTGGACGGTTATTTGGAATGTTCCTGATCATTACTTTTCATGCAAGCAAGTCAAGTCAAAAAAACATTTTTTTATATTGCTCTCATATCATCTCTCTCTATAACAATGAATGCGGTATGCGCGTTAAATTTCATTAAATGCGGCAACACAGGCAAGTCCTCGTCTGATAACAACTGAAAAGTTGTTTTACTAATTTCATAGTCTTGATACTTTTAACACTTATGCGTAGATCAAGGAGATTGATGAAGATATCATCAAGATGAGCAGGAATTGTTAACCTTCCCATTGATTTCAAGTATGTTGCCTTGATCGTTGACAGCTATCTCTCCGATAACAACTGACTTTTACTTTGTACGAAAATCGAGATCATCTCATTCCATGTTGCCTTTTCATGCAAGCAAGTCAAGTCAAAAAAACATTTTTTTATATTGCTCTCATATCATGGATTAGAGAGATTTAAGCTAATTAAACTCATATCTCAAGCCGGTGCAAGTTATGTTGTAGCAGTCAAGATTCCTATGCAAGCAAGTCAAAATTCACCGAACACACTACAATTATTCACTATTTTATACATACAACACAACCCCCGGAGTTTGACCGTACTGTTCTTCTTGATCTTGATCTTCACACTTACTTTTCATGCAAGTCATTATTATAAAAACATTTTTTATAATAATTATATTAAAAAAAACAAAAAACTAACTAAAAAGACCAAAAAAAAAAAAAAATTGATCCTAAGCGCCTCGCTTAGGCCTAAGCGAGACGCTTAGGCCTAAAAATCAGCTTTTTCTGCCTCTCGTACTGACCTCCTCGAATTCAGCTTCCAAGCGCCTCGCTTAGGCCTAAGCGAGACGCTTGGGGGGGGGGGGTGAAAATAGAAGGAGGGGGTGGGAATAGACGGAGCCTGAAATAAAACATATGATAAATTCAGTAAAAAATATTAAATGAAACAAACCATATATAGACTAATGTTTATAGACCTAGAAGTCTACTTTCTTTTGTCACCCACCATCCATCATCTTTAAAGCGTCTTGTCAACCTTTTCCATTTCCACAAAAGCCCTAATTTCAAAACTATTTTTTGGACAAATTGCACATCACTTATCCATACTTCTCTCTCAAGTACTTGCAGTTGAGTTGCTTACCCTTTTCTAGCTAAATAGAATGTTCAAATCTAACTCCTCCTCATTCAAAATTTTCTAGTTTTTTACCAATCTTTTTTAACAACAAATCTTGCAAAAGCAAAGCAAGTCACTTCACTTGATCCTCCACTCTTTTCTACCTCTTTTCATCCTTTTTAATATTCATCCATCACATATCTTCAAATCTTGTTCCACACCCACATATCATCTCCTTCATCCTCATCCATAACCACTTATCCACTTCAAAAATCTTAAAAAAAAAAAAAAAAACCCTAGTCAACACAACACACACACACATCCACAATTAGGGTTTGTCATATCTTCAACATCTTACTTAGAAGTTAGATCTCTCTCTTTTTATCCTTAATTACATAACAAAATGGATAAATACCACTCTTTTACCATGAATAATGTTGTTCCACAACTACAAGAACTTGACTCAACCATTACATCAAACTTTAGCACAAACATGTTATCCCAATCATTATCATCTTCAACCTCTTCAACAGCCACCACTCTCAGCCGTTACGAGAACCAGAAACGCCGTGACTGGAACACCTTCGGGCAGTACCTCCGTAACCACCGGCCACCGTTAACTCTTTCACGGTGCTCCGGTGCACATGTCCTTGAGTTCTTAAGATACCTTGACCAATTCGGTAAAACAAAAGTCCACACACAACTCTGTCCATTCTTCGGTCACCCAAACCCTCCTGCCCTCTGCCCGTGTCCTCTTAGGCAAGCTTGGGGCAGCCTTGATGCTCTTATTGGTCGGCTCCGGGCAGCTTTTGAGGAGAACGGTGGGCAGCCGGAGACTAACCCGTTTGGTGCTCGAGCTGTTAGGCTTTATCTACGTGAAGTTAGGGACTCTCAAGCTAAAGCTAGAGGGATAAGTTATGAGAAGAAGAAGAGAAAACGACCACCGCAGATGCCAACACCGCCGCCACCACCACCGCCGGAGCTTTCTTGATGGATCAAGTTAGATGTTTTCTTGTTGTCATAAAAGATCCTACTTAACTAGTTAATATATGGTTAATGCCCTTTGTTAAGTTAGTTGATGGGTATATAACTATATATGTTTTTCAATATTGAAGTTTCAAGTTTTTCTTGAAAATGGTTTATCCCCTAAATTTTTAAGATTATTATTATTGTTGTTGTTATTATTATTATTATTATTATTATTATTATTATTATTATTATTATTATTATTATGTTGATCAAGATAGATGTTTTCTAGTCATAAATCATAAAAAGAAAAAAAAAAGACTCTACTTAAGTAGTTAAAACCCTGTGTTAATTAAATTAGTTAATGGGTTTAAACTATATATTTTTATAAATATTGAACTTCAAGTTTCTTGAAAATGTTTCAACCCCTAAATATTTAAGATTATTGTTATTATTATTATATATGTTTTTCTAGTCATAATAAGAGAAAATATTGTACTCAACTAATTTAATAATTAATATCCATAGTCAAGTTAATTCATGGGTATAAAAGTTTGTATTTAAATTTAGATATAGTAACTCGATCTCAAGTTTTTTTTTTTTTTTTTTTTTTTGAAAATGTTTGATGTTGGTATTATGATATGATGATGATTCAAATAATTGATGACTGTCGATGACAGAAAAAAAATAAAGGAAAAGAAAGGGAAAGCAGGGATTTCAGTGGTAGTTTAGTTGATATATACTGTCTACTAGTTCATATAAAATAATCTTCCAGATGAAATATAAGTGGGATTTTGTTGCTTTTCGTTGATCTTACGTTTGTAGTGCAAGCAGGTGTAATAGTAATTAATTAAACTGCAAGTTTGTGATTTTTAAGTATTTTTCTTAACGTTTGTAGGTTTTATGCACCAGATATACTAATATAAATATAAATATATTATATATGTTATAAATGTTAAACTATTTGTTAGACCTGGTATTGGAGAAGAATCAAATTTGGATTTGTAAGTAGGCGAAATTACTTTTAATTAAATATCAAAAAATCAATTTAATAATTAATGTAAATAACATTGTAGAATATCATATGGAAGGGTTTATGCTTAGATTGGTTATTAGGTATACAATTTCTCACAGAACAATGTTATGTTTGCATTTACTAATTACTGGCTATATCATTATGATCTTGTTAACTGTTAGTTTAATATATTAGAATGTGACCTTTTTAATGTTAATATACGATAGATATTTGTGTTTACTTAATATGTTTTGTCACCTTGATTAAATTAAACCTGTTTAGCCCTTGTGTGTTAATTATGACTTAGGCAGCGCGTCCTGCGTCATAATACATAGATCTTGGGTTTGATCATGCTTCTATATGTGTCACTTTGTGGTTTACACAATATACATCCTTCAAGCCGGTCGAGGAATTGCTTGATGCGTCATGCGTTGAAGGGTACCTTTTACATTAGACTGGTTTAGTATATATGATGAAGTATCAATATAAGTTTAACGGTTATATTGCATCTTTTTGTTATAACTAAAAAAAAACCATTTTAAAGACATTTGAGAAAGTCACAAGTCAATAGTGTTTGTTTGGAGATGGCTGAGTTTAGATATATCCCATATGTATTATTTTAGGTTCTAGAAGTATAGATTAGTAAACTCTAAAGGTCTTATTGACATGCATGATGTATTACAAATTTACAAGTTAATAAGTGTTGTCTATTCTTGAAAGTACTAAATTGGAAATCTAAGATGTAAAGGGAATTGGTATGCTGGTAAATGTAAATAGAACTAAAGATGCGGAGCTGTACACTACATTCATGTCACAGTAACATGACAATAAAACTGCACATGGTAAATTCCTAAAAATAGAGTGAAAATGTTAAAAATTTGTAATGGTTTTAATATATTTAAAATATCGGTTTAATTGTATTTATTTTATCATGCTAACCTCGTTTTCATAACACATTTTATAATTTTAGCTTATAGGTGCGTGTTTAAATGGCTGGAATTTGCTTGCAGTGTCCTATATTTACATGGATCACATTAATTTGTATATGGTCTCCGGGTA
Source organism: Ambrosia x helenae (assembly GCA_030844895.1). Classification (NCBI taxonomy): domain Eukaryota; kingdom Viridiplantae; phylum Streptophyta; class Magnoliopsida; order Asterales; family Asteraceae; genus Ambrosia; species Ambrosia x helenae. The sequence goes on along the minus strand of CM061234.1, from coordinate 38,957,004 downwards.
TTTGGAATTAAATAAATATAACTTTGTCATGTTAGAAGACAATAATTTCAACTTAAAAATTGAAATATAACTTTATTATGTTTGAAGATAATAATCTCAACTTAAAAATTGAAATCTAAAATGCCTAACTTGTATTGGTTTTTATTTCACTAGACCAAAACTAACTGAGGTTAACTCAGTCAGTTTTCTACCTATGTTTTTTTGTCAACCAAGGCATTTTTCACACGTCATCTGCCACGTTGGCAAAAAACTATCTGGGTTAACCCTAGTTAGTTTTTGTCCAGGAAAATAAAAACGTCTGTTAAATTTCAATTTTTAAGTTGAGATTTTTTTTTTTTTTGAAAAGCAAACTTCATTATCAAAAGACCGGCATTATCTCTAAGTTAGAGATAAGCCACAAGAGTACATTTACAACATATCAAAATAAAACGTACACCATCGCTTCCAATCAATCGTATACTTCTTATATCTACTCTTGTACCAAAGAAAACCCAAGTATTTGACATCCGCCACGATCTTAGCCGGCCCCGTATCAATGCTCGAAGAAACCTTTTCGTTCCTAGCGTTCCAAATGCGCCAACACGTAACAATGAAGATGCCATACAAGGCTTCTTTCTTCGTATTCGAAATCTGCATATAATCGGGTATCTTCAGGATGTCTTGAATGGAGAAAGAAAAGAAAGGCGCAATTTTACACCAATTAGAAATCCCGGACCACACTCCCGTCGTGAACCTGCAAGCCGTAAACAGATGCTCTACCGTTTCTTCTCCACAAAATGCACACATACCATCCCCCACATAAACATTTCTTCTACGAAGAGCATAGGAAGTCGGAATGCGATCTCTAAACGTACGCCACATGAAGACATTACATTTGTTAGGGACCCAATCGCACCAATTAAAAACAGACCGATTGCTATCATCCATTTCTGTGTTCAACCACTTTCGGACGGCCTTAACAGAAAACCCGGCATTTACATCAGCAGATCAGATCCACCAATCTTCCTTGTCTGAAAGCATCACGTCGCCTAGTAGTCTGTGTAAGTTAACCAGCTGCGTAACTTCTTCTTACGAAGTTGGATACCGACTCCAGTTCCATGTCACGATAAACCTACTATCAATCTGCAAAAACTTGTTTTCAACCGAGCAGAATTTATCCTGTTCGAGGCTATACAACTCTGGATACAAAGCCTTCAATGTGACACCCGGCAAATTCCGGTTAACAACGCTGTCTAGATTAAAGTCTACCTTAGCGAGTCACGCGTATATTATACTTAACGGGGTTAGTTGAGTCGTGATACGGTTCGGGAACTGTTAGTTTAGTATAGAGGGTCATTAGATGTCAGTCCTTAACCAAGTGTACAAGGGGTGACGATTCGTAGAATCGTCAGAGCATAGGGAACATACAAGTCTCGAGTCCCGGGAATTGGTGATCGAGTGTGAATGTGTCTGTTTGCAAGTATTATGTGTTTACAATCATTATGTGACTTGTCGGTATGTGAAAATGTGTTAACATATGTTAAAACGGGGTTTAACGCGAAAAATGCGCAGAACCAACCCCTATAGGCGATTAGGAAGGGCTAATCGCCTATAGGGGAGGCGAGTAGGGTTCCCCTTTGGGCGAGTAGGCCCTAATCGCCTATACTATAGGCGATTAGGAGCCCTATTCGCCTGATGCTGCTGCATACTCGCCTGTAACGTACCTGACGACTAAAAACGACTATAAATACAATACTTGACCTCCTAAACTTCATTATAACAACCCTAGTCGTCCCACAACTCGTCCCAACACACACACAACCTCTGGAACACGATTTTGGATCAAAATACACGATTTCAAGCCTATTACATCAATCTATCATAAACCTAAGGTGTGGTTTTCATTCATGCAAACTTTAATAATGTTTTTTTTATTGAATCCCTAATGGTCCAGACCTGTTTATAAACGTATGTGTCTTCTGAAATCCGTTAATAATCATTGTTAATTGGATTCTAGCTATTGTGCATGTTGTATGTGTGTCTATGATTAAAAGATAGGGTTTTTGTGATTCAAGAAGGATTGTTAACATGATATTAAGGTAGTTACAGATTAATGATGATAGCATGTTGATGAAATCTGAATAATTGTTCATTAGGGTTACGGTTATGCATGCTAATGTGATGTTTCATGCTATGTGTATTGTTTTTGGGATACATGGTTGCATTCAGGGCTGATAGAATGAGGTTAAACGAAGGATTTTGATTGAAATATGTTTGATATGGTTGTTTGATTTATATTTGATGTTTACACACGTTCTGGATTTGATTTGGAGTGTTAAACGCGCGAAAAACCGGAACAGCTGGGCTAAAGGCGAGTAGGAACCCTAATCGCCTATACTATAGGCGATTAGGAGGCTAATCGCCTGATAGGATGCCCTAATCGCCTATAGTATAGGCGAATAGGGGTCTAAATGCCTTTACTTCATGTGATTACGATCCTAATTGCTAGTTAGGCCCTGAATTGCATGCCTTACGACCTAATCGCCTATAAACTCATGATTTATATACCGCATGACCCTAATCGCCTATAGTATAGGCGATTAGCCTTTCTAAATGCCTGTTGACCCACATAATCACTAGTTGACTTTTCCTAATCGCCTGTACTGCTGCTGTAAGTGTAATTTAGCATTTCGGGACCCGATTTGACACCTAGGAACATGCTAGGAGCCCCGTAACATACCTAGTAACTTGGTAACATGTGCTCGGACTTATTTATGTGATACTTGAACTACGTGCTACAACTTGTTGGACTTTAACGTATGTTAAGTGTGATTGCATGATTGTATGTTTGAGAGTGCAAGTATAACACGGGGAGTCTCGGGTCACCAATGGGATGTCGAGTCTTGTACATTGGGTTAATTAAACAGTCACAGTGTTTTCAAACGAACTTGGTTATGGTCTGGACATCTAGGGACTAACTAACCTACGGGTTATTAGTCTAATTACTTGTAACTGTCATATGTTAGGTCGCCGCCTTACGGGGCTAGCATAGCTTGCTGATTTTATTCGTATTACGAAGTAACGCAACCTAAGGTGAGTTTACGGCCCCTCTTTTAACTGGTTTCACTTTTTGGGGGAGAAAACATGTGTTAAACTTATGTTTTGGTAACAACTGTCATACTATGGGTTTCTATGGTTTACTATACGATCTTTGGAAGTCCCGGGGGAAACCATGAATGTGCGGGTTAGCACAACGGAGAAATGTGAATAGATCTATTGGGAGTAACCAACCCCGCTCGTCGGCTTGGAGGGTCGGCGAGTGCATATTGTCTCAAACAGGAACAGGTTTACTATTCGGGCACGACATCTGGTTTGCGAGTTAGTAATGGTTTTCCAATCGTAGAAGTAACAAAACATACGCCTAGCTAGCGTACTTTGGTTTGCAAATTGATATAGTATGGACAGGATGAACTTGGTACTTTAATTACAAACCTGTGAACTCACCAGCATTTTTGTGCTGACGTAATTCTTACATGTTTTCTCAGGTCGCTAAGGTAGCACTACGGAACTAGGGCGCACGCGTCTGCACGGCGTCTAGTTAGGGTTGCTTGGTTTTCAAACATTGAATATTTTGGTTTTCCTTTGGATTATGTTTTGAGAATAAGCTTCCGCGGTATTTGGGGATTTTAAACTATGCTTATGAAATTGCATATGTTCATTTAGATCTGTTTATTGTGATCGTTGACATGGATCCTGGTTTGTCATGCGCCTCGCGGTAAAACTCCGCAAGTGGATTTTGAGGGTGTGACAGATTGGTATCAGAGCCAATGGTTATAGTGAACCAGGACTGCATGTAGAGTCTAGTCTATAGCCGAGTCACACACACTAGACGATCACATAGTACTAAACGTTATGGTGGTTACGTATGGGCTTGTCGGAGTGTCTCTAAATCATCTGACCTTCCTATGTTACATCATCCGTTCTATCTTAGGTCGGGTTACTTGCTCTCTAGGCAGTGTGGTATATTGGGGTAAATCGTGTACTCTTGAGATTTGTCCAAGGCTCGGACATCTCCCTTTCATACTCCAATAGAAACACTTGCCATAAACTACCGTAGCATTACGGTGTATAGCTAAGAGTCTATGTTCGGTGATTTGAACTTTGAACTAGGAGAACACTTGGAGGACCATGTAGAGCGGTTTATCATTTTGGGTGCACACAAAATCATAAACCGAAATGCATGAAAGCCCTAGTGAGCTCTGGGTTTGAATGGATAGTCCTGGGTTGGATCTAGCTTTGATCTTGTGAACTCTAGTGGTTACCATTAGCTGCGAAACTGAAATTTTCTCGTTCTTTCTGTCAGAATCATGTCTGGAGTACGAGGAGGACGTGGAGGTGGCCGCACTGGTGGGCGTGGTGGTGGTCGTGGTGGTGGTGGTCGTGGATGTGTAAACCTAACACAGGAAGATCTGAACAACTTACTGCAAGCTGCCTTTCAGTTAGGGCACAATGGTGGTGGTAAGTTGACTTATTCACTTTTGCCTAATTGGTGAACCTTGTTTACATCCTTCGTGGTTTCTCATGCGTTTCATTTCAGGTGGTCCTGTTAACCCACCCCCACCTATGTGTACTTACAAGATGTTTCGGGACTGTAAGCCCCAGGAATTTTCTGGCACTGAGGGTGCGGTGAGCTTGCTCAGGTGGTTGGAAAAGGTGGAGTCAGTGTTTCTGATGTGCAACTGTCTCCCAGAGGATCGAGTCAAGTATGCTGCTGCGTTATTCCAGGATGTTGCTTTGACCTGGTGGAACAATATCACCCAGAATATGGGTATAGGGGAGGCTTATGCTATGCCTTGGGAAAATTTTGTTCAACTACTGAAGCGAGAGTACTGTCCAAGGGAAGAAGTTCAGAAGCTAGAGCATGAGGTGTGGAACCTCAAGATGACCGGGTCAGAGATTGAAAAGTATACGGTAAGGCGTAATGAGTCGGCAGTGTTGTGTCCTGATCTGCATGTGCCAGAATACAGGAGGATTGAACACTATATCTCGGGGCTAGTACCAGAGATCGCAGGATTGGTGGCTGCGGGGAATCTTCCTACATACTCAGAGGTGGTCCGATCGGCTCACAGGATGACAAACTTGAAGGTGAATGAGGGTATCTTGCCTGCTAAGGGTTCGACTGTCAAGGCCCCGGAGAATAACAAGCGTAAATGGGATAATGAGGGGAAAGGATCTGTGCCAACACCAGCACAACATGGTAAGAGGTTCGATAGCGGGGGTTCTTCTTCTGGTACCAAACCGGGTGGTTATGCGGGGAAATTACCTAAGTGCAACAAATGTGGGCGTCATCATCAGGGGGACTGCGACCGTAATCGTTGCCATCGCTGCCAGCGACTTGGGCATTTTGCTAAAGATTGTCGGGCGACACTTCCATCGACCCAGGCCCCAAGTACTACCCCGGCTCCTACTGCTCAAGGAACTACGGGGAAACAGGGTTGTTACAACTGTGGGGAGACTGGGCATTACAAGGAGGAGTGCCCGAAACTGAAGCAGGGCGGGGACGTAAGGGATAGAAACGGTAACGGGAACAACGGGGGCGGTGGCAGGTATGCACGTGCCTTCATCATTGGAGCCGCAGAGGCTAGGTAGGATCCTGACACAGTTACCGGTACGTTCCTTCTCAATAATCGCTCTGTTAGTGTTTTATTTGATTCCGGTGCCGATAAAAGTTTTATATCTATGGAAGTTAGTCGACTGCTAGATGTAGTACCCGTACCATTAGAGGCTAAGTATGTAATTGAGTTGGCTGACGGTAAAAATATTGAAGCTACTTGTATCCTTCGGGAGTGTCAACTAGAGTTGTCGGGTTTGTCGTTCCCCATCGACCTTATGCCGGTACCTTTGGGTAGTTTTGACGTTGTTGTAGGCATGGATTGGTTGTCTTTGTATCGCGCTGAGATCGTTTGTTACGACAAGATTATTCGGATTCCCCTCCCTGATGGAGAATTCCTTTAAGTGTACGGTATCAAGGGCGGTGCTCCGCTAAATCTCATCTCCAGCATGAAAGCCCTTAAGTATCTTCGAAAGGGTTATTCGGCCGTTTTGGCACTTTTATCTGTTTCCTCTACCGATGAGAAGAAGATCGATGATATTCCTGTTGTACGTGAGTTTCCTGATGTATTTCCCGATGATTTATCTGGTCTTCCTCCCCATCGTCAGGTTGAGTTCAGTATTGATCTTGTACCGGGAGCTGCTCCTATTGCTCGGGCCCCCTACCGTCTTGCACCTCCCGAGATGCAGGAATTGTCCAGTCAGTTACAGGAACTCTTGGACAAGGGTTTCATCAGACCAAGTTCTTCCCCTTGGGGAGCCCCGATTCTGTTCGTTAAGAAGAAAGATGGAAGTTTTCGATTGTGTGTGGATTACAGAGAATTGAACAAAGTGACCATCAAGAACCGTTATCCTCTTCCACGTATTGATGATCTATTCGACCAACTCCAGGGTTCTAACTACTACTCTAAGATTGATTTGAGGTCCGGTTATCACCAGTTGCGCGTGAAGGAAGCTGACGTTGCAAAGACTGCCTTTCGTACACGTTATGGCCATTTTGAGTTCTTGGTCATGCCTTTCGGTCTCACAAACGCACCGGCGGTTTTCATGGATTTGATGAACCGCGTTTGCAAACCATATCTTGACAAGTTCGTCATCGTGTTTATTGATGACATCCTGATTTACTCCAAGAACAAGACCGAACACGAGGAACACCTGCGCTTGGTTTTGGAACTTTTGCGACGGGAACAACTTTACGCTAAGTTCTCAAAGTGTGACTTTTGGTTACGCGAAGTTCAGTTCCTAGGACATGTGGTTAATGAACTAGGAATTCATGTCGATCCAGCTAAGATCGAAGCGATCAAGGACTGGGAAGCACCGAAGACGCCAACTGAGGTGCGGCAATTCCTAGGCCTTGCGGGCTATTATCGTCGTTTCATTAAGGGTTCTCGAAGATCGCTCAACCCCTCACCACTCTTACTCAGAAGGATAGAAAATTCGCCTGGGGTGAACCACAAGAGTCAGCATTTCAAAAACTGAAGTCTAAACTTTGTTCTGCTCCTATTTTGTCCTTGCCTGAAGGACCTGATGATTTCGTTGTTTACTGTGATGCTTCTATTCATGGTCTCGGTTGCGTGTTGATGCAACGCGAGAAAGTGATTGCGTATGCTTCTCGTCAACTCAAGGTGCACGAGAAGAACTACACCACCCATGACTTGGAGTTGGGTGCAGTGGTTTTCGCGTTGAAAATTTGGAGACATTACTTGTACGGTACCAAATGCACCATCTACACCGATCACAAGAGTCTTCAACATATTTTCGACCAACAACATTTGAACATACGACAGCGTCGTTGGGTTGAACTCCTGAACGACTATGATTGCGCCATTAAGTACCATCCTGGCAAGGCGAATGTAGTAGCAGACGCCTTGAGCAGGAAGGAATCAATTAACCCTCGTCGCGTTCGGGCGTTGCAGCTCACCATTCATTCCTCTCTACCTGACCAACTCCGTTCTGCTCAGTTAGAAGCTTTGAAGGAGGAAAACCTTAAAGCTGAGACTATGCACGGTGCCGACAAGCACCTTGAGCGAAGGCCTGATGGCCTTCACTACTTCGCAGAACGCATATGGGTTCCTTTATTCGGGGGACTTCGGGAGCTTGTCTTAGATGAGGCTCACAAGTCCCGGTATTCTATTCATCCTGGTTCGGATAAGATGTACCAAGATCTGAAGGTGCTTTACTGGTGGCCAAACATGAGGTCGGATATAGCCTCATACGTGAGCAAATGCTTGACCTGTGCTAAGGTCAAGGTGGAATACCAGAAACCGTCGGGTCTCTTGCAACAACCTGGAATTCCGGAGTGGAAATGGGAACGGATTACAATGGATTTTGTCACGCAACTACCTAAGTCACCGAGCGGGAATGATAAGATATGGGTGATTGTTGATCGGTTGACGAAATCAGCCCATTTTCTCGCTATTAAGGAGACCGACACCATGGATCGTTTGGCCCGTCTTTATCTAAAGGAAGTTGTTTCTAGGCACGGGGTGCCGGTTTCTATTATTTCGGATCGTGACTCCCACTTTACTTCTCACTTCTGGAAGTCTTTGCACAAGGCTTTGGGTACTCAGCTGGACATGAGTACAGCTTATCACCCACAGACTGACGGTCAGAGTGAACGCACGATTCAAACCTTAGAAGACATGCTGCGAGCATGTGCGATCGATTTTGGCAAAGGTTGGGAAGCTCACCTACCGTTAGTAGAATTCTCTTACAACAACAGTTACCACACGAGCATCAAGGCAGCTCCGTTCGAGGCACTGTACGGGCGGAAATGCCGGTCTCCTCTTTGTTGGGCTGAGGTGGGTGAGAGTCAACTCACTGGGCCTGAGTTAGTGTACGAAACTTCGGAAAAGATCGTACAGATTCGTAACGGGTTGGCAGCGGCACGGGATCGGCAAAAGAGTTATGCCGATCAGCGTCGCAAGCCATTGGAATTCCAAGTTGATGACAAAGTACTTCTGAAATTTTCACCGTGGAAGGGCGTTATACGCTTTGGGAAGCGTGGCAAACTCTACCCTCGGTATGTCGGCCCATTTACAATTCTGGAACGGATTGGACCGGTGGCATATCGTCTTGATTTACCGACGGAGCTCGGCAACGTACCAATCTGTAACACCCCAACCGATGGCGGAAACATCGGGATGTCACGTATTGATGATTGTTCAGTAACTCATGGTAAATAATAAGTTTCAATAAATGATTTAAATAAATTACATACAATTGTACTAAGAATTTGTACATCAAAATGAAAGAAATACAAGCTACGCATCTTCAAGCATTAACTCTAATCTTCGAGCATGTTATAACCTGAAACATGTTAAGTTTGAAAATATTTTGGGTCAACAAAAGTTGGTTAGAATACATATGTTTTCGAATATATTTGATAACAATAGTTTGTACAACAATCATAGTTGTATAATGATAGAGTATGAGACCGACATGTAACAATGCGTCTTTGTACAATCAAACCTTGTGTCGACTGATGACTAACTCGCAAGTTAGTTAAATGTTATTACTGTTATCGATCATCCCTGAATTTATGCGGGGGATGGGTTTGTTAGACCTATAGCGCTATAATCTAAACAGGCGGCTTGATCAATGTTAATGATTGTACTGTGTCTTATTGTTACAGTCAAATGATAGAATGATAGTGTAATTGAATCACAAGTTTCAACAATGTAAGAATGAGTAAATGATAGTGTATAAAATGTTTAAACATGTTTCACCCCAAAATGTAAAACAGAAAAAGGGGCTATGTAAACTCACATTGGCTAAGGTGAATTATCCTCTAAGTGTTGTGAATGTATGCGAGGCGAATCCCAAAGACTCAACAACGTAGCTAGTCCAAATTGAAGAAAACGAAAAAGAAAGAATATCAAGCTTCCAATTCGCCAATTACAAGAGCTTATAATCAAAGCTTCAATTGTAGAAGTAATAGACTATAGAAGAAAGGTATGAGGGAAAGTTTAATCGGATTGAAACAATCGATTTAGAGGTGCAAAGTATAATGGGTCATAGGTGGGTTTTTATACTAGTTTTGGAGTCAATTAGCCATTAAAATTGGTCAACACCATAAAGTAAGGTTTTATGATGAATTGACTATTTGACTAAGACTTTGACTGTTTGACTAAGACTTTGACTAATCAATTTAAGGAATGTGTTAAGTTTATTTTCTTCTGAAATACTACACAAGATGATAGTTGGCTCAGTTGGTTGTCACTGTGTGTTGGTTGGCTGTGGACGCGGGTTCGAGTCCCGGTCCACACAAATCTTTTTTTTTTTTTGGCAATTATTTCCCTAAAACTATATTATTCTAAATTCATAATATGATTATATAAGCCCGAAAGTGACTCGAAATATTTTTAAAACGTACAAAAGTGTCGAGATACAAATAATTATTAGTTTAAGGTATTTAAAACATATATTGTTTAAAACAATACATTCTTTTTATAAAAAAAAATAGGGGAAATTCGCGATGTTACAGTCTCCCCTACTTTTGGAAACTTCGTCCCGAAGTTATTAAAAACACAGGTTTGAGGTTGATTAGGTAGAAATTAAGGCAGCTGTGGTTTGGGTTAAGGCACGACATGAATTTATAGGTAATAGAATAATTTGTTTCGAATAATTTGGATAAGAGGTTTGAGATGTGAGTTTTAAGGATTGGATTAGGTTCGTCTGAAGTAGCAAGAAGCATAAGAATCTAGCAAAATACTAAACTTATGTTTTGGGAATCTTATAAGAAATGCATGAATTGATTGGCTATATGAAAACCAAATGAACTACTAAAACCTTATTAGAATTTCACACTACCTTAACGTACTTGTAAATTCATGATTACGTTCCGGACCGCAATCACCAATTTACCTTACATTAGGGTTTTGTGTCCTTCTATGACTCTAAACACACATGTAAGTAATGCAAAATAACCTTGTGATTGAATCGTTTACAATGTATCCAAAAATGAGTCCAACTGTTGAGTAGGAAAAAGACTTCTACCAGTCAGTGAGTAAGAACCTCTACCGATTGTTGAGCAGGTGCGATAGCCTCTACCAGTCGTTGAGCAGGTTGTAGGGCCTCTACCGACTGTTGAGCAGGCATGATGACCTCTACCAATCGTTGAGTAGGTTATTTGGTACTCAACTAACTGTTGAGCAAGTACTTCATCCTCTACCAGTTGTTTGATTAAGTGTACCAATTATTTCACACATAAATTGCAAATTGATAATATGTACATATAAACAATCAAGTATCAAGCATAGCATGCGAGTTGTAATAGTGTTGTCCTAGACAAGGTTAATGACTCTAGGTGTGTCTATAGCAAATAGTTTATATTCCATGATTTCTAGTATCAAATGTTTAAATATGGTAGATAATCGAATCCTCATGTATAACTAAGGATTAAGTTTGATGCAACACACAAACAAGTTTCAATAGTTTGGTTATCATGGGTAACTAGTTCATGTTTGAGAAGGTGAAGGATATGAATTTAGTTCTTGAGAGGATGATGAAAAATCTTGAAGCAGAATCAAGGTTGTGAGAGATAGTGAATGTGAAGATAGTTGATAAAGAGTTTATTTTATAGTAAGAAGATTATGTAGCAGTGTAAATTTTGGGGTTTGGATCAAAGATTATAATCAAGTGTATAAGAAAACATGATTGTGAAATCCATAGATGGTTATGAAATGAGATTGATTTAAGCTGTAAAATTTTGAGATTTTAGAGCTTAGTTTAAGGAAAGTGAGTGTAATCATTTATTCATTAATTAAAATGAATAAACGAAAACGTTGACTTATCAAAACTTCTAGATTCTAATAACATAATGAAGACATGCTTTAGCCTATAAGTGAACACTCATCCCGAGAATTCCCAGGTAGGCATCCGGGTCCCTCGTCTGATTGGGATTTATGCGCAATGCCAGTCCTAGACAGAAAACTCAGAATACAGGCGTTCACCCTTCCAGATTGCACGTGTTCGTTATTAAAATCTAGAACTTCGACGAGATCTTCAAGGCGGTTCAGGCTAAACCTGAGGATTTTGTCCTATTAGTCTAAGAGTAGATCCAATGATGGAGAGCAATCTTCTTGAAAGGATTAAAGTGGGGATAAGAAGTAGGAGGAAGATAGAGATTAGAAGCAAGTAGGGTTGCAAGTAAAAGGAGCAAGTACTGATTATAATCCTATGGTTATAGACTAGATTATTTTTCTAATAACCTAATTCCCTATAACCATGGCTCTGATACCAATCTGTAACACCCCAACCGATGGCGGAAACATCGGGATGTCACGTATTGATGATTGTTCAGTAACTCATGGTAAATAATAAGTTTCAATAAATGATTTAAATAAATTACATACAATTGTTCTAAGAATTTGTACATCAAAATGAAAGAAATACAAGCTACGCATCTTCAAGCATTAACTCTAATCTTCGAGCATGTTATAACCTGAAACATGTTAAGTTTGAAAATATTTTGGGTCAACAAAAGTTGGTTAGAATACATATGTTTTCGAATATATTTGATAACAATAGTTTGTACAACAATCATAGTTGTATAATGATAGAGTATGAGACCGACATGTAACAATGCGTCTTTGTACAATCAAACCTTGTGTCGACTGATGACTAACTCGCAAGTTAGTTAAATGTTATTACTGTTATCGATCATCCCTGAATTTATGCGGGGGGATGGGTTTGTTAGACCTATATCGCTATAATCTAAACAGGCGGCTTGATCAATGTTAATGATTGTACTGTGTCTTATTGTTACAGTCAAATGATAGAATGATAGTGTAATTGAATCACAAGTTTCAACAATGTAAGAATGAGTAAATGATAGTGTATAAAATGTTTAAACATGTTTCACCCCAAAATGTAAAACAGAAAAAGGGGCTATGTAAACTCACATTGGCTAAGGTGAATTATCCTCTAAGTGTTGTGAATGTATGCGAGGCGAATCCCAAAGACTCAACAACGTAGCTAGTCCAAATTGAAGAAAACGAAAAAGAAAGAATATCAAGCTTCCAATTCGCCAATTACAAGAGCTTATAATCAAAGCTTCAATTGTAGAAGTAATAGACTATAGAAGAAAGGTATGAGGGAAAGTTTAATCGGATTGAAACAATCGATTTAGAGGTGCAAAGTATAATGGGTCATAGGTGGGTTTTTATACTAGTTTTGGAGTCAATTAGCCATTAAAATTGGTCAACACCATAAAGTAAGGTTTTATGATGAATTGACTATTTGACTAAGACTTTGACTGTTTGACTAAGACTTTGACTAATCAATTTAAGGAATGTGTTAAGTTTATTTTCTTCTGAAATACTACACAAGATGATAGTTGGCTCAGTTGGTTGTCACTGTGTGTTGGTTGGCTGTGGACGCGGGTTCGAGTCCCGGTCCACACAAATCTTTTTTTTTTTTGGCAATTATTTCCCTAAAACTATATTATTCTAAATTCATAATATGATTATATAAGCCCGAAAGTGACTCGAAATATTTTTAAAACGTACAAAAGTGTCGAGATACAAATAATTATTAGTTTAAGGTATTTAAAACATATATTGTTTAAAACAATACATTCTTTTTATAAAAAAAAAATAGGGGAAATTCGCGATGTTACAGTCTCCCCTACTTTTGGAAACTTCGTCCCGAAGTTATTAAAAACACAGGTTTGAGGTTGATTAGGTAGAAATTAAGGCAGCTGTGGTTTGGGTTAAGGCACGACATGAATTTATAGGTAATAGAATAATTTGTTTCGAATAATTTGGATAAGAGGTTTGAGATGTGAATTTTAAGGATTGGATTAGGTTCGTCTGAAGTAGCAAGAAGCATAAGAATCTAGCAAAATACTAAACTTATGTTTTGGGAATCTTATAAGAAATGCATGAATTGATTGGCTATATGAAAACCAAATGAACTACTAAAACCTTATTAGAATTTCACACTACCTTAACGTACTTGTAAATTCATGATTACGTTCCGGACCGCAATCACCAATTTACCTTACATTAGGGTTTTGTGTCCTTCTATGACTCTAAACACACATGTAAGTAATGCAAAATAACCTTGTGATTGAATCGTTTACAATGTATCCAAAAATGAGTCCAACTGTTGAGTAGGAAAAAGACTTCTACCAGTCAGTGAGTAAGAACCTCTACCGATTGTTGAGCAGGTGCGATAGCCTCTACCAGTCGTTGAGCAGGTTGTAGGGCCTCTACCGACTGTTGAGCAGGCATGATGACCTCTACCAATCGTTGAGTAGGTTATTTGGTACTCAACTAACTGTTGAGCAAGTACTTCATCCTCTACCAGTTGTTTGATTAAGTGTACCAATTATTTCACACATAAATTGCAAATTGATAATATGTACATATAAACAATCAAGTATCAAGCATAGCATGCGAGTTGTAATAGTGTTGTCCTAGACAAGGTTAATGACTCTAGGTGTGTCTATAGCAAATGGTTTATATTCCATGATTTCTAGTATCAAATGTTTAAATATGGTAGATAATCGAATCCTCATGTATAACTAAGGATTAAGTTTGATGCAACACACAAACAAGTTTCAATAGTTTGGTTATCATGGGTAACTAGTTCATGTTTGAGAAGGTGAAGGATATGAATTTAGTTCTTGAGAGGATGATGAAAAATCTTGAAGCAGAATCAAGGTTGTGAGAGATAGTGAATGTGAAGATAGTTGATAAAGAGTTTATTTTATAGTAAGAAGATTATGTAGCAGTGTAAATTTTGGGGTTTGGATCAAAGATTATAATCAAGTGTATAAGAAAACATGATTGTGAAATCCATAGATGGTTATGAAATGAGATTGATTTAAGCTGTAAAATTTTGAGATTTTAGAGCTTAGTTTAAGGAAAGTGAGTGTAATCATTTATTCATTAATTAAAATGAATAAACGAAAACGTTGACTTATCAAAACTTCTAGATTCTAATAACATAATGAAGACATGCTTTAGCCTATAAGTGAACACTCATCCCGAGAATTCCCAGGTAGGCATCCGGGTCCCTCGTCTGATTGGGATTTATGCGCAATGCCAGTCCTAGACAGAAAACTCAGAATACAGGCGTTCACCCTTCCAGATTGCACGTGTTCGTTATTAAAATCTAGAACTTCGACGAGATCTTCAAGGCGGTTCAGGCTAAACCTGAGGATTTTGTCCTATTATTCTAAGAGTAGATCCAATGATGGAGAGCAATCTTCTTGAAAGGATTAAAGTGGGGATAAGAAGTAGGAGGAAGATAGAGATTAGAAGCAAGTAGGGTTGCAAGTAAAAGGAGCAAGTACTGATTATAATCCTATGGTTATAGACTAGATTATTTTTCTAATAACCTAATTCCCTATAACCATGGCTCTGATACCAATCTGTAACACCCCAACCGATGGCGGAAACATCGGGATGTCACGTATTGATGATTGTTCAGTAACTCATGGTAAATAATAAGTTTCAATAAATGATTTAAATAAATTACATACAATTGTTCTAAGAATTTGTACATCAAAATGAAAGAAATACAAGCTACGCATCTTCAAGCATTAACTCTAATCTTCAAGCATGTTATAACCTGAAACATGTTAAGTTTGAAAATATTTTGGGTCAACAAAAGTTGGTTAGAATACATATGTTTTCGAATATATTTGATAACAATAGTTTGTACAACAATCATAGTTGTATAATGATAGAGTATGAGACCGACATGTAACAATGCGTCTTTGTACAATCAAACCTTGTGTCGACTGATGACTAACTCGCAAGTTAGTTAAATGTTATTACTGTTATCGATCATCCCTGAATTTATGCGGGGGGATGGGTTTGTTAGACCTATAGCGCTATAATCTAAACAGGCGGCTTGATCAATGTTAATGATTGTACTGTGTCTTATTGTTACAGTCAAATGATAGAATGATAGTGTAATTGAATCACAAGTTTCAACAATGTAAGAATGAGTAAATGATAGTGTATAAAATGTTTAAACATGTTTCACCCCAAAATGTAAAACAGAAAAAGGGGCTATGTAAACTCACATTGGCTAAGGTGAATTATCCTCTAAGTGTTGTGAATGTATGCGAGGCGAATCCCAAAGACTCAACAACGTAGCTAGTCCAAATTGAAGAAAACGAAAAAGAAAGAATATCAAGCTTCCAATTCGCCAATTACAAGAGCTTATAATCAAAGCTTCAATTGTAGAAGTAATAGACTATAGAAGAAAGGTATGAGGGAAAGTTTAATCGGATTGAAACAATCGATTTAGAGGTGCAAAGTATAATGGGTCATAGGTGGGTTTTTATACTAGTTTTGGAGTCAATTAGCCATTAAAATTGGTCAACACCATAAAGTAAGGTTTTATGATGAATTGACTATTTGACTAAGACTTTGACTAATCAATTTAAGGAATGTGTTAAGTTTATTTTCTTCTGAAATACTACACAAGATGATAGTTGGCTCAGTTGGTTGTCACTGTGTGTTGGTTGGCTGTGGACGCGGGTTCGAGTCCCGGTCCACACAAATCTTTTTTTTTTTGGCAATTATTTCCCTAAAACTATATTATTCTAAATTCATAATATGATTATATAAGCCCGAAAGTGACTTGAAATATTTTTAAAACGTACAAAAGTGTCGAGATACAAATAATTATTAGTTTAAGGTATTTAAAACATATATTGTTTAAAACAATACATTCTTTTTATCAAAAAAAAATAGGGGAAATTCGCGATGTTACACATAACGTCTTCCATGTGTCCAACTTAAAGAAGTGTCTGGCTGACGAGTCTCTTATTGTTCCACTGGAAGAGATCAAGGTGGATGATCGTCTTCGGATTGTGGAGGAACCTGTTGAGATTCTTGATTACAAGATTCGTAGCCTACGTCATAGCAAGATTCGCATTGTTAAGGTTCGCTGGAACTCGAACCGGGGACCAGAGTACACTTGGGAACGGGAGGATCAGATGAAGTCTAAGTATCCTCATCTCTTTCCTAAGGAAGCGTTCGAATCGAGATATGTTACCACTACAACTGAATGAATCTCGGGGCGAGATTCCTTTTTAACGTAGGGATGATGTGACAACTCGGGTAAATCTCTCTCTTGGTTTCTATCTTTTGTCTGTTTCTTTTGTATTCCTTTTGGTACTTGTGCAATTTCGGGACGAAAATTCTTTTAACGTGGGGATGATGTGACACCCGGCAAATTCCGGTTAACAACGCTGTCTAGATTAAAGTCTACCTTAGCGAGTCACGCGTATATTATACTTAACGGGGTTAGTTGAGTCGTGATACGGTTCGGGAACTGTTAGTTTAGTATAGAGGGTCATTAGATGTCATTCCTTAACCAAGTGTACAAGGGGTGACGATTCGTAGAATCGTCAGAGCATAGGGAACATACAAGTCTCGAGTCCCGGGAATTGGTGATCGAGTGTGAATGTGTTTGTTTGCAAGTATTATGTGTTTACAATCATTATGTGACTTGTTGGTATGTGAAAATGTGTTAACATATGTTAAAACGGGGTTTAACGCGAAAAATACGCAGAACCAACCCCTATAGGCGATTAGGAAGGGCTAATCGCCTATAGGGGAGGCGAGTAGGGTTCCCCTTTGGGCGAGTAGGCCCTAATCGCCTATACTATAGGCGATTAGGAGCCTATTCGCCTGATGCTGCTGCATACTCGCCTGTAACGTACCTGACGACTAAAAACGACTATAAATACAATACTTGACCTCCTAAACTTCATTATAACAACCCTAGTCGTCCCACAACTCGTCCCAACACACACACAACCTCTGGAACACGATTTTGGATCAAAATACACGATTTCAAGCCTATTACATCAATCTATCATAAACCTAAGGTGTGGTTTTCATTCATGCAAACTTTAATAATGTTTTTTTTATTGAATCCCTAATGGTCCAGACCTGTTTATAAACGTATGTGTCTTCTGAAATCCGTTAATAATCATTGTTAATTGGATTCTAGCTATTGTGCATGTTGTATGTGTGTCTATGATTAAAAGATAGGGTTTTTGTGATTCAAGAAGGATTGTTAACATGATATTAAGGTAGTTACAGATTAATGATGATAGCATGTTGATGAAATCTGAATAATTGTTCATTAGGGTTACGGTTATGCATGCTAATGTGATGTTTCATGCTATGTGTATTGTTTTTGGGATACATAGTTGCATTCAGGGCTGATAGAACGAGGTTAAACGAAGGATTTTGATTGAAATATGTTTGATATGGTTGTTTGATTTATATTTGATGTTTACACACGTTCTGGATTTGATTTGGAGTGTTAAACGCGCGAAAAACCGGAACAGCTGGGCTAAAGGCGAGTAGGAACCCTAATCGCCTATACTATAGGCGATTAGGAGGCTAATCGCCTGATAGGATGCCCTAATCGCCTATAGTATAGGCGAATAGGGGTCCAAATGCCTTTACTTCATGTGATTACGATCCTAATTGCTAGTTAAGCCCTGAATTGCATGCCTTACGACCTAATCGCCTATAAACTCATGATTTGCATACCGCATGACCCTAATCGCCTATAGTATAGGCGATTAGCCTTCCTAAATGCCTGTTGACCCACATAATCACTAGTTGACTTTTCCTAATCGCCTGTACTGCTGCTGTAAGTGTAATTTAGCATTTCGGGACCCGATTTGACACCTAGGAACATGCTAGGAACCCCGTAACATACCTAGTAACTTGGTAACATGTGCTCGGACTTATTTATGTGATACTTGAACTACGTGCTACAACTTGTTGGACTTTAACGTATGTTAAGTGTGATTGCATGATTGTATGTTTGAGAGTGCAAGTATAACACGGGGAGTCTCGGGTCACCAATGGGATGTCGAGTCTTGTACATTGGGTTAATTAAACAGTCACAGTGTTTTCAAACGAACTTGGTTATGGTCTGGACATCTAGGGACTAACTAACCTACGGGTTATTAGTCTAATTACTTGTAACTGTCATATGTTAGGTCGCCGCCTTACGGGGCTAGCATAGCTTGCTGATTTTATTCGTATTACGAAGTAACGCAACCTAAGGTGAGTTTACGGCCCCTCTTTTAATTGGTTTCACTTTTTGGGGGAGAAAACATGTGTTAAACTTATGTTTTGGTAACAACTGTCATACTATGGGTTTCTATGGTTTACTATACGATCTTTGGAAGTACCGGGGGAAACCATGAATGTGCGGGTTAGCACAACGGGGAAATGTGAATAGATCTATTGGGAGTAACCAACCCCGCTCGTCGGATTGGAGGGTCGACGAGTGCATATTGTCTCAAACAGGAACAGGTTTACTATTCGGGCACGACATCTGGTTTGCGAGTTAGTAATGGTTTTCCAATCGTAGAAGTAACAAAACATACGCCTAGCTAGCGTACTTTGGTTTGCAAATTGATATAGTATGGACAGGATGAACTTGGTACTTTAATTACAAACCTGTGAACTCACCAGCATTTTGTGCTGACGTAACTCTTACATGTTTTCTCAGGTCGCTAAGGTAGCACTACGGAACTAGGGCGCACGCGTCTGCACGACGTCTAGTTAGGGTTGCATGGTTTTCAAACATTGAATATTTTGGTTTACCTTTGGATTATGTTTTGAGAATAAGCTTCCGCAGTATTTGGGGATTTTAAACTATGTTTATGAAATTGCATATGTTCATTTAGATTTGTTTATTGTGATCGTTGACTTGGATCCTGGTTTGTCATGCGCCTCGCGGTAAAACTCCGCAAGTGGATTTTGAGGGTATGACATTC
Organism: Ambrosia x helenae; assembly: GCA_030844895.1. Classification (NCBI taxonomy): domain Eukaryota; kingdom Viridiplantae; phylum Streptophyta; class Magnoliopsida; order Asterales; family Asteraceae; genus Ambrosia; species Ambrosia x helenae. The sequence continues at coordinate 38,937,635 of CM061234.1, read as the reverse complement.
AAGCTGCCATCTTCTATCCATGGGTCTAACCAAAACCGCACGGACGTGCCACGACCAATGTCACCCCGAATAAAGTCTATGATACACTTGCCTTGAACCTTCAACCTAGAACCGAAAGTAATGATCTTACTCCAAGTCCCAGCCACTGATTTATTGCACGGGATAGGCTCCCATCTCCTAGAGGAGGCATGTATCGCATCAATAACCTTCTTCCACAAGGCTTCAGTTTCTAGTCGATAACGCCACAACCACTTTAAAAACAAGGCGTTGTTGCAATCCTCTAGCTTATTGATCCCCAACCCTCCGTTTTGTTTGGGTTTTGTGACCTCCTCCCACGCCACCCAATGAATCTTATGCTTATCCTCATTTCCTCCCCAAAGAAATCTCTTCATAATCACTTCTAACTTATTAATTACCGCCTTCGGAGCCTTATACAAAGAGAAATAGCAAGAAGGGAGGCTTTCAAGAACCGAATAAATATGGGTAATCCTCCCTGCCATAGAAAAGAATACTCGCTTTCCAACTTGATAGGCGTTTCCGGAACACGTCTACAATAGATTCCCAGTTACTTATACGATTCATGTTTGCCCCACCAGAATACCCAAGTATTTGAATGGGGTAGCTCCTGGTCGGCATCCTAAGCCACAAGCTTTAGAGCCGATTTCCTCAATACTTTTCCCGACTCCATATAAAGTGGATTTCTGCAAGTTGATTCGGAGACCAGAAACAAGGTGGAAGATCCGCAGAATTCTTTTCAACGCATTAAAGTTAATATCGGACCAAGCCCCCATCACCATAGCGTCATCGGCGTATAAGAGATGAGAAACCGAAACCTGACTGTTAGGAAAACAAACTCCTTCAAACGCCCCACTATCGCAAGCTTTCCGAATCATACTCGAGAGAGCCTCCATAACTATAATAAACAAAAAATGAGAGAGCGAATCCCCTTGATGAATGCCTTTTTCACAATTAAATTCGAATGTCGGAGACCCGTTCACAAGAATAGAAGTTCTAGCCGGCATTAGAATACCTTTAACCCATTGACACCACAAATCCGGAAACTTCATTTGCCGCATAATCGATAATAGGAACTCCCAATTGACGTTGCCGTATGCTTTTTCAAAGTCTATTTTAAAGAAAAAAAGATCTTTGCCATACCTTTTAGCCCACGAAAATATTTCACTAATAATCATCGGGCCATCCAAAATGTACCTCCCTGATAAGAACGCGGACTGCGTCTCATGGGTTATATTTCCCATCACCATCTTGATTCGATTAGCAAGTAACTTCGAAATCATCTTACTGATCACACCAATAAGCGTTATAGGACGGTACTCACCAAGACTAAGCGGGTCCTTAACTTTCGGGATAAGAGTTACAAACGAAGATCCAACCCTCTATTAATAATACCATGGTCCGCAAAGTATCGCATAATATCCAAAAAGTCATCAGTGAACAAATCCCAGAACCGTTTGATAAACCGAAAATTAAATCCGTCCGAGCCCGAAGCCTTATCGCTACCACAATCGAACACGACGTCTTTGATTTCCTTAATGTCAAAAGGCTTTACAAGGTCCGCAGCCTCTATATCCGTCAAATATTTCAAATCGTGGCATGTCAAATTAGGCCGAATACTCATATCTTCAACGAATCGGTTCTTGAAAAACTGAAAAGTATACTTTTTCACCTCCGATGGCTTAAAAACCCATGCATCTTCGATCATTAAACCCGGGATATTATTACACGTCTTCCTTTTGTTAAGTATACCATGAAAGAACGCCGTGTTTTCATCGCCTTCCTTTGCCCATTTAACCCTAGCTTTTTGGCGAATGTACTTCGCTTTCCCTGTTTCGAGTTCTCTAAGTTTTTTAGAAGCTTCGTCATAAACCCATTTCTCGGCCTCCGTAAGATCCCTATCTTCAACGAAAGAGTCCAACTCCAATAAATCTTGCTTGAGTTGTAACTCTTCGTCTTGTTTGATACCCGTTAGCTTCTTACACCACTCCACAATAGCTTGGCGAATCTTTTTAAACTTCCTTATAAGCTTCACATCAGGGGGCCCCGAACCTGTGTAATCATTCGCTGCTTTGACGACAATATCTTCCAACCCGTCTTTGATCAACCATGAATTAAAAAAACGGAACGGTTTTGCTCCATAATTCCGCGCATCCACCTTTACAACCAATGGACTATGGTCTGATTTCTCTCTAACGAGAGCACGATACTCCGCATTCGTCCATTCATTCAACCCATTCCACGAAACGAAAATACGATCGATACGACTACACTTATTCCCCGTAACAAATGTGAATTTCCTCCCCTTCAATTTCTCCTTGTTTTTTAAATGAAATCAAAATCAATATCCTTAAAAAAATGAATATTGAATAGTATAGTTTTTCTGATAACACGTTTAATTAGTTTACAACTGAACAATTATTTGAAACTTAAATGTGTAACAACGCTTTAATTAAAAACTGAAAAAACTATACACTTATTTAATTCCAATTTCTCCTTGGTTTTTAAATGAAATCAAAATCAATATCCTTAAAAAATGAATATTGAATAGTATAGTTTTATGATATTTAACACGTTTAATTAGTTTACAACTGAACAATTATTTGAAACTTAAATGTGTAACAACGCTTAACTAAAAACTGAAAAAACTATATCACCTAGTTAGGGGTGCGCACTGTCCACTATTTTTTTTTAAAGTGTGTAGTAATTTAATTAAAACAAAACAAATAAAGAAATATATATATAAAGTTGGATGATGTAACTGATTGGCTCAAAAATAACTAAAAATATATTGCAACCTTTCTCTTGCTTGCCGCCACTCTAGATTGGTTAAGGGAAAAAGAAAGCAATTGTTAAATGAAATTGCATGAACTTAAAAACAATAACTTCAGAAAATGCTAATTTTAGTTTAGCAGTATCAAAACTGGCAAAGTAAGCCCTGTAACTTTAAAATTTCAATAAATTATACTTGAGATTAAGATAGAAGAAAAAGCCGTTAATGAGTTATACTCTCAAGTCTCAATTAGTGGAAGGTAATTTGGTTTGTTTCAATATTTATATGGTATCTACACTTAGCATAGTAGCCAAATAGAATACCATATTGACATATGTTTTAACCGACTGAAAGTTAACAAAATGAATACAGAATCAGTAATACCGATATTAGTATCAACTAGTATTTTTTTTCGCTGCGCGTTACGGCGACGGCGAAAGTTAACATATATAACTCAAATTTAGGCCGTCACTTTAACCTGAGTTTTTTCCGAACAAAATTTACGTCACAACACACACCAATAGAAAATACACATAAATATAAGTACAAAAACATATTATATTTGACCTGACTCATTACCAAGAAAGCTAAAATAAGCACGTAAAACTCATCGAGAGAGTTAAAATGATTTTACAAAGTTTTTAGAAAGATGAGGGGATGTAAGTGTCAATGCTAAAGTTTAGTTAAATAAAAAGGAAAAAAAAACATTGTAGATAAAAATAAGCAAATCGTTACGGGACGATAAAAAACATATTATAGCGTATATTGTTTTAGTTCATTAAAACATCTAACACTAATCTACTAATTACGACGGTGTCATGGAATTTAGAAAAAATATTAGAAAAAAAACTAATCATCATCATCATACTCAGTTAATCCCACCTATAGCAAAGCTAAGGTAGGGTCTGAGGAGAGTAAGATGTAGACAATATTTAAATTGAGGTGCTGTCATTACCACAGTTGATCAATCATGTGATAAATTTATTAAACATCAAGGGTATAAACGAAAACTATATACTATATAAAAAAAAAAGAATACTTGAATAGCATTCTTGTAAATCTTGCAAAAACTAATAATTAAAAAAAGTAGGTGTGTCTTAGCTACTATTGCTAAGGCACCCTTAAATGTTATAATATATAATATAATGTCATTCGGTTGGTATTGCTTTGGTTCGTACGAGTACCAGTATATAATATAGTCGATCTACGATCCTAAAAAATATCTTATTTGGAATAAAACTCTGTTTTTGATAATGCTTATATTGGAATGTTGAGAATTTTTATTAACAGAACTGTACATTTAGTTTTCTAGAACGGTTAACAAACGCAACGTATATTATTTATGGTGCAAGGGTAAAGTAAATCAACTTTGTATTAATTTTTAAACGAAATTTATACTGGTACCTTGACATAAAACATTAATATATTGAAGTTAATGAACATAAGTTATTGGAGAAAATTCATAGCAATAACAAAGAGATGCTAAATATTATTAGAAAACTAGGTTACAATCCTGAGCATTGCACTATTGAATAAACCAATATATTATAAAAATATAATATAATCCATTAACATATACAATCATGTATTTACATAAATGAACATTGACGTGACAGTTTTAAAATTTTCAGCTTAATTTTTAAATCATTATTTCTTCAACCGAGTACTAACTTTGATTTTTTAATTTTTTTTTTTTTTTTTTTTGAAAGGCAAACTTCATTCAAAAAAACAACCAAACACGACTTCTCCAAGACGGAGAAGCCCAAACCAATGTACAAATTATGTTACATCAAAATTAAAAGTTTGCCAATCCCTCCAACCAACCGTAACCTTACTATATCTACTAGAAAACCACAAAATTAAAACTTTGATTTTTTAATAACTCATATTTTTTATTATTTAACATATTATATATTTACCATTCTTATTATAACAGTAAATCATGTTTGTTTTATTGAATTGATGACATAGACGTGTTTATTTTGGGCGGTGTCATTTTTTAGATTGCATACTTATATAGCAACGTGTGCAGGTGTTGTAAAATATATTTGGATTGATCAAACCAACACACAATATCATTTAACATTAAAAAAATCAACTTCCTATCAAGATACTAGAAAAGAAGGTCCAAAATAAAACCATTATCTCCAAACAAAACAAACAAAACAATCAAAACAAATTTACATCATATTTCAACCATTTATCTAACGTTAAACTTTTCCATCTCACCCGAATCTTCAAACTAAGAGATGTGTTTTCTTTTATTTCCTCTACTATCCCTGTCACGAAACTATATTGACCATCAAAATCCTTTTTGTTTCTATCTCCTCATATAGTCCATAAGGACGATAACATCTTCATGATAACTAAGAGCATAGCCTTCTTATGTTTGGCATGGAATTGTAACTCCTTTTGCACCCCTAAACAAGCCTTTAACAGTCACGCCCCTCAGAGACTCATCGTCCTCAATAAGGTTTGCCCTACCATCCCGAATGGCACAAGAGTGGCTCTTTAACACCCCACAGCTAATATCATCCAATATTGTCCGCTTTGCCCAATAGAAGTTCACGGATTTGTTTTCGGTTGCCCGAGTGAAAACTTCCCAGGGAAATACCCATCATGGAATTATTATCACTCGATCACGCTTGGAGTTTTCTTGTGCTCCACAGCCATATGCGCCCAAAAAGCGTTGGTGATTTAAGAGGCAAGACATTACTTGTGAACTAAGATCTCTTCTGTCTACGGACGATGTGGGATAAGCCTAGGGTGTTACAGCTTATGGTTCGATATCCGATCTTAGCTGTTTTATTACTTTGCGACCGGTACATTTATCGTTAGTATGCAGTTTTCTAGTGTGTCTATTTTTAAAACTTCTGTTAACTATATACATCATTATTCAGTTTTATGGTTTTTGTAAGTGCATGATGTCCCTAGGCTAGTATATATGTTGTTTGGACGTATTTCGGGGTGTTTGGAGATGTTTATACGCGTTTCGGGACGTTTGGGACACTTCAGGCGAGTACGGTGTGGCTTTAGGCATTTACGGCCTATACCACATTAGCTTTAGGCATTTACAGCCTATACCACATCAGTCTTGATGTGGTATAGCCCTACTCGCATGAAGCTACTAGCGAGTACGGCCCTACTCGCTAGTTGTTAATGTGTGATAGCATCCTACTCGCCTAAAGGGGTCTGTACGAGTATGGGAGGTATAAATAGTCCCAATCATTGCCCTAATCATTAGTTCTTGCCACACACACTCTCCAAACACCCTCCCCAGGTTTGAGATTGCTAGGTTTGTTCATTGTAACACTCGAGCTCTGTTTAATGATATAAACGTGAATCTTTTGACCCATTTGTGTGTTGTAATTACTCGTTTTTCATTGTTTCATCTTCGTTTCTGTTATTGAGACATATTCAAGGGATTCCGCACCTTGAATATAGCCCTCGTTATTGTCGGGTGACACGTTAGTCGATCCTACAGTTTTCTCGATGTTCATATTGTCCCATGACGAACTGGGCCGATTCTGGCCAAATAATATCGATACCGATATTGGTATTATTGGAAATACTACGAGTATTCGTTTTTATGGTTTACGATTGACGTGTCTCTCTTGATCGACATACCAAGTGCTGATCTCATACCGATATTATAGCGAACCAAATCTTTAATGACTGAATGACCGCCACTACCTACAACGAATCCCACTAGATATATATCTGATTTATTGATGTTTTACCTACAAAAAACTATATATTTTGTAGTTTGCAAGTTGTAATTTTTTTAACAGCCAAGGAAACCACTAGGGAGGGCAAAAAAAACTCAAGCCCGGCGGGTATACCCGAAACATTTGAAACGGGTACAGGACGGGTTTGGTATTGGGAAAAAAATATTTCATGGGTATGGGACGGGTATGGTGTTAGTGATACCCGACCCTATTACCCGAAACTAAATACCCGTCTACCTGAAAACTTTTAAGTTTTATATATATCTTTTGTTAAGTATTTTAGTAATGTTTCATTCTAATCGATTCATTATTTGAAAAACAAACTTTTCTTCTAAAATATATATACTAATAACATTAGCATTTATATTTTTATAATATGAAATGTAAAAATAGTTTTCAAAATTCATATTATAATATATATTTACATTTTAAATGTTTCGAAGATTATTACGGTGATGATGATATATATATGTTACTTATTACAATTTCATATATTGTAGATTTTTTAAAACATAAAACTATATATACACATGCAAATACCAATTAACGGGTATACTTAATACCCGCGGGCATGCTCTAAACCCGACGGGTAATACCGAATGGGTAATGAGACGGATCACGGATATGGTATGGTATGGTATGAGATTTTATAAACACGTATAGTATTCAGGGCCGACCCAAGCCCAATTATTTTGAAGCTAGGGCTTTGGGGCCCCAAATTTTTAGGGCCCCATTAGCTGAAAAAACATACAAATATTTTTCATATCACACATATACTTTACAATTAGAGTAAACTGCCATTTTCGTCCCTGAGGTTTGGCGCTTTTTGCCAGTTTCATCCAAAAGTTTATTTTTTTTCAACTGGATCCAAAGGTTTTCAAATAGTTGCTCGTTTCATCCAACTCGTTAACACCGTTAGTTGAACTCAGTTAACTAAGGGCAATTTTGTCATTTCATATTTTTAATCCCAATCCTATATGTAAAGTTTGACTTTGCCTGGTCAACAACAACTAGTCTTCTAAGTAACCTGCTATCTAGTCACACATTTCTTCAATCTATTAACCACAACATACCTACAACCATTGTCAAAGTTTTATACCTTTTTCTCTAGCCATTTCAACTACTGCATTTGCCTGTTTAGTAGAATCATCATCATCATCATCATCATCATCATACAACCCACAATACGATTTCCATAGCCTCAACAAAAATGGGTAAACCGATAACGCCTTTTTATGAAAACTCTCCAAAATTGGCCTGAAACCCACCACGTTTTTTAACAACCCAGCTGCCTCAACCCATACAGACTCCGGTGCAACCGGGACGGCCTGAAACAGAGAAGGCGATTTTGGAGAAGAGGCAGAGCTATGCTGCGAACTCTATGCGTTCTGCTTCGTCTCCTTCGTTAAACTTAATCGGTGATTTTAGTCATTTAGGTATTGGAGCATCGTTTTCTGAAGTTAGTGGTTCGATGGAGAAGGTTCCGAGTGTCAGTCATACATTATTGATTTTGGGTTTTGGAATTGAAATGAAGAAGATGATTTTGGGTTTTGATTTATTAGGGTTTTGGAATTTGAATTGGAATTGGAATGAAGAAGATGATTTGGGGTTGATTGTTTTAAATAGGGTTGGGATTAAAAACATACGAATTGACATAAATGCCCTTCACTTAAAATATGAAATGACAAAATTGCCCTTAGTTAACTGAGTTCAACTAACGGTGTTAACGAGTTGGATGAAACGAGCAACTATTTGAAAACCTTTGGATCCAGTTGAAAAAAAAATAAACTTTTGGATGAAACTGGCAAAAAGCGCTAAACCTCAGGGACGAAAATCGCAGTTTACTCTTACAATTATATAAAAACGTTGGCTTAGTCCAGTGGTTATAACCCACCTTTTGTTTGGCATAGACCTGGGTTCAAATCCAATGGTCTACAAATTGATAATTTTTTTCTTCTTCTAAATATTGGGTTTACACTTTTAGAGCAGCGACAAGCCACGGACCATACAACAAAACCAAAAGCATTGTATTTTTTTTTTCTATTTATTCAACTTTCAATAGATAAATCATTAATATTGTACTTAAACATTATTTTTTTTTTTCATCTATTCAATCTTAGAATAACAAATTCATTAATATTTTAGCTACATATTGATTGGTATACTAGAGGATTATTTTTACAAATATTAATACCATTTGTGTTGTGTTTTGTTTAATTTTTACATGTTTAAAGAAGAAGAATAAACGAAAGGCATTTAAATTTATGTAATACAAGATATACATTTATATGTGACCCTCTATATTTTTCATTTGCTACAAATTGGATGCTATTTAGTTCGTTTTATAAGTTTATTCTTATTAATTTTCACCCCAACTAAAAGCTGAAACTATGTATAAGATAAATTGGAGGGCCTAAAATTTTATTTCGCTTTAGGCCTCCAAAACGGTTGAGCCGGCCCTAATAGCATTCCATATCCGACCCGTTACCATCTCTAGAAACCATTTTGTTATCGCAAATGCACCTCAATCTAGTAGGATTGGAGCACCAAAAGAGAAAGAAACTACTTTCTTCATCACAAACCTTGAAAATTATATTCAATCACAATATTGGTCTATAATATATGAAAGTGTAAATAAATGGTCAAGTTGTATGTGTAATCTGTAGTGTGTCGAAGTAAATGAGTCCAAAGTCTGAAGCATGGGGAAAGGTTTAATTGGTGTTTGCAGCGAGTGGTCATGTCTCCAAGAAAAGGAAGGAAGATAGTCGGAGATTGTACAAATATGTTGAAACACACAGGAAAGAATTTAAATTTCTCTCCTTGATTAGACACTTCTCTGCTTCATCAATCATTTCACCTACACCTGTACTTTACTTTCACACAACTAGTACAATCCTCAAAAAAATATAAAAAAAATACAATCGTCACTTAAATCCATGCATGACTATTTTTTTAACTCTATTATCAACATGTAAAATATATATTTATATTAGGGGAAATGGCCAAAATAGCCCGTTGATCGGGCGTTTTGCATAAATAGCCTTCTCCCCCGTTTTTGGAGAGACGGGACACGGCTCCCAACGTGCCTGAACCGTCTCCGAGACCGTTTAGTTTTAGATCCAATGGCCAATCAACACGTGGCATCTCTAATCCCGAGGCTGTACCGTCTCTCTCCAGACGGGTCAGAACTCTCTCCCAGACGGTTCACGTTTCCCATGCCGGCTGCCCCTTCGGTTCAGCCGTCTCAAAAGACGGTTCACATTTCCCCATGCCGGCTGCCCCTTCGGTTCAACCGTCTCAAAAGACGGGTCACAACCTCCAAGTCGTCTTAAGCCGTTTTGTGCTACCGTCTGAACCGTCTCACGAGTGTATATAAATACCCCAATTCACTTAACGAAATTTGCACCCACCGCTCTCCTCAAAGCTTTCATCTTCCAAACCAATGACTTTTTTTGCTTTCCCAGCCGAAGCCTACCGGCTTACGAAAATATTGTCCGATTACTTGGATTGTTATTTCATCTGCGTACGGCTACTTGGATTGTTGTTCCATCTGCGCGTGGTTTAACCCGTGTAGAATGGATCGATGATGTGGTGGTCTACATTTGAGGCAAGTTCGTTCGCTTCCCGAATTTATGTCTCGATGTTCGACGTGTGCACACTGAGAACTATTGTTACATAAAACGAGGAAACGTCTCGGACTTGTCTGTGTAGAGCACATACACCATTCGAAACAACGTCTATGTAGACCACTGCTACTACCACCGCTGTGGAGGACAAAACATCTAACACTAGGATGTAGTCTTCAATAGTTGGTTAGACACTTCGATTACTTCAAACAAAGTTCTTAGTTCTGGAAGTAAATTTAGAAAGTTTGTTGTAATAGTATAGTTTGTTTATTGTTGTTGTAATAGTATAGTTTGTTTATTGTGATTGTAATAGTATAGTTTGTTTATTGTTGTTGTAATAATATAGTTTGTTTAATGAAATATTTACTTTAATATAAAAAACAAAATTTAAACATTCATTGCATTAATAAAAATACTTAGATTACTACAAAAGTTTAATAAACTACAAATTAATTAAGACGATCCCTCATCATTTGCCAGGCAGACACGTGTTTAAATTCTTTGTGCTCCCTATTTTTATACTGTCTTTTTTACTGTCTAATTGACACGTCTTCGGGCATGTTGGAGGGTACCTCCTGAAGTGTCCGGTTGTGGTACCCGTTGAAGATTTGACACTTCGTGGTCAAATTGGTCAACTTCCGGCTAAGGGACTCGGTTGTTCGGTCTGACCCTCCAACCAGCCGATTGTATTCGTGCAATATTCAGAACCATTTGTTGGTTTGGTGGGTGCTTTCTTCGACATGACGCCATGCTGCAATCAGTGCAATTTCCTGTTCTTCGGTCCATCTTTGCGGTGCCATTTTTGGATGAATTAGACGGTGTTGGACGGTGGTGGTGGGGTGGTGGATAGTGTTAGACGGTGTTGGGGTGACGGGAATGGGACGGGAGAACGGTATTTATAGGGCTGAGCTGGACAACCGAAGCGTCGGACTATCATCGGGACTCACCGGACTTGGGAAATGTGAACCGTCTTGAGAGACGGTTGAACCGAAGGCCAGCCGGTACGGGGAAATGTGACCCGTCTTTTGAGACGGTTGAACCGAAGGGGCAGCCGGCATGGGGAAAGGTGAACCGTCTTTTGAGACGGTTGAACCGAAGGGGCAGCCGGCATGGGAAACGTGAACCGTCTGGGAGAGAGTTCTGACCCGTCTGGAGAGAGACGGTACAGCCTCGGGATTAGAGACGCCACGTGTTGGTTGGCCACTCGGAGACGGTTCAGGCTCGTTGGAAGCCGTGTCCTGTCTCTCCAAAGACGGTGGAGAGGGCTATTTATGCAAAACGCCCGGTCAACGGGCTATTTTGGCCATTTTCCCTTTATATTATCTTAATTGCAATGTGTATATTACAAAATATGATTAAAAACATATGTTATTTTAGTATATTGTTTATATAGTGTATGCCGTATAAGTTAATTTTAGTGTTTTTAAGCTAATTCTAGTGTTTTATCATTATATGTTGGTTATATTTATAGTTTTCTTCTTCTAAATTTCAATCAAGTGTTAGCCATAAGTTAGGATAAATTATTTTAGAATAGCTAAAATTAAATAGGGTTAACCCCTTGGTATTACTTTTAATCTTTATAAATAGTCAACAGTTTGTTATTCATGCAAACCATGATTTTCATGTGTTTTACATCACATGTGATGGTGTTTATATTACAAGACTTTTGGTTCGAATATATATTATTAAAACGTTATCTATATCTATACTACTATATAATATATTCTAGATGGGGAACAAGGTAATTTGCTCTCTTTTTTAAGATAACATATGAAGAGTTTTATGTTTTACACTTAAAATGTCATGAAAAACTTTTCAATACTACCCCTATTTGCAAAACTCACTTGTACATGTCAATTCAAGTCAATTGAAGGCATAATTTCACATTTAATGCACGTGTAATCATACTTTTTTTTGAACGGCAAATTTCACTCCTTGTGGGACTTGAACCCATGACCCCCCCTTAGGTGTTCCTAGAAGCTTTGCTTCTACCATTGGGCCACCAACCCCAATACGTGTAATCATACTTATGGTATAACAATTGCAAAGTTAAGAACACCTAATGATTTTTTTTTTGTAAAGCTAAGAACACCTAATGATAAACCTGTATAAATAAAAGAAACATTAGGTGTACATGCGAACCTTTTGTTGTATAAGAAGTTGTAAACGGTACAAATTAATAAACAAAATTAGTGACTTTTACCTTGTCCCACTCCCGAATCATTAGAAAAAACTGAAGCCAGAGCACATGAAAGTTACCTGAGTTGTAAAAAAAGTGTTAATGGAATTGAACAATAATAAAATTAAAAATATTGTTATAAATTGACCCATCAAACATATAATTATGAACCCATGACGTGAACAAATGAGCAAGTATATAAACATATAAATATTTAGACACCAGTATCAAAAAAAAATATATAACTATAATAAAATCAAGTTTCTAACAATTTAAATATACTTTTTATTATAAATCATAAAACTATTTAATATATTAGTAAAACCAAAATAATTGTTTTTACCGTAAAGTGTCCATTACATTAATTTAGCCTAGAGATAACCCATTTTTTTCCCAACCAGTTCACGTTGAAAACAGGTTTGGGTTCTTTTAAGAGGGAATATAACTGGTTTTGGCTAAATCTGCACAGGCTAGAAACCAGAATGGGCTAAAATGTCACACCCTCAAATTTCCACTTGCGGAGTTTTACCGCGAGGCGCGTGACACACCAGGATCCAAGTCAACGGTCACAACGAACGACAACTATATGTGAAAAGATACGTAAACCAAACCATGCAATAGTTTCAAAGATTATGATTCAAGACACAGCGGAAGCAAATTTAGTTTTACAAAACTGAATAACGATGAGACATAAGTTTAAAGTTTAACAATCCAAAACATGAGACATGATCCTAGACGCAAGTGCGACTCCGTGCGCCTAAACTCAATGCTGCTACCTTAGCCACCTGAGAAAACATGCCAAAAAGATGTCAACATATAATGCTGGTGAGTTCACAGGTTTTAAGTTCACAAAGCGTTTTAAGCGTAAAGAGTTTCATCAAAAGTACCAAGTATGCAAAACTTTAAGTAAATAGCAAACGTTTCCTTACTACTACGACTGTGTTGCCGAAACCATTACTGACAAGCGTTGCATGTGTTGTCGCCCGTGTTTGAGTTGCCAAAAATAGAGGCAATATGCACCCGCCCGACTCCCAGCCGTCGGGTGGGGTTCGTCAAGCCCAATAGATCTATCCACATTTCCCCCGTTGTGCCCCGCACATTCATGGTTTCCCAGGGATTTAGCGTTGCGTGCCGTCGTATAGTAATTTAAAACAAGCGTTGCGTTTCATAAGCGTTGCGTTTCAAAAGTGTTGCGTTTCATAAGTGTTGCGTTTCATAAGTGTTGCGTTCCATAAGCATTGCATTTCAAAAACATAAACGTTGTATTTGTTAAAACGTGTGGCATGCTTCTCCCCGAGAAAAAGGGTATAAAAGAGGGGCCGTGAAACTTACCTTAGAGTGCACCTTCAGATACTTAGAATTCCAACGCGTGTATGATGACCCAACTTAGTTACAACCTATCAATGAGTTCGAATAAGTGTATTGACTACTATGTGACATCCGTCACTTTTTATTTCAATTTTTTTTTTAACAATAATAATAATAATAATAATAATAATAATAATAATAATAATAATAATAATAAAATTCAGATTTTAATATATATGCATTTTTTTTATTTATTTACCATCTCTAAACCAACCCAACACAACTAAACCAAACCCAACCTTCTCCTTTGTTTTCCTGAAGCCCAACAAGAGCCGGCCCACTGTCCAGCCCAACTCCTTTCCCTCTCCTTCCCTTGTTGCTTAAAAAAAAAAAAAAAAAAAAAGAATCTGCTGCTTGCGAGAATCGAACCGGGGACAAGCCACAACACAACACACGCACACACCACTGGGCCAAGCCCTTGTTCCTGATTTAACCCAACGCATTAAATATATATACACACGCTTAAAACAAGCTGTCTTCTTCTTTTTTTTTCTCTGCTGCGGCTGCACGCGTGAAAGGCCATCAAAGCCGTGATTTTGCAACGATAATCACCAGTTATTACCTTATATTGAGCGATTAATCAATACACAACAATCCTACGCTTAATCAACGCGATTAACAGTTCCAAGTTTGACCAATCTAGGCGAATGTCACGCGCCTTATACATAAACGGGCCAAACTTGCTAAAACAACTAATCCGTAGGCTCCACTATAAATTGATACCTTCTACACCAGCTTAATTCGCCGAACAATCCTTCTCAACCTCCAATTTCTCTCAAAAACCTTCTGTTCTTGATTTTTAATCACGTTTTGACCGTGGGTTTGACCCACCATTTCTGCATCAAAACATAATTATAAGTGTGATTTTTATGATGGGTTTTAATCTTCGGCATCCACACATCAATAGCCCTAAGGTTAATTGGGTTATTGATGTGTGGATTGATCGATTGTAATTTCTAGGGTTTGTTCTTATGAAATTGGGGAAGATGTTTGTTTTTGGTGTAATATAAATAAAATGCGAATTCAAAATAATCAACAAACAAGACCCAGACCAGCTGGTCTGGGCATGCCCTTGCTATACAAAGGTCACAGGTTCGACCCCCACCATGAACATCTTTTTTTTTCTTAAGTGTTAACCTTTATGCATATATTTCCTTTATTTTTTTTAAAAATCGTTTTAAAATACTAAAACTATTTTATAAATTCTACAAAATTTATTTTTTGTTTTTCCACTGATAAAGTTCATCACCCAATTTTTAGTTTTTCAAAAATAATTTATTTAATATATATTATTAATAATACAAGTTTATTCATTTATATTTATTAAATTCTATAAAAATATCTAAACGATTTTATTAAATCTCACAAAAATTATCCTAAACTTGTATATTCTTAAACATTCCAGAAAATATTTTTATTTCAGAAAAACCGTTTATTTTATATTTTTAATTAATTTTTGTTAGTTTTAATCATAAATAAATCATAATAAATTCATTTTTCAATATTTTTGCACCAAAATTTTATATAAATTATTTCTAACTATCTAGAACTGAAATACAATTTTTAATTCAGAAATTCTTTAATTTTAATATTTTTAGATATTAAAGTCATATTTTGACAATTTAAAATAATTAGATTAAATAATCTATTCTCAAGAAAATAATTTTATAAAAATTATTTTCATAATCAAAATCTTATGTTGTGACTATAGTTAACTTAAAATTTTACAAAAAGACTTTTATTTATTTATTTATTAAATTTCTTATATTTAATAAACAATTTGCTCATTAATTAAATAAACGTTTATCCCCAATTCGAAACCCTAGAATTCCATGTATCCTAGAGTTATTCCCTTACACATTATCAAATTCCTTAGGTTGATTCTTTGGGATAATTCCAACTCATATTTCGTTGTCCAAGTTCAATTTCAAGCTATTACATAAACAGTGAGTATTTCCTATCCCCTTTTGCTTTTATTCATTTTTGGGGTGTTACATGTACACTATTACAATTTCAAATACAAGTTTACATTTTTACAATACAATTCTAGTACTATGTGCATTGCTTACAACGTGCTTTATGCTTAGACAATACATGTGGATTACATTTGTACTTAGTGAAATCATTAACATGGTACAAGCCGACCTTAACATTGGATAGCGCTATTTGGATTGACGACCCGCCTAGATTGATTCTCCCCCTTTTTCATCGGAGAATCCGTGGCCATTGTTAAGTTTTTATCCATTTATTGGATAAGTACACTACAGTTCATACAGTACATTATACAGTCACAGGGTTGATTTCGCTCATTTGTATGATACATAGTTTACATATTTGCACTGTAGCTTGCACTTGAATTGTATAACTTTTTAACCTACTATATATATCAAAACTAGGGATGCTCACCAACATTTCATATGTTGACCAAATCTATTTTGTACATGTTTCAGGTGCAGTTTGATCTAGTGCTTTAACAAGAGACATTTAGTGCTTTACTTTAATTCAGTTATTTCAATATTTACATTTCATTTAGACAATGTATTTCCATTTCCATGTAAGACAAATTTTGGGTTATTCAATAATATTTACATTTTAGTACCATGAGCTTTTGAACAATCGTCACTACGTGGCACCTCGATGATTCCGCCATCGGTTGGGGTGTTACAGATTGGTATCAGAGCCATGGTTATAGGGAATTAGGTTATTAGAATGCCTTTTAGCCTAGACTATAACCGAACTTCAACTTTCATGCATTATATTTCCTAAATTACCCTACCCCTCATTTTCCTCTACTTTCCTTCTTCTATCTTTCCTTCTTCTCTCTCTCTCTATTCTCCTCATCTTTCATCATGGTGCATAGAGATGGTGTTCTACAAGGAGTAGAAAGTCTACATCATTATGGGACAGGGACAGTACCTTTTATGAAGACACTCTTAGACATAATACCTACTCTTATTTTACTCCTTCGAAGTTGTTGAACTTTAATGAGTGTGATAAGGACACGTGCAATCTGGAAGGGTGGACGCCTGTACACTGGGTTTTCTGGCATAGGCAAGCATAGCGCATAAATCCATTTACGGACCTGTTATGCTTACCTGGGGATTCCTGGAGTGAGTGTCCACTTATAGGCTAAAGCATGTCTTCTTTGATCACCATTGGGTTCAATTCCTTTGAAAAGTCAACGTTCTTGTTGAGCTTTACAGCTAGACAAGGGCACTCCAAGCATTTTGCACAAGTTTTTCCAATAATACCCTCTCGTTTCATATACAATACTTTGCATATCATGATTACTTACAAGATCATATCTTCATAATCATCTGTACGATTATACACTTACATTTTCTAATCTCATGATTATTCATTAACTACCTCATAGATGTCTGCTCGCCGCATGCTCCGTGATGCCAGCCAACGCCCTGTTCGTGCTTCTGGACGACGTTCTGATCGTCGCCTCGCATCTTTAGTCGCCGAGCAAATTGCTGCAGTGATCCCAAACCTTGTCAGTGAGATAACCCAGAATAGTAACAGTGCCAACACAGGGAGTACAACTCAATTTCGGTGCACTTTCAAACACTTTAACTCCTGCAACCCCACAAAATTTACTGGTGAGGAGGGTGCTACTGGCCTCCTCCAATGGTTTGAAAGCATGGAGAGTACTTTTGTGAACAGTGAATGTCCTGATGAACTCCGCGTTCGCTATGCTACTAGTGTCCTTCAAAAGGGGGCGCTAACCTGGTGGAATGGTGAAAAGCGCAATCGCGGAGCTGATGTTGCTTTATCATTATCTTGGGCAGATGTTAAGGAACTCATGATCGCCAAATTCTGCCCTAGGAACGAAATCAGGAAACTGGAGGAAGAATTCCATGGACTGAAACAAGACAGTGGTGAAAATCTTGCGTATAATACTCGATATCACGAACTTAGCATACTGGTTCCACACATGGTTACCCCAGTCTCTCGAGCAATCGAAAAATATATCGAGGGATTACCTGACCTGATTCAAGACGTTGTCACTGGAGGCAAAGCCACTACGGTAGAAGAAGCCATCCAACTTGCAGCCACATTAACAGACAAACACGTAAGGAAAGGAAACTTGGTTAGGAAGGGCACCAAGACACCTACTGAGAAAACCACCAATGTTGTTGAACAATCTAAGACTATTTTAGCAAAGGCCGCCACTACCGCGCCGAACTCTAAGAAACGAATGGGCGATAATCAGAACCAGACTGATGTGGATCCCGTGACTCAGCCTCCTAACAAGAAAGCCTACATGGGAATCCATCCTCAATGCAACATTTGCAAATATCATCACCCTGCAAATCTTCCATGCCGTCAATGCACTAGATGTGGAAGGTTTGGACACTTTGTTTCCACTTGTCGAGTAATGGTTGAGACACAGAGTAATCATCAAACAGCTGCCCAGGGACCACTACAGATTACTAACGGTCGGGCATGTTATCATTGTAGAGACCCTAACCACATGCTACCTCAATGCCCTAAGTTGAACAACGTAAACCTGGTGGCACATGGACGAGCTTTCAATATCGATGCCAACGAAGCAGACGATCAGAATGACGTTAATCCCACTGGTTAAGCCATGGATGGGATCTTCCTAAGACTCGAGAATCCAATACTCGTGTTTTCATTTTCATAATTCTATTTTCATTTTGTACCCGATTTTGTCGCACTCATTAGCATACAACATCTAGAAATTTCCTTGCATACTATTGTGTACGAACACAGATTTGGGAATTTATCATATTGATTACGTTTATTTTTAATCATACAAGACTCTACCTTACATTAATTTGAAACGTTTAGACTTGACACTTGATCTTACAGAGCTTTTCTAAGAAAAACGTCATTGCATGATTGAAACCTGATTTTTTCCTTAATTCGACTATCCATTGAACATTTAAATTATTCATGATACGCGTAAACTATTCCTATAGGCCACTAAGATAACACTTACACTTAATGATTGTAGTGTTTACAAAACTTGCTTGCATGCGTGTATTATCCACGCAACTCAGATAAACATTCCATTTAAAGTGCTCCTCGGACGAGTGGTAGCCCATACTTGAATACTATTATGCTTACAAGTCATTGCAAACCCATGCAATTGACCTCATTATTACATGGCCTCATTTCATTGATAACATCTCATTGTAACTCAACGTGTTTGTTGTGTCATCTTCTTGTGAAATTTATTTGCGTTAATGTGTGTTAGATTAGGATCATAGAAGGACATAAAACCCTAATGTAAGGTAAATTGATGATTCCGGTCCGGAACGTAATCATGAATTTACAGGTACGTTAGGGTAGTGTGAAATTCTATTAGAGTTTTTGGTAGACGTCCAGTACGTTTTCAAGGTATCAAAGGTGTGGAGGGTTAGCTGCGGTACACCCTGTATACAAACACTAATGATGCATTGAAACTGAGAATGGAAGTCGGACCAGGAACGAACTCTGTTTATTTGGTAGTTCATTTGATTTTTTTTTTTACAATTATTTCAGGATTTCTAAGTTCAGTGATTTACTAGATTCTTATTCTCCTTATTATTCGAGACGAACCTAATCCAAATCCTTAACCCACACCTATCGAACCTCTTACTCAAAATCACTCGAATTTTTTCCAAACCACAGTTAACCTAAATTTTTACCCAAGCATCCATAACCCTATGTTTCTAAATAATTTCGGGACGAAGTTTCTAAAAGTAGGGGATGCTGTGACATCCGTCACTTTTTATTTCAATTTTTATTTATTTTTTTTAACAATAATAATAATAATAATAATAATAATAAAATTCAGATTTTAATATATATGCATTTTTTTATTTATTTACCATCTCTAAACCAACCCAACACAACTAAACCAAACCCAACCTTCTCCTTTGTTTTCCTGAAGCCCATCAAGAGCCGGCCCACTGTCCAGCCCAACTCCTTTCCCTCTCCTTCCCTTGTTGCTTAAAAAAAAAAAAAAGAATCTGCTGCTTGCGAGAATCGAACCGGGGACAAGCCACAACACAACACACGCACACACCACTGGGCCAAGCCCTTGTTCCTGATTTAACCCCAACGCATTAAATATATATACACACGCTTAAAACAAGCTGTCTTCTTCTTTTTTTTTTCTCTGCTGCGGCTGCACGCGTGAAAGGCCATCAAAGCCGTGATTTTGCAACGATAATCACCAGTTATTACCTTATATTGAGCGATTAATCAATACACAACAATCCTACGCTTAATCAACGCGATTAACAGCTCCAAGTTTGACCAATCTAGGCGAATGTCACGCGCCTTATACATAAACGGGTCAAACTTGCTAAAACAACTAATCCGTAGGCTCCACTATAAATTGATACCTTCTACACCAGCTTAATTCGCCGAACATCTCAACCTCCAATTTCTCTCAAAAACCTTCTGTTCTTGATTTTTAATCACGTTTTGACCGTGGGTTTGACCGACCATTTCTGCATCAAAACATAATTGTAAGTGTGATTTTTATGATGGGTTTTTAATCTTCGGCATCCACACATCAATAGCCCTAAGGTTAATTGGGTTATTGATGTGTGGATTGATCGATTGTAATTTCTAGGGTTTGTTCTTATGAAATTGGGGAAGATGTTTGTTTTTGGTGTAATATAAATAAAATGCGAATTCAAAATAATCAACAAACAAGACCCAGACCAGCTGGTCTGGGCATGCCCTTGCTATACAAAGGTCACAGGTTCGACCCCCACCATGAACATCTTTTTTTTCTTAAGTGTTAACCTTTATGCATATATTTCCTTTATTTTTTTTAAAAATCGTTTTAAAATACTAAAACTATTTTATAAATTCTACAAAATTTATTTTTTGTTTTTCCACTGATAAAGTTCATCACCCAATTTTTAGTTTTTCAAAAATAATTTATTTAATATATATTATTAATAATACAAGTTTATTCATTTATATTTATTAAATTCTATAAAAATATCTAAACGATTTTATTAAATCTCACAAAAATTATCCTAAACTTGTATATTCTTAAACATTCCAGAAAATATTTTTATTTCAGAAAAACCGTTTATTTTATATTTTTAATTAATTTTTGTTAGTTTTAATCATAAATAAATCATAATAAATTCATTTTTCAATATTTTTGCACCAAAATTTTATATAAATTATTTCTAACTATCTAGAACTGAAATACAATTTTTAATTCAGAAATTCTTTAATTTAATATTTTTAGATATTAAAGTCATATTTTGACAATTTAAAATAATTAGATTAAATAATCTATTCTCAAGAAAATAATTTTATAAAAATTATTTTCATAATCAAAATCTTATGTTGTGACTATAGTTAACTTAAAATTTTACAAAAAGACTTTTATTTATTTATTTATTAAATTTCTTATATTTAATAAACAATTTGCTCATTAATTAAATAAACGTTTATCCCCAATTCGAAACCCTAAAATTCCATGTATCCTAGAGTTATTCCCTTACACATTATCAAATTCCTTAGGTTGATTCTTTGGGATAATTCCAACTCATATTTCGTTGTCCAAGTTCAATTTCAAGCTATTACATAAACAGTGAGTATTTCCTATCCCCTTTTGCTTTTATTCATTTTTGGGGTGTTACATGTACACTATTACAATTTCAAATACAAGTTTACATTTTTACAATACAATTCTAGTACTATGTGCATTGCTTACAACGTGCTTTATGCTTAGACAATACATGTGGATTACATTTGTACTTAGTGAAATCATTAACATGGTACAAGCCGACCTTAACATTGGATAGCGCTATTTGGATTGACGCCCCGCCTAGATTGATTCTCCCCCTTTTTCATCGGAGAATCCGTGGCCATTGTTAAGTTTTTATCCATTTATTGGATAAGTACACTACAGTTCATACAGTACATTATACAGTCACAGGGTTGATTTCGCTCATTTGTATGATACATAGTTTACATATTTGCACTGTAGCTTGCACTTGAATTGTATAACTTTTTAACCTACTATATATATCAAAACTAGGGATGCTCACCAACATTTCATATGTTGACCAAATCTATTTTGTACATGTTTCAGGTGCAGTTTGATCTAGTGCTTTAACAAGAGACATTTAGTGCTTTACTTTAATTCAGTTATTTCAATATTTACATTTCATTTAGACAATGTATTTCCATTTCCATGTAAGACAAATTTTGGGTTATTCAATAATATTTACATTTTAGTACCATGAGCTTTTGAACAATCGTCACTACGTGGCACCTCGATGATTCCGCCATCGGTTGGGGTGTTACAACTAACCCGAAGGTTAACTAGTCCCCGATTGTCCAGATCTTGACTACGTGTGTTAAAAAGTGCGCTTAAACGTTAACCGGACATACCAGACAGACCCGACATCCTGTTGGTGACCCATTACATCAATTAGTCATGCACATAAGGTTAACACATAAGTTTCAAGCATAAAACACTTAGTTTGCATAAAAAATCGCATATACGAAGTTGTAAGGTCGAATCGGAAGTTTCCTGTGTTTGGTTCGCCCCCAAGGGCTTCTAGTTCGACCCATGGACCCTTGGTTCAACCCTCATGATGTTCATTCAACCTATTCACAAGTTCATTTGACCTAACACATGTTTATTTGACCCTAACATATGTTTATTCGACCTTAACGTATGTTAATTCGACCCTAACACGTGTTAATTCGCCCCTGGGCACCCATATTCGACCCCAGGCACCCACATTCGACCCCCAGACACCCACATTCGACCCTATGGTGCTACATTCGACCCATTTGAGCCACCTTCGACCCATTTGAGCCACGTTCGACCCTTTTGAGCCACGAAGGGTCGAATGAGTTCCACGTTCGACCCTTTGTTGCAGAACTTCATAAAACGCACCAAAACGCATCTAAACGGTCCGAAAACATAACGAAACATCACCAATCACAGCAGTCAACTATTATTAACATATTCCTACAAAACCCTACCAATTTTATCCCGAAATCCGTCCGTTTTACAAGTTACCCAAAATAGCAAATTATGGAGATGTCACATCAAACGCATGCAATCTTTACACAATTAGGAAAATTTCTGAAATCAATCAATAATCAACTTAATATACTCAGATTATCATGAACAAGAAACCCCCAATCATATCCTTATCACTATTATCATGAACAAGCCCTAGATCTAACCCAAAATCCCCAAAATGAGCAAAACATCATCAATAATCAATTGTAACCTATCTCAATCATAAATCATCATCAATAACAGTCCTAGATCATTGTTATAACATCTATACAGCAATTAATCATCAAACAATACATAACACCACATAAAACACCATTAACACATGTTAATTTGTATGAAAACTCATTGTTTATGAATAGGTTTTGTTTAGAAAGATGTTAGGAAGGTTTTTATCCATGGAAACATGTTTGAATCAGATCTGGACCCTTGGGGTTTAATGAAAACGAATCAAAATGCTTTAAAAAGGATTTAGGATGAAGAACACACCTTATATCTTTGTTTAGAAGATGTTTGTAGGTTAGATTATGGAAAACAAGAGCAAAAACTCCTTCCTCAATGATTAAAGTTGCTAGAGAGTGTTTAGAGGCGTTTAGGGTTTGTGAAATGGTGAAAAATGACAAAGTGTGGTATTTATAATAGTCCACATTCGCCCCTGTCCATGGTCGAATGTACCCACATTCGCCCCTTTCTCAGGGTCGAATGTACCTTAACTGGTCGAATGAACTTCTATTGTTTTCACATCCCAGGTTCGCCCCTTCATTAAGGGTCGAACCAAGATCATTTCCCAGGTTCGCCCCCACGCTGTGGGTCGAACCTGGACCTATGTTTTCTAGTCTTTCCAGTTTGTCGTGTTTAACGCATTATAACGCATCCTAACACATGAACATGCAATCTTAATCTATGTTTAACATATATAAGCATGGATGATCATCTACACATCGTTTAAACACGTATTTGCATATAATCCACCATATAAGAATCAATCTACACATAACACTTAATTTAGTTTATGTAATTCACCAACAACGGGACTCGTAACGTGTGTGTGTGTGATTAACCCAATGATCCTCCAAATCATTGAACCCTGGGCAATACGGACTGTGTTCCGAATCAACTGACCCCGTCAAGTATGTTTAATAAACGTTTCTCGCTAAGGTAGATTTTTTGTGTTTATGAAATGTTGACCTAAACATGCCGGGTGTCACATCATCCCCCTGTTGAAAAAATTTTCGTCCCGAATATTTCCCGAAGTCAAAGAGAACGAAGCGATAAAAAGAAAAATTTTCCCGGTCGTCACATAAAATTAAACCAAACCTACAAGAACCGACTAACGTTGGAGGAAACTAAATCATTTTTTTTATTTTTACAATATTTTAGTTTTAGGTTTTTTTTATTAGTGTTATTATTACTATTTTGTTTACATTTTCATTCAACTTTCATCTAAAATTAGTTTATCCTGCCGCATAACGCGAGGTCACTTCTAGTATAATTTCATTTGAGAATATGAGTTCAAGAAAAAAAAAAACGTTTTTCTTAATTCTTAGAAAACATATTTGCTTATTTGGGCTCTCATGCTCCTTGCATATCTTCTAGTGTTTATTAAAACTAAAAACAAGATTTTTTTTTATAGTTCTTATCCTAACTTAATTTGTTTTTTTAAATTATCATCTATTTCTTGCGAAATTGTTATAATTTTTACAAAGCACTAAAGCAGGTGTTAAGGGAGTTATAACGGGGCATAATATAATGAAGAAATTGTTATAATGAAGAAATTAGAATATGACAGAAAAATAAACTTTAATATAAGTAGATTTGGAATTGAAATTTGTAAAATGAATTAAAATCAGGATGCCCGTCTACCTGCTATCTTGATGTAATTTTCTCAGTAATGAAAAAAACCAGGACTATTTGTCTGCATAATGTTGCGGGTTGCCGACTGCCAATTTTTTTTTTTTTTTTTTTTTTTGATTTTAGGCTTTCAATGGTTTTATAAATACTTGGGAAAGTAAGGGGATAAAAGGAATTTTAATTATTACTTAAGATTATAGTTGTATAAACTAAAAAAAGGTATATACAAAAATTAATAAATAGATAAGGTCACGTTATTTTACACAATATAAAATAAATAAGAAGAGTGAAAATGATACAAAAAAACGCAGTACAAACACAATGGGTCACAAAATATAACACAATGTCAAAAAAATTTAACATAATGATTAGGAAAAAGACACAATGTCTCATAAAAGACACAATGATAAAACATAAATTTTAAAAACTATAAGCTACAAATCTAAAAAAGTGAAAACAAAAAAAATAAGAACATAGGGCTTGATGAGACGGTTTTAAAACCGCTTGAATGAGTTCAATTAAAGTCCATTTGATACCCTTTCTACGATTTTCTATTTCTCTTTCACTGTGTATTTGATCTAATCTAAATAGATAATTACTATGTAAACCTAAAAATTCAAACCGAACTTATTTTAAATAATGATATAGGATTTGGGTTTCAAACATTTGAGCGAATCTTTAATCAAACCGAATTCGTTTTTAATCAAATGTGAACCTATGAATTTTGGACCAGCCTCATTATTCTAAAACAAAATGTTTCATCAAGACATACAGTGACGAAGCTTGGAGATCAAATCGACGGGGCCAGACTCATTTTTTTTCCTATCGGTAGGGGCCGGAATATCAAATCGATGGGAACCGGACTCAATTCACATAAAAATTACCTACTAAAATCGTAAAATTCCACCTCTGGGACTAAAAACGGCGGGGGCCGGGCACCCCCTAGGCCTCCACTATCAATGAAGACATATAAATTAGTCTCTTAAGGGTATATTTGGCAATGAGCTTTTAAGAGTTTCAAGCTTCAAGCTTTTAAGAAAAAGTCCATACTTAATAAAAAACTTTAATTGGTTAAAGGAGCTTGAAGCTTTTAAGTTGGGAGAAAAAACTCTATAGTGAAAAGCTATTAGTACTAGCGTTTAAGAAAAAACTCTTACTAGCTACAAGCTTTTAATGAAGAAATGACACAAATACCCATATCATAAAAAAAATTTAAAAAGATACATACAAGTTTTTAGTTAATGCCTATTTTGGTCATTTTATACATTTTATTAAAAGCTCCAGCTACTTTGCCAAACACCAAAATATATTTAAAAAGCTACAGCTTCCAGCTACCAGCCAGCAACTAGTTTTGCCAAACATACCCTAAATACACCTATTATTATTGATAAGAAGGCTAAGAAGACATATGAATTAACATGTAGGCTTTCATGTTTTGACATTTGATGTTTTGGATTATTTAGCATGATATTATATAGAAAAACACTAAATTTAACAATTCAAAACACAATACAATGTATTCTAGTTTTAAAACTTTAAATATCATGCCACAAAAGTTAAGTAGTGTGTTTGAAGTGTTTATCAGTGTGTTTTACATTTCATGCCTATAAAACATTGCATTGTTTTTAAATTGGTTTGTTTGGTGTTTTTTTTATATAAACCACGCAAAAACAACCCAAAACATCATTTTAAGTCTAAAACATAATGGTTACATAAACTTCTTATGATTTTCATCTTTTGCACACTAGCTCTACCCTATAGGATTACGATCGTATGAAAACCATTTGGATAAGTAATTAAGAACGGCAAGAATCAACGTTGACCGCTCATTTTTTCTAAACATTTTTTTATTGTAAAACGCTCTTTCTTCAGTTTTTTAATTGTATATACGTGTACACTGTTGTAGTATATAACAATTACAAACGAGGTGAACAGTGGTTATTCTTTATTGGGCCACCTTTTTTTGGACGACTTTTTCTTATTAGCTTTCTACATAATTTGTTTTTTTTTTTTTTTTTTTTCATGTATACATGATGCATGTGAACAAACTCATAAGAGAATGACATGTTAATTCATTACAATTATATAAGTTTCTTAAAACTACTGAAGTAATTTAACAAAATTCTTTGGACTTATTTAAACTATTTCTTGATCTGAAAACTATAGTTTTGGTAACTCGCCAATAGAAATGAAAACGAAACTGAATAATATTGGTACTGTTGGAATGGTTACAGGTACTAATTTTTATAGTTTTCAATCAATTTAAAACACGTGTCGATATTGTTTTGAACATATCAGCATTTTAATTTTTTAGTTTTCTTTTTTTTTTTACTAAATTGAGTGTTCGTACAATACCAAAACCCTAATAAACCAAAGCGATATTGTTCGAATTTCCCGCCGCATCGCGCGGGGTATTTCACTAGTTCAAACATATTACATATATGTGCGATACTTATTTTTCAATTTTGAACACATAATAAAACCATTAACACAACTTGACATATATACCAACTAAAATATTGAAATACATTATGATTTACTGTACATTAAAAAAAAACTAGACATAAATACCCCATCAGCCCATCCTCTAAAGCCTAAAGTAATTCAACTGGAGTTCGTTGACAATTCACGTCCAAAAGAACTTTCAACTTTGCAGTAACTTGTAAAATTGAATTAAATTTGATACAAGCACTATTCATTCAGTCTGAGTTTCTAGTAACAGTAACTTGTAAAATTGAAAAATTCAAAACTGTCAAAAGGCCAACCTAAATACTTGGTTACAAGATAATCAAGTTCGGTTTGATAAATACTCAGAAAGTTGAAATGCAACGGCGTGGAGGCAATTGTGAGAGATGGGCCGAAATCATGGCGTATTCTTGCATGAGATTATAAGTTTCGGCCAATGTGGGCTAGCCCACTTGGTAGAGGCATATGCCTCTCTTAAAGGGGAGGTTTCAGATTCAATACTTGGGCAACAAAATTTTAAATAATATTGGTGTAAGG
Source organism: Ambrosia x helenae (assembly GCA_030844895.1). NCBI lineage: Eukaryota > Viridiplantae > Streptophyta > Magnoliopsida > Asterales > Asteraceae > Ambrosia > Ambrosia x helenae. Next base: position 38,910,061 of record CM061234.1, on the reverse strand, counting down.
CAGCGGAGTAACATCCATTTAAAAAGGGGTATTGGATTTAAATAATTCAAATTTTGGGCCATTGACCAATAATAATCCGAACTTTAACGTTGGACCAGGATAATCCCAAGTGATCATTTGGGTGTCAAAAATGAACCTCCGTTAACTCTGAACTAAGTGAGTTAGTTCAAGATGACATGCTGGCGTGGACCAGATGCTGACTTGGCATGCTGATGTGGACCAGATGTTGACGTGGCAACTAAGGTGGCATGCCAAGTCAGCATCTTGTCCACGTCAACATGCCACCTCAGCAACTACGTCATCTTGAACTGAGTTAGTTCAGAGTTAACGGAGGTTCATTTTTGACACCCACATGTTCACTTGGGATTATCCTAGTCCAACGTTAAAGTTCGAATTATTATTGACCAACAGCCCAAACTTTGGATTATTTAAATCCAATACCACTTAAAAAACGGAAAATTGGATTGTAATAATCTCACCTTTGTGTTGTTGGCCAATAATAATCCCACATAAGTTTATTCTTCCCACCACTCCCACCTTTTAATTTATTTTTTCTCTTTGCACCCGCCGTTAGGGCTGCAAATGAACTGAACTTTCAGCGAACAGTTCATGAACCGTTCGACGAGAAGTTCGTTCGTGTTCGAATGAATGAACACGAACAAAAAAAATTGTTCGTTTAGTTAAACGAACGAACATGAACAGAGGTCGCGTTCGTTCGTTTATGTTCGTGAACATTCGGTAACGTGTTCGTTTGTGTTCAATAGTTTATTAAGGTTTTTAATTTTTATACTTTTTTATATTCTTTTATTTTTATTTATTTTACCCAACAAATAATATATATGAGGTAAATATATAACTAATGAGATCAATAAACATACTTTTTGTATCCAAGTTCATTATATGTTTCCACGTTCCAGCGTTGATGCCCTCCACCTCCAACGCCCTCTGCCATTCACCTCCAATGCCCTTCTCCAGTACTAAGTATGTTTGGACAATTAGGTTATATTTTAGGTGGATCTAGCTAGTCTTAATGTATGTGAATTCGATGTTATTCATCAGTTAATATATGTCCGTTTGTATTTGTTTCTGTTCATGAACACTTGTTTGTGTTCATTAATGCCCGTTTGTGTTCATGAACAAAATTAACAAACGAACACGAACATGAGTGTTTTCTTAACAAACGAACACGGACGGAAAATCTTGTTCGGTCAGTGTTCATGATTTTTTCGTGAACACATAATTTTCTTAACAAACGAACACGAACAAGGCCTTGTTCGTGTTCGTTCGGTTCGTTTGCAACCCTACCCGCCGTTAAGTCACACTAACGTCGTTAGCTGAAACTCACAATTATAGGCGATTGTACACCAGATCTGAAAGAGGAAATCGAGACGATGATATTGGCGTGCTTAATTGCAGAAACAAGCATGGTTTGATGGGTTTCAGGTTGATGTTCTTGTCAAAGGGAATGACCAGAACCGACAATTAAACCATCAAACCATGCTCATTCGGCAATTGAACATACCAATATCATCGTCCTGATCTCTTCTTCAAATCCGATGAACAATCGCCTAAAATTGTGAGTTTCAACTAACGGCGTTAGTGTGACTTAACGGCGGGTGCAATGAGAAAAAATAAATTAAAAAGTGGGAGTGGTGGGAAGAATAAACTTAGGTGAGATTATTATTGGCCAACAACACAAAGGTGAGATTATTACAATCTAATTTTCCTTAAAAAAAAAAGATGTAAGTTTCAGAAAAGACTTCACATAGTACAACATATTAAGCATGTATGACAACCATAAAGAGCATGTTCACATAATAACCACAATTTTATTATATATTGAACTCATATCCACATGCTAAATATACAATATTTACTTGTAATATTCAGTTTACCATTTGGAGTATTAATGATCTTTAAAAGGAAAGACAACATGGAGCTTACTTTATTAACAACATGCCAAAACTTTATAGTTGTAGAAAAATTGATCAGCTTCAACATTTTCCACTTCTTTAACAGCAGCCATATATTATTTTCACCTGTTCCTAAAAATTGCACACACACTGCACAATCAATGTAAAAAAAACAAGGGTTAAACTTTAGGAACCAACTGAGTTGCGCCCTCAAAAGGTTCCGAATCGGTCAATTTTGGTTTGGATCACTTCATTATTAAGAAGACGGAAAATGGAAAGTGTTAGAAAAGCGTTAAAGAGAACCAACTCAAGTTGAACTTGTTTGGTCTCGACCCACATTAAAATATGACCCGTTTTGACTTTTGACATAAACCCATTTTGACCCGTTTCCTAATCCACCCAGCCTGCTTATCTTGCCACATCTATACAAGATTAATCTAATAAAAGTTGACCATACAAATGGTTTCTCGGTTAGGTTAAGTGAGGTTTGGTTTAGCGAAACACTCTTCACAACCATGAACCATACCGATGGTTTGAACTTTTTTTCAACGGTAAAGAAAATTTACAGTCCAAGTAAATCAGAACAAGGTTTTACCTTAAACAGCATAAAGGCGTACAACTTGTTCAATCTTGGCTCGGCAAACAGGGCAACCCCAATTCTTGTCTTTAATTTCAGTCAAACATGTCATGCATCCAGCCATGTGACCACATGGAATGCAAGCTCCCTCAACCGGTGCATCCAAACATATAACACATGATGAAGAATCATCATTATTTTTCTCCTTCTCATCAGGTCTATCCTCAATAGGGTTGGAATCAATTGACGGGTAGTGAATCGGACCATCATCCACTGATTCTGGCAATGGTGGTGCTGATGGGACCGAGGGTGGTGTAATGACGTTAATAGGTGCGGTCGGTACAATTTGAGAATAGGTATTAGTATCCGAGTGCGGATGGTAACTGATAGGGGTGCTACTTGCTCCTACATCATAAATTTCCCGTTGCGTCTTTGTATTATGGCTTGCAATTTCACCGTTTTGGGTGGTGGCGTTAGTCCAGCCATTAGAGTTGGTTGAGGCAGAGGCGGGGTAGGCGTTAGGAGCCGTGGGCCTCACTTCAGAACCAGATTGGAGGGAGTTATTAACAGGCAGAGCTAACTCCGGGACCTCTGGTCTTGTTTCGGCACGTAGTCCAACATTAGAGCCTTGGTTGTTGAATAGGATTGCAGGATGCATAACCTGCAATGTGTATAATATGCATGTATATTATTATCTAAAGATTAAAAACTGATTGCTGCACCTTCAAGTCACAATCGTTAGATAATCATTTAAAAATGCAAATTGAAATACCATCATAATGCCTCATGGAAGCGGGAAGCCACGAAGTATAATTGAACCGACAAAAGAACTCAAAATAGGTTAGGAGTGGATCAAGAGATAATTTATACCTGCGGAATTCCTTTGCAAGCATTACAAAAGAGCTTCAATTGCTGCCTTTCATTTTCATGAACTGGTGCAAGTTTGATGCGTGACTCTGTCGTTGGAAATTAAGTTTAGGTTCATGTAACATAATTCCTTACTTGTACGATATAGGTACATAAACATGTATTGCAGATAAAACTATTGCATACATAATCACCTAAAATGAAGTTGAACTTCACACTCAGGCCCATAAAAAGACAAAATGAGGAGTGTGTGTGTGTCATAGTTGTCAAAGCGCCTAGGCGCACTCAAGGCGCATAAAAAACGAGGGCTTTTTATAATTAGGCATATAGTATAAAATACATTTTTAGGGATTTTAAAGATGTTTTAGGCTTGTTTAGGGCTACTTTAGGATGTTTTAGGGTTGTTTAGGCCATGTTCATAGTTCATTTAGGATGTTTTAGAGGTCTAGGCAATTTTTAGCCTGAATTTGGCCAGAAATCAGCCTGAAACATGCCCTGATAGTGCGCCTCAGTGCCTAAATGCACGCCTCGCGTGCTTTTGACAACTATTGTGTGTGGTAGTGGTGGGGGGTTTGGGGGGGGGGGGGGGGGGGGGAGGATTGCATAATTAATTTTAAGTAGAGAACTGAGATGACTGCATACACTTGTACGTAGTGCTGATCACATGTAGTGAGAGAGAATAATAGGAGGTTATGCGGTTACATAACCGTCTTACGTATCACATTTAAAGCAATATGTACATGTGTATTTGCAATTCTCGCAGTTTTGTACATGTATTGCATGTCCCTTTTAAGAAAATTTAACCTATAGAAAATTCTTAAAAAAAAGTATAAAATACAAACTTACAAGGAATTTAATCATATAAGATGCAGATAAATTAATTTGAATTGCTTCTTTGTGTGTGTAGGAACTTTAGGCTAAGTTCAACTTGATAAACTTACGTTTAACTTGGGAGTGCAATATGCCTCTTTTCCGCCTCCAACGTTTTGGGACTACAAATGCAAAAGACGAACAAAAAATGTAAACAGTTGAATACCAAATTACATGAACAAGTAAATCACACTGAAATGTGTCGAGAAATTACTCTTGGAACAAGAAATGATCACTGTAGGATTGGGCTGGTTAAGATTTGATTCATCCATGTTAGCCTTCCATAGAGCCATAATCGTGCGCGGTTTGGCATCCTGTTCAATCATAATTACAGTCAAGTCAAGAACTCTCAGTTGAAAACAACCACCAACAAAAAGGGAGCAATTTTACGCTTTATAACGAAAAGGTTTCAAGTTTTGGTTTTTTCAGATGCATCTATTGGAGTTTCACTAAGTAGTTGTCCAGCGATCCTTAATTTTTGGCTATTGGTAGCTGAAAACAAACATACCTGTAAACCAGAATATATAGCAAGTTCCAACTGCGAAGGCTTTGCATGTTTACGAGATCCACATGGTACTATAACTACCCACCTGCGCACCAACAATTACGGAAAACTTCAGAACAGTTCAACTTTTAGTATTGGTTGGAATCGGCCAGGCCATGTTGGTCAACCCACCCACTTTTTGTGTTTTCTTTATTAGTTAGCGTGCTAACTATCATTACAAAAACGAAAATATAACAGTAACACTCAATTTATTTTAGAATAACCATTTATGAGGTTTTACACATTTTGAATAAACTTTACGGACTTCTGAAATGTTCAAACCATTCAATCTATGACCATTTTCATTTTGGTTAAGTTTTTGACTTTTTTTCATTTTGACCCATAGCGAAAAATAAAACCCAAATCGACCCGTTAACCTACAAATGGTATGAAACTGTCACCTCTAATTCCAACCAACCAGCACATGCACTATCCCACTACGTATAACCACTTAACATAAGCTCAAAATACAAAGAAACATGGCTAACTCTGGTTATTCAAGAAATCACCCATATATAGGGCATACGGAACATTAAAACCACACAGTTCATGAACTTTATATTGATCTGACAACTTAGTAGTCCTCTATACAAATCATTATATTACAATAATGCAGATAAACTGCAACACTTACACTTTTCTAGAAAGCAACTGAGGAGCAAGAAGTTCAAGAAAGCCTGGCCCGTATACCTCGTGCAGCCAACCAGAGAATAAGCAAAGACGGCTCTAAAAGAATTGCATTATAAACCCAACATAAGATCATTACACTATCAAATAACAAAACTTGGAATGGCTTGTATAAAACAATAACAAAGGTGTTCTGTGTCCGTCATAATCACGTGTGAAATGAAATGTCAACGTACCTCAATTGCACGAACAACATTACTATATCCCTTGTTTCTTGCAACATCAAGAGCAGTTTGACAGTCATCGTTCATCACCAAAGCATTAGCTGAAAGTTTGATAGTAAATAATGTATTAAGTAATAATACACGAACAAGTGACCCGTAACCAAAGTTTAAAAGAACGGAAATGAGCCTCGAGGCGTTTTCCCTTCGCCTCACGAGGCGTAAGCCTCGAGGAGAACCGAGACCGAATAAAAAAATATATATAAATTCTATCTTTAATAAAAAAATAAAGTAATTGACCTAAAAAAAGTCTAAAACATAAAATACACACATCAAAACTGAATTAATTGACCCCAAAAGTCTATAACATAAAAACAACCCATCAAAAACACGCTAAACCACCTGAGGCGCACATTTTCTTAGCGCCTCAGCCCTTAGAGGCGTTTGTATAAACAGAACCCCGTGAGGCGCGCCTCAGACTCGTTTTTTTAGTTTTTCGTCATGAGGCGCGCCTCGAGGCGCATGCCTCAAACGTTTTTTTAAAACCATGCCCGTAACAGGATCAATCAATGTCAACATAGCACAATTTACTAACAAGCACCCACCGCCATTTGAAAGCAGTAGATCAACCATCTGCCCTAGGCCACTTCGTGCAGCATGATGCAAAGGAGTTCCAGCGTGACGACCTGAAAAAATTATTTAAAAAAGTGAGACAAGAAAAACTTTCGTAGCAACTCAAAAACAACACAATTAGATCAAGTTCAGTCAATAAAAGAATCATATACTTTATCCACGGCATCATACGATACTTCTAACTTTGTGACTGATGATTGAAAACAAATATATAAAGACATGAAAGAGCACAGAGCGGCACACCTGGACGGTAGGCATTTACATTTGCACCAAATTCTATTAATGTTTTCGCAACATCATATTTTTGTGTAGTCATGCAAGCCAACATCAGAGGAGTCTTTCCTTCTTTATCCATCCACTGCACCAGAAACAACAGTTTAAAGCTAAACACGACTTCAACGTTACAGTGTTGTCAAAAACACGATCGCCAATTAACCGATAAAATTTCACCTAGTCGGACCTAAAATCGGTAATCAGGCAAAATCTTTGAAGCATTTGAAAAGTTATACTTATTAATCCAATCCGACTAATACGTTTGAAAATTTATATATAAAATTTTGATACGTTTAGTAAATAAATTATGTGTATACATACATAAGTCTAAAAAATTACACATACAGTTCCAATCCGACTAATCCCTATTAATCCACATCAGTGGCGAAGCTTGAGTGGAAATTTCGGGGGGGTCGAAAGTCACCGGTTACGGGGGTCGAAACCGTATATACCAAAAAAAATTCTATACGGATACCATATAACCGGAACTTCTGAGCGAAACCCCCCCCCCCCCCCCCCCCCCCCCCCCTATAAAGCTACGCCCTTGATCCACATTAATCACTGATCAGTACCCCACTGCCCAACAAGCACCTAGCGGTTTTTACAACCCAAACTAATCATAAAATCCAATCAATCTCAATTTACAACAAAACCCACACCAACCCCTAAACGCAATTATCATACAACAAGTAGTAAACTTTAAACCTAAAAAGACAAACTAATTCACCAATTTAACTAAAAGAATCAAATTTTATAAAAAAAAAAAACAAATTAATTCCCAATTTCAAGTTTTTAACTACAAAACTCAAACTTTATAATAATAATAATAATAATAATAATAATAATAATAATAATAATAATAATAATAATAATAATAATAATAATAATAATAATAAAGACTTATAATAGTAAATACCTCAAGGCCAGCACCTTCAGTTCTAAGCTTTTTAACGCCTTCAATGGTGCCATTGCTGACTTGTTGATACAAAAGCTCGTCTTTTGAATGCTGTAAACCCATTTGATAACTGATACTATACTAATAATAACATAAAATTAAGGCTTGATTTTTAAAGGGTTTTTTTAGGTGAATTGCATTGTAATTTCCTGCAAAAAAATTATAAAAATATTGGGGGTGAATAATAATAATAATAATAATAATAGTCTATATTTGTTCCGCGTAACGTGTAAGTGTTAAACTGATGATAGTTTGGTCAAAGGGTTGTGGGTTTTGGTCTTGCTCTTCAAACACCGATTGTTGTTGTACAAATCATATGTATGTATAGTTTTAATTTATTTTTATTTTATGTTGTTTGTTGAAAAGATGCATATTTATGGAGTATTGATAATGGGTCTCTATCAATGTGGTTATTTGTTGAAGGAATGGCAATAAGTTGTGATCATTATGGGTAGTTTATGGATGCAGAGATGGAAACGGGTTTGAGACGGGTTTATGTAATCTAAACCTAAACTCGATTAGATAAGCTTGTACGAAACTCGTTGGTTTCTATTGGGTAATTTCCCATTGAGTATTGGGTATATCCATAGGTTTCATGTAAATTCGTTAAAAAAAAGAAGAAAAAAACTACTCACTGGGTATACCCTGACCCCTAAACTAGTCGGGTATCTTTTTGGTAACTATTACTCAGTTACATTTAGCATTGTCACTATAAAAAAAATTAACAAATTACTACGATGTATGTAAATGAAATACTTAAATGTATATTAAAAATATTTAAATACATAGATGACAAAAATAATTTATGCATAATCTATATCTATATCTATATCTATATATATCATCATAACTATATATAAAAGAATTGCATTATGATGACGTGGCATTCAATGGGGCAACCCTCCACCTTTTGAATGTGCCATGTGGCATCATGTGATGCATTCTTTTTAATTTTTAATTTTCTTTTTTTAAATAAAATTAAATCATATAAAACCCTACCTATCATTATATATAATCCCCATCTTCTCAACCCAAACCCTAAAAATCTTAAAACTCCTCTCCAGCACCCAAGGTAAATCCCACTATTCTTAAATCATGTTTTACTATTGTTATCCTCCGTTTTATTAATTATGAAGATGGTCAAATACATTCGGAACTCTTCTTTTACTAGAATACATATCATCAAAACTTTTCAGGTGCTTCTGTTGTTGTTGTTTCTCATGCTTTTTAGTAGGGCTGGCAAATCGTGTCCCTAACAGGTTAACAGGTCTCTGACGCGCGCGAACAAATAAGTTCTAAACATGAACACGACTCGTTTAACTCATTTATATTTCATGTTTATAACACAGTTTTATGTTTTATGTACCAAAAAAGGGAAATGAAAGATTTTTGCCTCTTAATTCTAAGTATTAAAAAAAGTCAAAAAATCAAATAGTGTACTTTTTAGTCAAACAGGTCTTATCGTGTCTTAACAGGTTACCCATTGCCAGCCCTACTTTTTAGGTGGTACATTCCGGCTAACTCCGCCGGAGACAAGCAGTACGAGAAGGAGGATGATGGTTAGTTTTTTTTCTTAAGAACGATGTCTTTTTAATACTTCAGTGCACCGGCTATTTGTATCGGAGTTTTTTATTTTTTATATTTTTTACGACGATGCCTTTTTATATACTTTACTTTGTTAGAGCACGGACTGTTTGTATCAAAAAGTTTTTTTATTTTATTATTTTTGGTCATAAGAACGACCCCGTTTTTTTAATACGAGATCATTGGCTTTAAGTAACATAATGTCATCAAATTCTATCCAAAACAATAATTAATCCACCTTAAATTAAAAAAAAAAACACAATATTACAATAATAACAATAATAATTTAACAAAAACGTAACGTCAAATAAATAACAGCTATTTATACCAGGAAGTTTTTTTCCTTAATGACGCCGTTTTAACACTTCAGCTTGCCGGAATGCAGCCTTTTTAAGCGAATTTGGGAACAACGGTGGTTTTGCATGTTGTAAATAGGGAGAGAGTGGGGATGGAGGTTATGAATTAAAGGGTGTTTTATTAGTCTAAAAGAAATCTTTAAAGGGTATATGATTTGTACATGATGCAATGATGGTTGTACGATGGTTATAGATAGATGGGGTTGTCTCTGGTCATTAGTTAGTCTTTTAAATTGCTCTTTGATTTATAATTACGTTTCATCATGCAGGATAACATTGTTACTGTGACATCCGTCACTTTTCTTTTACTATATATATTAAATAATAATAATAATAATTTTATTAAAAAAAAAAAAATCAGATTTTAATATGGATATATATATTAGTCTTTTTATCAAACAAACTCAAACCCAATATCCCTCTAAGCCCATCACACACAAACACCCACCCTTTCCTCTCTTACCTATCCTGCTGCACGGCCCAGTCCACACGTAGGCCCAGATCAGAAACGGCCCAATAGCAGGCCCACTTGTCCCTTCCCTCTCCTTCCCTTTAACTGTAAAAAAAAAAAAAAAACAAAAGCTGCTTACGGGACTCGAACCCGGGCAGACTCCCACACGCACACACAACACACGCTGGAACCAGTTGAGCCAAGGCTCATTTCTGAAATTAACTTGACTCTAATTATATTTAAACCCTTTCTATTCGCTGACCTTTTCCCTTTGTCTGCTACGTACAGCAGCAACAGCAAACACCCACGCGTATTTTTGCTCGTTTGACTCTGATTGATCTTCATATGGCAAGCTTTGACTGATTAATTTCGCCCAACGAATAACACGTCCCATACGCGTCATTTACACAAGTGATTAGCGTCAATTATATCCAAAAATCAAGTCAATCCATTGCATTATCACCTATGGTGAGTCAACCTTCCAATTTGATGAATCAAACCTTAGCACTATAAATTGAGGCTTTCCCTACAACCTACACTCGCCAATAACTCTCTCTAAATCCTCCATTTCTGTATGAAATCATCATTTGAAGTGTTACCATTCGCGTTTGACTATTTGGTTGACCGCTCAATTATCACGAATTCGTCATTGTAAGTCCGAATTCTTTTCGTGGGTTATGTTAATCGCACACATACAAGTAATAGCCCCAACATTACCGGGGCTATTGATTGATAATTAACGCGATTGATAAAGCTAGGGCTTGTACATACAAATTGGGGAAGAACACTGATTTCTTATACATTTTATATTTTAAACAAACTGAAAACAAACACAACCCCTGATCTAGATCAGGTGGTTGTGTCTGTTGCTCTTGGACAAACCCACATGGGTTCAAACCTTGGCACCAACAACTTTTTCCTTCATTTTTTTTTGTTTTGCTTACAAGCTTTGAATATAATTATTTATATTTTAAAAATTCATTTTAAAATATCAAAACTATTTCATAAATTCTAAAAAAATTACATTTGTTTAATCTGAGATAAAAGTTTTATTTGTAATTTTTATTTTTCAGAAATCCATTTATTTAATATTTATAATAATTAAATCATTTTTTATACTATTATATTTATAAAAATCCATTTATATATCAAAACAATTTTATTAAATCCTCCAAAATTTATCCTGACTTTTTATAAAGTCAAACCTTACTGAAATAATTTTTAATTCTGAAAAATCATTTATTTAATATTTTTAATCAATTTTTGTTAGTTTTAATCATAAATAATTCATAATAAATTCATTTTACAATATTTTTGTACCAAAATTTTACATAAATTATTTCTATTCATCTAGAACTGAAATACAATTTTTAATTCAGAAATTCTTTGATTTTAATATTTTTAGATATTAAAGTCATATATTGACAATTTGAAATAAATAGATTAATTATTCTATTTTCAAGAAAATAATTTTATAAAAATTATTTTCATACTCAAAACTTTATGTTATGATTATATTCAACTTATGATTTTACAAAGAGACTTTTATTTATTTATTTATTAAATTTCATATATTTAATAAACAATTCATTGATTAATCAAATAAGCATTTATCCCCAAATTCGAAGCCCTAGAAATACATATATTTTAGAGTTATTTCCCTTACACATTATCAATTACTTTAGGTTAATCATTTGGGAGAAATCTCAAGTTCATATTTCGTTGTCCAGTCCAAATTCAAGTTACTACGTGAACAGTGAGTATTACTTATCCCCTTTTTTCGCTTTTACAATTTTTGGGGTGATTCATGCACAACTATACAAAGCTTCCATATTCATTTACACATACATTTTTATTCATTTACAATTCATATACGTGTCTTGTTTATCTTTGTGCTTATGCTTGAACATGAACGTAGCTTACATACAAAATCATACATTTAGACATAACTTATGTTATGGTGCTCTTTACACTCAGACGTAACTTATGTTACGGTGCTCATTTAGACATAACTTTGTGTTATGGTGCTCTTTTAGACTCACACGTGTTGAGGTGCTCATTATCAATTACATTGTACAACTTTACATGTGATCTTTGTCTTGTTTGGTTACTTGTGTGTTTACATAATGCCTTGGTGATGCTAGACACATGAATTGTACTACTTTTCAAAACTTATACTATATGTACAAAACTAAGTAGTACTCACCAACATCATATGTTGACAAAATTATTTTCGTGCATGTTTCAGGATGAGCTACTTGACGCTTCACATAGGACTTTGGACTTAGATTAAATCAATCAATTATCTTTATTTGTTGCCTTGTATTTAATTTCACATGTTGTAAAACAATATTCAATGATAATATATTTACATTTTAGTACCATGAGCTTTTGAACAATCGTCACTACGTGACACCTCGATGATTCCGCCATCGGTTGGGGTGTTACAGTTACCAGAAACCGTAATAAGTCATCCTTGGACATCGGTCAACTAATTTGATTGTATGCCATGTTGATTTGCATATATTACGTCTTTATCTGTCTTCATTAAGAGTGGTCTGTGATTGGTATATTAATTTTATTGGTTCTATGATGACGTTTACTTGCTTTTCTATTTTGTGCTGCTATAAATGTCTAGATATCAAGGTTGCAGACTATTTTTGGTTGCTTTTGTGGTGTAATTGAGGTGGTTTTGTTAGTGTGCGATGCGCATAGATAATAATGTATACATGGGTGTATGAATTGGTTTACGTTTGATAGGCTAAATTTGTGAGAGTGATTAAAAATGTAGTTTATTGAATGTGGTGTTCGAAGGTTCTTCAGGCGACTGGAGCAAAAAATAATTTGTTGCTCTCCCAGGTAACCTACTTCGATTTTTAACTGCTTTAGTTGATTTGATCTGATCTAATTTAATCATATGTGGGATGGCTGACGTTGACTAAGGACTAAGTGGTTATTTGTTTAATTTGATACTTTTTTTTTATTTATTTTGTTTTTGATTCATTAAGGTCTTTTTGTTTCTTTCTTGGCATATGTGAAGTGGGTTAGGCTAATAAGCTATTAGTCATTTTTCAGGTTCTGTCACTTGTGTCGTATATGCAGTTTCCTTACCAGTGGTTGTGAGACTTGGTACAGAGATGTGATAAGTTTTTGAATGGTTACAACTTCTAACTTAAGTGATTGTTTAGTTGATTAGGTTAGGAATTATAGGAGTCTTTAGAATGTGAGAGATTAGAGAAATGTGATGAGTTTTTTAATAGTTACAGCTTATTTAAGTGATTGTTTAGCTGATTATTGATTAGGTTTTAGGTTAGAGAATACGAGTTATTACTGATTAGAATACTATAGACATGCAGTGATTGAGAGATTTTGTGGTTAGTTAACTTGAGCCATTTGCAGTAGGTTTATCACGTCATATTAGATTTTTCAACCCCGGGACGCTCCCGGGGTAATAAGCTAGTATATATATATTGCAAAGGGATTAATCCTACATGTCATATTTTTATGCAATCTCTCCTTTGAGAGATGCCACATAGGATGTGATGTGGCAAATCTAGACCAATTAAAAAAAAGGAATAAATATGGTTTATCATAATCTATTAAATACCTAACCTAGTAAATGTAAATATTAAACCTTTATTATTTTCTCTCTCATGTTTTCTCCCATAACTTTTAAATGTTAATATCTTTTATATACGAGATTTTTTAAAGAAAAAAATTACACCAAATTAACGAGCGTTTTATTATCTTTCCAACGAGTACCATAGTGCTATATAAAAAACGGAGAAAAAAATGACTATTTTTTGTAACCCGGCAGGTATTGTGTCAGGTTTAAGATTAGTTTAAAATAAGTTATGGGTTTGGGTCGGGCCTAGGATTAGGTGATACCCATGAATTTTTTAAAATAATAATATGATAACTTATGACAGAGATTTGTTTAAAATAAATATTGCAAAGGGATTAATCCTACATGTCATATTCTTATGCAATCTCTCATTCGAGAGATGCCACATAGGATGTGATGTGACAAATCTAGACCAATTAAAAAAAGGAATAAATATAGTTTATCATAATCTATTAAATACCTAACCTATCTTTATTATTTTATCTCTCATGTTTTCTCCCATAACTTTTAAATGTTAATATCTTTTATATACGAGATTTTTTAAAGAAAAAAAATTACACCAAATTAACGAGCGTTTTATTATCTTTCCAACAAGTACCATAGTGCTATATAAAAAAACGGAGAAAAAAATGACTATTTTTTGTAACCCGACAGGTATTGTGTCAGGTTTAAGATTAGTTTAAAAAAAGTTGTGGGTTTGGGTCGGGCCTGGGATTAGGTGATACCCATGAATTTTTTAAAATAATAATATGATAACTTATGACAGAGATTTGTTTAAAATAAATAATAATAAAGATAATAATAATAATAATAATAATAATAATAATAATATTCATTAATCATGTATTGGCAAGTTATTAATTATATTGTCATATTAGATATTTCAACCCGGGACGGTCCCGGGATAAAAACTAGTATATCATATGTATAAATATTTAAAAGAAATAAAAGCATATCAAGTATACAATTGAATATACGGGTAAAGTTTATCGAAGTGATTGGGTATACCAACAAATCCCAAACCCACATAAAAAGAAAAAACTAATCCTAAACCGGTCCCATAACCGACCCCAAATCTGTCCTAAATATGTCGAGTTTCAGGTTTACTTATCAGGCTCAAGTTTGATCACTGTCACTATATGGATGTCGATAAATTAATCATAATAACCTCCGTTAGGAATCCCCAATTCTTCAAATAATTAGTTGAATTGGGTGAAAAAAATTATTTGTATATAGGTTCATTTGGGTCACCTCAAGTTAGTCAACCGGTCAATTTCGGTTTGATCAAGATGGGCCCAACTGGTCAAAATAGTCAAATATTTTACTCAAATTATATTTTAATAATCCTAATTTTGACAAATTAGTCGGCAACAGTTTCAACTAAGAAAATGTTTTGTGATAGTCTCAACTTTTAACCTATTTTACTCATCGACCCCATAGTAACTAAAAGTTAACCCACTTAGTTTTTGCCAAAGTCCACTGACACATAAGCAGTCATCAAAACTTTGTCATATTAGCAGTCTAAGTTATCAAAACTTTGTTACATTAGCAGTCTATATTATCAAAACTTCGCAATTTTGCCAAAGTCCACTGACACATAAGCAGTCATCGGTTCTTAGTCGATTTTTTCGCACACTTTTTAAAATCATATAAATTACATAAAATTTAACTTTTAATAACTTTTAGGGGTTTTAAAAGAAGGAAATTGAATATTAATACAAAAAAAAACAAAGTTTTATTTGTGTTTATGTCCAAAAATGTATTTTTCTTAAACCGGTTTCGGTTCGGTTTCGGTTTTTTACCGTTTTCGGTCGGTTTTTAGCGATACCGGTTTTGGTTCGGTTCCGGTTTGTGTACCGGTTTCAGTTTCTTTTGACCGGTTTTTTCGTCGGTTTTAGGCCGGTTTTCAGTTCGGCATGGGATTTTTTTAGTACCGGTTTCACGTGAAACCGGTTTTGACCAGTTTCGGTTCGGGCCGGTTTTACCGGTTTCGGTTCCCGAACCCGTTTTTTTTGAACACCTCTAATTTTGACTCTAACTCACTTTTCCACACGTATTAACTCGAACCCATAATACCCTTTCTACCTAACTAATTTGCCACGCTTACTATAAGTTACAACAGATAAACCAAACATGATGCATTTTGCTAAATTTGTTTGCAGATTTAACCCAAATCATCTCAAAAAGTGATCACACCCGATTTTGATTGAGAGGAGCCATTTATTTCAACTTAAAACCAACAATTTATCCACACGTGTGATCTCATCACTTAACATAAAACTCCACATGATCAAATAAACTTATTGACTTATTGGCTTTTTCAAAAAGCCAATAAGTCAATAAGCTGTTTGTGTAACCCAAAAGCATTTTCTGTTTTGACTTTTGGCTTTTGGTTTTTAAGGGTGGAAAAGCTGTTTTTGAAAAGTTAGAAATCCTGGCTTTTGGTTTTTGGCTTTTGACTTTTGGAAAAAAATACAAATATACCACCCATACAACCAATATTCACAATAAGTTAAGCGAAACACTTTAAAAAACAACAATTTATTGACTTTTTGACGTTTCTCATCCGAAAAGCTAATCCAAACACTTTTTTTAAAACTCCTTTTCAAAAAGTCATAAGCCAATAAGCACTTTTGACCAAAAGCACTTTTACATCTCCAAACTCAATCCCAAACACCCTCTAGACATCAATTTATTACTTTATACCATATGGGAGTTTGAAAACCAAAATGTACATCCGAAAATAATTTCTAGTAAGAGTACCAACCGTAGTGGTCTGCAAATTTTTCACGCCCCTCTCCACTTGTCTAGCTTTGATTGGATCAGCAAAAATCAACCCTCAAAACGCTACTCTCCGGCGTGGAAAACATCACGCACAAACCATTTTTGACCAAAAACGCCCTTGGGGCGATGTACCAGCATTTTGGGGGCGTTTTTTTGCCCATTCCACGCCCAATACCAACACCAACACCACTACACCCGGTTTAACCTTTGTTTTGAACTTTTCACTATTTTACAACATTACTAAGTTGAAAATATTCACTATTTAAACTCTTTTTAAGAAAAAGGTTGTACCGACAGTTTTGTTTTTTTGCCATGTTCCTCCTTTCCAATAACTACAGTATACATAGGTGTGTATGTCTTGTAACTATCAATCTACTGTACAAATAAATAAACAACAGTACCCTTGAGTTGTCTCACAAATATATGATCAGTAAATAAATGACATGGTTGGCTCCAGCCTTTTAGGAGCCTGATCATTAAGCTGACTTTTAATTGGTACGCTTGGATTTGACAACACATTTTATGCATGTAGTTCTAAAAGGCACAAAATCACACAATTCCGACAAATTTTTTTAGAGATTGAGACCGGGGTTGTGACCGTAAAGGAAGAATCAAATGCGAATGAGTGTAGTCAAGCGTAAAAAGATAGGGACTATAGGCTTATTGACTTTTTGAAGAAGCCATTAAGTCTGCAGGCTGTTTTTTAACTCAATCCCAAACACGGCCACAAGCTTCAACTTATTTTTTTTATATAGTCAAGCCGCTCCTTATAAGTGATCTCCAAACCTTGGCGAACCTGACAAGATGATGGATTCGAGTCATGCTGCAAAATCTTTGCAGAATCCTCATAAAGTACCCTTGAGAATAAAACTATGCTATGGTGGTGGTTCATCATTATTTTCCTGAGCAGGAGGCGGTGGCGCACTTGAACGGATGGGTGATTAGCCGGAAGCCTGCCCTTGTTTTCCTTCCACCATTCTTCTGCCTGCTGTGCATTGAACCTTCTTTTGCTGCACGGATATTGTAGACAATTTGGATTAGTAGAAAAATTACTGATTGCAAATGAGCTTTTTAGTTACACTTGTGGCCATTTTTATTTAGTTTACCCACCCTTTGTTTTGTCCATACAACCTTTTTTTTGTCCTTACAACCTTCTTTTACAGGACATAATAAATTAATAATTAAAACACGCTGAACTATAATTACTAGACTGCAATTTTGTATTATATTTTACCTATTTTATATAAAACTTAACAAAATAGCTATTTTTATTAACTTTGGGGGATTGATAATGCCAAAAGGGACCTTTATTGATAAAAAGGAGTACTGGATTTATATAATATCAACTATCAGCAATTGAGCGCACCAGTGCCAACTAACGAAATGTGTGTTGGTGGTTCACCTTTTAACATATCGGCCACCAACGGACTATCACTAAAAGGTGGCGGCTAATTGATGATGGTTGAGATTATTTAAATCTAATACTCCTAAAAAACAAAATTATTATATTTATGATCTGAATATTTTAATAAATTGATTTAGAACTGTATGCATTAAAAGTTGAGTTCACGAGATTTCGACCAATTTGAACCAATCTGCAATTAGTGTTAAGATATATGTAACCTAAATAATTGAATATATGCAAATAAACAAAGTGTTGTGTTATATATATTATAGTGTGTTTATTATTAATAACACCCACAACACTTTGTTTACGGTTGAGTCCTACATTTATACTTAATGAGCAGACACTTCCACCTATCACACCCTTTCAAGTGGTGGTTGAAATCAATAACTAATAACTAACTTAATAATACAACTTAGGATATAGAAATACTTAGGATAGAGACAGTAATCATACTAATAATAATGCATAGGATAAATCTAGAGTGCACATGATCACAACCAAAATCGACATCAGTAGTAACTAAAGGCGCGGAAATTGCCAACACTTGCATACACTTGTAAAGGAGCATGTATGGAGCTAGCTATGTAAGCAAGAATTATGCCGAAATACCTGAATCTAACCCGCTTGAATATTTTGGTACCATCTGAAAGTAGTAGCACCGTTACATAAACACCTGGTTCAAATTGTTCAATCACTTCTTTCACAGGTTTATGACTTTCAGCGTCTGCGACATTAGTAGAAGAAGATTCATCATTCTGTGACATCTCTTGTGCCCCATCAACATCTTCATGTGTTGACTTATTGATCTCATCATCTTCATTTTCATTAATTTTATGATGTTTCTTTCTTGTGAGTTCACTAGAACTTTCTTCAGGCTGATCTAATTGCAGGCGAGAATCACTTGAAGATGTATCGGTTCCATAGGTGTTGATGTAGCACTTTGCTTTATCAATCAAGTCTTTCAAGGTTTCATTATTGGAGATTTTCGGAGGCAATTTTTCGTTCAATTCATTTAACTGATAATTAAAACCAGTAAAATAACTCGGTAAATACATACAAAAACACATTAGATATTTTGTTACATAGAAAACCAATTCTTTATAACTGTTTCAAAAAAAAAAAAAAAAAAAAACACAGCCAGATTATAGAATAATAAGTGGAAATAGATACAATGTAGGCATACCTGAGATATGATGCATTTGAACACCTCAACAGCGGTCATACATTGCGCACTTTTGTCTGCAGCTAACGACTCAGCTTGTTTAGCAGCATTCTGCAGTTTTCTAATAACCAAATCTTGTTTATCACTCTTTTGCTTCCAATATGTCACCTAACAGTTAAAAGTAACAATATATAAATCGTTACAATCTCGTTCAAGTGTAACAAACACAAATGTGATGTAATATTAGTAAACAAGAGCGTCTACTTGGTTTTGCAGTCTTGATACTTCTAGGTTCAAAACATCATTCGACTTCATGAGACCATCTATTGCACCCCGTGAGAAGACAGGGGTACCAACGGACGGAGAATTAGGTCTTCTTGAGTAAGGCGGAGCAGGTATCTGAGGCGGTTGATATGGTGAAAGCTGTGGAGCCATTGTACCAGGTTTCAAAGCATTCTGAAGAGCACTTACTGAACATGGAAATGAAACATCTTTTAAACTTTGAAAAGATGGAACTTGCGAATTTCTGACTATTGAACTCGAATCAGATTCTGATCCATATGTTCCTGATTTCACTTCATGGTACTTAACCGGTTCCATTATCGGGGAAATCAAAGGCTTTGAAGTCCTTGCAAATCTTTCGAATTTACCACTAAGCTTTCTTTTGAAAGCCGAAGCGTTGTTATTATTATTGTTAGCAGTTTTGGCAGCTTTATTAAGTTTTAGATAACAAGAATCACAAACACGATGTGGCTTTTCTTGTGTTGGAGCCAATGCGGCTTTCATAGCCTTTCGGGAACTGCAACCATGACAGTGCACAAATCCACAGTTGTAACAGTTACGCCTTTTTCTAGTAAAACCGAATGCTTGTTTACAACCATGACAAACCGATTGGTCTATGCTAGATGCCCATTTATGAATGCATATACTAGCCGTAAAACTTGCACCACAAGATAAACTTTTAACCGTCCTATCTTTAAAAAATTCAACCAAAGTTGGGGCGTTTCGATCTTCTATGTCTCCATGTCCTAGTCTCCCATTCGCGCCTT
Source organism: Ambrosia x helenae (assembly GCA_030844895.1). Classification (NCBI taxonomy): domain Eukaryota; kingdom Viridiplantae; phylum Streptophyta; class Magnoliopsida; order Asterales; family Asteraceae; genus Ambrosia; species Ambrosia x helenae. Next base: position 38,890,162 of record CM061234.1, on the reverse strand, counting down.
TTCCCCAAGTGAATACTTCACCTCGTGATGTCAAAACAGCAACGTGGTATGCTCCACATGCGATTTCTTCGACAAATTCACCTACTAGTTTATCTTGAACCAAACTTGGCGATTTACCATCAGCTTGTGGGTTACCAAGTTGACCATGTGCAGGACTACCCATAATAAAGACATGACCGGATGTTGTAAGGCCAACGGTCATATTGTGTCCACATGCTAATTGATGGAAATTATGATCAATTAGAGAAGCGATACATGTTGGTTCTGTGAAAGTTTGTTTGTTTCCGTGGCCCAAACGATACTTATCTCCGTCCCCCCAAGTGAATAGTTTTCTGGATGTCGATTGTCTTGTTTGATGATTTATGAGCTCTACGATTGCTGCAGTGTGCCATACGCCACACGCAACTTTAATAGTTTTAAGTCTGGTTAAAGATGCAACCTCTTTTGGATATTTTACACTCTCGAGATCACCATGTCCCAAAGCGCCGTAACTTCCATCACCAAATGTAAATAACCTTTTTTCGGAAGTTATCAATGCGGAATGCCAATTACCACAAGCAACTGATACAACTTGGATTCCTTCTAAAGGTCCCGAAACCTGCTTGGGTATCCAGTGGCTGACATCAGTACCATGGCCGAGAAGACCTGCGTTGTGGGTCCCGTCTCCCCATGTATACAAATCACCAGATGAAGATACAGCACATGTATGATACTCACCACAGGCAACAAAGTCAACATTGTTGACCGAAAGGAACTCCACAAGACGAGGGCGACCAACGTTTTGGTCGATTCCATGGCCAAGCCTACCGCCAGATTCCTCTCCACAAGTGAAAATTTCACCATGTTTTGTTACAAGAGAAAAATGCCGAACACCACAAGCGATTTGTTGGACGTCTATAACTACATTTGATTCCAACAGTTTAGGAGTTAAAATGTCATCTTTTATTGGGAAACTTTTTGTAACTCCACCGAAACAACAAGCTTTTCCCCAAAGGTAAACATCCCCTAACGATTCTATATCATCCGGTGCAGGATTTTGAGTTGAACAACTAGGTGCGTTTGAAACACTAATCCTGTAATTATCTGCACCACTTGTCCTAACTTGCAAGTTTGCACGTCCAGACGCTACATCTGAACTGAGAAAACTACTTACGTTTTCTGCAGAGTGCAAGTCCGCAGAAAACAAGCCACCAGAATTACTTGCATCACACTCTAATGCTACACCAGAAGGACGCCCCTTTGAATTAGCGTCACTTGCGTCATCATAAAACTTTAATTCCAAAAAAAAAAAAAAAATATCAATTAGTGGTAAAAGGATGTATACTGAGTGAATTCAAGGATCTGAAAATAAAACCTTACATCAGAAATTTCACTATCGCTTTGTCTAGTAAAACTTTGTGCCGAAGAAACCAAATGTCTCAACCCTGCAAGCCAGACATCTACCTCAACACTGTCTTTGCAAATCTACAATAATACAACCTTAGTAATTACTTTTAACTGTTAAAAATATTCTGTAAACTTTCGAGTATATATTAGTAGGATAAGTTATCTAACCAGATCAAGGGATCTATCGCCATTTTTGTAAATAAGGGAGAAAGACAAGTACTCCTTCTCAGGTTGGCGATATTTTTTAAAAACTGGCTGCAGGTACAAAATGTCAAAATGATATTAATTAAATTAGTTTCAGGAAAAAAAATCAATAAAACATCACGCGAAACATCGAACTAATTAACTGTTTTCTGTCCAGGGACGATCTTGATAACCGAAGTTAACTTCAGGTTCCTTTCCCGTCCATGGGAGTACCATATCAACGTTGTTTCATCCTGAAAATTTGAATAAACTTTTTTTATTAGTTCTAGGTAACTGGCAATTGGACAATGATACGATGAATATAATGAATAATTTCGGATAAAGCTTGTGTACCAAATGCATACAGTTCAAAAAATAAGTATACCAAGAAACTTACGGCGGAGAGTCTGAATGAACGAAATTTAGGCTTTCCCTTCCTGTTGTACTTGATTAATTGGCTACCTTTTTTCAGTGTGTTAAGTGCCTTCAAAATAAGGAAAAAAATGAATTACACATACTAGAAAAGGAAATCAGAGCTTTATCTAGAAATTTCTAGCAAAACGAGAATAAGTCGAGTTATAAGGTTTAAAATTCTAATCAAAGTAATATCAAGAAGTGAATGAAAGGATATTGTAATGAGTTAACGGATCAACATGATTTCTACAATGGTTTTAAACAACAATTAACATCAATGTTATAGTTGTAATGCCACATTTATAGTAAAGGTAATAAGTTACAGCTAACATAATACAAATTGTGAGAAGCACTGATATGAATATGTTCAGTTAAGTTACACACTTAAATTCCATCATATGTTCCTCTTTAGGTGTTCGAATCCAACTTCCAATTATTTACCGTCTTAACCCCTTGTAGACGTGTTGTTAGCAGAGTATTTGTTGGCCTAAGTTCTCATGGTGTTTTTAGTGTCATCAAGCTAATTGGGTGATCGGGATTTACTTGAAGACCAAATGACAAACATTGATTCGAGTTAGGAGGTGTAAAGTACACACTTGATCAAAACTATTATGAATTTTGAGCATCATGAAACCTCAAGGGTTCCAAGGGGTGAAGCCCTAGACCGGGGGGGTCTTCTCCCCTTGGGGTCAGAGGCCTGGCCCTGTGGGGTCCAAGGGACAACGCCCCTAGCTAGGGTCTCATTGGATGAAAAGAACAAATTGTTCGTAGTAACTGTGCTTTAATAGCAACAAAGTTACTACTGACGGAGTTCTCACCGAACCCCAACTGTCATGCCATACCTTTTCACAAAAGCGAGTGACGTTTCACACCAATCAGTGTGATGGTTCGATCTTGAATACATAAAAATCAACTACTTTGATTTAACATAGATTTTTTTACTTCAAATTCTCACTAAAAAGAACGGCTTGGTCTTTGAAAAAACACTTCCTGTCTTATCGGATTATTGATTTCGTATACCCACAAAATAATTATAATGTGAAAGTAAATTACACGATTAAGAAAAAAGTTTCTGGACTCACTAGTGGTCTCATGGACATTTTAAATATAGTCGAAATAAATACAATTGATCAAAAAACATAATAGAAACCGACACAGACACAAACCAAAACTTAACTCTTTTCATAAGGGCGATTCAAATTTCTCAGTTTTGTTCATGTGATAGATGAACCGATACCTGTTCGATGTCGCGGTCCGGATAGCTAGAACTAGCAGGATCTGCCATTCCATCTGAAACTCTATATTTGCAACCGTCCAAATAATAGTCTTCATAGATAAATCAAATCCAGTCTTCTTTCTTCTTCTTCTCTAGATCTTCTTATAGATTGATGTTTATGTTGATGCACATTCATATCCATAACGAATTAAACTTACGAAAAATAACCTAATATTATACAATGAAACATTAAAAGAAAGAAAAGTAATGCAGGAGACAGAGAGAGAAGAAGGCGGGTATATTTGGTAATCGTAACTACCTTGCAAACATGCCTTATTTTAAGTTAAAAATTATAAAAAAAAAATAAAAACTTCCATATATAATGAACTAGATTATCCCTCGGGCGCTTCTCGTGATAGATAAATCTAATATGAAATGACAAAATGTGTGTACCGTAAAAGGAATATGTCGTTTTTGAAGGATCAACACTCGAACACTCATAAAAGTTACTTTTAATTCTACGTGTGCACATCTAGCTCGAGTTAAATCTCTGTATAACTTTGTCATTTTCTCAAGACATTCTAAGGGGGTGTTTGGGATTTATTATTCAAAACAGATTATGCGTTTTGGAAAAGCAGGGGTGGAGCTGCTTATAGATTATTGCGTTTTGGTAGCCTAAAAAACTGATTATCTGCATTTTCAAAACGCAATCCCAAACACTAAAAACTGATTATCCGCGTTTTCAAAACGCAATAATCTAAAAATCAGATTTAAAACGCAATCCCAAACACCCACTAAGCTATTATGTGAATTTAATAAAACAACCAAATTGGTATTAAATAATATGTCATCTTGATGATTAATTTAAGAGACGTGCATATTGGGGTGATTAATTATCACATATCAGCTAGAGATTTTCCTGGTGTCTAAGAATCAAAGGCTACATCTAACTGGCCTAGCAACATTTGTAATCAATGTTCCTAGCAACACCAATCAAAAATATAAAAAAAAAAATTATATTCTTACCAAACTAATTACATCTGTGAATATATATGTAGTTTAGTGGGTTCTTATATGTAATAGTAGATGCAAAAGGATATATACTATCTTAACATTATCAGTGATTTACCTAGATATGATTAATGAATAATCTAAACACATTATGTTTTTTCTGTACGAACAGAAACCCCCTAAAAAGTCATTTTTTTTTCATTTTTGTATAGTAATATGATGCTCGTTGTAAAGGAATAAAGCGCGCTCGTTAATTTGGTGTATTTTTTTTAAATGTCGTATATAAAAGTTACTAACGTTTAAAAATTGTGGGGAGAGATAAGGAAAAGATAAAGATAAAAATATTAATTAAGATATTTGAAATTTTAAAATAATCGAAAATAATTATCTTTATTTAAACTATAATAAAAAAAAGAATTTTGAAGGAATATCAAGCGGTGTGAGGCCTCACCTATTGCATGTGTCACACCCCTTTTCATTTATTAGATATATAGATTAGTCATGAGTGATTTGATTTTCATAACATGAGCCACTTAATTTGTATATTTTGCATACTTATATTTAAAAAAAAAGGAAATTGGATTTAAATACTTTAAATTATTGCTTGTTAACTGATATCACTCCAACTATCATATTGACTACAAATACTACCAACTTTACACTTGTTTGTCATGTTACCCCTAAACTAACCAAACACTAACTCCGTTAGTCTTTTTTATGACGTGACATTTATTGCTTATGTGGCATTTATTGCCTGCGTGGCATGCTGACGTGACATTCTTTCTTACAAGGCACACTAGCATGGCATGCTGACGTGGAAAATTTTTCCAGCATGCCACGTAGGAAAAATGCTACATCATCAAAAAAGTAAAGAGTTAATGGCCAAATTCGTCCCTGAGGTTTGGCCAGTTTTACTACATCAATCCAAAATCGAAACTTTTTACATCTGGGTCCTTCAGTTTTACATTTTGTTGTCAAATTTGTCCATGACACTAACCCTAGTTAAATTTTCTTGTTAAGTTGAGGGGTATTTATGTCTTTTTACTTACCTATTTATAATTTAATATTTTTTAATGAGTTGGACCCACCTCCCCTCCTTCCAAGCTCTGTCTCTCTTTTCTAAAACAATCGTCACCACCACCACCCATCCCACTCACTACCACCACCACCATATCACCTCCATTAGTGAACACCTCCACAACAACCATCAAACACCTACCACCATCGTCTCTCCTCCACCACTGTAACACCCCAACCGATGGCGGAATCATCGAGGTGCCACGTAGTGACGATTGTTCAAAAGCTCATGGTACTAAAATGTAAATATTATTGAATAATCCAAAATTGTCTTACATGGAAATGGAAAATACAAAATCTTAAATGAAATGTAAATAATGAAATAACTGATTAAAATAATGCACTAAGTATCTCTTGTTAAAGCACTAGATCAAACTGCACCTGAAACATGTACAAAATAGATTTGGTCAACATATGAAATGTTGGTGAGCATTCCTAGATTTGATATATATATAGTAGGTTAAAATGTTATACAATTCAAGTGCAAGCTACAGTGCAAATATGTAAACCATGTATGAAACAAATGAGCGAAATCAACCCTGTGACTGTATAATGTACTGTATGAACTGTAGTGTACTCAACCAATAAATGGATGATAACTTAACACTGGCCACGGATTCTCCGATGAAAAAGGGGGAGAATCAATCTAGGCGGGTTGTCAATCCAAATAGCGCTATCCAATGTTAAGGTCGGCTTGTACCATGTTAATGATTTCACTAAGTACAAATGTAATCCACATGTATTGTCTAAGCATAAAGCACGTTGTAAGCAATGCACATAGTACTAGAATTGTATTGTAAAAATGTAAACTTGTATTTGAAATTGTAATAGTGTACATGTAACACCCCAAAAATGTATAAAAGCAAAAAGGGGTAGGAATACTCACTGTTTACGTAATAGCTTGTAATTGAACTGGACAACGAAATATGCGTTGGAAATATTCCAAAAAATCAACCTAAAGAATTTAATAATGTGTAAGGAATAACTCTAGGATACATGGAATTCTAGGGTTTCGAATTGGGGATAAACGTTTATTTGATTAATAAATAAATTGTTTATTAAAATATAAGAAATTTAATAAATAAATAAATAAAAGTCTTTTTGTAAAATTTTAAGTTAAACATTGTCACAACATAAGATTTTAAGTATGAAAATAATTTTTATAAAATTATTTTCTTGAAAATAGAATATTTAATCTAATTATTTCAAATTGTCAAAATATGACTTTAATATCTAAAAATATTAAAATCAAAGAATTTCTGCATTAAAAATTTTATTTATGTTCCAAATGTATAGAAATAATTTATGTAAAATTTTGGTACAAAAATATTGTAAAATGAATTTATTATGATTTATTTATGATTAAAACTAACAAAAATTAATTAAAAATATAAAATAAACGGTTTTTCTGAAATAAAAATATTTTCTGGAATGTTTAAGAATACACAAGTTTAGGATAATTTTTGTGAGATTTAATAAAATCGTTTAGATATTTTTATAGAATTTAATAAATATAAATGAATAAACTTGTATAATTAATAATATATATTAAATAAATTATTTTTGAAAAACTAAAATTTGGATGATGAACTTTATCAGTGGAATAACATAAAATAAATTTTGTAGAATTTATAAATCACATTTGGTATTTTAAATCTATTTTAAAAGGTTAAATGTAAAGATAAATGGATTTTAAAAAAAAAAGAAAGAAATGTGTTGTTTATGGGACTCGAACCTGGCCTCAAGGCCGGTTCAATCCCTTCCACAACTCGTGCCTTACCAACTGATCTGTGTGATTAGTTGGTGATAATCTTTGTTTCAAAATAATCTATACGCTAACCGAATCATGTGTTCTTCCCCAATTCTATACCAAGAACCCTAGATTTTCCAATCAGTTATAAAACGTGATTATAACTGAATTAACCACAGGGCTTTTGGAGTATAAGGGCCGATTAACAAAACCTATACGGGAATTAGTACTTACAATGTATGTTTCGTGATAATTACCAAGTCAACAGAAAAGTCAAACTTGGCACAAAACTTCGATTGAGGGTTTGATAACAGAATTAGGAGGTTGTGAGAGTATTGTTGGCGAGTTGTGAATGTCTAAGCATGTCCAATTTATAGTGTAATGGTCGGATTGTACGTATGGCAAGTTTTGACCATGTATGAATGTATGCGCGTGATTATGCTTGTTTCAAGGATGTAATTGATGTTAATGTTTGTGAATTGGACGCGTTAATGATGTGAAATTGTTAGGTGATGTTAATTAGTCAAAGGTTTCCATGATTTCAGCTTGCATGATGACTGTTGTTTCCTTCTTTTTTCTTGTGTCTGGATCGCGTAACAGTAGCAGAGACAAGGGAAGGAGATGCATTAGTTAATAAGGGGTTAAATATAATTTAGGCTGGATGAAAATCAATTGAAGGGTGTGGCCAGGTGGTAGACGCGTGTGTGTGTGAATGAGGTGGTCCGGGTTCGAACCTTGCGGGAAACACCTTTTTTTTTATAACAGATAAGAGGGGTGATGGCTTATTGGACTGGGCTTTGTCTGAGTGGGCTTGGGGTCTGGGCCGGACAACTGGGCTCAGAAGAAGGCAACGAGATGGAGTGGGCTGGAACACAAAATCTGATTTGTGTTTTATGTTGTAGTATCTATTTTTTTTAAACAAAACTGAATTATAATTATTATTATTATTAAATATATATATATATATATATAAAAAGAAAAAGTGACGGATGTCACAGCATCCCCTACTTTTAGAAACTTCGTCCCGAAGTTATTAGAAACATAGGGTTATGGATGCTTGGGTAAAAATTAAGATAACTGTGGTTTGGAAAGTTCGAATGATTTGGATATGAGGTTTGATTGGGTTAGGTTCGTCTCGAATAGTAAAGAGAATAAGAATCTAGTAAATCAATAAATTTCAAGTTTTAGGAATCCTAAGATATATGTACGTGTTGATTGTCTACAGAAAGACTAAATAGACTACCAAATAGCCAGAGTTTGTTCCTGGTCCGACTTCCAATCTCACTTTCAATGCATCATTAGTGTTTGTATACAGGGTGTACCGCAGCTAACCCACCACACCTTTGATACCTTGAAAACGTACTGGACGCCTACCAAAAACTCTAATAGAATTTCACACTACCCTAACGCACCTGTAAATTCATGATTACGTTCCGGACGGAATCATCAATTTACCTTACATTAGGGTTTTGTGTCCTTCTATGACCCCACCGATTGTTGAGCAGGTTCGATAGCCTCCACCAGCCGTGGAGTAGGTTGTAGGGCCTCTCCCGACTGTTTGAAAAGGCATAGCGACCTCTACCAATCGTTGAGTATGTTCGATAGCCTCCACCAGTCGTGGAGCAGGTTGTAGGGCCTCTCCCGACTGTTGAAAAAGGCATGATGACCTCTATTAAGTGCAACAATTATTATTCACATAGATTGCAAATTGATAGCATGTTTATGCAAGCAAGCAAGCTTGTAAGTACTACAACCATTAAGTGTAAGTGTTATCATGAATAATTAAATGTTTACGAGTATCATGAATAATTAGATGTTCAATGAATAGTCAAGTTAAAGGAAAAATCAAGTTTCATATAATAAGCAATGATGTTTTCTTAGAAAAGCTCTGTAAGATCAAGTCTAAACGTTTCAAATAAATGTAAGTGTACGATTAAAATAAACGTAACCAATATGATAGATTACCAATTTGTGTTCGTACATAATAGTATGCAAGGAAATCTCTAGATGTTATATGCCTATGAGTATGTCATAATTGGGTACAAAATGATAATAAGATCAAGAAAATGAAAACACGAGTATCATGAATAATTAAATGTCCAGTGAATAGTCAAATTAAGGGAAAATCAAGTTTCACAAACAATGATGTTTTGGAAAAAAAAATTCATGTAGAATCAAGTATCAGGTTTTTAGTAGTTTGATTATCATGGGTAACTAGCTCACGTATGAGAAAGGTGAAGGATATGAATTTAGTTCTTGAGAGGATGATGAAAAATCTTTAAGCAGAATCAAGGTTGTGAGAGATTGTGAATGTGTAGATAGTTGATAAAGAGTTTATTTTATAGTAAGGAGATTATGTAGCAGTGTAAATTTTTTTTTGGGGTTTGGATCAAAGGTTATAATCAAGTGTATAAGAAAACATGATTGTGGTATATGCCAAAAAAATTTGAACAAGTTGAAAATGTGTGAGTGTTGATGGAGAATCTAGAGACTAGATATTATTCCAAAAATAAATATTTTCAAAATTGGTTTTGTACATAAGGCAAGAGTTGTTAAATAGTACAAGCTAAGTAGGCTTTGTAATAGTTTAAAACATTATATAGAAAATCGTTTGTTACGTCAATAAATAATCAATTGAATTTAAGTTCGAGGAAAATATGTACTTTGTAAAGTTACTAGGTAATACAACAAGTTTTAGAAATCTTTAGTTGTGCTAAAGTATGAGGTTATAGTTTTTTAAAATAAATAACATGTGGAGAAAACAAATAATATGATTTGGGTAGGGTGTTGAATATTTAAAAGTGGCTAAGGGGGTAAGGTGAAGTGTGATTGTGAAATCCATAGATGGTTATGAAAGTATGAACTTGTAAGCAATATATGAAAATCGTGAAATACAAAATATTGTATATGAACCGAGAGAGTATTATTGAAAAAGCTTGCATAGAATGCTTGGAGTGCCCTTGTCTAGCTGTAAAGCCCAACAAGAACGTTGACTTTTCAAAGGAGTTTGAACCCAATGGTGATCAAAGAAGACATGCTTTAGCCTATAAGTGGACACTCACTCCAGGAATCCCCAGGTAAGCATAACAGGTCCGTAAATGGATTTATGCGCTATGCTTGCCTATGCCAGAAAACCCAGTGTACAGGCGTCCACCCTTCCAGATTGCACGTGTCCTTATCACACTCATTAAAGTTCAACAACTTCGAAGGAGTAACAATAAGAGTAGATATTATATCTAAGAGTGTCTTCATAAAAGGTACTGTTCCCGTTCCATGATGATGTAAACTTTCCACTCTCTGTAGGACTCCATCTCTATGCACCATGATGAAAGATAAGAAGATAGAGAGAGAGAGAAGAAGGGAAAGATAGAAGGAGGAAAGTAGGGAGAAATGAGGAGTAGGTAATTCAGGAAATATTATGCATGCAAGTTGTAGTTCGGTTATAGTCTAGGCCTTTTTATCTAATAACCTAGTTCCCTATAACCATGGCTCTGATACCAATCTGTAACACCCCAACCGATGGCGGAATCATCGAGGTGCCACGTAGTGACGATTGTTCAAAAGCTCATGGTACTAAAATGTAAATATTATTGAATAATCCAAAATTGTCTTACATGGAAATGGAAAATACAAAATCTTAAATGAAATGTAAATAATGAAATAACTGATTAAAATAATGCACTAAGTATCTCTTGTTAAAGCACTAGATCAAACTGCACCTGAAACATGTACAAAATAGATTTGGTCAACATATGAAATGTTGGTGAGCATTCCTAGATTTGATATATATATAGTAGGTTAAAATGTTATACAATTCAAGTGCAAGCTACAGTGCAAATATGTAAACCATGTATGAAACAAATGAGCGAAATCAACCCTGTGACTGTATAATGTACTGTATGAACTGTAGTGTACTCAACCAATAAATGGATGATAACTTAACACTGGCCACGGATTCTCCGATGAAAAAGGGGGAGAATCAATCTAGGCGGGTTGTCAATCCAAATAGCGCTATCCAATGTTAAGGTCGGCTTGTACCATGTTAATGATTTCACTAAGTACAAAAGTAATCCACATGTATTGTCTAAGCATAAAGCACGTTGTAAGCAATGCACATAGTACTAGAATTGTATTGTAAAAATGTAAACTTGTATTTGAAATTGTAATAGTGTACATGTAACACCCCAAAAATGTATAAAAGCAAAAAGGGGTAGGAATACTCACTGTTTACGTAATAGCTTGTAATTGAACTGGACAACGAAATATGCGTTGGAAAATATTCCAAAAAATCAACCTAAAGAATTTAATAATGTGTAAGGAATAACTCTAGGATACATGGAATTCTAGGGTTTCGAATTGGGGATAAACGTTTATTTGATTAATAAATAAATTGTTTATTAAAATATAAGAAATTTAATAAATAAATAAATAAAAGTCTTTTTGTAAAATTTTAAGTTAAACATTGTCACAACATAAGATTTTAAGTATGAAAATAATTTTTATAAAATTATTTTCTTGAAAATAGAATATTTAATCTAATTATTTCAAATTGTCAAAATATGACTTTAATATCTAAAAATATTAAAATCAAAGAATTTCTGCATTAAAAATTTTATTTCTGTTCCAAATGTATAGAAATAATTTATGTAAAATTTTGGTACAAAAATATTGTAAAATGAATTTATTATGATTTATTTATGATTAAAACTAACAAAAATTAATTAAAAATATAAAATAAACGGTTTTTCTGAAATAAAAATATTTTCTGGAATGTTTAAGAATACACAAGTTTAGGATAATTTTTGTGAGATTTAATAAAATCGTTTAGATATTTTTATAGAATTTAATAAATATAAATGAATAAACTTGTATAATTAATAATATATATTAAATAAATTATTTTTGAAAAACTAAAATTTGGATGATGAACTTTATCAGTGGAATAACATAAAATAAATTTTGTAGAATTTATAAATCACATTTGGTATTTTAAATCTATTTTAAAAGGTTAAATGTAAAGATAAATGGATTTTAAAAAAAAAGAAAGAAATGTGTTGTTTATGGGACTCGAACCTGGCCTCAAGGCCGGTTCAATCCCTTCCACAACTCGTGCCTTACCAACTGATCTGTGTGATTAGTTGGTGATAATCTCTGTTTCAAAATAATCTTATACGCTAACCGAATCATGTGTTCTTCCCAATTCTATACCAAGAACCCTAGATTTTCCAATCAGTTATAAAACGTGATTATAACTGAATTAACCACAGGGCTTTTGGAGTATAAGGGCCGATTAGCAAAACCTATACGAGAATTAGTACTTACAATGTATGTTTCGTGATAATTACCAAGTCAACAGAAAAGTCAAACTTGGCACAAAACTTCGATTGAGGGTTTGATAACAGAATTAGGAGGTTGTGAGAGTATTGTTGGCGAGTTGTGAATGTCTAAGCATGTCCAATTTATAGTGTAATGGTCGGATTGTACGTATGGCAAGTTTTGACCATGTATGAATGTATATGCGCGTGATTATGCTTGTTTCAAGGATGTAATTGATGTTAATGTTTGTGAATTGGACGCGTTAATGATGTGAAATTGTTAGGTGATGTTAATTAGTCAAAGGTTTCCATGATTTCAGCTTGCATGATGACTGTTGTTTCCTTCTTTTTTCTTGTGTCTGGATCGCGTAACAGTAGCAGAGACAAGGGAAGGAGATGCATCAGTTAATAAGGGGTTAAATATAATTTAGGCTGGATGAAAATCAATTGAAGGGTGTGGCCCAGGTGGTAGACGCGTGTGTGTGTGAATGAGGTGGTCCGGGTTCGAACCTTGCGGGAAACACCTTTTTTTTTATAACAGATAAGAGGGGTGATGGCTTATTGGACTGGGCTTTGTCTGAGTGGGCTTGGGGTCTGGGCCGGACAACTGGGCTCAGAAGAGGGCAACGAGATGGAGTGGGCTGGAACACAAAATCTGATTTGTGTTTTATGTTGTAGTATCTATTTTTTTTTTAAACAAAACTGAATTATAATTATTATTATTATTAAATATATATATATATATATAAAAGAAAAAGTGACGGATGTCACAACCACCTTCTCACCTCCACCACTGTCTAATCTCCTTTTGGAGCTAACTACCGTCACTAAAAACATCACAGATTTGAATTTGTCAAAGATCTACACATCCTCATTTCTTTCTTTCTTTCTATCAATCCCAACCAGTACCTCAAAAATCCATCTCCACTTCTGCAACCCATCATAACCACCATCACCATCCACCCACCACCATCTCCACTTCTGCAACCCCGTCATAACCACCATCACCATCTCCACTTCTGGAACCATAATAGCCTATGAATTCGCTCATAATCTGTAACAGATTCGAAAGTAATACATGGATTAGGATGTTAGGGTTTGTAATAGGATTTAGGGATTTCATTTGATTGTTCGTCTTTCTTCAATATTTGAACCCATCGACGCCTTCATCCTTTAATCGCGTTCATGGTGGTGGGTTTATGGAGGCGGTGTGTAGGTGACGGTGGAGGTCAGGAGGGGAACAGGTTGGGCTTTAAGGGTTTTTTTTTTCTAAATTTTATTGCAGGTTGGAGATCTGCAGCGGTGGTGGTTGTGTTAGACGCTGGTGGAAGTGGTGTTTTTCAAGTGGCGGTGGTAGTCGTGGTTGTGTTGGGTGCCGATGGTAGTGGTGGTTGTGGTTGTGGCGGTGGTTATGTTAGGTGGTGGGTGGGGGTGTTAGCTGCTTATGGTAGTGGTTGATGTGTTGGAGATACATAAATTTAGAGTGTGTGCAGGGGAGAAGAAGGTGGGTAGGTTTAGAGGTAGAAGAAGGTGAGGAGGTGGGTCTCACTTATTAAAAAATATTAAAAAATAAATGGGTAGGCAAAAAGACATAAATACCGCTCAAATTAACGAGATAATTTAACTAGGGTTAGTGTCAGGGACGAATTTGGCAACAAAATGTAAAACTGAAGGACCCATATGTAAAAGTTTCGATTTTGAACTGATATAGCAAAACTGCCCAAACCTCATGGATGATTTTGGGTTATAACTAATATATGGAGGTTATGCCTTGAGTCAGGTGGCTTTCATGTAAATCGAAGGATTATGAATGAAAGATTCAAATCTGACCTGGTACCCATAGATGATATCACAAGTTTGAATGCATATATCCTCCCATAGTGAGTAAAGTTGAAATTGATAGTAACAAAATTACCATTAAAATAGAAAAAAACATATATCAATAAGAAGCGTACTATATACGAAAACCTGCCAAGTAAATGATGACATTCAGAAGCGTACTATATACTAAAATGCGCCACATAAATGATGGCACTCAAAAGGTTAAGTTGGGAACTAGGAAAATTCTACAGAAGCCAAGGATCTTCAAAATAAATCGAGTCCCATCAAGGAGAAAAATCAAGAATAATGGAGTATGTATAACATTCCTTATAAATAGATATCTAGTAAATGATTTTTTTTTTTTAAATAGATCATTGTAACATTGCTCATTTTGAGGCGTGGAAACTTAATTTTTGTAACTGTCTATGAACAGAATATTTGATATTCGAGGGGGCACACTATACACACCTTTACTTTCTAATCCGACACCGTTTCAGATGGCCGTTTGCAACAAACGGCCATTTCACACTTAGGGCTTACGTCATAGCCCCCTACCTTTGAACGTACAGTTGTTTTAAGTATTTGTTGAATGACCGTATGAAAGTTAGGGCTTACGTCATAAGCCCCATAACTTTGGAAGGCCCTGTGAGGATTCGTCAAACTGCCGTTTGAGGTGTGGAAATAGCAAGACCCTATTTAAAGGGAGAATATTCGCCAGACCCAAAACAAACAACCCAAACAAAAAAAAATGTATAAAATACACATAATCTCTTTATGTTTAAACATTATAACTCCATGAAGGGTGTATCACCCTTTTACCATAACTTGATGTTAATCGCCCATAGTTAAAAGGGGCTATCAATATAGAACACACAACAAAAGAAATCACACACATTAAAGAAAGCATTGAAATAGCTCTTAGTTTGAAGGTTGAACATCCTCGCTGCTTCCTGATCCATCAACGCTGGAGGACATGCGAGCATCTGATGCTGAACATTTAGAAAGCAAGACATCAGTTGAGAAACAAAAAGAACTTTCGAATAAAAATAGTTACATTGACATAAAAGTGGCGAAGTAAATTCTTTGCATCGGTCATTTCTATTGCAGCTGTAATGATTTTGCTTCCGATAATCATGCTACAAACCTCTCAATCATGAGTTTAATTGAGTCCCCTTTTCTTTAACTGGTGAGAAAATAAGTGACATTTCAATCCCATTGAGTAACCTTTATATATATGGCTAAAGCTCATCCTAGAAAAGACATTTACCTTAAACAGCTACAAAAGGTTGCACTTATAATTCTCGTCATACCAAAACAGTATATCCATTAATTTTACTTTAAAATAGAAAAGAGAAGTAACTAGATATGTTTTAACTAAAATTAAAGGTCAGCGGTTGTCGCACGAATTTTCAGCAAACTAATTGCATATTTGGTAAATTTTTAGGTTGACAGCCTTGTTTTCAGATTCTTCAACCCTCAATGCATAAATAATTAATACATTCCAAATGAAACAAAACCATTATTAAAGTATGATAATTATAATTCTTTTGAAGTGAAACATTTTAGGAGGTTGTAAACACTTCAGCATGTATTGGGCGCGACTTTAAATTGCATGACATGTATATCATTAATTCTTTGTAAGTAAGTTTTCATTATGCATTGGGAGATTTTAATCTTACATGTTATGTCCACCATGGGACTTGAATCCTCACTACTTAGGGAAGGACACATTTTTCCAACACAATGGTACCACTAGGCCAGAGCCCTATGGTTTCAGTTTTAGTAATATGACCTTTTAAGCAATAAATTATATTCTATTGACTCGTTTTGACGTAAGTTGGTTGATCCCGCCCTAGTCTCTACTCAACCTTTATAAAATACTTGTGCTAAGTGAAAAATATGGTCTGCGATAAGGACACTGGATGTTTGCTGAGCTGATAATTTGTGCTCAAAATATATCATTAATATAAAATTTGAATCAAAGACACTTAGTCATGAGTTAAAGGTAATGGAAAGCTTACAATAGATGAAGACAGTATTGCTGAAGGAGGAAGCTCAGCTTGCGAACATTAGTGGCGGGGTGGATCATATTTGCCTCCAACATTCTCATCTCCTGGTCCAGTCTCTGGTTGCTTATTTTCTGTGTTCAGTTTGGTCACCTTCTTAGCCCTAGCCTCGTCATGTACCTGCTGCCTTGATCTCTTCTGTGACACCTTCAATCAAAGCATGTAATTACTCAAAAAAACAGTTTTGTTGTCATATGTCTGATGATGAAATGTTTTCTTTCTATATCTAGAAATCTGGTTGTATTCGCTACTATTAAATGTGATTTTCCACATTTATTTTCTAAATTTCATGCAGATACAACAACTGTAACAAGTAATTCCATAAATAGCCATGCTATTGATAGACCCCGGCTCCACGGCAAGCAAACTATAAATATATAATTAGACAGCTACCAAATAGAAAAAGTAGTGAAAGAGTAACTTTGAAGAATAGAGACAGATCTCATGGAACAAAACATAAATGTGGGAAGACAATCACAAGCAAAGTCCCCCTAACGTGTAGAAAAATCTACACCCCTAAAAATAAAGCTAAGATACATATGTTCCCACTCCTAAAACCCTTTAACGTTAATCCTACGTCTCCATGAACTCCTATGTTTCATGCAAGTATAGTACCATAATTTTATGTCACACCCATTTAGTGTATAAGAAAGTTCAAATTTAAAAACATTAAGATACTACTAATAATAAAAATTTCAATCATAAGTGAATAAATCAGTATAAGCTTATAAATGAGTAGATTTATAATCAGCGAAGATAGAATAAGAAGCCACGGGATTGAAAAATCAGTTTAATGCAGAGATTTTGTTGAAAGGTGAAATGCTTTGTCACACTGAATTCATGCGCTTGCTTTGCTTGCAGGAGTTAAAATGCACATCAATCGACATTCATGATGCAAGATTTGTCCGGGGTAGCTTTTACAGGTCCCTCATTCACTATAAATGGAAAAGAAGAAGAGATTACTTCTTTTCACAGTAGCATTGTGATCAAATATATAAGGAAGAAGTTCCTTCTTAAACCTGTACTATCTCAAAATCTATGCATTGCAATCTAATATCCACTTAATCTATTAACTCCCTATTTTTTCCTGCTCAAAATATTTTTTCTGACTCTCTCTGTATGTTCCATCATTTTGACATTAATTAATCAGGATTCACATGCTTAATTTGTTACATAACTAATGTGTTTACCATTGTCGAAAGTTAGAACAGGTTATTTACATCTATTAGGTTGAGTGCAGAATTTATAGTGCATACACATTCATTTTAGGACACACTGGCATCCATCCTTCTCTGGGAGTAGTACCAAATCAAGATGTCGACGTGTGAGATACAGATACCTTTGCAACATAGATGATTTCGTACATCTTACAAGCACTCTCAAGTAAACCAATATAGAGGAAAAGTATCCTTAATAACACAAGAAAGATCATATATATTATAACCATGTGCTAGTGAGCTTGTGTTAATTAATCAAGAAACTGAACTTTCCTTTATAAAGTGATCCATTATTTTTTTAACTCACCCTTAGATACATTGCACAATGTTATAAAGGAATGATTAACAGGAATATGGTGGAATGTACATAGATTATGTGGTCATGTACATACCTGAGGTAAATCTGTAATGAATGAGGCATTGGGAGAGTTCTCAAGCAAGTAGTTTCTGACTTGAGTGGGTACTGTAACTATATAGTCCCTTTGCTTCTGGGACACCATAGTTATCTTCAAATCCTTCAAGTTATCGAACGGGCAAGGTTCATGTGATAGTTGCTCCAGGCATAATGAGAGAGTCTTGGTGCATAATATACAAAAAAAATAAACAGAAATAAGAAAATAAAAACTTTTGAGCACTGTCCTAGATATACAAAAAGCATAAGATACAATAACCACATGAAAACAATATTCTAGACTAATTAATGGGTTGGTTGCTCATAGGAATACACAAGAGCAAATGCTGCAGTAAAATACTGCAGACCACAATAGCTTACAATGACCATGACCAAATCATGCTAGCTAACCAAGTGTCATTTAACATCATATAGATTTATGATCAATAAGGTTAGTTATTCAGCACTTAGATATCTGCATCATCACTGGTTTTATAATAACTAATCTTTGTAAATTAGTCTTACAACAAAAAAAGATGACAGCTTAGGATAATATTTTAGAAAGCATGCAATATCAATTTTAAAATTCCATTATGATTCCTAAAAGTAAAGGGTGTAAGATTTTTGACTAAAAAAAGTGATAATTTGGGGAGATCAATTTGTAAAAGTTGTGCATGGCTTTAAAAAGAAGCTTTTTATTTTACATTATAATCCTTATTATTTGATCACCTGCCTATATCCAATAAATATCTCAAATTATATTAATAATCTTAGTTCAATGAGCAATCAAGTTACTCAAAGCCAAAATACCCTCCTTTTGGGATAAGCTAGAAGAAAATCATATTCCTTACTTTGTTCGAACAGTTAAACATTTATATTATGGACTTTTTCTTTATCCCAAACACAATAAAACTAGTTCAACTTTTAGGCGACATATTTAAGAGAATAATAGTAAGGATAAATACCTCAATGATATCCATATTAATAACCAGATATTTGGTGGTGCGGAGTTTGTGAAACAAACTGAGCAGTAGCGGAAAAAATCTCTTCTGTTCATAATGCGGCATTGACAAGGAAAGATTCACTGTCTCAAGAGAATCAAAACCTCTGTGGACAACTGCAGAGATTCATATTTGAATGGAAATCGATTGATAGTACACTTGACATTCGCAGTAAGATTCTCAAGTTTAGGGGCGACAATATTGACAACATCTGGATATGCGGTGGCCTCCATAATTGTGAGATTAGAGAGCTCTGGAGCACAAATATTGAAAATCTTTAAGCCATACATGCAACACTTATGTAAAGTGAGGTCCTTAGGTTTACACATTTGGAAAAAAAGTCAAGGCTCTCATCTCCTTTATCACCAAAATGCATACTACTCAAACACACAGTTTCCAAAGCTGGAAAGTTCCAATCTACTTTTGGTATGCAGCTAGCCTTGTGTAGATAAAAAGACTGATCACTAGTTGCAAGGCTGAGATGTTTGAGGGTATTCGAACTGAAAAGACATTCAGGGAACTGATGGAATTTCCTCGCGAGCCATGTCATATTCAGTTCCCTCACAGTATGCAGACATATATTGTTTACAATGCTTTTAACAACAAAAGGGGTGGATGCTCTTGTGATTGTGAGCTGAACCTTAGAAACTTCTACATGATTGTTTCGGTGAGATAGTGCATCCTTCACAAATTTGGCAAACAAAGATGGTGTACGAAATGCGCAACTATTTAAGTTTAGACGGGGAATTGATGTCCAAATATGCTCCCATTGATGAGACAGTGCGCTAGTCCGAACAGCATATTTCATATCAAGGAAAGAGAGAATGTGATGAATAACATCATCTGGCAAAGTGCTTATTCTATCTGCATTTTCTTCTTCTTTTTCTCCTTCTTCTTCAATGATACTTGTTCTATCACGTACTGAATCCATCGCTCATGTGATATGTATAATCTGCAACCGTTCGAAACAGCTAGAGTAAAAAAAGTATGCTTTCAATCTGGCTTTGCATTTCAATCACCTGAAGTGTTATAATGTATATCAGTAAAATTATTTGATGTAATAATAATATCTACAACTTTTATCAAAATTCGTAAAGGGAAATTATGTAGTAATGTCACTCTATATATAGTAGCAGGATTAAAATGTTTTGAGGAAAAGGAATGGATCTATAAACCACACTAATTTACAAGACAACACTCCATTTATGTATCATGAGCAAATGAACCATGTATTAACTTTTCATGTCCACATGAAAGGTTTTAAAAATCTCGAAACTACTAGAAAAATTACGCTAATTTAACCTCTAATTTACGACGTTGCATGTTATTAAGATCGATCCATAAGCTAAACATTTAAACAGTGGATTATCAATTAACACCACAGAAGATTATAATGAACATGGCTACACATTTTTTACTTAAGTTGATAGAGATATGCAGCAAACTGAAACAACAAAGTACATCAAATAGGTGATTCAAATTTAAGATTTTTAGGAGAAAAAAAGATCATGGGTACTAGTTAAAACGACGAAAACTACTATGATGATCAATGTTTGTTGATTAAGGAAATGAACGTGTTCACGTTTGTTTGTGTTCATACATTAATTTAGGTCACGTACACAAACAATCGTTTATGAACAGAAGCCTGAAGGCAATGATTTGCAAATGTTGTGAGCGCTAAATTATTAAAAGGTATGCAATATACAATATACTAATATTTATTAAATATTTTATTAGTAGGAAATTTAAAATCTTTAAATAAAATAAAAAAAATTAAAACCCTATTGAGCTATCAAACACGAAGAACACAAATGGACATAAGGAAACATGTTACCAAACGTTTATGAGCATAAACTAAACGAAGACAGCTTCTATTCATATTAATTAATTCATTTAACTAAACGAACATAATTTCTTGTTCGTGTTCATTCACGAATGAACACAACCGAACTTCCTGCCGAATAGCTCACGAACTGTTTGCTTAATTGCTGGACGTTTGGTTCATTTTCAGCGCTAATCATGAGTAAATGAACCACATTTTAAACCTTTACGTCCCCATGAATGGTTTAATAAATCCGGAATCTCCTTACCAAAAAAAATTAACCTCTAAGTTACAAAGTTGCATGCTACTAAGATCGATCCATAAACTCAACATTAAAACAGTAGATTATAAAATAAACCCACAGATAATTACAATGAACGTGACTATACATTTTTTTCACTCAAAGTTGATGTGAAACTAGGGTTTAAATTTAAGAATTTTATGAAAAGAGAAGATCGATCACAAGTACTTTTAAAACAAAGAAAACTACTACGATGATGGATGAGCCATTGCAGAAAAAATGGTTTTACCTTGCGGAATCGTGATTCGCTGGAGAAGGTCTATAAAGGGGGATAGGTTTCCAATGTCGTATAAACTTTGCCAATTTTTCTTATAGAATTTCTAAATGACACATGTCAATTGTCAAGGCTCAAAATATGACGTATTTCATCAATGTTATTGTTAAGTCCTTTTGGTTTTATTTGTACAAGTTAAGTCACTCAAGTTTCAATGATGATTCCATGTGAATATCCCTAGCCAATCCATGCTTTTACATCTTCCCTTGGGAGAATCTTGGGAATTCTATTTTGATATGTTAATTAAGATATTAACAATAATAAATTAATAATTATAAGATTTTTGTTCACGTATAGGTTGCGTTTGGTACGCAGGAATGAGAGGCGGAATGAAATGAAGCATTACGATGGAATGAAAAAAAAGTGTTTGGTTGGTCAATGTAATGGAATCATCCATTACATCCTCCATTCCATTCCCTCTAAAATCCCCCATATTCATTCCATCCTACCTTCTTGTTTTTTTTTCCATTCTATTCCCTCTGTCACCTTTCATCACCACTGACCACCACCACCGCCCACCTCTACCACTACCACCCATCGCCACCACCAACGACCACCGCCACCGACCACCGCCATCGCCACCCACCACTGACCGTCGCCACCCACCGACCACCGGCGCCACTCTCTGTCACCGACCATCGCCACCACCGACCATCGCCACCACCGACCACCACCTCCACCAACGACCACCGCCACCCACCACCAACTGCCACCTCCACCTCCACCACCAAGCACCGACAGCCACCATTGACACTCTCCGTCACCGACTATTGCCACCCACCAACCACCACCGCCACCGCCACCCGCTGCCGCCACCACTCACTGTCGCCGTCACTCACTGTCGCGACCCACCGCCACCGACCACCACCACCGACCACCACCACCATCACCGCTACTATCACCACAAGACGTCGCTACCCAGAATCACCGACCACCACCACCACCCATCGTCGTCACCGCCACTGACAACCACCACCACCGTCGTCGGCGCTTCCGCCACCACCAACCGCTGCCACCCACCGACCACCACTACCTCTGCCACCATCAACCACCGTCACCGGCACCCGCTGCCAACAGTCATCGCCACCACTCACCACCGCCGATTTTATTCCTTTGTCTTTTCGTCCATACCAAACAATACAAAGTAATGATTCATTCCATTTTTACGTGTAACCAAACAAGACCATGGGATGGTAATCATCCATTTCATTCCCTTGTCCATTCCATTACCTTCTCTATTCCATTCCCTCATCCATTCAATTACCCCATACCAAACAGACCCACAGTTTTAAATTACTATTAGGAATGGACGACGGAATTGAATTGACGAGGTAGTAGAATGGATCATTATCATTTCATGTATTGTTTGGTTGCCATGTGAGAATGAAATAAATCATCATTTTGTATTGTTTGGTAGGAAGGAAAAGACGAGAGAATAAAATCGATAGTGAGTAACGGTGGTGATATGTGGAGGCGGCGACAATGATGTGGTGTACGGCTGCAGCGGTGGTCAGTGATGACAGTAGTGGTGGCGGTGGGTGGTGGTGTCGGATCGGTGGCGATTGGTGGCGGCTGCAGTGATAGGTGGTGGTTGTGATGGGTAGCGGCGGCAACGGTAGTGGGTGAGGTAGTGGACATGATCATTACCCTTCCATGTATTCTTTGGTTGTCATGTGGGAATGAAATAAATCATTACTTTGTGTTGTTTGGTAGGAAGGAAAGTACGAGAGAATAGAATTGGTGGTGAGTAACGGTGATGATATGTGGAGGTGGTGGCGGCGGTGGTGTGTAGCGACAGCGGTGGTTAGTGACGACAGTGGTGGTGACGGAGGTGGTAATTGGTGGCGGCTGCGGTGATAGGTGGTGGTGGTGGTGTTGGGCAGTGGCATCGGTAGTGGGCAGCGGAGGCAGTGGTGGGTGGCGGAGGCGGTGGTTAGTGGCAGCGATAGTGGGTGGCGACGGAAGCGGTGACGAGGGGCGGCGACGTTGACAGGTATTAGGAGAAGTGGTTGGTGGTGATGACGGTGGTCGTGGGTGGCGTTGACAATGGTAGTGGGTGGCGATGGAAACGGTTGTAGTGGCGGTGGTGATGATAGTGGTGGTATGTGGTGTAACATCACAAAATTTGTCCCCAAATTTTTATACTTAAAGCCCTCATTATATATATATTTTATCCTTAATTTTATACAATTATGCCTAACACACAACCTATATATATATATATATATATATATATATATTGATATGTATATATAATAATAATAATAATAACAACAAAATTAATTAGACTAGTAACCAAACCCAACAACTCAACATAACCCAACCCAAAACCTCTTGTCTTTCTTTCGGGCCCATCATCCTAGCCCAAAACCCCTAAGCCCAATAACTGACCAGCCCACTAGTCCCTCCCCTCATCCCCTTTCTAATAAAAAAAATGGCTTCTGCCGGGACTCGAACCCGGGCAGAGAGCCGGCCAGCTAACCCCCACGCGCCAAACACCATCTGGGCTACACTTTCATTTGATTCAAACCCAACTTGTATTATATAAAACACCACTTAAATCCGGCCCTCCTCCTTCCTTTCCTGTTCGCTGCAGACGCGTGAATTAGCACTCCAATTGGAAACCATTGACACAATTAATGGCAGAGTTGACTGAGAGCAATTATAGCACTATCATTGAACGCGTACAACGCGATATTAGGATCAAATTGAATATAATTATAACCATTCATAACCTTCCATAACCCAATAAATTGAATTCATATTTATAGACCATGAATAAGCAATTCAACTCGCACACAGAGGAAGAGACGTGCGACTAAGAGAACCCCATCATCCTTGCTCATTTTCGAATTCGTTACAAAGCATAATCAGCATTTTTCTCCTTCGTGGGCATCGGCCCTTCAATCCACGAATTACCCAACCTTCGGTATGTGTTAGGATTAATTTTTATGCTCTTATTGCTCGGTTTTCAGTAGGGAATAAATGCCCCATAGTTGTTTTGATTACCATAATCATTTAATGGGTTAATTGACCGGTTTAGGATTCTAGGGTTCATAGGAATTTGGGGGCGATTCTAAACCTGATTTTTAAAAATTCTGAGTTGGCTTTAATATCAAACAAAGTAGCAGCTCAGTTGGTTAAACCGTGGGAGTTTGGACCTGAAGGTCTGATGTTCGAATCCCATAAGCAGCATTATTTTTTTAACCCTTTATTTTTATATTTAACCTTCTAATCTTTTAAAATAGTTTTAAAATATCGAAAGAGGGTTATAAATTCTACAAAAATTATTTTATGATGTTTTAATAGAAGAGTTTATCTTACATTTTTTAGTTTTTCAAAAATCTTTTATTTATTATATATAATAAATATTACAAGTTTATTCAATTATAATTATAAAATTCTATAAAAATATCAAAACGATTTTATAAAATTCCACAAAAATTATTCTGAGTTTATAAAACAATAAACATTCCAGAAATGATTTTTATTTCTGAAAAATCATTTATTTAATATTTTTAAACGATTTTTGTTAATTTAATCATAAATAAATCATAATAAATTCATTTTTCATTATTTTTACATCAAAATTTCACATAAATTATGATTTATCATTTAGATCAGAAATATAAATTTTTTGATTCGAAATTTATAATATTTAATATTTTAAATATTAAGTCTATATTTTGTCAAATAAGTATTTATATATAAATATTCATTAATTAAGAAAATAATTTCATAAAAATTATTTTTACATTTATTACATTATAACTCAACTATTTTTAATTAATTTTGATCAGAAAACATTTTCATTAATTATTTCTTTATTTATTTAAATTATTCAAATTTAATCATAAATCAATTAATTATCCCCAAATCGGGAACCCTAGCACATTTTAGACTAGAAAACTTAGAATTATTAAGTTTTCCTCAACATTTATTTATTATCTTGAAATAGGGTGATAATTGGATACACAAGCCACATTTACTTATATAACAAGGGTCATCATTCTAACGCTAAGGTGAGTTTACATAGCCCCTTTTTACTATTGTACATTTTTGGGGTGAAACATGTTTAAACATTTTTTTTATACAATAGCAATTACTCATTCCATTATGTTGAAACTTGTGGATTCATTTTGACTGTAACAAAAAGACACAGTACAATTATTAACATTGATCAAGCCGACTGTTTAGATAATTGCGCTATAGGTCTGACAAACCCATCCCCCCGCATAAATTCAGGGATGATCGATAACAGTAACAACATTAGACTAACTTGCGAGTTAGGCCTCAGTCGACACAAGGTTTGATTGTACAAAGACGCATTGTTACATGTCGGTATCATACTTTATCATCATACAACTGTGAATGTTGTACAAACTATTGTTATCAAATATTATTCAAAAACCTATGTATTCTCACCAACTTTTGTTGACCCAAAATATTTTCAAACTTAACATGTTTCAGGTTCTACTTGCTTGAAGATTTGAGTTAATGCTTGAAGATGTGTGCATAGTATTATTCATTTTGATGTACGAATTCTTGTAGAACAATTGTATGTAATTTATTTAAATCATTTAATGAAATTTATTATTCACCATGAGCTACTGAACAATCATCACTACGTGACATCCCGATGTTTCCGTCATCGGTTGGGGTGTTACATGTGGTGTTGTTTATGAATGATGAAAAAAGGAATGAGATGAAAATAGGGGGTGAATGAAATGATTTAGAGGGAATGGAGTGACCTATGTAATGGGTGATTTCATTTCATTAACTAACCAAACACACTATTTTTCATTCCCTAGTAAGAGTTAATTACCAAAACCGTCCCTGTAGTTTGGGCCAATATGCCAGTCCAGCCCAAAATTCAAAAAATTGCTTGAACAGTCCATTGATTTTGACGAAATAGGCCAAAACAGTCCATTTCGTTAACTGGGTTAACTCAACCTCGTTAACTTAGGGGTAAAATCGTCGAGTCACCTCTAAAAAATAAACCCCATCCCTACCCCACCCCACCCCACCCCACCTCCATTTATCCCTTGTGTCATCATCTTCAAACCCTAATTTTCACAAAACACACACATCTGCACGTTTAGAGGGAGAAAGAGTGGGTTAGAGAGAGAAAGAGAGGAGATATGATGGTGATCGGTGATGGTGACTATTTAAACAGGACGATCAGGAGGAGGGGTAACAGTCGGGTAAATGATAATATTGGAGGTCGATTTCTAATTGTTCAGTTGAATTGGTAGTCACAAATGATAATATTGGTTTTTTTAGTGAAGGACGTGATGGGTTTTGGGAGTTTGTTGCTGCCGGTGGTTGTTTCCGGTGATCGGAGAGGTAACTGAGAGAAATTTACGGTGAACGCCATTCTTTTTTTTGGGTGTTTCTTCAAATTTATTTTTTTGGTCTTTCGATCAAGGTAACAGTCGGGTTCCCCTTTTTCCTATTTTGTTTTACCTAAATATGAGGATGGTGACCCGTGATGGTGACTGCTGGTAGTGGGGCCGGGTGGTATGTGTGGTGGATAGCGGTGGTTAATAGCGTCAATGGATGGTGATGGTGACTGATGAGGACAGTGATTACAGAGGTAGGGTCGGTAAAGGTTGATTATGAAGGTAATGGATGACTGGCGGTTGATGGTAGTGATTATAGATGGAGATGGTGGTCACGATCGTGATTGAAGATGATTAGTGGGATTGGACTGGAAATTGTTTGATTGATTCAGTTTCATTTGTTAAATTGGGATTGGGCTGGAAATTGAATAGCGGATTTTGGGTTGTCGAGGTTAAAACATGATTAATCCAATGTTTTTTAGGTATAAGTTTCGGGGGTGGAAGGTGTAGATGGGTGGTGGGTGGTGGTGGTGAAAGGTGGAGATGGGAGGTGGGGGGGGGGGGTGAGGGGGTGGGACCCACTTAAATCTGTGTTGGTGAGATGGGGAAGAAGACAATAATTTTAACAAAAATGGACAATTTTATCCCTGACTTAACGATGTGGAGTTAACCCGTTAACAAAATGGATTGTTTTGGCCTATTTCGTCAAAATCAAAGGACTATTCAAGCAATTTTTTAAATTTTTGGCTGGACTGGCATATTGGTTCAAACCACAGGGACGGTTTTAGAAATTAACTCCCCTAGTAATTAATGGTCCATTCAATCCCGCATCTCATTCCAGCATGCCAAATGCTACTTAAAGTAATATACAATTAACAACAATATACCTAATTTGATTTAAAACAATTTACACGGGGATGGTATATGGTTTGGTCCAAGCTGCATATTTAATTTAATCTTTATGTTTTATGGATTTGGTCCCCAGCTTGGATCATAATAGATGTATAAGCAAAGATGCAAGGTAAATAGAAAGCTTACATCACTCTGGGATTGGTTCTAGAGGAAGTTAGACAAAAAGAAATGTGACTATTTATGATAGTGATTTTTGAGTGTAACCTCCTAGAATGCCTTATATTCCCTAGCCTAGCTATTTTCAATTCTCGCTGCCTAGCATCAATATGGGTTAAGAAGAGAAATTTTAACATTCTGTACTGAAAAAAGACTTCACCTCCACATTTACCTAAAGGTTCACCATTAGTAGACCTCCATTCATTTGTAGGATTATGTTCGCACTTTATTTTGAAACTCCAACCTTGAACAATGACAATTTTCTTCGGCAAACATATCACATGTTGTTTGAAACAAATGATTTAAGTCTTTAGTGCTAACTTAAACTATTAATTAAGTCGTGTTCGAAAACAAAACTAGGTTATACACATTGTAGATTTTGGTCATGCAAACATGACTAGTAGCACCCATGTTAATTGTTAACCCACTGCGAATCCTCATAGATGGAATCATCAATGTATACCTCTTGCATCATATCCATGACATAAGATATTATGGAGATCTCTTCCACCATATTTACTATTATAGCATAACCAACTTGGCCACAATCGTAACAAGCTTTTTTGAACAACGAAAACTCTTTTGTCACAACTTCTTCCCTTGGACTCATGTCCTCTTCCTTTTCTTTTTGCTTCACCACCCTTTGCTATATCCTTGAAAAGTTAGTGTATTCCATAACATTTGGCTCTGCAAAATTATGCATAAGGCTTCCCTTTTGGCAAGCCTATTGCCCTTTTCCATATGAAGACAACCCATATCCTCATAGGTTTTGCATTTGTGATTCAATAACTCCCATAACTAGCCGCGATATTTTGTAAATGTTATACAACATATCCTCATAGTCGTTCAACACATAGTTGAGCACCACATCATAATGCTTCCATGCATACAAGGGGCTCATCATTTGGACTAATGGTCTCCCCTTAAACCAGTGGCGGATCTAGGCCACAAAATCAGCAGTAACGTTTTTTATTTTTTCAGTTTAGTAGCAACGTTTTCCAAATTTCGTAAAAAAACCAAATTTTCCACTAATTCTCCACTACGCACACGAAGTTGAGCCGCAACGTCCGCGACCCCTCCTAAAGCCTTGTGTCCGCCCCTGCCTTAAACATTTTAGTAAACTGAATTTGTCATCAATCCCATAAGGTTCAAGGTGGTTGTGTATAATTACATCTTTTGTATCCATTGCTTGAAATGCAACCAAACTTGGTTTGCAACTATATTGGCGACAATTTGATTACTCACTAAGGATAACTCAATCGACATCGCTTATGTTGTATTGTTTTCTAATTTTTCCTATAATGTTTGAACTTTCTCAACCAATATTTAGTAGACAATTTATCAAAAAAAAAAAAAAAAATCTTAAAATAATCTCCTTTGAATCAATGCATACTTTTCCAAAAAGTTATGAAAGAATATGTTTTATGAGATGGATGTTCCTATATTTAGAAAACAAAATTACAATATAAATAGAAAACAAATACTATTGAAAGGACCTTGGTCACGTGTTTTATATTGTTTTCTAATTTTCCTACATGTTTTTGGCTTCCAAACATATTTTTGTTCTATTTTTCCTATGTGAAAAAATTAGGAAAATCATGAAACACTGAAAGGTAGTAACAACGTTTTCCGGTGACAGTTTCCGCTAAAAACAAGATTAGTTGAAAACCCGACAAAGGTGTTACATATGTAACACAATTACACAATTAACGACCTTAGAACTTAATTAGTTGAATTTATATTTCATTAATTGAAGAAAATATAAATTATAATAACATTTATATAAATTTTAGAAAATTATCAATAATATTATTAATTTCATTTTTATTTTGATAAAACCTTCATTATTATCTCCGAGTAACATTAAATTGAGTTTTATCATAGAACTAATTATCCTAATTGAAAATAAGTTAATTAAATATCAAAATTACACGAAGGGGTCTTCTCATAAAGAGCGTTTTACAATTCAAACTAAATATCAAACTAGTTATCTATTTGAGTTTTTGAAAAGAAAGGAGAAAGTACTTTTGAAGCTCTTTGTCTAGGTTTGGAAGTTAAATTCAGTCTTTACCATAATATAAGAAACTCGTGTAATGCATAAGCCCCTTTAATGATATGGACGACTTTCTTGTGGTAATCAATGTAAATGAGCAAGTAGGGGGTGACAACTAAACAGGTAGGGTATTATTAACACGGGGTTGGGTCGTCATTTATAGCTTTGGTTCCAAAGGTTAGTGATCTGGTTGGTCTAGGTGAGTATCGACCAATTAATCTTATAGGGGTGGTGAGTAAGGTTATCTCGAAGGTTCTTGCTAATATATTGAAGACGGTGATGGATTCCATTACCTTTGAGACGCAATCGGCTTTTATCTCTGGAAGGTACATTCTTGACTGTTCAATGATTATTAGTGAAATCTTATCTTGGGCGAAACGTAGGGAGAAAGAATTGTTTATGTTCAAAATATACTTTGAGAAAGCTTATGATAACGTTCATTAGGAGTTTTTAGTATCTATAATACGGCAAATGAACTTTCCTCAAGTGTGGTGTAGATGGATATATGGTGTGCTTTCTTCGGCGTCTTCGTCCGTTTTAGTTAATGGTTCCCCAACATTCGAGTTCAACTGCAGTAAAGGTATTCGGCAAGGAGATCTCATTTTGCCATTTTTATTTATTATTATCATGGAAGCCTTCTCTAGCATTATTAGGAAGGCTTATGATATTTGTTCGTTTGACGGTGAACGACTTCCTAACGGAGGTCCTATTATTTCCCAATTGTTATATGCCGACGATGCGATGGTGATGGGTGAATGGTCAACTTTTAATTTTAAAGTTCTAAGGAGGATCTTGCGGGTATTTCATTTATGTTCGAGTTTGAGGATAAATATCCAAAAATCGACTCTATTTGGTGTTGGGAAGGTCGTAGAGGATGTTCGGGCTCAAGCAGTAATGTTGGGTTGTAGGTCAGGAGAGACTCCGTTAAAGTATTTGGTATCCAAGTGGGTGCGAACATGAGTCGTATAAACAGTTGGGATCCGGTCATGCAAGTATTCAAATACCGGTTGTCGACTTGGAAGGCTCGATTATTATATATGTGGGGAAGGGTGGTCCTTATTAAATCAGTTTTAGAAAGTTTACCGACCTATTATTTCTCTTTATACAAAGCTCCAGTGGCCATGATAAATACGCTTGAAGGTATAATTAAAAGATTTTTATGGGTGGGAATGATGAAATTGGTAAAATTTATTGGGTAGCTTGAGATAAGGTGTCGAAAGCGAAGAGTGAAGGAGGATTGGGTCTAAACAAGCTTGTCGATTGTAACAATGTGCTTCTATTGAAATGGTTATGGAGGTACAAGAATGAAGAAGGGGCGCTTTGGAAGAAGGTTATTGAAGCCATCCATGTTTCGAATAGGAGGTGGAATGAATTTCCTCGGAATAGGTAAGTGACGGGTACTTGGAGTAAGCTCGTGAACGTGGGTTATTCGTTAAAGGTGCAGGAAGTGAGATTTGTCAACATGATTCGTGGTATAGTTGGTGACGGTACGAGAATAAAATTTTGGTTGAATCCGTGGATAAAATGTGAACCATTGAAAGATTTATTCCCGAATATATTTCGTCTAGAGACAAACAAATGGTGTAAAGTTTCTGGAAGAATTGGTGCTGATTCGGAGGTTGGTATGATCCATTGGGAATGGAAAAGGTACCCGAGTTCTAATATAGAGATGACCGAAGCTGTGGAGTGCCATAGAGTTGTTTCGGAGACTCGGTTAACGGATAGGAAAGATACTTGGATTTGGAATAAAGGGGTGAACAATCCATATTTGGTGAAAGAAACGAGAATGTGGATCAGCAGCGAATAGTTGAGGGACGATGTTTTTACCTTCAAATGTTGTAAATGGTAAATGCAACGTTTTCATGTGGAGGGCAAATTTGGACAGGATCCCGACTATGCATGCGCTTAAACGGCGAAATGTGAATGTTGGTGATGGGTTTTGCACGTTTTGTGGTGAGGTAGAGGAAACTACAGAACATATATTCACGGCCTGTCGTTTGACAAATGGGGTGTGGAATGGTATTTCGGCTTGGGTGAACATTCCTCCGGTCTTTGCTTTTTCGATTAAGGACATCCACTAATTAATTGATTATTCGGAGGTGTCTAGTAAGAAGAAGGAAGTGTTATATAGCATCCTCATCTTGACGTGTTGGCGGATTTAGAAAGCTAGGAATGAAAAGATCTTCTCAAAGATAGACGCGAATGTGGCAAAAATAGTAACCGATGTTAAATCCTTGGGATTTCTTTGGTTTAGAAGTAGGTGGAAGGAGGGTGGGTTGGATTGGAAAGATTGGTGTAAATTTGCTATGACTTGATGTATTGTTGTTTGTGTGGTTATCTCTAGCTTGGAGATAACCCGTTTTGTCGGTTAATGAAGTTCACTTTTCAAAAAAAAAAAAAAAAAAAAAAAAACCCCTAAACAGGTAGGGAGAATTACTGCAACTGCATGAATAAATGAGCAAGTATGTTAACTACACGATATGGGTGAAACTGTTTTAACAATAGATTTCGCTTTTTATGATTGGATTTACTATTTAGTTAACAAGTCATTATTTAGAATCCTGAAAATCACACTCCAAAAGCTAATCTAGCAATATCGCATTAAATTAGAGTAATCACATATATGATTTTGCATGTTCTTCTTCACCCTTTGTTGATGCTCCTTAATTTCCCAACTTCTTGTTGTTAAAGGAATCCTTATAAACAATGTAACACCACAAAAAGGCTATTATGTAAGGGTTAGTGTGAAAATAGTGAAGTGATACGGTCTAGAGCGTTGTTTTCATTAAATCCAAGAACTTTCTTCCGCAATCGCATACAACAGTGACTGGCCCGTCACCAATTCCACCAAAAAAATTTTGAACGGCAAATTTTATTACACCTTAATTCCACCTCATCTTGCATTTGCAAGGATTTGAACCCACACCCTTATATTTATAAGAGGGACACCATACCACTAGACCAAGAGGTAATGGGTAATTCCACCAAATATTTTGGGATTTTTACACTGTTAGGACTTTAATATTCATTGTTTCTATATTCAATAGAAAAATGCAATAACTACCATGTTTATGTTTAATTACGGTATTTGTGCTTTGTAGCAAAACCTAAACAAAATGATTGCAAAATTTATTTTTAGACCATGTGTAATGGTTCAAGCCCCTTAGGGGCATTTATTGCCATGTGGACGCCACATAAGCAGGATCATTTAACCCATCCAGTTTTTACAATCTAACCAACCAATTTTTGCTTAAACAATAATGTCCCGCTAACAAGGCACATGTTCTCAAAATGCTAACATCCTATGGTTGCAAATGGTTACACTCTAATCAACACAACATACAACCAAAGCAAGACAACACATCAATTAGAAGTCTTGATAAACTAACATTAAAATCTGGGAAAACAAACATTTATTTCAATTGTCAACCCATAAACATTCGGGAAGATTGCAAACGAAAAGTATAAATGCATGATAGCATGGTTAAAACCACACATGGAAGCTTTTTGAAGGCTGAACCACAATGTCTCTTCTGTCAACACGACTCTTGAGGATATGGTAATCTGCCATTACCAAGTTAGAAAACAATCAGAAAAAACGACTAATTTAATGCAATCCGAAAACTGAACTTTGCAAGAGTTACGAAGGATATGTACAATGAGTTTGATTCTTTGGATCAAGTATTGACCTATCAATCACTAGGACTAAGCTTATAAAGTTGTATCTTTGGTGAAAAACCATATCGTAGAGTTGCACACACAGCTCCCTGCTTTCCCATTATCTAGATGTAACTTGGTTTTTATCGTGAAATGAATTTATCATTCGTGTCACTCTTTTTCCATACAAACTAAAAAAATAACCATTGTTCATTCCGCTCAAAAATTAACATATAGGAAAATTATTTACATGTTCTAGTGAATTAAATTTATTGTCAACATGTACATCACGTGCACATTCATTAATTTGTAAACGATCTAGCATCTAGAGTTTTCTTCATTAATTTCAAGATGTCCTTGCAACAAGGATGGTTTCCTACTTCTTTCATGCTCTTAAGTGACCCAATATGTTAGACAAGTATCCTTAAAAACACAAGAAATGTCATATGATACATCTTAGTGCTAATGTGCTTATGTTAATCAAAGAAATTGACCCTCTTGACCTAAACAAATCCAGTCAAGTATACTAGCTAGACCGAGATATGGCCCATTGTTTTTAATTTCACTACCACATACATTGCAAGAAGTCGCAAACAAACGACGACTAACAAATTAAAATAGTGTGGCAAATACGTATATCATCTGGTCATGTAATTAATATACCTGAGGTTAATCCACCATGATTGTGGCACTTGGAGAGTTCTCAAGCAAGTAGTTTCTAACTTGAGGGGGTATTTTAGTTATGTGATCCTTAAGATTCTGGACCTTCGTATTGATCTTCAAACACTTCAAGTTATCGAAAGGGCAATGTTCATGTGAAAGCTTATCCGACCATATTGAGAGAGCCTTGGTGCACAATATGTACAAACATATACACAGAAATAAAATAAATTAGGATTTTTTTCTAAATCAATGCATATCCAGATTTTGTCAAAATTGACACATGTATGCCGATTAAATCAATATAATAAAATTTGGGGAAAGATTAGTATGAAAAAGGTTGTGCATCAGTTTGAAAAAAAAAAAAAAAAAAAAAAAAAGGTTTTTTAACATTGTGTTCATTAATATCCTTTTTATTTAATACCTCTATAAGTAATACATCGATCAATCTCAAGTTATATAAATAATATTAGTATACTAAAATAGTACAACTTGTAAAGGTTTTACAAATTTAGCCGTTAAGTTAATCTAAGCCAAAAACACCTCAGTCAATACTCTCTTTTTGGGAGGAACTAAGGAAATAATATTCCTTACTTTAGCTTAACATTAAATCATGTACTTTGTCAGTAATGTATCCCCAACAATATAAAGTTAGTTCAAGTCTTAGGAAAAATTTAAAAGAATAAAGCAAGGATAAATAGCAATAAGCATGAAAATTGGTATTTGTGTACCTGGATGATATCCAAGTTAACAACCAGAAATTTGGTGTTGTGGAGTTTGGGGAATAAATTAAGTAACAGCGGAACAAAAGTCGGCTGTTTGTATTCAGGCACTGACAAGGAAAGATCCACTTTCTCAAGAGAATCAAAAGCCTCTGTGGAGACCTGCAGACAATCAAATTTTGATGGATCTTGATTGCTAGTAGCCATGATAGATGCAGTAAGATTCTTAAGTTGAGGCGCAACCACATTGAATACATCTGGATATGTGATTGCATCCGTAATTGTCAGATCAGAAAGTTCTGGAGCACAAATATTGAAAATCTTTAAGCCCTTCATGCAACACTTATGTAAAGTGAGGTCCCTTAGGTTCACGCACTTGGAAAAAAGGTCGAGGCTCTCATCACCGTCATCACCTAAATGCATACCACTCAAACACACAGTTTCTAAAGCTGGAAAGTTCCAAGGTGCCGGTAGATGGCGATTGCTCTTTAATCCATAGCAAGAGTGCTCATTGGTTGCAAGGGTGAGATGTTTGAGAGTAGGAGAACTGAAAAGACATGTTGGGAACCAACGGCATCCCCTAATGAACGATGTGATATTCAGTTCGCTAGCATTATGCAGATACGCATAGCCTACAATCATTTGTACAACTAATGGGGAGGCTCCTCCTGGGAATATGACCTGAACCTTAGAAACATCTACATCATTGCTTCGATGAGATAGTGCATGTTGCACAAATTTCGCAAACAAAGGTATTGTACAAAACGTGCCACTATTGAAGTTAAGATCACGAGTTTTTTTCCATTTATGCTCCCATTTCGGAGACAATGTGCTAGTCCGAATAGCCTCTTTCACGTCAAGGAAAGAAAGAATGCAATGGATAATATCGTCCGGCAAATTGCTTATTCTATCTTCTTTTTCTTCTCCTTCTTCAATGATACATGTTCTATCATGTACCAAATCCATCTGCCATATGATGTGTATTGGGGTCAGAAATTTATACTTTCAATCTGGTTTTACATTTCAATAAGCTGAAATTTTTTAATGTATATCAATAATATTATAATGCAATAACAATAATTAAATCTTATTGAAAAGATAATAATATCTCTATAATAATTAGCAGGATAAAGATATTTTAAGAAAAAAGAAAGGATCAAAAAAACACACTAACAACACCATTAATTATTATTTTTAGAACAATCCATTCTTACATGAAATTTAGATACATCTATAAACCATACATATGTAACTTGATCAGGAAATTGTAAGGATTATCAGATTTAATTCACTTAACCGCAGAAGATTAAAAATTAACATGACTACAAGTTTTTAGCTCAAAGTTGATGGAAATTAGGGTTTAAATTTAAGATTAATAAGATCACTATATATTATCTATAAGCAATTGTAGAAATAACAGTTTTACCTTGAAGAATCGTGATTAGCGGTGGAGGATATATAAAGGGGCGAGATAGACGGATCAGTTAACCTTTGCCATCTTTCTTGTACTTGTAATAATGTTTTCGATATGACACCTATTTGAGGCAAAAAGGACTTTTTGTTAAAAGGACTTATTAACTTATGACTTTTTAAAAAGGAGTTTTTAGAAAAGTGTTTGGATTAGCTTATGTGATGGGGAAAAACAATAAGTTGATAAGTTAGTTTGTAAAAAAATGTTTGGTTTAACTTATTTAGGTAAAATGACAAAAAAGGGTATAAGGAGGGAAGGTGTAAGGATATAATAAGGGCATGTAGGTAAATAACCATGAAATAAGTTATAAGGAGGTTCAAAAAGTCACTCCTCCCTTACTTTTCCAAAACAACTTATTATAGGCAAATAAAAAGTTAAAACAAAAAGTCCTTTTCCTTTTGCCAAACACTTTTTGCAACTTATTAACTTTTTGGAAAAGTTATAAGTTATAAGGAGGTGGAAATAAGGAGAGCCAAACATGCTCTCAAAGTCGAACATACTTCAGGAATGTTATTTGAAGCCCTTTAAGTTTTATTGTACACGTTAACTCCACTCAAGTTTTAGTGATTATTTAAAATACTATTGAAGTTGGCCATCAAAAACCGTTTTTGGTTTAAAATCAACCGTTAGATCAAGATCTAGAGCGATCCCAGCCGTTTAAATTAGACAGTTTTTCTGTTTAGTGACGGTTACTCAATAATCGTTTCCTCCATTTTATGTAACCGTCCTTAATTCGAATTTAATAATTGTTCCCACTAATTTTTTAATTCAAGTTTTTTCATATTTGCCTATAAATAAAAGGTATAGATGCATTATTCTCCTTTGTTCACAAAAATTCTGTTGTCCAATTCTCACTTTCTGTACTATGCCAACAGCCTCAATCGTAGATTAGTGGTAAATTCTAGCCACCAACGAGTTCCATGTTACCATCGTTTAGCATTGATGCATCTTTAGCAGGTATTGGATTGTGTCTTCAGTTTTTATTTTGTGTTGAATTGACAATTTTGGATTGAGTTTAATCAGTTTCGTTAAGTGTTTCATAATATTATAGGATTTTATATGTTGAGTTAACGTCTTGTTTTTTCTACTCCAGTTTCATACTCAAAGTTGGCACCCCCATGCTTTGGTCATTCATCCTTTTAGGAACCTAAATCGAATCCCTCAAAACATTTATGGTTCATCAGCAACGACACCGCTGAT
Source organism: Ambrosia x helenae (assembly GCA_030844895.1). NCBI lineage: Eukaryota > Viridiplantae > Streptophyta > Magnoliopsida > Asterales > Asteraceae > Ambrosia > Ambrosia x helenae. The sequence goes on along the minus strand of CM061234.1, from coordinate 38,852,744 downwards.
TTGGTGGCATTTTGGATATGATTACACCTTTCATATGTGCAGATTGTTAAACAGTTTGTGGGTTTAAATTTTGATTGTGATCGTGTTTGAAAGTTTTTTATTGCATCAGGTTAGGTATCCTCAATCATCTTCGTTGCCTACACTTCACAATATCCTTGCATCGTCACTGAGAAGAATATCGAAATAAGCTTAGGTATCCTCAATCATCTTTTAACTCTTCGTTGCTCACTTTCCTACTAGAATTACAAATTAAATGTTCATCTTCAATCCATCAGTTTTGCTTTTTTTTTTCTTTGTTGCATTAATTCACGTTTCCATAGTAGTTTCTATTTCAAAACTTTTATGTGCTTTTGGGAAACTGATGGAAATATATTGTTTATGGTAATTTTAATTTTATTTTATCCATTAGGTTGCATTATTTTGCTTCTCACATTTATTATCCATTAGGTTTCATTTACTGATGAAGTAGTCAAACAACTGCTGGTAAAGTGGTAAACCACTGATGAGGTAACTGCTGGTGTAGCCATTGGCGTAGCTCTTAAGGGGCGGGGAGCCCCCCCCCCCCCGAATTTTCGCTCAAAAGTTCTGATTATATAGTATTCGTATAGAAATTTTTTGCTATATACGGTTTCGACCCCCCAAAACTAGTGATCCCCCGTGACTTCCGACCCCCTGAAGCTTCGGGTCAAGCTTCGCCATGAAGCAAACATCTAATGAAGCAAACCTCTGATAACAACAACTGCTGAAGTTATTGGAGGTGGTTTTGAGGAAAGTTGCACAAGAAAGGCTAATGGATCATCATCAATAACGGATAATTCACAGAATTTGAAAACCCGTTCAAATGGCTAATTACATGATAGAATCAATATTTGGTAATTAATTATTTTATAACTATCCTTGTATCTCTCTTGAGAATGTTTTCATTCCTTGTAAATACTTGGCCTATAAATGCCATATACGTCAGTATGAATAAAATGTAATCCTGGCGTATTTGGCATTTATATGCCAAGTATTTACAATGAATTGAAATATTCACGAGATAGTGTAACACCCCAACCGATGGCGGAAACATCGAGGTGTCACGTAGTGACGATTGTTCAATAGCTCATGGACTAAAAGTGTAAATATTAATACATTGATTAAATAGTTTATTACATTAAATGAAATACAACGATACAATGATTCTAAAGCATCAAGTCTAACTAAAATACAATAAAGTCAAAGCTTAATTATAAATCCAAAAGCTTAAAAGAAGCGTCTCAAAATTACCTGAAACATGTACGAAAATAGTATATGTCAATACAAAAATGTATTGGTGAGCATACCCTGTTTGAATAAATATAGTAGGAAAAAGTGTTTAGCAATTCATGTGCGGTACCATTTGCAATTATGTAATAAGTAATATCCGTTCAAAACCAAACCTGAGAATAATGACTAACACATGACTAACCAACTGAATAATGAATTAACAAGACAATGACCAAGATTCTCTCAACAGAGTCTCAAGGGGGTATACCATAGTACTATTCATTGAAAAGCTAGGCCGCCCAGCGGTTAATGATTTTGACAAGTCATAGACACACCAATTATCATAAAGCAAACACACATGAGAATTGCATTAAGTATAAGAAATTGAAACTTGATTAATATATAAGTACATGAGTCACCCCAAAGTAGTAAAACGGTAAAAAGGGGAAAGATATACTCACATGTAAGCGAAAAACAAGAGCAAGCATATAGCAACCATGTAGCAAAGTCTGAAGATGTATATGTGCATCGCGCTACCCATGTCCTAAAGTATACATTATCACTTTAAGATGCATGTTGGTTACGTATCCTATTCACCCAACTAAACTGATCATGATTTACTAGTTATGTTTCCAAATGTTTTAACTCAACGACTGTTGAAATATAGTGTAAAACTTCTTGAAAATATATATTTATATGGAATATGTATATATATATATACACGATTGTATGGTAAAATGTCATAACACAAACTTATACTCTTGTATGTGAATCATGTTTGGGGTTTATTTATTTATTTAACAACTAATAATATTTATTTTAACCCGAGTCATAACTCGCATAAAAGACCAAGGTTTCTTCGTTTTCTTTAACTTTTAAAATCATGGTTTACATATAAAAGTTTATAGAAAATGAAGAACTTATTTTTATAAATTTGACCTTGCATGAATAAATAAAACAATTAATCCATATGCCAAGACTTTTGTAGTTTGTCTAAAATCATGTATAATGTTTATATATATACCAAAAAAAAATGGATAAGTGTAGTGAACCAATATTTAGTTCCTGTGAAAAATTAACATCGTGTGTATGTATATATATTTTGACATCAAAAGTAATTATTATTGTGTGTACATATATGTTTGAAAAAATCATAGATGAAAGATTAGTCTTTATGTATTGTTATAACAAAACATTTACTATATAAATGTGTCGGGTGACAAAGATTCGTTGTAGAAAAATGTATATAAAATATAAACAAAAGTATAAATGAAAACCATACCAAAATCTAGTAGGAAACAAAGGTTTAAGACTTGATACTTGAGGGCTTTGAGCTTGAATTTGTTGAACATAAAACTTGAACTAGAAATTGTGAGAGAGACAGGTTCGGTTAAATCGTGATTGTATATAGATAGGCGATGAGGTGCAAGGGTTAAAAAAATGAAGGTTTGTAGTGTTTGTGTGGAAACTTGCAAGACTTGGAAAAAGAAAAGTTGTCTTCTATTACTATAATGAATGACATTTATAAACAAAATTAAAGGAAATGAATAACATTAACACTCCTAATTGGAAGTTACTAAGAAAAATAATAATATGATGGTTCCATTCAAATTCCTAATAAAACAACAATCAATCTAAGAAATTAATTTAGAATTTTAAATTTGTCCCTTTTGTTTAAAGATAGCTAACATTTTAGGCCAGGCGATTTATTTTGACTTAAAAATAATAACCCAAAGTTTTAATGAAATTAGTTTCATTTAGTGAATAGAAAGAATTAATAAAATATGTTTGCTAAACATCGATCGATTATACAACCAATTAAGATTGTTCATTCCATATTATACAATCAAAATATATACATTATATATATATATATATATATATATGAAAACGAGTCTTCGGATCAAACAAAAGAGTAAAAAAATAAATGAAGTGTGACGATTAAATAATGACTTTTGCTATTAAATAAATAATTCGATTTATAAGGTCTCAAAGTGCAAAATAAAAAAATTTAAGGACTAAAATTGAATATATAAAATAAAATTGATGGTGACGGATGTCACAGTCTCCCCTACTTTAGAAAATTTCGTTTCGAAATTCATTTCAAGTGGGGGTTTCTATGAAACAAAGATATTGTAATAAGGCAAATAGGTTTTAAGAAATGTATCATTCATGATTTGACAAAGTTTAAAGTAGTGGTTGGTTATGGTGGCTCGTCGGGGAAGTAATGCCGCAACCACCCCTCGTAGATTTGTTCGATTGGGTCAGAGGTTGTCGTGAATATGGAAAGGATGACCGACAAAAATACGTGATTTTGGTTGGCGTTGACTCCAGTTTGAAGTTAGAAGGTTTGGCAATGTGGTTATGGTTATAAGCAAAATGGCTTGATCAATATCAATTAATAGATTTTAATGGTTTTGATGATGCAATATGTTTCACTTGTGGGTTGGACGTTACAACAACAAAATAAATAAATAAATAAATAAATATGATAAATAAATGATCATACTACAAGATTTGATCTTATGTTTCATATGCATTGCACTAAATGCAATTATGGTTTTGTTGTTTCATGAATTCAAAATTTATTATTTTTTAAGAGAATTGATATAATAATATTATTATTAGTAAAAGTCGGTATGGGACACTAATGATGAACCATTTAAGAATCCAACAAGATAATTGGGATTTGTTACTGCAAGGCTTTGAATATTCGGGTATTATAATTATATCCAAACATTACGTTAAATACGGTTTATGCTATTTTCTTTTTTTGGTTTATTGTCACCATAGGTCCCTAAAGTTATAACTAAATATTGGAAAAAAATGTTGGTTGTCACAGTCTCCCCTACTTTAGAAAGGTTTCTGACCAAACTTTATTAAGGTCATGCAACAAAATTTCGACTAACATAGAGTGTAAAAGTATATAAAGTTTAAGGTTTTCTGTAGCGGTGGTCAACAAGGAAGGCTCCAACATAACTAATTGAAGCTTATGTAAAATGTTCTTATCGAAAATGCTAGCTATTAGTCAATGATCTAACGAAGTGGTAATTATAAAGTAATAGGTAGGTTCTTGGTTAGACTCCCAGTCCGCTCCCATAGTATCGTTTATGCTTATATATAGGGTGTACCGCAGCTGACCCACCACACTCCTGATACTTTGGACCCGTACTGATTGTCCACCAACCGCCTAAATAGAATTACACACCACCCTTACGTAGCTGTAAACCCATGATTGCGTTCCGGACCGTAATCATCGATTTACCTTACACTAGGGTGTTATGCTTTTCCATAACCCTATCCTATGTAATATTAGAAACAAATGTGTGCAATCAGGATATGCTAAGTAATTGATACTGCAATGAAACAATGACATGGTTAGAGGTCATTCCCTTTTGGGTTTACCCTTTAACCGTAATGAGAGTAACAGGTAAGTAATAGACATGGTTAGAGGTTCTTCCCTTTCGGGTTCACCTTTAACTGGTAATCTTCTGTTCACATCGTTGGGCTCTAGACACCTATATTGATAAACTCCGAGATTTACACTGTTCCCCTCGGATTAAAGAAATACTCTAACCCAAGTCGTACGTAGGCACTGGCTTAGATCCCATACGAGTTATCAACTAGTATGTTCGTTGGCCATGACAATGAACAAAATAATGTAAAGTATAGCAGGGTTTTGCTCAAAACAGGAAAGAAAACATGCATACCAAATATGCGTTCATGTAAGTATATAAGTATAGCATAAAATTTCGATTGAAAGGATAGTATAATATAAATCGAGTAAATTGCACAGTTGCGCAAAATGAAAGTAAACGAGTTCAACTCTTGCAAACAAGCAGTGTAAAAAAAATCACAAATAACGTGTTAGAGATAACTATGGTGCCAGAATAAGATAATGAAATTTACGGCAAGTGAGAGTGCACGGAATAGGTGTAGTATAGCCTACTGACACGCGAGTTAAAATTTAGTAACTTTACATATATGCATTATACGATAAAAGACATTTAGCAACATTCTGATAAGAGAATATGTTCATTGTTTAAACCAAAAGTTTTGCAACTGAAAGAGTACAAGTGTTAAAAGATAAATTTTCGCAGTTTACTCGAACTCTGTGATATTTTTGAAAGAATAGTAGTAACGCATGAGACTAACTTTTTAGAAATCGAAGTGTGTTTTAGATTCAAAACAGGTTCACATGAAAAGATTTCGTAGGTACCCATTTTCATGTGTTTACGAGAAGTCGAGTTTGAAAAGTGTTATAAGGCATATTAATAGTTGCAAGTTTCTCCCGAAAACATATATTGGGTTGGTCGTATGAAAATAAAAGGTTTACATTTGATTTGTGAAAGATGCAATACAAGTTTATAAAACGCAAGATGAAACTATTTCATGAAGTATGTGTAATTCTAATGTGTTTCAAAAGACCGAAATTTAAAATGGCGTGAAGGTTGTGAATGATCCCAGATGCCTTGATGAATTTTGGAAATTAGAATTTTTCGTATTTAGACATTTATTTAACTTGTAGGTTGAAATCTCATTAAAGTTGAAATTTTTTAATTATTATGAAATGTTGAGAAAATCTAAGGGTTATTGGGTTAACTTGAAACCTTTTAATTGTCAAACTTCTACGAAAATTTATACATAAAAAGATCGTTTGTTTTTAAGGTTTGTTAAGGCATCTCTTTGGGCTCATGGCGGCTACTTGTTTCAAGACACAAGGTGTATATAAAGTGTGTTCTAATTTGACGAATAGGCTTTGTGAAAAAACTTATAGGATAAGTTGTCAAATTAATCATTTTAGAGATTTAAGGATATACTGTGACTTTGATCAAGTAAGTTTGTAAACATGGAGATATAATATAAGCTTTAATGTGATAATAAAACGAGCAAAAAGTTTTAATAATGATGATAAGGAATTTAAAAGCGAATGATCAATGAATAATGGCATATGAAACATCAAATGATTAAATTGGGTCTTCAAATGATAAACAAATATAAATATTAATGATATAAAACATTGGAATTGTTTCCATAGGAAACTTTGACTAATTCAAGTATTTGAAATTTCCTAGTGACTTGTGGGGGCGTACTTTAGCCTATAAGTGAATGCTCACCCTTCCAGATTGCACGTGCCCCATCACTAGTGAATTCCAAAGCTTTAGCGAGATGAAAATCGAGATACAAAAATAGATCCTTGAGATATGGATTTCACTCCTAACTCAAAAATGTATTTCAAAATTGAAAACTATTGTGGAATGAAACCAATCACTAAGTTAAGGACATCACTCCTAGCTTAGTGGTTAAGTTTCTTTTTGAAGGAAATACTCTTTGAGGTGTGGATGTCACTCCTATCTCAAAGATATATTCCAAAGATAAATAACATATAGAGGAGTGAAACTAATCACCAAGGTATGGATGTCACTCCTAACTTGGTGATATCGTTTTGTTTGTGAAATACGAATGTGTTCTACTCCAAGCAAAATACCAAAAGAAAAACGAGAAAGAATCATAGCTAAAATATCTTGAAAAAAAAATATAAGAATAAGAGAAATATACACGAGAGGACTCGTGAAAGTAAGCTTAGTTATAGACTAGGCTAAAAGGCATTCTAATAACCTAATTCCCTATAACCATGGCTCTGATACCAATCTGTAACACCCCAACCGATGGCGGAAACATCGAGGTGTCACGTAGTGACGATTGTTCAATAGCTCATGGACTAAAAGTGTAAATATTAATACATTGATTAAATAGTTTATTACATTAAATGAAATACAACGATACAATGATTCTAAAGTATCAAGTCTAACTAAAATACAATAAAGTCAAAGCTTAATTATAAATCCAAAAGCTTAAAAGAAGCGTCTCAAAATAACCTGAAACATGTACGAAAATAGTATATGTCAATACAAAAATGTATTGGTGAGCATACCCTGTTTGAATAAATATAGTAGGAAAAAGTGTTTAGCAATTCATGTGCGGTACCATTTGCAATTATGTAATAAGTATTATCCGTTCAAAACCAAACCTGAGAATAATGACTAACACATGACTAACCAACTGAATAATGAATTAACAAGACAATGACCAAGATTCTCTCAACAGAGTCTCAAGGGGGTATACCATAGTACTATTCATTGAAAAGCTAGGCCGCCCAGCGGTTAATGATTTTGACAAGTCATAGACACACCAATTATCATAAAGCAAACACACATGAGAATTGCATTAAGTATAAGAAATTGAAACTTGATTAATATATAAGTACATGAGTCACCCCAAAGTAGTAAAACGGTAAAAAGGGGAAAGATATACTCACATGTAAGCGAAAAACAAGAGCAAGCATACAGCAACCATGTAGCAAAGTCTGAAGATGTATATGTGCATCGTGCTACCCATGTCCTAAAGTATACATTATCACTTTAAGATGCATGTTGGTTACGTATCCTATTCACCCAACTAAACTGATCATGATTTACTAGTTATGTTTCCAAATGTTTTAACTCAACGACTGTTGAAATATAGTGTAAAACTTCTTGAAAATATATATTTATATGGAATATGTATATATATATATATACACGATTGTATGGTAAAATGTCATAACACAAACTTGTACTCTTGTATGTGAATCATGTTTGGGGTTTATTTATTTATTTAACAACTAATAATATTTATTTTAACCCGAGTCATAACTCGCATAAAAGACCAAGGTTTCTTCGTTTTCTTTAACTTTTAAAATCATGGTTTACATATAAAAGTTTATAGAAAATGAAGAACTTATTTTTATAAATTTGACCTTGCATGAATAAATAAAACAATTAATCCATATGCCAAGACTTTTGTAGTTTGTCTAAAATCATGTATAATGTTTATATATATACCAAAAAAAAATGGATAAGTGTAGTGAACCAATATTTAGTTCCTGTGAAAAATTAACATCGTGTGTATGTATATATATTTTGACATCAAAAGTAATTATTATTGTGTGTACATATATGTTTGAAAAAATCATAGATGAAAGATTAGTCTTTATGTATTGTTATAACAAAACATTTACTATATAAATGTGTCGGGTGACAAAGATTTGTTGTAGAAAAATGTATATAAAATATAAACAAAAGTATAAATGAAAACCATACCAAAATCTAGTAGGAAACAAAGGTTTAAGACTTGATACTTGAGGGCTTTGAGCTTGAATTTGTTGAACATAAAACTTGAACTAGAAATTGTGAGAGAGACAGGTTCGGTTAAATCGTGATTGTATATAGATAGGCGATGAGGTGCAAGGGTTAAAAAATGAAGGTTTGTAGTGTTTGTGTGGAAACTTGCAAGACTTGGAAAAAGAAAAGTTGTCTTCTATTACTATAATGAATGACATTTATAAACAAAATTAAAGGAAATGAATAACATTAACACTCCTAATTGGAAGTTACTAAGAAAAATAATAATATGATGGTTCCATTCAAATTCCTAATAAAACAACAATCAATCTAAGAAATTAATTTAGAATTTTAAATTTGTCCCTTTTGTTTAAAGATAGCTAACATTTTAGGCCAGGCGATTTATTTTGACTTAAAAATAATAACCCAAAGTTTTAATGAAATTAGTTTCATTTAGTGAATAGAAAGAATTAATAAAATATGTTTGCTAAACATCGATCGATTATACAACCAATTAAGATTGTTCATTCCATATTATACAATCAAAATATATACATTATATATATATATATATATATATATATGAAAACGAGTCTTCGGATCAAACAAAAGAGTAAAAAAATAAATGAAGTGTGACGATTAAATAATGACTTTTGCTATTAAATAAATAATTCGATTTATAAGGTCTCAAAGTGCAAAATAAAAAAATTTAAGGACTAAAATTGAATATATAAAATAAAATTGATGGTGACGGATGTCACAGATAGATACAAGGAGATTTATAAAATAATTAAGTACCAAATATTGACTCTAGCATGTAATTGGCCATTTGAACAGGTTTTCAAATTTTGTTAACTTTCCTTGATTGACGATGATCCATGATTTATGCTAATATATAATAAGTTCATCCTAACTTAGAAGAGAGTACACTTAAAATACTGGAATTATTAATGAAAGAAGATGCTTAAAGTTCTTTACTTGCAATTGTGAAAGTGGGTATGTCACTGTAAATTTAGAAAGATGAAAAGAGATTTTGCGAAATATTATTATTATTATTATTATTATTATTATTATTATTCACATCATCTCCTATTTATACATAAACAATTAACGGAAAGCTAACTAACTCTAACAATAACTGTAACGGAAGTCTAACTAACTAACGGAGCTATAACGGAAAATAACTATCATAAGTTAATATCTAGCTATCAGAAGTTTATCATCAGACGTTCTCTTCTTCATCAGTAGTTAGACATCAGATGTTTGTTATTCATCAGTAGTTTCAACCCCCATTAGTGGTTTCATCATCTATCAGTGGTTCCAACCTCATCGGTAGTTACTCATTAGTGGTTTTATCAACAGTTCTTTAATCATCAGTAGTTAACATCAACAATGGTTTCCTCGTCAGTAAATATTTGTGTTATTTTATTCTTTACTACTTATTTTTTGTGGTTGTTACTCTTTTTATTTATTGCAAGCTTGAAGGCTTCTTGGTTTATGAAAAGATAGGTCTCAATTAGTATTTATGTTTGCATGGACGAGTCGGGTATTAGATCGGCTAGGTTCATGTTAGAATGGGTTAAGAACAAAATGGGTACAAATCAAAATGGATTGTTTCAAAAAGTGGTCAAAGTTTGGATCAAAACTGGTTCAGACCATCGGTTTACATAATGGGTCATAGAGGGTTTGGTTCTGAATGGGTTCGGCCCGGACTGGGAACGGGTTAAAATTGACTGTTTAAAAAAAGTGGTTATTTTGGTTTAGATCAGAATGGGCCCAGACCACCAAATGAGGTAACGAGTTGTAGCGGGTTTAGGTCTAAAGGCTTCCAACCAAACTGGGTATTGGTCAAAATGAAAGCTTTTTTTGGAGTATGATAGTAGTAGACAAAAAAGAAAGAAATATAATTTTTTTTATAATTACATTACGTTACCCGTACTTAAGACGGGTATACTATATACAGCTAGTTCCATTTGTATTAAGATTTGGACGTATGTTTCTTCTTCCAATGAGAATATTGAGAGCTCTAATATGGTATTTTAATTAACATATATAATTAATTATGATAACAAATTAAGATATACATTTAACCAAACAAGACCATGGGATGGTAATCATCCATTTCATTCCCTTGTCCATTCCATTACCTTCTCTATTCCAATCCCTCATCCATTCAATTACCCCATACCAAACAGGCCATAGTTTTAAATTACTATTAGTATAGTAATGGAATGGACGACGGAATTGAATTGACGAGGTAGTAGAATGGATCATTATCATTTCATGTATTGTTTGGTAGGAAGGAAAAGACGAGAGAATAAAATCGATAGTGAGTAACGGTGGTGATATGTGGAGGCGGCGACAATGATGTGGTGTACGGCTGCAGCGATGGTCAGTGATGACAGTAGTGGTGGCGGTGGGTGGTGGTGTCGGATCGGTGGCGATTGGTGGCGGCTGCAGTGATAGATGGTGGTTGTGATGGGTAGCGGCGGCAGCGGTAGTGGGTGAGGTAGTGGACATGATCATTACCCTTCCATGTATTCTTTGGTTGTAATGTGGGAATGAAATAAATCATTACTTTGTGTTGTTTGGTAGGAAGGAAAGTACGAGAGAATAGAATTGGTGGTGAGTAACGGTGATGATATGTGGAGGTGGTGGCGGCGGTGGTGTGTAGCGACAGCGGTGGTTAGTGACGACAATGGTGGTGACAGAGGTGGTAATTAGTGGTGGCTGCGGTGATAGGTGGTGGTGGTGTTGTGTAACACCCCAACCGATGGCGGAATCATCGAGGTGCCACGTAGTGACGATTGTTCAAAAGCACATGGTACTAAAATGTAAATATTATTGAATAAACCAAAATTGTCTTACATGATAATAGAAATTACATCGTCTAAATGAAATGTAAATATTGAAATAACTGAATTAAAATAAAGCACTAGATGTCTCTTGCTAAAGCATTAGATCAAACTGCACCTGAAACATGTACAAAAATAGGTTTGGTCAACATAAGAAATGTTAGTGAGCCTTCCTAGTTTTGATATATATAGTAAGTTAAAAAGATATACAATTCAAGTGCATGCTACAGTGCAAATATGTAAACTATGTATCATACAAATGAGCGAAATCAACCCTGTGACTGTATAATGTACTGTATGAACTGTAGTGTACTTATCCAATAAATGGATAAAAACTTAACAATGGCCACGGATTCTCCGATGAAAAAGGGGGAGAATCAATCTAGGCGGGTTGTCAATCCAAATAGCGCTATCCAATGTTAAGGTCGGCTTGTACCATGTTAATGATTTCACTAAGTACAAATGTAATCCACATGTATTGTCTAAGCATAAAGCACGTTGTAAGCAATGCACATAGTACTAGAATTGTATTTGTAAAAATGTAAACTTGTATTTGAAATTGTAATAGTGTACATGTAACACCCCAAAAATGTATAAAAGCAAAAAGGGGTAGAAATACTCACTGTATACGTAATAGCTTGTAATTGAACTGGACAACGAAATATGCGTTGGAAATATTCCAAAGAATCAACCTAAAGAATTTAATAATGTGTAAGGAATAACTCTAGGATACATGGAATTCTAGGGTTTCGAATTGGGGATAAACGTTTATTTGATTAATAAATAAATTGTTTATTAAAATATAAGAAATTTATTAAATAAATAAATAAAAGTCTTTTTGTAAAATTTTAAGTTAAACATTGTCACAACATAAGATTTTGGTTATGAAAATAATTTTTATAAAATTATTTTCTTGAAAATAGGATATTTACTTTAATTATTTCAAATTGTCAAAATATGACTTTAATATCTAAAAATATTAAAATTAAAGAATTTCTGAATTAAAAATTGTATTTCAGTTCTAGATAGTTAGAAATAATTTATATAAAATTTTGGTGCAAAAATATTGAAAAATGAATTTATTATGATTTATTTATGATTAAAACTAACAAAAATTAATTAAAAATATAAAAAGGCCGGTTTTTCAGAATTAAAAATTATTTCTGAAATGTTTATGAATATACAAGTTTAGGATAATTTTTGTGAGATTTAATAAAATCGTTTAGATATTTTTATAGAATTTAATAAATATAAATGAATAAACTTGTATTATTAATAATATATATTAAATAAATTATTTTTTGAAAAACTAAAAATTGGGTAATGAACTTTATCATTTGGAGATCATATGATAATTTTTGTAGAATTTATAAAGCACTTTTAGTATTTAAAACTGATTTTAAAAGATTTAATGTATTAAATATATATATAAAAGTGGCAAAAAAAATACTTGTTGGTTATGGGAATCGAACCCGGGCCTCTGGCCGGTTCGGGTTTTATCACAAGCGTGGCCACCAACTGAGCCACACCCTGAGAACGAATTATATTGGATTGGAATTAATTATATAGATTATATGAGATAATTGATTTAAATGAATAAAAATAAAAGTAGTATGTGGGATTCGAACCCTGGCCGCTGGCCGGTTCATTCCTTTTCCCACACGCGTGCATACCAACTGGTCTATACCAGCTGGTTGTTTATCCATGGATTGAAAATAATTATATACAATGACAAATTTAAGTGTTCTTCCCCAATTATAATCAAACCGTGCCCTAATTTCCAAATCAACACAATTGGTGATCATTAGCCTCTGAATCCTTGGGGCTAATGATCACAAGGTGCCGAAGGTTATAACCCACAAAAAAAAAACTTACAAACACTAGCGATGATCGGGTCTGCGAGTTCGTCAAAGAAAACGCCAAAAAAACGACTTGAATGGCTTCAATAATAGTTTTAAAACAGAAATTGGATGTGGGGAAGTGTTTATCGGCGATTTGAGATGATGTGGGTACGTTCAATTTATAGTAGAAGGCTCGGATTGAAGATTTGGTAAGGTTTGACTCGTTGAAGAAGGTGACGCGGCAATTGATCACTAATAGGAAGGTTTTGACTGAATTCATTCATGTAAGTGATGCGACTTGGTCAATCAATCATCATCATTCCATAATTGAACTAATCAGCGCGACTGGATGATTGTAATTGATGCTTGATCATCGCAGTTGACTTTCTGGTTAGTCAAACTGTTCATCAAGTATGTATAATAATTATAAGGATGGGCTTCTAACAGATAATATGGTATAGCCTAGTGGTTGGTATGTGTGGTGTGTATGTTCTGACTCGGCTTGGGACGCGGGTTCGAATCCCGTCCCAAGCATTATTTTTTTTACAAAGTTTTATCTATAATATTATTATTATTATTATCTTATATTATGATTAAACGAACTCGAATGTATCACATAATATTTTTTAAACGTTCGAGAACAATGGAAATGTCACGTTTTATTAACTGCGGTATAACGTACATATAATTATAAGAAAAAAAATACAACGAAAAGTGACGGATGTCACATGTTGGGCAGTGGCGTCGGTAGTGGGCAGCGGAGGCGGTGGTGGGTGGCGGAGGCGGTGGTTATTGGCAGCGATAGTGGGTGGCGACGGAAGCGGTGGCGAGTGGCGGCGGCGTTGACAGGTATTAGGAGAAGTGGTTGGTGGTGATGACGGTGGTCGTGGGTGGCATTGATAATGGTAGTGGGTGGCGATGGCAACGGTTGTAGTGGCGATGGTGATGATAGTGGTGGTATGTGGTGTTGTTTATGAATGATGAAAAAAGGAATGAGATGAAAATAGGGAGTGGATGAAATGATTTAGAGGGAATGGAGTGACCTATGTAATGGGTGATTTTGTGACACCCGGCATGTTTGGCTCAAACATTTTAGTAACATCTAAGTCTATCTTAGCGAGAAATGTTTATAAACGGACTTAACTGGGTTAGTTGAGTCGGGTCAAGTTAGGATTGTCCAGGGTGCAATGATCTGGAGGACCATTGGGAGTCGTTTTGGTAATACACTAGTACCGGGTTCCGTTGTTGGTGGCATTACATGAACTAATTAAGTATATGTGTAGATTATGGGTCGTGTGGTGGATTATATACATAGATGTGTTTAAATGATGTGTAAATGATGCGTTAAACACGACAAACTAGAAAACTAGTTAAACATGAGTTCTGGTTCGACCACTTCGAGTGGTCGAAGGAGAACATTTTGTTTTGTTCGACCCTTTGTAAATGGGCGAACCTGGGATGTGGGATTGAAAGAATTCCCTTCGACCAAGACAGGGCTCATTCGACCCTGTGGAAGGGTCGAAGGAGGCCACCTTCGACCATTGAGTTGGGGCGAAGGAGGATTAGTATAAATACCAAACTTTGTCATTTTTCATCATTTCACAAACCCTAACCGTCTCAAAACACTCTCAAACGATCCTAATCACTAAGGAAGGAGTTTTTGCTCTTCTTTTTCATAATCTAACCTATCTACAACATCTAAACAAGAATCCAAGGTGTGTTCTTGATCCTAAACCTTTTTTTAAAGCATTTTAATTCGTTTTCATCTAACCCTAATTGTCCGGATCTGTTCTAAGGGTGTTTTCATGATTAAAAACCTTTTAAACATCTTTCTAAATCAAAACCTTATCATTTAAACATAGGTCTTCATGATGATAAACATATGTGAATTGGGTATTATGTGGTGTTATGTGTTGTTCAATGATTTGCTGTTGTATCTATGATAGAAACATGATATAGGATTGTTATTGATGCTAGGTTATTGTTGTTTAGGGTTAGGATTGGATAAATGATGATATTATGGGTATTTGGGGGTTTTAACGAATCTAGACTTGATGCATGATATTTATGATCAATAGAACTAATAGGGAAAGATCGAACACTCGACAAACTGAGCATTTTAAGTTGAATACGGATCAATTTCAAAAGTTTCCAAATTGGGTAAATAATCCATGCATGATAGTGACGTTTCCATAATTTTTACCATTTTGGGAAAGAGCTGAAATGGACGTATTATTGGGGGAAATCGGTGGGGTTTTGTAGGAATAAGTTATTCATGCTTGACTGCTGTGGTTGATGATGTTTCGAGTCGTTTTGAATGTGTTTGAAGCGTTTTTAGGAAAATTTGCACAACAGGGGCGAACCTGGACTCCTTCGACCGATCGAAGGTGCGAAGGAGAGAATCCAGGGTCGAACCTGGGTTTTGTTGGGCGAAAGTGGCAGAACGGTCGAAGGAGGCATCAAACGGTCGAACGAAATACAAAACGGGTGAAGGAGACTTAAAACGGGCGAAGGAAACTAAAACTGACTGGTTCGACCGTTCTGATGCAGAAATGAGATTTTTGATACAAACTAAGTGTTTTATGCTTGAACCTTGTGTGTAATCTATGTGTACTTGATTAGTTAGGGTAATGGGTCACCAACGAAATGTTGGGTCGGTCTAGTGTGTCGGTTAAACATTTAAACACGTTTTAAAACATACTTGGTTACGATCTGGACAATCGGGGACTAGATAACCTTATGGTTATTAGTCGGAACACTTATGTGAACATTTTGATAGATCTCCGGTAGAGGGATTATCAAGGGCTTAACATCTTTACTTGTAACCGAAGAACGCTATCTAAGGTGAGTTCACGGCCCCACTTTTACTGCTTTAATCTTTGGGGGAGAAAACATGCACTAAACTATTTTGGTAACATATGTCATACTATGGTTTTAAACTTGTGTACTATACGATCTTTTAAAGTCCAGGGGGAAACCATGAATGTGCGGGGATGCACAACGGGGGAAATGTGGATAGATCTATTGGGCTTGACAAACCCCACTTGACGGCTTGGAGGGCCGGGCGGGTGCATATTGTCTCGAACTGGTAACACTCGTAGCGTGGCTACAACACATCGGGCTGAACACATGGTAACAGTCTAGTAATGGTTTTCCAATCGTAGTGGTAACAAAACATACGCCTAGCTAGCGTACTTGGTAACATGGATATAGTATGGACATGGTAACATTCTGGTAACATTTTGATAACATATTGAACAAACCTGTGAACTCACCAGCATTATATGTTGACGTCTTTTTAGCATGTTTTCTCAGGTCGCTAAGGTAGCAACGAATGGAACTAGGCGCACGAGTCTGCATTGGCGTCTAGACTTAGTTGCATGTTTTGAAATAAGTGTCTTGAATACTTTGGAACACTGTTGTAGCTGATTAAATTCTTAAATGCTTCCGCTTATAAAATCGTTGTTTTTGGATTTACGTATTTCATATAGAGTTGTTTATTGTGATCGTTGACTTGGATCCTGGTTTGTCATGCGCCTCGCGGTAAAACTCCGCAAGTGGGAATTTGAGGGTGTGACAGATTTCATTTCATTAACTAACCAAACACACTATTTTTCATTCCCTAGTAAGAGTTAATTACCAAAACCGTCCCTGTAGTTTGGGCCAATATGCCAGTCCAGCCCAAAATTCAAAAAATTGCTTGAACAGTCCATTGATTTTGACGAAAGAGGCCAAAACAGTCCATTTCGTTAACTGGGTTAACTCAACCTCGTTAAGTTAGGGGTAAAATCGTCAAGTCACCTCTAAAAAATAAACCCCATCCCTACCCCACCCCACCCCACCTCCATTTATCCCTTGTGTCATCATCTTCAAACCCTAATTTTCACAAAACACACACATCTGCACGTTTAGAGGGGGAGAGAGTGGGTTAGAGAGAGAAAGAGAGGAGATATGATGGTGATCGGTGATGGTGACTATTTAAACAGGACTATCAGGAGGAGGGGTAACAGTCGGGTAAATGATAATATTGGAGCTCGATTTCTGGTTGTTCAGTTGAATTGGTAGTCGCAAATGATAATATTACGTGATGGGTTTTGGGAGTTTGTTGCTGCCGGTGGTTGTTTCCGGTGATCAGAGAGGTAACTGAGAGAAATTTACGGTGAACGCCATTCTTTTTTTTGGGTGTTTCTTCAAATTTATTTTTTTGGTGTTCCGATCAAGGTAACAGTCGGGTTCCCCCTTTTCCTATTTTGTTTTACCTAAATATGAGGATGGTGACCAGTGATGGTGACTGCTGGTAGTGGGGTCGGGTGGTGTGTGTGGTGGATAGCGGTGGTTAATAGTGTCAATGGATGGTGATGATGACTGATGAGGACAGTGATTACAGAGGTAGGGTCGGTAAAGGTTGATTATGAAGGTAATGGATGACTGGGCGGTTGATGGTAGTGATTATAGATGGAGATGGTGGTCACGATCGTGATTGAAGATGATGAGTGGGATTGGACTCGAAATTGTTTGGTTGATTCAGTTTCATTTGTTAAATTTGGATTGGGCTGGAAATTGAATAGCGGATTTGGGGTTGTCGAGGTTAAAACACGATGAATCCAATGTTTTTTAGGTATAAGTTTCGGGGGTGGAAGGTGTGGATGGGTGGTGGGTGGTGGTGGTGAAAGGCGGAGATGGGAGGTGGTGGGGTTAGGTGGTAGGACCCACTTAAATCTGTGTTGGTGAGTTGGGGAAGAAGACAATAATTTTAACAAAGATGGACAATTTTATCCTTGACTTAACGATGTTGAGTTAACCCCATTAACGAAATGGACTATTTTGGCCTATATCGTCAAAAGAAAAGGACTATTCAAGCAATTTTTTGAATTTTGGGTTGGACTGACATATTGGCTCAAACCACAGGGACGGTTTTAGAAATTAACTCCCCTAGTAATTAATGGTCCATTTTATCCCGCATCTCATTCCAGCGTACCAAACGCTACTTAAAGTAATATACAATTAACAACAATATGCCTAACTAGATTATACCCCGGGAGCGTCCCAGGTTGAGAAATTTAATATGATATATCAATTTTACATATGAAATAGACTGATGCATAACTCTAATATTAATATCTAACCTAAAACAAATTAACAATGTACAACTCTAATGCTAACACCTAACCTAAAAGAATGTAGAACTTTAATGTAACTCTAATATTAACACATATCCTAAAGACTAAACAAATGTACAACTCTAACATACTAATATTGATACCTAACTTAAAACAGCGTATAACTTTATTAACCTATTCGGCTCTGGTTGAAAAAAATTCATATTTACTGATTTAAACATAATTAGTGACTTGTCTATACATGATTAATGATTTACCTGAACACTTTGTGTTTTTTTTCCTGTATGAACAAAACCCCACAAAAAAAAATTCGTTTTTTATATAGCACTATGGTACTTGTTGGAAAGATAATAAAACGCTCGTTAATTTGGTGTAATTTTTTTCTATAAAAAATCTCGTATATTAAAGATATTAACGTTTCAAAATTATGGGATGAAACATGAGGGTGAAAAATCTAATTTTGTTTTTAAATTATTTTTTTCCTAAAATATCTCAATGCCACATAGGATGACACATGGCACACTCAAGGAAGAGAATGCCTCTTTAAGTGCCATGTCATTAAAATGGCTTTGATTTATTATATGTATAGATATTAATAGATTTGATTTAAAACAATTTACACGGGGATGGTATATGGTTTGGTACAAACTGCATATATTTAATTTAATCTTTATGTTTTATGGATTTGGTCCCAGCTTGGATCATAATAGATGTATAAGCAAAGATGCAAGGTAAATAGAAAGCTTACATCACTCTGGGATTGGTTCTAGAGGAAGTTAGACAACAAGAAATGTGACTATTTATGGTAGTGATTTTTTAGTGTAACCTCCTAGAATGCCTGATATTCCCTAGCCTAGCTATTTTCAATTCTCGCTGCCTAGCATCAATATGGCTTAAGAAGAGAAATTTCAACATTCTGTACTGAAAAAAGACTTCACCTCTACATTTACCTAAAGGTTCACCATTAGTAGACCTCCATTCATTTGTAAGATTATGTTTGCACTTTATTTTGAAACTCCAACCTTGAACAATGACAAAGTTGTTCGGCAAACAATATCATATGTTGTTTGAAACAAATGATTTGAGTCTTGAGTTCTAACTTAAACTATTAATTAAGTTGTGTTCGAAAACAAAACTAGGTTGTTATACACATTGTAGATTTTGGTCATGCAAACATGACTAGTAGCACCCATGTTAACCCACTGCGAATCCTCATAGATGGAATCATCAATGTATACCTCTTGCATCATATCCATGACATAAGATATTATGGAGATCTCTTCCACCATATTTACTATTATTGCATAACCAACTTGGCCACAATCGTAACAAGCTTTTTTGAACAACGAAAACTCTTTTGTCACAACTTCTTCCCTTGGACTCATGTCCTCTTCCTTTTCTTTTTGCTTCACGACCCTTTGCTATATCCTTGAAAAGTTAGTGTATTCCATAACATTTGGCTCTGCAAAAGTATGCATAAGGCTTCCCTTTTGGCAAGCCTATTGCCCTTTCCCATATGAAGACAACCCATATCCTCATAGGTTTTGCATTTGTGATTCAATAACTCCCATAACTAGCCATGATATTTTGTAAATGTTATACAACATATCCTCATAGTCGTTCAACACACAGTTGAGCACCACATCAAAATGCTTCCATGCATCCAAGGGGCTTATCATTTTGACTAATGGTCTCCCTTTAAACATTTTAGTAAACTGAATTTGTCATCAATCCCATAAGGTTCAAGGTGGTTGTGTATAACCAAACTTGGTTTGCAACTATATTGGCGACAATTTGATTACTCACTAAGGATAACTCAATCGACATCGCTTATGTTGTATTGTTTACTAATTTTTCCTATAATGTTTTGTAAGTGCATGATGTCCCTAGGCTAGTATATATGTTGTTTGGACGTGTTTCGGGGTGTTTGGAGATGTTTATACGCGTTTCGGGACGTTTGGGACACTTGAGGCGAGTAGGGAGTGGCTTTAGGCATTTACAGCCTATACCACATTGGCTTTAGGCATTTACAGCCTATACCACATCAGTATTGATGTGGTATAGCCCTACTCGCATGAAGCTACTAGCGAGTACGGCCCTACTCGCTAGTTGATCATGTTAGATAGCCTCCTACTCGCGTAAACAGGTCTGTACGAGTACGGGAGGTATAAATAGTCCCAATCTTTGCCCTAATCATTAGTTCTTGCCACACACACTCTCCAAACACCCTCCCCAGGTCTGAGATTGCTAGGTTTGTTCATTGTAACACTCGAGCTCTGTTTTAATGATATAAACGTGAATCTTTTGACCCATTTGTGTGTTGTAATTACTCGTTTTTCATTGTTTCATATCCGTTTCTGTTATTGAGACATATTCAAGGGATTCCGCACCTTGAATATAGCCCTCATGATTGTCGGGTGACACGTTAGTCGATCCTACATGTTTGAACTTTCTCAACCAATATTTAGTAGACAATTTATCAAAAAAAAAAAAAAAAAATCTTAAAATAATCTCCTTTGAATCAATGCATACTTTTCCAAAAAGTTATGAAAGAACGTGTTTTATGAAATGGATGTTCTTATATTTAGAAAACAAAATTACAACATAAATAGAAAACTAATACTATTGAAAGGACCTTGGTATATAGACTAAAGTGTGTATATAATGGACATGAGTAGAGAGGTTTTGGTCACGTGTTTTAAATTGTTTTCTAATTTTCCTACATGTTTTTGGCTTTCAATGTAACGCCTCGTTAATTCAATAAATAATAATAATAATAATAATAATTATTTCTTATAAATGTTCACACGTCTATATATACGTCTATTATTGATATATATGTACATATAGTCCATATACTCGAGCTAAATCCGCTTATATGATCGAATAACACGTTATACGTAATAACATACTAGTAAACCGACGCTTATCCTTGTAAATTTCTAATCACGACAAAAAAAATATATATATATATAATAATTACGAAGTTGAATACTCGTTTTAATTAGTTTTACATTTAAATGTACGTGAAGTAACCATCTAGGGATTGAACGAGTCCAGTTCATAGACGAAACCCGAGTCAGTAACTAGTTCGTTTAAACAATAACTTCCATCTAACTTCCACCTACCAAATACCCTAACTATATAAACACCTTAAACTCATCCCACCTCCTTCCATCTTCTTCTTCACTAAAACCCTAGCTACCATCCTCTTTAACCTCCTCCTTCATTTTTTCCTATATCCATTCTTATACACACAACACAATGCAAGTCCCTCCCTGCTCTCTCATCTCTCCCTACTCTCTCTCGCTCAAGACATAGCGGCGGCGGCCGCCGCCGACCACCATCTCGGCCACAACAACCACCTGAACCGTACCTCCTCCCCTACCTCGTCACTGAAACAGTGCAGCGGCAGCAACAACAGAACACAACCATGACCCGCTGCCAATAACAACCACCACCACCCGAGCCGCCACCAACCACCACCCTTACTCTCTCCTCCTTCTACTCCCTGCCCTCTTCCCTCCGGCCCCTGTTACGCCGCCGCCGCCGCCGATAACAACCAACAACACAGCAGCGGCATCAGCAAACAACAGCACAGAGACCAGGTCTGGTTGGGTTCAGATTATCATGGTTGTCGGGTCAAGGTACTCGAATGGTCTTGTATCAGGTTGTTTAGTTTAGGTTTGGCAGTTGGGTTCGGGACTCGTTCGGGTTATTCTTCTGGTTCGGACATTGGTGCAGCGTAGGCGGTAACATTCGTTTTTGTTTCCTCGATTCTTTTCTGTTTGTTCCATGTTGGTTGTGTTCCGATTAGGTTCCGATTGTTGGTCTGCTTTCTGTTTAGGTCAACACCGGTCAACCGGACCGAGCCAGTCAAGGTTCAGTCAACCGTTTATGGCTGACTTTAGCCAGCGGTCAAACCGGGTCAGCCAAACATCCTCAGCAGTCAGCAGCCAAAGCTAGTCAACACGAGAACCGGGACAGCTTACGTGTCGTTCGTTCGTGAGCATTGTCGGGAAGGTATAACGCGTACCCTATTTTCGGTCTCTTTTATCTTTTCTTTGCGTAAGGTTATATTATTTTGTGTAGAATGAACGAACCGAACGTGACTAAAAGGTATCTTATTAAGTGACTTGAACGAACGGAAAATAACTAACTTATAACATACTTAATGTCGTGAGGATAATTAAATGTTAAACTATATATGTAGAAATATCACTTACCAAGATGCATAGTTTCTCATTATTATAGTATTCATAAATTAAACAGTTGTGTCGTATATACAATCGCTTATTTGAATAATGTTATGATTATGAAATTGACGATTGAGTTTTGAGATAAAATAGATGACTTGCGTCGTCTGGTTTCTTACAAAAACAGAGGAGACTCTGCCCAAATTTTTATAAAATATAACAAACATAGCGGATGGTCAAATATATATTATTTCGTACAAAAGAAGCTATGTTTTGCAAATAAACGCTATTCAACCTTTATTTTGTCATGATATAAAAGCGTACATAAATAAACATAATACATGCGAATCAAGTTACACATATTATTTTTTTCACTATCTTAAATAGTTCCTTCTAACTAATTTCAAGTCGTGAAACTGAATATGATATTAAAGTATACATTATATATATAACTGTACCGACACGCATATTTTCAAGAAACTAAACCAAGTACTATCGGTTCGTTAAGTCATACACACTTTGAGACGCGCATTCGTGCAATGCGAGTCTAGGTAGTTGTATAAGCTATCTTTACAACCAAGAAATGAATTAAACTTATTTGCATTAGAAATTAAGGCGTCCTTTACTTGTAATAGGACACAAGAATTCAGTTAATCCAGCTTCAGACATTGTTTGTTATTCTTTCGTAATGCACTTCAGGTGAGTTCATACTTGTCCCCCTTTTATTCTTTATTCTTTGGGGCTCAACATGTATCACTATCAAAACTTAAACGATTTCATACTCTTAAACTATTATGCTCAATCTAAATGCTATTATGCTATGCCATGCTAGAATTCAAAGTCTTACATACAAATGTACGATTAGTTAACAACCCACCTTACATGTATAGCGCTATAGGTTGACACGCCGCCCCCTTTATGGGTCATGATAAGATGAAGTCTTTTGTGTTATCGAGTGTTGTTGCCGTTTGTATGGTTCTACGTGCATATGCTTATAACATGATGATTTGAGTAAAACTTTCTTATATTATGTACGTAAGTCAAAACTAGTATGCTCACCAATACTTTATGTGTTGACGGATATTTTATACATGTTGCAGGAAAAGCTTGATGAGACGATACAAGAAACATCACTTAGGATTCGGCCTTAGAAACAAACGAAACAAATCCTTATTTTACGTCGTGTTCAAGTTAATGTATTTTTTTTTATGAACAAATTGTATGCTTGTTGAATCTTAGATTACGAATGAAATCTACTTTAATCTTTTGTCACAATTTAGCGTTATGAAGTCTTTGAACAATCTATCACAAGTCTCACCTCGATGTTTCCGCCATCGGTAGGGGTGTGACATTCAAACATATTTTTGTTCTATTTTTCCTATGTGAAAAAATTAGGAAAAATCATGAAACACTGAAAGGTAGTAACAACGTTTTCCGGTGACAGTTTCCGCTAAAAATCAAGATTAGTTGAAAACCCGACAAAGGTGTTACATATGTAACACAATTACACAATTAACGTCCTTAGAACTTAATTAGTTGAATTTATATTTCATTAATTGAAGAAAATAAAAATTATAATAACATTTATATAAATTTTAGAAAATTATTAATAATATTATTAATTTCATTTTTATTTTGATAAAACCTTCATTATTATCTCCGAGTAACATTAAATTGAGTTTTATCATAGAACTAATTATCCTAATTCAAAATTAGTTAATTAAATATCAAAATTACACGAATGGGGTCTTCTAATTCATAAAGAGCGTTTTACAATTCAAACTAAATATCAAACTAGTTATCTATTTGAGTGTTTGAAAAGAAAGGAGAAAGTACTTTTGAAGCTCTTTGTCTAGGTTTGGAAGTTAAATTCAGTCTTTACCATAATATAAGAAACTCGTGGAATGCATAAGCCCCATTAATGATATGGACGACTTTCTTGTGGTAATCAATGTAAACGAGCAAGTAGGGGGCGACAACTAAACAGGTAGGGTATTATTAACAGGGGGTTGGGTCGTTATTTATCGCTTTGGTTCCAAAGGTTAGTGATCCGGTTGGTCTAGGTGAGTATCGACCAATTAATCTTATACGGGTGGTGAGTAAGGTTATCTCGAAGGTTCTTGCTGATAGATTGAAG
The DNA here is from genome assembly GCA_030844895.1 of Ambrosia x helenae. Classification (NCBI taxonomy): domain Eukaryota; kingdom Viridiplantae; phylum Streptophyta; class Magnoliopsida; order Asterales; family Asteraceae; genus Ambrosia; species Ambrosia x helenae. Next base: position 38,828,184 of record CM061234.1, on the reverse strand, counting down.
ATGGTGATGGATTCCATTACCTTTGAGACGCAATCGGCTTTTATCTCTGGAAGGTACATTCTTTACGGTTCAATGATTATTAGTGAAATCTTATCTTGGGCGAAACGTAGGGGAAGGAATTGTTTATGTTCAAAATAGACTTTGAGAAAGCTTACGATAACGTTCATTGGGAGTTTTTAGTATCTATAATGTGGCAAATGAACTTTCCTCAAGTGTGGTGTAGATGGATATATGGTGTCCTTTCTTCGGCGTCTTCATCCGTTTTAGTTAATGGTTCCCCAACATTCGAGTTCAACTGCAGTAAAGGTATTCGGCAAGGAGATCCCATTTCGCCATTTTTATTTATTATTGTCAGGGAAGCCTTCTCTAGCATTATTAGGAAGGCTTGTAATATTGGTTCGTTTGACGGTGAGCGATTTCCTAACAGAGGTCCTATTATTTCCCACTTGTTATATGCCGATGATGCGATGGTGATGGGTGAATGGTCAACTTTTAATTTTAAAGTTCTAAGGAGAATCTTGCGGATATTTCATTTATGTTCAGGTTTGAGGATAAATATCCAAAAATCGACTCTATTTGGTGTTGGGAAGGCCGTAGAGGATGTTCGGGCTCAAGCAGTCATGTTGGGTTGTAGGTCAGGAGAGACTCCGTTAAAGTATTTGGTATCCAAATGGGTGCGAACGTGAGTCGTATAAACAGTTGGGATCCGGTCATGCAAGTATTCAAAAACTGTTTGTCGACTTGGAAGGCTCGATTATTATCTATGTGGGGAAGGGTGGTCCTTATTAAATCAGTTTTAGAAAGTTTACCAACCTATTATTTCTCTTTATGCAAAGCTCCGGTGGTCGTGATAAATACGCTTGAAAGTATAATTAAAAGATTTTTATTGGTGGGAATGATGAAATTGGTAAAATTTATTGGGTAGCTTGGGATAAGGTGTCGAAAGCGAAGAGTGAAGGAGGATTGGGTCTAAACAAGCTTGGCGATTGTAACAATGCGCTTCTATTGAAATGGTTATGGAGGTACAAGAATGAAGAAGGGGCGCTTTGGAAGAAGGTTATTGAAGCCATCCATGTTTCGAATAGGAGGTGGAATGAATTTCCTCGGAATAGGTAAGTGACGGGTACTTGGAGTAAGCTCGTGAACGTGGGTTATTCGTTAATGGTGCAGGAAGGGAGATTTGTCAACATGATTCGTGGTATAGTTGGCGACGGTACGAGAATAAAATTTTGGTTGGATCCGTGGATAAAATGTGAACCATTGAAAGATTTATTCCCGAATATATTTCGTCTAGAGACAAACAAATGGTGTAAAGTTTCCGAAAGAATTGGTGCTGATTCGGAGGTTGGTATGATCCGTTGGGAATGGAAAAGGTACCCGAGTTCCAATATAGAGATGACTGAAGCTGTGGAGTGCCATAGATTTGTTTCGGAGACTCGGTTAATGGATAGGAAAGACACTTGGATTTGGAATAAAGGGGTGAACAATCCATATTCGGTGAAAGAAACGAGAATGTGGATCAGCAGCGAAGAGTTGAGGGACGATGTTTTTACCTTCAAATGGTGTAAATGGTAAATGCAACGTTTTCATGTGGAGGGCAAATTTGGATAGGATCCCGACTATGCATGCGCTTAAACGGCGAAATGTGAATGTTGGTGATGGGTTTTACACGTTTTGTGGTGAGGTAGAGGAAACTACAGAACATATATTCACGGCCTGTCGTTTGACAAATGGGGTGTGGAATGGTATTTCGGCTTGGGTGAACATTCCTCCGGTCTTTGCTTTTTCGATTAAGGACATCCACTAATTAATTGATTATTCGGAGGTGTCTAGTAAGAAGAAGGAAGTGTTATATGGCATCCTCATCTTGACGTGTTTGCGGATTTAGAAAGCTAGGAATGAAAAGATCTTCTCAAAGATAGACGCGAATGTGGCGAAAATAGTAACCGATGTTAAATCCTTGGGATTTCTTTGGTTTACAAGTAGGTGGAAGGAGGGTGGGTTGGATTGGAAAGATTGGTGTAAATTTTCTATGACTTGATGTATTGTTGTTTGTGTGGTTATCTCTAGCTTGGAGATAACCCGTTTTGTCGGTTAATGAAGTTCACTTTTCAAAAAAAAAAAAAAAAAAAAAAAAAAAAAACCCTAAACAGGTAGGGAGAATTACTGCAACTGCATGAATAAATGAGCAAGTATGTTAACTACACGATATGGGTGAAACTGTTTTAATGATAGATTTCGCTTTTTATGATTGGATTTACTATTTAGTTAACAAGTCATTATTTAGAATCCTGAAAATCACACTCCAAAAGCTAATCTAGCAATATCGCATTAAATTAGAGTAATCACATATATGATTTTGCATGTTCTTCTTCACCCTTTGTTGATGCTCCTTAATTTCCCAACTTCTTGTTGTTAAAGGAATCCTTATAAACAATGTAATACCACAAAAAGGCTATTATGTAAGGGTTAGTGTGAAAATAGTGAAGTGATACGGTCTAAAGCGTTGTTTTCATTAAATCCAAGAACTTTCTTCCGCAATCGCATACAACAGTGACTGACCCGTCACCAATTCCACCAAAAAAATTTTGAACGGCAAATTTTATTACACCTTAATTCCACCTCATCTTGCATTTGCAAGGATTTGAACCCACACCCTTATATTTATAAGAGGGACACCATACCACTAAACCAAGAGGTAATGGGTAATTCCACCAAATATTTTGGGAATTTTTACACTGTTAGGACTTTAATATTCATTGTTTCTATATTCAATAGAAAAATGCAATAACTACCATGGTTATGTTTAATTACGGTATTTGTGCTTTGTAGCAAAACCTAAACAAAATGATTGCAAAATTTATTTTTAGACCATGTGTAATGGTTCAAGCCCCTTAGGGGCGTTTATTGCCATGTGGACGCCACATAAGCAGGATCATTTAACCCATCCAGTTTTTACAATCTAACCAACCAATTTTCGCTTAAACAATAATGTCCCGCTAACAAGGCACATGTTCTCAAAATGCTAACATCCTATGGTTGCAAATGGTTACACTCTAATCAACACAACATACAACCAAAGCAAGACAACACATCAATTAGAAGTCTTGATAAACTAACATTAAAATCTGGCAAAACAAACATTTATTTCAATTGTCAACCCATAAACATTCGGGAAGATTGCAAACGAAAAGTATAAATGCATGATAGCATGGTTAAAACCACACATGGAAGCTTTTTGAAGGCTGAACCACAATGTCTCTTCTGTCAACACGACTCTTGAGGATATGGTAATCTGCCATTACCAAGTTAGAAAACAATCAGAAAAAACGACTAATTTAATGCAATCCGAAAACTGAACTTTGCAAGAGTTACGAAGGATATGTACAATGAGTTTGATTCTTTGGATCAAGTATTGACCTATCAATCACTAGGACTAAGCTTATAAAGTTGTATCTTTGGTGAAAAACCATATCGTAGAGTTGCACACACAGCTCCCTGCTTTCCCATTATCTAGATGTAACTTGGTTTTTATCGTGAAATGAATTTATCATTCGTGTCACTCTTTTTCCATACAAACTAAAAAAATAACCATTGTTCATTCCGCTCAAAAATTAACATATAGGAAAATTATTTACATGTTCTAGTGAATTAAATTTATTGTCAACATGTACATCACGTGCACATTCATTAATTTGTAAACGATCTAGCATCTAGAGTTTTCTTCATTAATTTCAAGATGTCCTTGCAACAAGGATGGTTTCCTACTTCTTTCATGCTCTTAAGTGACCCAATATGTTAGACAAGTATCCTTAAAAACACAAGAAATGTCATATGATACATCTTAGTGCTAATGTGCTTATGTTAATCAAAGAAATTGACCCTCTTGACCTAAACAAATCCAGTCAAGTATACTAGCTAGACCGAGATATGGCCCATTGTTTTTAATTTCACTACCACATACATTGCAAGAAGTCGCAAACAAACGACGACTAACAAATTAAAATAGTGTGGCAAATACGTATATCATCTGGTCATGTAATTAATATACCTGAGGTTAATCCACCATGATTGTGGCACTTGGAGAGTTCTCAAGCAAGTAGTTTCTAACTTGAGGGGGTATTTTAGTTATGTGATCCTTAAGATTCTGGACCTTCGTATTGATCTTCAAACACTTCAAGTTATCGAAAGGGCAATGTTCATGTGAAAGCTTATCCGACCATATTGAGAGAGCCTTGGTGCACAATATGTACAAACATATACACAGAAATAAAATAAATTAGGATTTTTTTCTAAATCAATGCATATCCAGATTTTGTCAAAATTGACACATGTATGCCGATTAAATCAATATAATAAAATTTGGGGAAAGATTAGTATGAAAAAGGTTGTGCATCAGTTTGAAAAAAAAAAAAAAAAAAAAAAAAAAGGTTTTTTAACATTGTGTTCATTAATATCCTTTTTATTTAATACCTCTATAAGTAATACATCGATCAATCTCAAGTTATATAAATAATATTAGTATACTAAAATAGTACAACTTGTAAAGGTTTTACAAATTTAGCCGTTAAGTTAATCTAAGCCAAAAACACCTCAGTCAATACTCTCTTTTTGGGAGGAACTAAGGAAATAATATTCCTTACTTTAGCTTAACATTAAATCATGTACTTTGTCAGTAATGTATCCCCAACAATATAAAGTTAGTTCAAGTCTTAGGAAAAATTTAAAAGAATAAAGCAAGGATAAATAGCAATAAGCATGAAAATTGGTATTTGTGTACCTGGATGATATCCAAGTTAACAACCAGAAATTTGGTGTTGTGGAGTTTGGGGAATAAATTAAGTAACAGCGGAACAAAAGTCGGCTGTTTGTATTCAGGCACTGACAAGGAAAGATCCACTTTCTCAAGAGAATCAAAAGCCTCTGTGGAGACCTGCAGACAATCAAATTTTGATGGATCTTGATTGCTAGTAGCCATGATAGATGCAGTAAGATTCTTAAGTTGAGGCGCAACCACATTGAATACATCTGGATATGTGATTGCATCCGTAATTGTCAGATCAGAAAGTTCTGGAGCACAAATATTGAAAATCTTTAAGCCCTTCATGCAACACTTATGTAAAGTGAGGTCCCTTAGGTTCACGCACTTGGAAAAAAGGTCGAGGCTCTCATCACCGTCATCACCTAAATGCATACCACTCAAACACACAGTTTCTAAAGCTGGAAAGTTCCAAGGTGCCGGTAGATGGCGATTGCTCTTTAATCCATAGCAAGAGTGCTCATTGGTTGCAAGGGTGAGATGTTTGAGAGTAGGAGAACTGAAAAGACATGTTGGGAACCAACGGCATCCCCTAATGAACGATGTGATATTCAGTTCGCTAGCATTATGCAGATACGCATAGCCTACAATCATTTGTACAACTAATGGGGAGGCTCCTCCTGGGAATATGACCTGAACCTTAGAAACATCTACATCATTGCTTCGATGAGATAGTGCATGTTGCACAAATTTCGCAAACAAAGGTATTGTACAAAACGTGCCACTATTGAAGTTAAGATCACGAGTTTTTTTCCATTTATGCTCCCATTTCGGAGACAATGTGCTAGTCCGAATAGCCTCTTTCACGTCAAGGAAAGAAAGAATGCAATGGATAATATCGTCCGGCAAATTGCTTATTCTATCTTCTTTTTCTTCTCCTTCTTCAATGATACATGTTCTATCATGTACCAAATCCATCTGCCATATGATGTGTATTGGGGTCAGAAATTTATACTTTCAATCTGGTTTTACATTTCAATAAGCTGAAATTTTTTAATGTATATCAATAATATTATAATGCAATAACAATAATTAAATCTTATTGAAAAGATAATAATATCTCTATAATAATTAGCAGGATAAAGATATTTTAAGAAAAAAGAAAGGATCAAAAAAACACACTAACAACACCATTAATTATTATTTTTAGAACAATCCATTCTTACATGAAATTTAGATACATCTATAAACCATACATATGTAACTTGATCAGGAAATTGTAAGGATTATCAGATTTAATTCACTTAACCGCAGAAGATTAAAAATTAACATGACTACAAGTTTTTAGCTCAAAGTTGATGGAAATTAGGGTTTAAATTTAAGATTAATAAGATCACTATATATTATCTATAAGCAATTGTAGAAATAACAGTTTTACCTTGAAGAATCGTGATTAGCGGTGGAGGATATATAAAGGGGCGAGATAGACGGATCAGTTAACCTTTGCCATCTTTCTTGTACTTGTAATAATGTTTTCGATATGACACCTGGTCAAGACAAAGTCGAACATACTTCAGGAATGTTATTTGAAGCCCTTTAAGTTTTATTTGTACACGTTAACTCACTCAAGTTTTAGTGATTATTTAAAATACTATTGACGCCGGCCATCAAAAACCGTTTTTGATTTAAACTCAACCGTTAGATCAAAATTTAGAGCGATCCCAGCCGTTTAAATTAGACAGTTTTTGTGTTTAGTGACGGTTACTCAATAACCGTTCCCTCTATTTTATGTAACCGTCCTTAATTCAAATTTAATAATTGTTCCCACTAATTTTTGAATTCAAGTTTTTTCATATTTGCCTATAAATAAAAGTTATAGATGCATTATTTTTCTTTGTTCACAAAAATTATGTTATCCAATTCTCACTTTATGTGCTATGCCAACAGCCTCAATCGTAGATTAGTGGTGAATTCTAGCCACCAACGAGTTCCAGGTTACCATCGTTTAGCGTTGATGCATCTTTAGCAGGTATTGGATTGTGTCTTCGTTTTTTATTTTGTGTTGAATTGACAATTTTGGATTCAGTTTAATCAGTTTCGTTAAGTGTTTCATTTTAATATAGGATTTTATATGTTGAGTTAACTTCTTGGTTTTTCTACTCCAGTTTCATGCTCGAAGTTGGCACCCCCGTGCTTTGGTCATTCATCCTTTCAGGAACCTAAATCGAATCCCTCAAAACATTTATGGTTCATCAGCAACGACAACGCTGATTTGGTGGCATTTTGGATATGATTACACCTTTCATCTGTGCAGATTGTTAAACAGTTTGTGGGTTTAACTTTTGATTGTGATCGTGTTTGAACGTTTTTTATTGCATCAGGTTAGGTATCCTCAATCATCTTCGTTGCCTACACTTCATAACATCCTTGCATCGTCACTGAGAAGAATATCGAAATAAGCTTAGGTATCCTCAATCATCTTTTAACTCTTCGTTGCTTACTTTCCTACTAGAATTACAAATTAAATGTTCAACTTCAATCCACCAGTTTTGTTTTGTTTTTTCTTTGCTGCATTAATTCACGTTTCCACAGTAATTTCTATTTCAAAACTTTTATGTGCTTTTGTGAAACTGATGGAAATATATTGTGTAACACCCCAACCGATGGCGGAAACATCGGGATGTCACGTATTGATGATTGTTCAGTAGCTCATGGTAATTAATAAGTTTCAATAAATGATTAAAATAAATTACATACAATTGTTCTAAGAATTTGTACAATAATATGAATAAAACTATGCACACATCTTCAAGCATTCAATCAAATCTTCAAGCAAGTAGAACCTGAAACATGTTAAGTTGAACATATATTGGGTCAACAAAAGTTGGTGAGAATTACATAGGTTTTGATAATTGAATAAAATTGTTGTGCAATTCATGTGTCATGGCAATCTAGTCCATATGCGAAAACATACTAGAAGTAAATCGAGTGCATAATCAACCTTGTTGACTGTTGTATTGTGGTACATCCCATACGCTCATGGTTCACTCGTTTATATTGCAGTAACAAACACCCACGTAACCTTTGTAGGAGGCACGTATCCAGGTGGGATTGTCAGTCCAATAGATCTATCAATGTATACCGTTTGGTTGATGAATGTTTATGCTAGAATTGTGCTTACCCTAGTCATGTTCAAGACATAATGCAACATAGAAATACACAAAGACACATTGATGATTGAATTGCATAAATATTGTTGTAACATGTTTCACCCCAAAAATGGTGATAAATAGAAAATGGGCTATGTAAAACTCACCTTAGCAAAATGTTATATCTGTTGAAAAATTGAATAATGGTGTTGCCCAAATGTAAGTATCACCCTATAATAAGGTAATAAATATGTCTAAGTCTATCAAGTCTACAAATGTGTAAGTTTCTAGGGCTTCGAATTGGGGATAAATGCTCGTTTGATTATTATTAAAAATGTTTGATAATTGAGAGAATATTAGTAAATAAATAACCAAAAATCTCTTTATGAATTTTAAGCCCAATATGGTCACAAGAATATGTTTAAAGTATAAAAATAATTTTTATAAAATTATTTTCTTTAAAATAGATTATTAAATCTATTTATTACAAATTGTCAAAATTTTAACTATAATATTTAAAAATACAAAAGTTAAAGAATTATTAGTTTAAAATTTATATTTCTGTTCTAAATATTCAGAAATAATTTGTATAAAATTTTGGTGCAAACATACCAAAAATTGGATTTATTATGATTTAATTATGATTAAAACTAACAAAAATTGATTAAAAATATAAAATAAATGATTTTTCAGGATTAAAAATCATTTCAGTAAAGTTTAACATTGTAGAAACTCAGGATAATTTTTGTGGAAATTTATAAAATTGTTTTGATATTTTAATGGATTTTTATAAATATAATAGCATAAAATTGATTTAATTATTATAAATATTAAATAAATAAATTTCAGAAAATTAAAAATTGTAGGTGAAACTTTTACATCAGATTTTTTAAAAATAATTTTTTTAGAATTTATAAAAGAGTTTTAATAATTAAAAATGAATTTATAAGATTATATGTAATTTATATATTATTAATTGATTTGTTAAAAGACTTAAAAAAAAAAAGACAAAAAGGAGGCCACTGCCAGGACTCGAACCCGGGTGGCTCAGGATGGAAGCACCAGTCACAACCACTTGGTCTAGACCAGTGGTTGTGATTAGTTCCGTTCGTTTTAAAATAAATATATTGTACAAATCCAGTTTATCCCCAAAATAAACATCACGAGCCCTAGAATCTGCAATCGTTTGATTTACACATCGATAGCCCAATTAACCTTAGGGCTATTGATGTGTGAATGCCGAAGATCAAAACCCACAAGAATAATTATACTTACAACGTTGTTACGAGCACAAATGGCTAGTCAACTTGTAAAGTCAAACGCGTGATTGTATTATAAGAACAGAAGGTTATTGAGTAAAATTGAGGATTGGAATAGGATAATCGGCGAGGTGAGATGGTCCAGAATTGATCCATTTATAGTACAATGAACGGGATCGTTGAATTGGCAAGCGTTGACCACGACATGAATGTCAAACGCGAAAATGGTTAATTGGGTATCAATTGGATGATGATTAACGTGTTGATGAGTCACTGATGGCCGATAAACGCGTAATCATTCCATATATAAATTCAAGCGTGTCAATTAAGTTAATTGAATGGTCAAAGTTATAAAACTATTGCCATATCTGCTGCTGCACGACCACAGGGAAGAAAAAGGCGAATTGAAAGTGACCTTATATATAATAAATGTTGGGTTTAAATCAACACAAGGGTGTGGAGCAGACGGCTAGTGCGTGTGTGCTGTGTGTGGTGTGACCCCGGTTCGAATCCCGGCTGTGACAACATTTTTTTTTCTTTAAACAGACACAAGGGGGAGAAGGTGAAGTTGGGCCGGGCCTGATGGGCTGGGTATCACTTTGGGCTTCCAGAATTTCAAAGGGGTGGGCTGGATGGGTTTAAATAATTGTGTTGTGGGTTTATTTTGACAAATGAAGCTGATTTTTAGACTTATTATTATTATTATTATTATTATTATTATTATTATTATTATTATTATATATATATATAGATATATGTATGAATAATTATCATTGTATAGGAGTTCAAAATATCACTAAAAATAATAAGGCTTGTCGTTTTAATCCGTAACGTATATCTATTTAGTGCGAAATGTTACATATTGTTTATGGTAATTTTAATTTTATTTTATCCATTAGGTTGCATTATTTTGCTCCTCACATTTATTATCCATTAGGTTTCATTTACCGATGAAGTAGTCAAACAACTGCTCGTAAAGTGGTAAACCACTGATGAGGTAACTGCTGGTGTAGCCATTGGCGCAGCTCTTAAGGGGCGGGGAGCCCCCCCCCCCCCCCGAATTTTTGCTCAGAAGTTCCGATTATATAGTATTTGTATAGAATTTTTTTGCTATATACGGTTCCGACCCTCCAAAACTAGTGCCCCCCGCGTGACTTCCGACCCCCTGAAGCTTCGGGTCAAGCTTCGCCATGAAGCAAACATCTAATGAAGCAAACCCCTGATAACAACAACTGCTGAAGTTATTGGAGGTGGTTTTGAGGAAAGTTGCACAAGAAAGGCTAATGGATCATCATCAATCACGGGTAATTCACAGAATTTGAAAACCCGTTCAAATGGCTAATTACATGCTAGAATCAATATTTGGTAATTAATTATTTTATAACTATCCTTGTATCTCTCTTGAGAATGTTTTCATTCCTTGTAAATACTTGGCCTATAAATGCCATATACGTCAGTATGAATAAAATGTAATCCTGGCGTATTTGGCATTTATATGCCAAGTATTTACAATGAATTGAAATATTCACGAGATAGATACAAGGAGATTTATAAAATAATTAAGTACCAAATATTGACTCTAGCATGTAATTGGCAATTTGAACAGGTTTTCAAATTTTGTTAACTTTCCTTGATTGACGATGATCCATGATTTATGCTAATATATAATAAGTTCATCCTAACTTAGAAGAGAGTACACTTAAAATACTGGAATTATTAATGAAAGAAGATGCTTAAAGTTCTTTACTTGCAATTGTGAAAGTGGGTATGTCACTGTAAATTTAGAAAGATGAAAAGAGATTTTGCGAAATATTATTATTATTATTATTATTCACATCATCTCCTATTTATACATAAACAATTAACGGAAAGCTAACTAACTCTAACAATAACTGTAACGGAAGTCTAACTAACTAACGGAGCTATAACGGAAAATAACTATCATAAGTTAATATCTAGCTATCAGAAGTTTATCATCAGACGTTCTCTTCTTCATCAGTAGTTAGACATCAGATGTTTGTTATTCATCAGTAGTTTCAACCCCCATTAGTGGTTTCATCATCTATCAGTGGTTCCAACCTCATCGGTAGTTACTCATTAGTGGTTTTATCAACAGTTCTTTAATCATCAGTAGTTAACATCAACAATGGTTTCCTCGTCAGTAAATATTTGTGTTATTTTATTCTTTACTACTTATTTTTTGTGGTTGTTACTCTTTTTATTTATTGCAAGCTTGAAGGCTTCTTGGTTTATGAAAAGATAGGTCTCAATTAGTATTTATGTTTGCATGGACGGGTCGGGTAACAGATCGGCTAGGTTCATGTTAGAATGGGTTAAGAACAAAATGGGTACAAATCAAAATGGATTGTTTCAAAAAGTGGTCAAAGTTTGGATCAAAACTGGTTTAGACCATCGGTTTAGATAATGGGTCATAGAGGGTTTGGTTCTGAATGGGTTCGGCCCGGACTGGGAACGGGTTAAAATTGACTGTTTAAAAAAAGTGGTTATTTTGGTTTAGATCAGAATGGGCCCAGACCGCCAAATGAGGTAATGAGTTGTAGCGGGTTTAGGTCTAAAGGCTTCCAACCAAACTGGGCATGGGTCAAAATGAAAGCTTTTTTTGGAGTATGATAGTAGTAGACAAAAAAGAAAGAAATATAATTTTTTTTTATAATTACATTACGTTACCCGTACTTAAGACGGGTATACTATATACAACTAGTTCCATTTGTATTAAGATTTGGACGTATGTTTCTTCTTCCAATGAGAATATTGAGAGCTCTAATATGGTATTTTAATTAACATATATAATTAATTATGATAACAAATTAAGATATACATTTAACCAAACAAGACCATGGGATGGTAATCATCCATTTCATTCCCTTGTCCATTCCATTACCTTCTCTATTCCAATCCCTCATCCATTCAATTACCCCATACCAAACAGGCCCATAGTTTTAAATTACTATTAGTATAGTAATGGAATGGACGACGGAATTGAATTGACGAGGTAGTAGAATGGATCATTATCATTTCATGTATTGTTTGGTAGGAAGGAAAAGACGAGAGAATAAAATCGATAGTGAGTAACAGTGGTGATATGTGGAGGCGGCAACAATGATGTGGTGTACGGCTGCAGCGATGGTCAGTGATGACAGTAGTGGTGGCGGTGGGTGGTGGTGTCGGATCGGTGGCGATTGGTGGCGGCTGCAGTGATAGGTGGTGGTTGTGATGGGTAGCGGCGGCAGCGGTAGTGGGTGAGGTAGTGGACATGATCATTACCCTTCCATGTATTCTTTGGTTGTAATGTGGGAATGAAATAGATCAATACTTTGTGTTGTTTGGTAGGAAGGAAAGTACGAGAGAATAGAATTGGTGGTGAGTAATGGTGATGATATGTGGAGGTGGTGGCGGCGGTGGTGTGTAGCGACAGTGGTGGTTAGTGACGACAATGGTGGTGACGGAGGTGGTAATTAGTGGCGGCTGCGGTGATAGGTGGTGGTGGTGTTGGGCAGTGGCGTCGGTAGTGGGCAGCGGAGGCGGTGGTGGGTGGCGGAGGCGGTGGTTATTGGCAGCGATAGTAGGTGGCGACGGAAGCGGTGGCGAGTGGCGGCGGCGTTGACAGGTATTAGGAGAAGTGGTTGGTGGTGATGACGGTGGTCGTGGGTGGCGTTGATAATGGTATGGGTGGCGATGGCAACGGTTGTAATGGCGGTGGTGATGATAGTGGTGGTATGTGGTGTTGTTTATGAATGATGAAAAAAGGAATGAGATGAAAATAGGGGGTGGATGAAATGATTTAGAGGGAATGGAGTGACCTATGTAATGGGTGATTTCATTTCATTAACTAACCAAACACACTATTTTTCATTCCCTAGTAAGAGTTAATTACCAAAACCGTCCCTGTAGTTTGGGCCAATATGCCAGTCCAGCCCAAAATTCAAAAAATTGCTTGAACAGTCCATTGATTTTGACGAAAGAGGCCAAAACAGTCCATTTCGTTAACCGGGTTAACACAACCTCGTTAAGTTAGGGGTAAAATCGTCAAGTCACCTCTAATAAATAAACCCCATCCCTACCCCACCCCACCCCACCTCCATTTATCCCTTGTGTCATCATCTTCAAACCCTAATTTTCACAAAACACACACATCTGCACGTTTAGAGGGAGAGAGAGTGGGTTAGAGAGAGAAACAGAGGAGATATGATGGTGATCGGTGACGGTGACTATTTAAACAGGACTATCAGGAGGAGAGTAACAGTCGGGTAAATGATAATATTGGAGCTCGATTTCTGGTTGTTCAGTTGAATTGGTAGTCGCAAATGATAATATTGGTTTTTTTTAATGAAGGACGTGATGGGTTTTGGGAGTTTGTTGCTGCCGGTGGTTGTTTCCGGTGATCGGAGAGGTAACTGAGAGAAATTTACGGTGAACGCCATTCTTTTTTTTTTGGGTGTTTCTTCAAATTTATTTTTTTGGTGTTCCGATCAAGGTAACAGTCGGGTTCCCCCTTTTCCTATTTTGTTTTACCTAAATATGAGGATGGTGACTGATGATGGTGACTGCTGGTAGTGGGGTCGGGTGGTGTGTGTGGTGGATAGCGGTGGTTAATAGTGTCAATGGATAGTGATGATGACTGATGAGGACAGTGACTACAGAGGTAGGGTCGGTAAAGGTTGATTATGAAGGTAATGGATGACTGGGCGGTTGATGGTAGTGATTATAGATGGAGATGGTGGTCACGATCGTGATTGAAGATGATGAGTGGGATTGGACTGGAAATTGTTTGATTGATTCAGTTTCATTTGTTAAATTCGGATTGGGCTGGAAATTGAATAGCGGATTTGGGGTTGTCGAGGTTAAAACACGATGAATCCAATGTTTTTTAGGTATAAGTTTCGGGGGTGGAAGGTGTAGATAGGTGGTGGGTGGTGGTGGTGAAAGGCGGAGATGGGAGGTGGTGGGGTTAGGGGGTGGGACCCACTTAAATCTGTGTTGGTGAGATGGGGAAGAAGACAATAATTTTAACAAAGATGGACAATTTTATCCTTGACTTAACGATGTTGAGTTAACCCCATTAACGAAATGGACTATTTTGGCCTATTTCGTCAAAAGAAAAGGACTGTTCAAGCAATTTTTTGAATTTTGGGTTGGACTGACATATTGGCTCAAACCACAGGGACGGTTTTAGAAATTAACTCCCCTAGTAATTAATGGTCCATTTTATCCCGCATCTCATTCCAGCATACCAAACGCTACTTAAAGTAATATACAATTAACAACAATATGCCTAACTAGATTATACCCCGGGAGCGTCCCGGGTTGAGAAATTTAATATGATATATCAATTTTACATATGAAATAGACTGATGTATAACTCTAATATTAATATCTAACCTAAAACAAATTAACAATGTACAACTCCAATGCTAACACCTAACCTAAAAGAATGTAGAACTTTAATGTAACTCTAATATTAACACACATCCTAAAGACTAAACAAATGTACAACTCTAACATACTAATATTGATACCTAACTTAAAACAACGTATAACTTTATTAACCTATTCGACTCTGGTTGAAAAAAAATCCATATTTACTGATTTAAACATAATTAGTGACTTGTCTATACATGATTAATGATTTACCTGAACACTTTGTGTTTTTTTTTCCTGTATGAACAAAACCCCACAAAAAAAAATTCGTTTTTTATATAGCACTATGGTACTTGTCGGAAAGATAATAAAACGCTCGTTAATTTGGTGTAATTTTTTTCTATAAAAAATCTCGTATATTAAAGATATTAACGTTTACAAATTATGGGATGAAACATGAGGGTGAAAAATCCATATTTGTTTTTAAATTATTTTTTTCCTAAAATATCTTAATGCCACATAGGATGATACATGGCACACTCAAGGAAGAGAATGCCTCTTTGAGTGTCATGCCATTAAAATGGCTTTGATTTATTATATGTATAGATATAGATAGATTTGATTTAAAACAATTTACACGGGATGGTATATGGTTTGGTACAAACTGCATATATTTAATTTAATCTTTATGTTTTATGGATTTGGTGTAACACCCCAACCGATGGCGGAATCATCGAGGTGTCACGTAGTGACGATTGTTCAAAAGCACATGGTACTAAAATGTAAATATATTATTGAATAATTTAAATTGTCTTACATAGATGAAATGGAAAAAAAAAATACAAAAGTCTGAACGAAACATGAAATAACTTATTAAAAGCAAGAATTAAAATCCAATGCTATGGAACTAAGATCAAACTGCACCTGAAACATGTACAAAATAGGTTTTGTCAACATAAGAAATGTTGGTGAGCATTCCTAGATTTAATACATATAGTAAGTTGGAAAAATGGTATACAATTCAAGTGCAAGGCTACAGTGTAATTATGTAAACTATGTATCATACAAATGAGCGAAATCAATCCTGTGACTGTATAAATGTACTAAATGAACGGCGGTGTACCTATCCAATAAATGGATAATAACTTAACAATGACCACGGATTCTCCGATGAAAAAGGGGGAGAATCAACCTAGGCGGGTTGTCAATCCAATAGCGCTATCCAATGTTAAGGTCGGCTTGTACAATGTTAATGATTTCACTAAGTACAAATGTATTCTACATGTAATGTCTA
Source organism: Ambrosia x helenae (assembly GCA_030844895.1). Classification (NCBI taxonomy): domain Eukaryota; kingdom Viridiplantae; phylum Streptophyta; class Magnoliopsida; order Asterales; family Asteraceae; genus Ambrosia; species Ambrosia x helenae. Next base: position 38,812,344 of record CM061234.1, on the reverse strand, counting down.
AGCATAAAGCACGTTTGTAAGCAAATGCACATAGTACTAGAATTGTATTGTAAAAATGTGAACTTGTATTTGTAATTTGTATAAGTGTACATGTAACACCCCAAAAATGAATAAAAGCAAAAAGGGGATAGGAAATACTCACTTTCGCCAAATAACTAGATGACTAAGCGAGCGTGAAAATGCGAGCAATCCAAAGATTCAACAACCAAACTAGTCCAATTTAGAAGGAAAGAAACCGAATAGGAAAAAATATCAAGCTTCCAATTCGGCAATTACAAGAGCTTATAATCAAAGCTTCAAATGTAGAAGTAATATACTCTAGAAGAAAGGTATGAGGGAGAGTTTAATCGAATTGAAACAATCGATTTAGAGGTGCAAAGTGTAATGGGTCATAGGTGGGTTTTTATACTAGTTTTGGATTCAATTAGCCATTAAAATTGGTCAACACCATAAAGTAAGGTTTTATGATGAATTGGATATTTGACTAGGACTTTGACTAGGACGTTGACTGGGACTTTGACTGTTTGACTGTCTTAGCGGACCGCGAGGGCTAAAAACAATAATTTTTCTAATTTAATCAATTTTAAGTTATAGACTTGTTTCCTTCTGTTTCTAAGTTGTTTTAGGACCGAAAATTAAGGGCTTTGAGTATCAAGGTCTGAAACATACGTGCTCAGGTGTAGATGTGAGTATAAAACGTGCATACTTTTACTTATAAAAATTATAAGTTTTATTAAATTGTGAATTTTTGTCATATTAAAATATGAGGGTTAAAAATGAAAATTTTGAAATAGTTGAGGAACCAATTATGCACATTTATGAAAAGTGAAAGGTGCATGTTGTCACATTTGGTCCCCAGCTTGGATCATAATAGATGTATAAGCAAAGATGCAAGGTAAATAGAAAGCTTACATCACTCTGGGATTGGTTCTAGAGGAAGTTAGACAACAAGAAATGTGACTATTTATGGTAGTGATTTTTTAGTGTAACCTCCTAGAATGTCAGATATTCCCTAGCCTAGCTATTTTCAATTCTCGCTGCCTAGCATCAATATGGCTTAAGAAGAGAAATTTCAACATTCTGTACTGAAAAAAGACTTCACCTCCACATTTACCTAAAGGTTCACCATTAGTAGACCTCCATTCATTTGTAAGATTATGTTTGCACTTTATTTTGAAACTCCAACCTTGAACAATGACAAATTTGTTCGGCAAACAATATCATATGTTGTTTGAAACAAATAATTTGAGTCTTGAGTGCTAACTTAAACTATTAATTAAGTTGTGTTCGAAAACAAAACTAGGTTGTTATACACATTGTAGATTTTGGTCATGCAAACATGACTAGTAGCACCCATGTTAACCCACTGCGAATCCTCATAGATGGAATCATCAATGTATACCTCTTGCATCATATCCATGACATAAGATATTATGGAGATCTCTTCCACCATATTTACTATTATTGCATAACCAACTTGGCCACAATCGTAGCAAGCTTTTTTGAACAACGAAAACTCTTTTGTCACAACTTCTTCCCTTGGACTCATTTCCTCTTCCTTTTCTTTTTGCTTCACCAGGCTTTGCTATATCCTTGAAAAGTTAGTGTATTCCATAACATTTGGCTCTGCAAAAGTATGCATAAGGCTTCCCTTTTGGCAAGCCTATTGCCCTTTTCCATATGAAGACAACCCATATCCTCATAGGTTTTGCATTTGTGATTCAATAACTCCCATAACTAGCCATGATATTTTGTAAATGTTATACAACATATCCTCATAGTCGTTCAACACACAGTTAAGCACCACATCAAAATGCTTCCATGCATCCAAGGGGCTTATCATTTTGACTAATGGTCTCCCTTTAAACATTTTAGTAAACTGAATTTGTCATCAATCCCATAAGGTTCAAGGTGGTTGTGTATAACCAAACTTGGTTTGCAACTATATTGGCGACAATTTGATTACTCACTAAGGATAACTCAATCGACATCGCTTATGTTGTATTGTTTACTAATTTTTCCTATTATGTTTGAACCTTCTCAACCAATATTTAGTAGACAATTTATCAAAAAAAAAAAAAAATCTTAAAATAATCTCCTTTGAATCAATGCATACTTTTCCAAAAAGTTATGAAAGAACGTGTTTTATGAAATGGATGTTCTTATATTTAGAAAACAAAATTACAATATAAATAGAAAACTAATACTATTGAAAGGACCTTGGTATATAGACTAAAGTGTGTATGGACATGAGTAGAGAGGTTTTGGTCACGTGTTTTAAATTGTTTTCTAATTTTCCTACATGTTTTTGGCTTTCAAACATATTTTTGTTCTATTTTTCCTATGTGAAAAAATTAGGAAAAATCATGAAACACTGAAAGGTAGTAACAACGTTTTCCGGTGACAGTTTCCGCTAAAAATCAAGATTAGTTGAAAACCCGACAAAGGTGTTACATATGTAACACAATTACACAATTAACGTCCTTAGAACTTAATTAGTTGAATTTATATTTCATTAATTGAAGAAAATAAAAATTATAATAACATTTATATAAATTTTAGAAAATTATCAATAATATTATTAATTTCATTTTTATTTTGATAAAACCTTCATTATTATCTCCGAGTAACATTAAATTGAGTTTTATCATAGAACTAATTATCCTAATTCAAAATTAGTTAATTAAATATCAAAATTACACGAATGGGGTCTTCTAATTCATAAAGAGCGTTATACAATTCAAACTAAATATCAAACTAGTTATCTATTGGAGTGTTTGAAAAGAAAGGAGAAAGTACTTTTGAAGCTCTTTGTCTAGGTTTGGAAGTTAAATTCAGTCTTTACCATAATATAAGAAACTCGTGGAATGCATAAGCCCCATTAATGATATGGACGACTTTCTTGTGGTAATCAATGTAAACGAGCAAGTAGGGGGCGACAACTAAACAGGTAGGGTATTATTAACAGGGGGTTGGGTCGTCATTTATCGCTTTGGTTCCAAAGGTTAGTGATCCGGTTAGTCTAGGTGAGTATCGACCAATTAATCTTATACGGGTGGTGAGTAAGGTTATCTCGAAGGTTCTTGCTGATAGATTGAAGATGGTGATTGATTCCATTACCTTTGAGACGCAATCGGCTTTTATCTCTGGAAGGTACATTCTTGACGGTTCAATGATTATTAGTGAAATCTTATCTTGGGCAAAACGTAGGGGGAAGGAATTGTTTATGTTCAAAATAGACTTTGAGAAAGCTTACGATAACGTTCATTGGGAGTTTTTAGTATCTATAATGTGGCAAATGAACTTTCCTCAAGTGTGGTGTAGATGGATATATGGTGTGCTTTCTTCGGCGTCTTCGTCCGTTTTAGTTAATGGTTCCCCAACATTCGAGTTCAACTGCAGTAAAGGTATTCGGCAAGGAGATCCCATTTCGCCATTTTTATTTATTATTGTCAGGGAAGCCTTCTCTAGCATTATTAGGAAGGCTTGTAATATTGGTTCGTTTGACGGTGAGCGATTTCCTAACGGAGGTCCTATTATTTCCCACTTGTTATATGCCGATGATGCGATGGTGATGGGTGAATGGTCGACTTTTAATTTTAAAGTTCTAAGGAGAATCTTGCGGATATTTCATTTATGTTCGGGTTTGAGGATAAATATCCAAAAATCGACTCTATTTGGTGTTGGGAAGGCCGTAGAGGATGTTCGGGCTCAAGCAGTCATGTTGGGTACGTTGTAGGTCAGGAGAGACTCCGTTAAAGTATTTGGTATCCAAATGGGTGCGAACGTGAGTCGTATAAACAGTTGGGATCCGGTCATGCAAGTATTCAAAAACTGTTTGTCGACTTGGAAGGCTCGATTATTATCTATGTGGGGAAGGGTGGTCCTTATTAAATCAGTTTTAGAAAGTTTACCAACCTATTATTTCTCTTTATGCAAAGCTCCGGTGGTCGTGATAAATACGTTTGAAAGTATAATTAAAAGATTTTTATGGGTGGGAATGATGAAATTGGTAAAATTTATTGGGTAGCTTGGGATAAGGTGTCGAAAGCGAAGAGTGAAGGAGGATTGGGTCTAAACAAGCTTGGCGATTGTAACAATCACTACGTGAAAAAGTGGTTACGGCCACACATATTCTCAAATCGCCCTGCCACAGTTTTGCTTAAATGTGTGGCTAAATGTCATTTTTCACATTTCAAAATCTTACAATCTACTTTTAGCCACACATCTTATTTATTCATGTGACCATTGCATAACTGTTCAAAACCTTTAGCCACACTTTAAGAAAAAACCGTGACATTTAGTAGCCACAGTGGAAAAGGTGTGGCCAAATGTGATCTACGACCATAATATTAATTTTACGTGACGAAAAACACATATTTTCAAAACCTTTAGTCACACTTTAAGAAAAAAATGTGACATTTACTAGCCACATTAGATAAGTGTGACAAAATGTGACCAACTACCACAATAGTTTTTTAATGATGTGGCTAAAGCTAAAACATATGGCCACTTATGAGTTTGTGTGACCAAAGAGCATTGTTTATTAGTCCCTTGGTGAAAGAAAAGAATAATAAGTATAACTATTTTATGGTCACAGTTTAAGTTTTTATATGTAGCTAAAAGTAATAAATTGTCACGATGAAATATTTATGTGTGGCTAAAAGTAATAAATGGACACGATTAAAGTTTGTATATGTGACTAAAGGTATAGAAAGAAAAAAAAACATATGACAAGCCTTAAAAGTGTGGCCGAATGTGATCTACGGCCACATTATTTAACTATTTATTTGATGTTGTGGCTAAAAGCTATTACATATGGCCACATATATTATTTTGTGTGACCAATAGTTAAACAATAACCACACGTAAAAATACAAAATTTCATGTGGCTTTAAAAAAAATCATCATACTATTGTCACATTGTTTATATTTGTGTGACTAAATAATAGCAAATGTCATGGGAACTATGTGCGACTAAAGGCTAGACTATAGTCGCACTTAAAATTACAAAATTTATGTGGCTTTACATAACTATTAGTCACACCATCATCACGTTTTTTTGTGACGAAATGATATATGATAGTTGCATATTTGCAGCTTTGTGACAGAAACTCAATTGCTATTAGTTAATACACATTCACTCAAGTTGAACCATAAAAAATATAGTCAAATGATGTACTTTTACATGGTTGTCTAAATTCAAATAACAATATAGTCAACAAAAAGCGTCAATTACAATACTAAAAGAATGACCTATCTACTCATCTTGATCTCCAACTATTAGTTGCTCATAACCTGCTTGACAGTACTTTCATACGTTCGTTCAAGGAAAGTTGGCATATAGATCACAAGGTCGCCAAAAATTTAGGAATTGCCTCAGCCAGTCAAGAATCTACAAAAACAATATGCAAGTTAACATAAAGTAGTAAAATCAACTTCGTTCGCTGATATGTTAATGAGAATAAGGAGAAAAGATAAAAGATTGAAGCCTTCTCTTAAAACATATTGGGTGTAAGCTGCAATAGAATTTATAAGTGGATGAAATGCAACTAGACTTACAAAATAACACAATAATTTATAACATTATAAAAAAAAATATTAAACCTTGAGAACGTTGTCCAAATTTTTTTTTGAAGGAGTGTGTAACAATGTGAAATATTAGCTAATGTGAAAACGTACTGCATAATTAATTTATATGCGATTGAACTTGACTGTGGGTCAGGTTTTGAAATCAATAGAACATGAACATTTGCAAGCACTAGAAGCAAATGCTTAGGCTGATGCACACACAAACAACAAATGTTGATCATATAATATGGACAAGAGACTATTGAGCAACAAAATTTAACAAACATGGGCCCTGCTAAAAGTCTAAGGATTAAGATCTCATAAATCAAACAAAACATCCCATTAATCTTTCAATGAATTTAAGGTGTTGCCTTAAAAAATCACGCGAAACTTGCAATAAATTCTGAGTTACTCAGATCATAAAACAAAAAAAAAGGTAGTAATACCTTCACGAATGTCACATGTTTGTTGTTGTGTAGATTACATTCTAGGTACCTGCAACTAATTTCTAATTTTTTTATTTTATCAAAGCCTTATAGTTGGCAAACGGGTCGGGTCGGGTCGAGATGGGCCGTGGGTCAAAACGGGTTCTAAATTAGGCTAGAACTTTATTACTTTTGTTCTTTCTGTAGGCAGGGAGCTTATTTAGTTATCCTGTTGTTGTAAGTGCACCAAAACTCAAAATAGTAATGTAACAGACACATTATTAATCTACAGAATAGTTTAAACAATACCTAAATGATAAATCTCCTAAACTTTTGGAATAGCCCAGAACCATTGTTATCATAGGTAGTAGAACCCTGAACTGCCGAGTACTCCAAGTCTAAGTTTTCTTTTAAGATTATCTTATCACAATTCTAACCATAATCTACATATATCAAAGAGATCGTTTGCAACCACAAACCACTGGCTCTTTTTTTTTTGCGCCTCGCGCCTAGGCCCCAGGCGAGGCCTATGCGCCTTGAGTGCGCCTAGCGCCTTTGATAACTATGAACCCACCCAACATAAGGGGTGGTGTTCCTTGGGTGGGTTGGCATCCCACGCCATTTCCAGCGCCCCACTCCCTTCACTCTTAGAATGAGACGAGTTTTAATATGTTACTACTCACTAACTGACCCAATGGCGAGAACCATTTACACATCTAATCTAAATAAAAAAATAAATAATAATAATAAAAAAATTTTACTCAAATCTTAGAGGAGATACCTTTAATCTTGTATAAACATGGTTTGAACCGTAAATATCCCATGAACATGACCAAGCAGGAGCCTAAGGAAATGACAACAGCTAGCCATGAATTAGATGCAAGTTGAAAGAAGAAAACACACAAAACAATAACTGAGGAAAAAAAAAAGTCATGGAAAGCTATATTAATGTGTTCACAACACATTTGATGGCGTTTTATATGATGTCAATGAAAGATGTTTTATTCAAGCTTTAAAAACCATAAATGAACCCTCCATAGGGTATTTCCAATATAACAAGGGATTTAGACATATGTACAAGCCATAACACATTCAGTAACATAGCAAAAACAATATCTTTAGTGAACATTGCTACTCATCATACCATCATCAAGGTTGTTATCTGCAAATACATATCCTCTTCCCATAGCTATACACGTCCAAATCAATTACCAGGGATATGAACCCAAACATACGAAGTATAATTGCCAGAAATTTGTCTAGGCAGTGTGAAGTACTGAAGCAACTGGAAAAATTAACAACAAACCACAATATGTATGAAAAATAATAGGTATACATAACAGTAAAAAAGTTACAACAAACCATAAGAATAACAAAAAATACATAGAGAAAATAAACTGATGCCAGAAAGTTAAATGAAAATAAAATTGTATACCCATGTGAAGCAGCCATAATGAAATGTATAATTTAGTGCAAAAGTGAACAAAATTAGGGATACGAAAGAGTAAACATAATCCACATACAATAAACCATAAGAATAACATGAAGATAATTAACAATGCAGGCGATTAAATTTCATAAACAGAACAACAATTGAAAGAGTATGGAACGATTGTAGCTGTACCTTGATCATCTCTCCGTAAACAAGGAGGCAATTCAATATCAGAGTTCCCGCTGGGAACCCTGCCGGCGAGAATGAGTGCGTCATACCGATAAAGGTTTAGAGATTGAAGGGGAGAATGAAATCAATTGAGTGGATTATGTGTACTTAATTCAATTTTCCAGTGAAAATTAAGAGGAAATTTGATGTAATTCAGTTAATTTTTTTTAATGATTTTGGATTTTGGGGGAATGAAATTATAGTGGAGGGAAATAAAAATTTAGGAGGGAATTGACTTTTTTTTTTAGATGTTATTGTTTTATCGAAACTGATCCGATAAAGGAGGACAGCATTAAAGTTATACTTTCACTAAAAATATAATACTATGATTAATTAAAAAAATTATAAGGGGGACGGGGCGCTCCCATATATTTTTTTCAACTTCACTGATTTTTACCAATCCTGCACTGCCACTTCACTGATTCACTTCACTGAAATAGTTTTTTGAAGGCAACACTTCACTGTAAATAAAATATAGAAAAAGACAAAAGGGGGAAAGAGAAACTCACAGGTACCAGCCCGTTAACTACAACCAGATTTTGGTTCACGAGACCACTACCAGCATGGGTGGCGACGATGTTACCGTGCTGGTAGTGAGGTACCCGTGACCAATTCTGGTAACGCCCCATCCCCCCCCCCCCTAAGTTTTAATTTATTAAGATAGCGATGATGATAGAGAATTCAACGAACCCACGAATTCATTACACCATATCTCATTTTGTGTTTTTTTTAGAAAAATACAAAAACTTAGAGTCCTGGACAGTGGAAGGTAGTGAACCACACCCCTTTATAGCGGAAAAGAGATATGGTGAAAGGGAATGCTAATGTAGCGTTAAGTTTGATGATGGTCATGAACCTGTACTAGTTAACCATGCCCTTTAGCCTACGGGGGCAGGGCACTACGTAGGTAATGGATCACAATGGGCAACACTAGCTAATATAGCCTTAATATATCATATTGGGCTTTATTGGATTATAATGAGCAACAATGGATGGATTATATATGTTTTAATGCATCATATTGGTCGTTAGTGGACCATAATGAGCAATAGTAGAGCAAATATGTCTTATACAACACAATAGTGGCTCATATATCTCTTATTGGATCATATTATGCCTTATTGAATTAAAATAAACAATAATAGGTCATATATGTTTTAGTATACTATATTGGGTCTGAATGGATCACAATGGATAATAGTGGATCACATAAATGTTCTAATGGACCATAATGGGCCTTAATGGACCACAATGATCAGATGTGTCTTAACGGGCCATATTGGGTCTTAAATGATCACGGTGAACATTACTAAGTCATATATGTATTAATGGACCATAATGGGCCTTAACAATTATGACAACTATTATTGGATGGTTATGGGCTTTACTATATCATATTAAGTTGTAAAGGGCTATATCAAGTTGTAATGAATTATACAACACAACGGAACAATGGTGGATCGTATATGTAAAGGGCTAGTAGTGTTTCGGTTAACTTGCGAATATTGAAATGGGCTTTTGGTGCTTATGTTTGACACAATTTCAGGTTCGGGTCGTCTAAAATTTTCAAGTTTGGTTCGGCTTAAACCCGCCAACTCATAAACACGACATGTTTAAAACCCTTAGTAGCCACTAAAAATTCCTTACTTTTAAACTTTTCAAAATTTTAAGTTTCCCTCTCAATTATTTTCACTCTCTAATTTCTATTTCCCTCCCACCCCAATTGACATCTTCACTCTAATAATTTAATTTGTGTTACAGATATTCTTCCTGTCAAAGTTTTCCTTTTCCCTACCTCCTGATTAAAACTATATTCAAAACCCTACCACCATTAAAACTCGATAACCACCATCAATTCCTTGCACACGACACGATCTACCACCATGTAGAAACCATTTAGTAAAGGTGAAGCTTCAAACGACTAAAAATCTTCGTCGACGTCGTCTCCGTCACCGCATCTGTTCTCTCCGTCAACCGCTGCCGCGTGTCCTTTGTTCTCATCGTGTCCGGCCACCAATGTGGCAGTTTGTTCATTTTGGGCGAATAGGGTTCTTCTCGGAGTTCAATCGTAAGTAATTTTTAATTATATCCATATTTTGCTACATATTTAACCATCTTGGATGTAAGGATATACCAATGTGTGCTGTATACGAAGAAAAGGGGCCATAAAAAGTTATTGGTGCTTCATTTTATCTCCCATTTAACTCAAGCCATGGATTTTCTTTTGATTGGTAAAATGCTTTTCCTTGGTTTAGTTTTGTAGCTACTAATACTATCATGTAGTATTAAACAAATGATTTTGAACATGCCAGGCTCATAAATCAATTGTTAAATACTAATAGTTTTGTAAGTAGTCAAAAGTAAAAGTTGTGATTTCTAGTTTTTTCTTTGGCAGATGAAACCACAGTTTAGAGGTGAGGGTAAACGAAGGATCAAGCGACACCAAACAGCGGCGATGGTCGAGTGGGACAAGAACAACTGCACCAGCTGGTGATGGTTGTGATCCGGATGGTTTTTTTGCATAGTATATTTGGAGAATTGGTAGGAACTTGATCTTGGGTCAAACAAACTATTGAGGATGCTAAAGCTGCAGTAGACCTTATGTAGGTGTAGATTTGACGCTCTCCCTCTCCCCTAGCGATGTTATATTTTGTTATTCTTTGTTCAAGTTTTCATGATTTTATTTGGTAATAAAATGATTTTGTCTCATCAGATGTAAATGGTCCGATGGAAGAAAAGCAGCCTGCTATTAAGGGAACAGACATACCTGATAACTTGGTTTTGCATCAAAAGAAACTAGCTGGAGCCCTAAAGAATGTAAGTTTATCATACAACCATTCTTTTTTTTTTTTTTTGCTCTGTTTTCACTTGGCATCATTTTTCGTATGTTGAAATCTAATTTATGAATAAAAGTTATCGCACAGACATTATTGATTTACTTGTTGAGTAATAGTTTAGTATCGTAATGGATCCATGGATTTGATATATACTAAATTTAATTTGGGTTGTTGTTTCTGTTCCTTGTAAGAGGCAAGGTTGACTAGGTTCATATTCCTGCCTAAATACTGAAGAGATCGCCTAGCTATTGCGCCTCATGTTAATGAGGAGTCGAAATAGACTACTTCACATGGTATGTGTTCAACTCCTTTCTGTACTACGGAGCAAGTCTAACCTTTTAAAATTATTTTGTCTTTTTATTTGATTTGAAGTTAGTTTTGCAACAGTTCCTTATAAAACATGAACTAAGTGGATTGTGTTTATGTCAACCTTCTTTAATATAAATTGTGTTTTGCTAGGCTTTAACTATTTTTTTTTTTAATCTCAGAGTTTAATTGTTTAGAAGTGAACTAGCCTAGTTTAACATAGTTGCTTAAAAAAATAAAAGCAACACATAATTATAAGGTATTAGTAAACAAAATAGTTTTTAGCTTATTAAACGGGTCATGTTCATGTGCGTGACACGATTTTTGGGTCCTACCCCCTTGGTTTAAAAAGCGTGAGGCGCTCCGAGGCGTTTTGGTTCCAAAATCCAAAGCGCGGGGCTTAATTTGATTGATATAAGTCCATTGGTCTCGCTTTCTCTTATTTTTCTTGAAAATTCTTACTTTGCATAATCATCCGGTTTCTAGGTCGATCAGGATGTGATCCCCTAAGATGGTGATGAATCAAGTCAACCAAAACAGTAGGCAACATTGCTTAAACCATATAAATGTACTTGTCTTTAAGGTAATTTTCTTTTTACTTCAAATTTACTTTTTATTTTTGTATAGCACCCGAGTCACACAAAGATGAAATTTTTGATTGTGTGATCTTTTATAATTAGCCATTAAAGTTATGTACATTTTTATATTTTATTGTCTAGATACAAGTTTGACTGTACTCTGATGCTAAAATGGTTGTCAATCTCAATAGGAAATCTATTTTTAAACTTCATTGCTGGCTGGGGTATTAATGGTCAATCACGCCATGTTTACTTTTTTTACTTGCAGAGCTTCAGGTGGTGGGTTCATAACCTGCTGCTGAATACATTGGTTTTGTTATCTGCATATATGATGGAGGTTACTGGAACTGAAAGGTGGAATTTACCAAAATCTTGAAAGTGCAAAGTCGACGTGTATAGATCTTGTTTTAAGAGCATGGAAAGGAATAGATTGGAAGCTGCTTCAACAATTGCTTCGTGACAAAGTGCAAGTACTGCTACATTCTGCTACATAGTGGGTTTGTTGTTGCAAGTGTCGGAAGTGATGATGCGGGTTTTGTTGTCGTTGCCGGCATTATTTGTAGATAGCCTTTGATTAGCAATATATGTTTGTAGTATCTAAATTGAAAACTTTTATATGGATTTTGGTTTATTATTGTTAATATCATTTGGTTTTTAAGTTTTCTCATGTTTATTGCTGTGTTTAATTACATGAAAACACCATAAAAATTATGTGTGGCCAAAAGTGAGCCAATAGACACTTAAAATTACAAAATTTAGAGTGACTTTACATAATTATTAGCCACACAATTATCACTTTGTTTTTTTTATGTGTGACAGAATGATAGAATACACCATGGGAAAAAATGTGTGATCAAATGATAGTCAATGGTCATACTAAATTTAACAAAGTTATGTGGCCTTATGTACTTGCTGGCCACACTATCTTCGGTTTGTTTCTTATTGTGTAACGAAATAATGATAAATGTCATGGAAAAGCAAATTATGTGTGACCAAATGTTAGCCAATAGCCACACTTTAAATCAAAAAATTTCTTTGTGTGTCTAAAAATAGTTTTTAGCCACACTTATCGTTAGTTGATGGACTATATAGTACAACTGGCCACACTTAAAAGAAATTAATGTGGCCGTTACAATCATTTAGCCACACTTAATGGAAAGATAGTTAGATCACAACCCTTTTTGTCACACTTTTTTTTGTAATTGATGTGGCTAAAACAAACTTTTTAGGAAATTCATGTCACTATACAACGGAAATAGTCACCTTAAAAGTAATTTCACGTGGCCATTACGTCCCTTTAGCCACACTTAATGGATAGAATGATTGATTATGGCAAGAAATATTGGTATCCTTTAGCCACACTTTTAAGTTGCTACAGCCACTAAACGTGAATGTCGCCATATGATACATACGATGACTCGACCTTTGGTCACACTTGAAATGGAAAAAAAATGTGTGACGAAAGGCATATGGTCACACATTTTTAGTGTGGCCGTAGGCCTATTTTGGCGTAGTGAATGTGCTTCTATTGAAATGGTTATGGAGGTACAGGAATGAAAAGGGGCGCTTTGGAAGAAGGTTATTGAAGCCATCCATGTTTCGAATAGGAGGTGGGATGAATTTCCTCTGAATAGGCAAGTGACGGGTACTTGGAGTAAGCTCGTGAATGTGGGTTATTCGTTAAAGGTGTAGGAAGTGAGATTTGTCAACATGATTCGTGGTATAGTTGGTGATGGTACGAGAATAAAATTTTGGTTGGATCCGTGGATAAAATGTGAACCATTGAAAGATTTATTCACGAATATATTTCGTCTAGAGACAAACAAATGGTGCAAAGTTTCCGAAAGTATTGGTGCTGATTCGGAGGTTGGTATGATCCGTTGGGAATGGAAAAGGTACCCGAGTTCCAATATAGAGATGACCGAAGCTGTGGAGTGCCATAGAGTTGTTTCGGAGACTCGGTTAATGGATAGGAAAGACACTTGGATTTGGAATAAAGGGGTGAACAATCCATATTCGGTGAAAGAAACGAGAATGTGGATCAGCAGCGAAGAGTTGAGGGACGATGTTTTTACCTTCAAATGGTGTAAATGGTAAATGCAACGTTTTCATGTGGAGGGCAAATTTGGACAGGATCCCGACTATGCATGCGCTTAAACGGCGAAATGTGAATGTTGGTGATGGGTTTTGCACGTTTTGTGGTGAGGTAGAGGAAACTACAGAACATATATTCACGGCCTGTCGTTTGACAAATGGGGTGTGGAATGGTATTTCGGCTTGTGTGAACATTCCTCCGGTCTTTGCTTTTTCGATTAAGGACATCCACTATTTAATTGATTATTCGGAGGTGTCTAGTAAGAAGAAGGAAGTGTTATATGGCATCCTTATCTTGACGTGTTGGCGGATTTAGAAAGCTAGGAATTAAAAGATTTTCTCAAAGATAGACGCGAATGTGGCGAAAATAGTAACCGATGTTAAATCCTTGGGATTTCTTTGGTTTAGAAGTAGGTCGAAGGAGGGTGGGTTGGATTGGAAAGATTGGTGTAAATTTGCTATGACTTGATGTATTGTTGTTTGTGTGGTTATCTCTAGCTTGGAGATAACCCGTTTTGTCGGTTAATGAAGTTCACTTTTCAAAAAAAAAAAAAAAAAAACAAAAAAAAAAAAAAAAAAAAAAACTAAACAGGTAGGGAGAATTACTGCAACTGCATGAATAAATGAGCAAGTATGTTAACTACACGATATGGGTGAAACTGTTTTAACGATAGATTTCGCTTTTTATGATTGGATTTACTATTTAGTTAACAAGTCATTATTTAGAATCCTGAAAATCACACTCCAAAAGCTAATCTAGCAATATCGCATTAAATTAGAGTAATCACATATATGATTTTGCATGTTCTTCTTCACCCTTTGTTGATGCTCCTTAATTTCCCAACTTCTTGTTGTTAAAGGAATCCTTATAAACAATGTAACACCACAAAAAGGCTATTATGTAAGGGTTAGTGTGAAAATAGTGAAGTGATACGGTCTAGAGCGTTGTTTTCATTAAATCCAAGAACTTTCTTCCGCAATCGCATACAACAGTGACTGACCCGTCACCAATTCCACCAAAAAAAAAATTTGAACGGCAAATTTTATTACACCTTAATTCCACCTCATCTTGCATTTGCAAGGATTTGAACCCACACCCTTATATTTATAAGAGGGACACCATACCACTAGACCAAGAGGTAATGGGTAATTCCACCAAATATTTTGGGAATTTTTAAACTGTTAGGACTTTAATATTCATTGTTTCTATATTCAATAGAAAAATGCAATAACTACCATGTTTATGTTTAATTACGGTATTTGTGCTTTGTAGTAAAACCTAAACAAAATGATTGCAAAATTTATTTTTAGACCATGTGTAATGGTTCAAGCCCCTTAGGGGCGTTTATTGCCATGTGGACGCCACATAAGCAGGATCATTTAACCCATCCAGTTTTTACAATCTAACCAACCAATTTTGATTAAACAATAATGTCCCGCTAACAAGGCACATGTTCTCAAAATGCTAACATCCTATGGTTGCAAATGGTTACACTCTAATCAACACAACATACAACCAAAGCAAGACAACACATCAATTATAAGTCTTGATAAACTAACATTAAAATCTGGGAAAACAAACATTTATTTCAATTGTCAACCCATAAACATTCGGGAAGATTGCAAACGAAAAGTATAAATGCATGATAGCATGGTTAAAACCACACATGGAAGCTTTTTGAAGGCTGAACCACAATGTCTCTTCTGTCAACACGACTCTTGAGGATATGGTAATCTGCCATTACCAAGTTAGAAAACAATCAGAAAAAACGACTAATTTAATGCAATCCGAAAACTGAACTTTGCAAGAGTTACGAAGGATATGTACAATGAGTTTGATTCTTTGGATCAAGTATTGACCTATCAATCACTAGGACTAAGCTTATAAAGTTGTATCTTTGGTGAAAAACCATATCGTAGAGTTGCACACAGCTCCCTGCTTTCCCATTCACTATTTTTCCATACAAACTAAAAAACTAACCATTGTTCATTCCGCTCAAAAATTAACATATAGGAAAATTATTTACATGTTCTAGTGAATTAAATTTATTGTCAACATGTACATCACGTGCACATTCATTAATTTGTAAACGATCTAGCATCTAGAGTTTTCTTCCTTAATTTCAAGATGTCCTTGCAACAAGGATGGTTTCCTACTTCTTTCATGCTCTTAAGTGACCCAATATGTTAGACAAGTATCCTTAAAAACACAAGAAATGTCATATGATACATCTAAGTGCTAATGAGCTTATGTTAATCAAAGAAATTGACCCTCTTGACCTAAACAAATCCAGTCAAGTATACTAGCTAGACCGAGATATGGCCCACTGTTTTTAATTTCACTACCACATACATTGCAAGAAGTCACAAACAAACAACTAACAAAATTAAAATATTGTGGCAAATGCATAGATCATCTGGTCATGTAATATACCTGAGGTTAATCCACCATGAATGTGGCACTTGGAGAGTTCTCAAGCAAGTAATTTCTAACTTGAGGGGGTATTTTAGTTATGAGATCCTTAAGATTCTGGAACTTCGTATTGATCTTCAAACACTTCAAGTTATCGAACGGGCAATGTTCATGTGAAAGCTTATCCGACCATATTGAGAGAGCCTTGGTGCACAATATGTACAAACATATACACAGAAATAAAAAAAAATTAGGATTTTTTTCTAAATCAATGCATATCCAGATTTTGTCAATCTCAAGTAATACAAGGTTTTTTAACATTGTGTTCATTAATATCCTTTTTATTTAATACCTCTATAAGTAATACATCGATCAATCTCAAGTTATATAAATAATATTAGTATACTAAAATAGTATAACTTGTAAAGGTTTTACAAATTTAGCCGTTAAGTTAATCTAAGCCAAAAACACCTCAGTCAATACTCTCTTTTTGGGATGAACTAAGGAAATAATATTCCTTACTTTAGCTTAACATTAAATCATGTACTTTGTCAGTAATGTATCCCCAACACTATAAAGTTAGTTCAAGTCTTAGGAAAAAATTAAAAGAATAAAGCAAGGATAAATAGCAATAAGCATGAAAATTGGTATTTGTGTACCTGGATGATATCCAAGTTAACAACCAGAAATTTGGTGTTGTGGAGTTTGGGGAATAAATTAAGTAACAGCGGAACAGAAGTCGGCTGTTTGTATTCAGGCACTGACAAGGAAAGATCCACTTTCTCAAGAGAATCAAAAGCCTCTGTGGAGACCTGCAGACAATCAAATTTTGATGGATCTTGATTGCTAGTAGCCATGATAGATGCAGTAAGATTCTTAAGTTGAGGCGCAACCACATTGAATACATCTGGATATGTGATTGCATCCGTAATTGTCAGATCAGAAAGTTCTGGAGCACAAATATTGAAAATCTTTAAGCCCTTCATGCAACACTTATGTAAAGTGAGGTCCCTTAGGTTTACACACTTGGAAAAAAGGTCGAGGCTCTCATCATCGTCATCACCTAAATGCATACCACTCAAACACACAGTTTCTAAAGCTGGAAAGTTCCAAGGTGCCGGTAGATGGCGATTGCTCTTTAATCCATAGCAAGAGTGCTCATTGGTTGCAAGGGTGAGATGTTTGAGAGTAGGAGAACTGAAAAGACATGTTGGGAACCAACGGCATCCCCTAATGAACGATGTGATATTCAGTTCGCTAGCATTATGCAGATACGCATAGCCTACAATCATTTGTACAACTAACGGGGATGCTCCTCCTGGGAATATGACCTGAACCTTAGAAACATCTACATCATTGCTTCGATGAGATAGTGCATGTTGCACAAATTTCGCAAACAAAGGTATTGTACAAAACGTGCCACTATTGAAGTTAAGATCACGAGTTTTTTTCCATTTATGCTCCCATTTCGGAGACAATGTGCTAGTCCGAATAGCCTCTTTCACGTCAAGGAAAGAAAGAATGCAATGGATAATATCGTCCGGCAAATTGCTTATTCTATCTTCTTTTTCTTCTCCTTCTTCAATGATACATGTTCTATCATGTACCAAATCCATCTGCCATATGATGTGTATTGGGGTCAGAAATTTATACTTTCAATCTGGTTTTACATTTCAATAAGCTGAAATTTTTTAATGTATATCAATAATATTATAATGCAATAACAATAATTAAATCTTATTGAAAAGATAATAATATCTCTATAATAATTAGCAGGATAAAGATATTTTAAGAAAAAAGAAAGGATCAAAAAAACACACTAACAACACCATTAATTATTATTTTTAGAACAATCCATTCTTACATGAAATTTAGATACATCTATAAACCATACATATGTAACTTGATCAGGAAATTGTAAGGATTATCAGATTTAATTCACTTAACCGCAGAAGATTAAAAATTAACATGACTACAAGTTTTTAGCTCAAAGTTGATGGAAATTAGGGTTTAAATTTAAGATTAATAAGATCACTATATATTATCTATAAGCAATTGTAGAAATAACAGTTTTACCTTGAAGAATCGTGATTAGCGGTGGAGGATATATAAAGGGGCGAGATAGACGGATCAGTTAACCTTTGCCATCTTTCTTGTACTTGTAATAATGTTTTCGATATGACACCTGGTCAAGACTCAAAGTCGAACATACTTCAGGAATGTTATTTGAAGCCCTTTAAGTTTTATTTGTACACGTTAACTCCACTCAAGTTTTAGTGATTATTTAAAATACTATTGAAGTTGGCCATCAAAAACCGTTTTTGGTTTAAAATCAACCGTTAGATCAAGATCTAGAGCGATCCCAGCCGTTTAAATTAGACAGTTTTTGTGTTTAGTGACGGTTACTCAATAATCGTTTCCTCCATTTTATGTAACCGTCCTTAATTCGAATTTAATAATTGTTCCCACTAATTTTTTAATTCAAGTTTTTTCATATTTGCCTATAAATAAAAGGTATAGATGCATTATTCTCCTTTGTTCACAAAAATTCTGTTGTCCAATTCTCACTTTCTGTACTATGCCAACAGCCTCAATCGTAGATTAGTGGTAAATTCTAGCCACCAACGAGTTCCATGTTACCATCGTTTAGCATTGATGCATCTTTAGCAGGTATTGGATTGTGTCTTCAGTTTTTATTTTGTGTTGAATTGACAATTTTGGATTGAGTTTAATCAGTTTCGTTAAGTGTTTCATAATATTATAGGATTTTAGATGTTGAGTTAACGTCTTGTTTTTTCTACTCCAGTTTCATACTCGAAGTTGGCACCCCCATGCTTTGGTCATTCATCCTTTTAGGAACCTAAATCGAATCCCTCAAAACATTTATGGTTCATCAGCAACGACACCGCTGATTTGGTGGCATTTTGGATATGATTACACCTTTCATATGTGCAGATTGTTAAACAGTTTGTGGGTTTAAATTTTGATTGTGATCGTGTTTGAAAGTTTTTTATTGCATCAGGTTAGGTATCCTCAATCATCTTCGTTGCCTACACTTCACAATATCCTTGCATCGTCACTGAGAAGAATATCGAAATAAGCTTAGGTATCCTCAATCATCTTTTAACTCTTCGTTGCTCACTTTCCTACTAGAATTACAAATTAAATGTTCATCTTCAATCCATCAGTTTTGCTTTTTTTTCTTTGTTGCATT
Organism: Ambrosia x helenae; assembly: GCA_030844895.1. Classification (NCBI taxonomy): domain Eukaryota; kingdom Viridiplantae; phylum Streptophyta; class Magnoliopsida; order Asterales; family Asteraceae; genus Ambrosia; species Ambrosia x helenae. The sequence goes on along the minus strand of CM061234.1, from coordinate 38,793,246 downwards.
AATTCACGTTTCCATAGTAGTTTCTATTTCAAAACTTTTATGTGCTTTTGGGAAACTGATGGAAATATATTGTTTATGGTAATTTTAATTTTATTTTATCCATTAGGTTGCATTATTTTGCTTCTCACATTTATTATCCATTAGGTTTCATTTACTGATGAAGTAGTCAAACAACTGCTGGTAAAGTGGTAAACCACTGATGAGGTAACTGCTGGTGTAGCCATTGGCGTAGCTCTTAAGGGGCGGGGAGCCCCCCCCCCCCCGAATTTTCGCTCAGAAGTTCTGATTATATAGTATTCGTATAGAAATTTTTTGCTATATACGGTTTCGACCCCCCAAAACTAGTGATCCCCCGTGACTTCCGACACCCTGAAGCTTCGGGTCAAGCTTCGCCATGAAGCAAACATCTAATGAAGCAAACCTCTGATAACAACAACTGCTGAAGTTATTGGAGGTGGTTTTGAGGAAAGTTGCACAAGAAAGGCTAATGGATCATCATCAATAACGGATAATTCACAGAATTTGAAAACCCGTTCAAATGGCTAATTACATGATAGAATCAATATTTGGTAATTAATTATTTTATAACTATCCTTGTATCTCTCTTGAGAATGATTTCATTCCTTGTAAATACTTGGCCTATAAATGCCATATACGTCAGTATGAATAAAATGTAATCCTGGCGTATTTGGAATTTATATGCCAAGTATTTACAATGAATTGAAATATTCACGAGATAGATACAAGGAGATTTATAAAATAATTAAGTACCAAATATTGACTCTAGCATGTAATTGGCCATTTGAACAGGTTTTCAAATTTTGTTAACTTTCCTTGATTGACGATTATCCATGATTTATGCTAATATATAATAAGTTCATCCTAACTTAGAAGAGAGTACACTTAAAATACTGGAATTATTAATGAAAGAAGATGCTTAAAGTTCTTTACTTGCAATTGTGAAAGTGGGTATGTCACTGTAAATTTAGAAAGATGAAAAGAGATTTTGCGAAATATTATTATTATTATTATTATTATTATTATTATTATTATTATTCACATCATCTCCTATTTATACATAAACAATTAACGGAAAGCTAACTAACTCTAACAATAACTGTAACGGAAGTCTAACTAACTAACGGAGCTATAACGGAAAATAACTATCATAAGTTAATATCTAGCTATCAGAAGTTTATCATCAGACGTTCTCTTCTTCATCAGTAGTTAGACATCAGATGTTTGTTATTCATCAGTAGTTTCAACCCCCATTAGTGGTTTCATCATCTATCAGTGGTTCCAACCTCATCGGTAGTTACTCATTAGTGGTTTTATCAACAGTTCTTTAATCATCAGTAGTTAGCATCAACAATGGTTTCCTCGTCAGTAAATATTTGTGTTATTTTATTCTTTACTACTTATTTTTTGTGGTTGTTACTCTTTTTATTTATTGCAAGCTTGAAGGCTTCTTGGTTTATGAAAAGATAGGTCTCAATTAGTATTTATGTTTGCATGGACGGGTCGGGTAATAGATCGGCTAGGTTCATGTTAGATCGGGTTAAGAACAAAATGGGTACAAATCAAAATGGATTGTTTCAAAAAGTGGTCAAAGTTTGGATCAAAACTGGTTCAGACCATCGGTTTACATAATGGGTCATAGAGGGTTTGGTTCTGAATGGGTTCGGCCCGGACCGGGAACGGGTTAAAATTGACTGTTTAAAAAAAGTGGTTATTTTGGTTTAGATCAGAATGGGCCCAGACCACCAAATGAGGTAACGAGTTGTAGCGGGTTTAGGTCTAAAGGCTTCCAACCAAACTGGGTATGGGTCAAAATGAAAGCTTTTTTTGGAGTATGATAGTAGTAGACAAAAAAGAAAGAAATATAAATTTTTTTTTTATAATTACATTACGTTACCCGTACTAAAGACGGGTATACTATATACAACTAGTTCCATTTGTATTAAGATTTGGACGTATGTTTCTTCTTCCAATGAGAATATTGAGAGCTCTAATATGGTATTTTAATTAACATATATAATTAATTATGATAACAAATTAAGATATACATTTAACCAAACAAGACCATGGGATGGTAATCATCCATTTCATTCCCTTGTCCATTCCATTACCTTCTCTATTCCAATCCCTCATCCATTCAATTACCCCATACCAAACAGGCCCATAGTTTTAAATTACTATTAGTATAGTAATGGAATGGACGACGGAATTGAATTGACGAGGTAGTAGAATGGATCATTATCATTTCATGTATTGTTTTGTAGGAAGGAAAAGACGAGAGAATAAAATCGATAGTGAGTAACGGTGGTGATATGTGGAGGCGGCGACAATGATGTGGTGTACGGCTGCAGCGATGGTCAGTGATGACAGTAGTGGTGGCGGTGGGTGGTGGTGTCGGATCGGTGGCGATTGGTGGCGGCTGCAGTGATAGATGGTGGTTGTGATGGGTAGCGGCGGCAGCGGTAGTGGGTGAGGTAGTGGACATGATCATTACCCTTCCATGTATTCTTTGGTTGTAATGTGGGAATGAAATAAATCATTACTTTGTGTTGTTTGGTAGGAAGGAAAGTACGAGAGAATAGAATTGGTGGTGAGTAACGGTGATGATATGTGGAGGTGGTGGCGGCGGTGGTGTGTAGCGACAGCGGTGGTTAGTGACGACAATGGTGGTGACAGAGGTGGTAATTAGTGGTGGCTGCGGTGATAGGTGGTGGTGGTGTTGGGCAGTGGCGTCGGTAGTGGGCAGCGGAGGCGGTGGTGGGTGGCGGAGGCGGTGGTTATTGGCAGCGATAGTGGGTGGCGACGGAAGCGGTGGCGAGTGGCGGCGGCGTTGACAGGTATTAGGAGAAGTGGTTGGTGGTGATGACGGTGGTTGTTGGTGGCGTTGATAATGGTAGTGGGTGGCGATGGCAACGGTTGTAGTGGCGATGGTGATGATAGTGGTGGTATGTGGTGTTGTTTATGAATGATGAAAAAAGGAATGAGATGAAAATAGGGAGTGGATGAAATGATTTAGAGGGAATGGAGTGACCTATGTAATGGGTGATTTTGTGACACCCGGCATGTTTGGCTCAAACATTTTAGTAACATCTAAGTCTACCTTAGCGAGAAACGTTTATAAACGGACTTAACTGGGTTAGTTGAGTCGGGTCAAGTTAGGATTGTCCAGGGTGCAATGATCTGGAGGACCATTGGGAGTCGTTTTGGTAATACACTAGTACCGGGTTCCGTTGTTGGTGGCATTACATGAACTAATTAAGTATATGTGTAGATTATGGGTCGTGTGGTGGATTATATACATAGATGTGTTTAAATGATGTTTAAATGATGCGTTAAACCCGACAAACTAGAAAACTAGTTAAACATGAGTTCTGGTTCGACCACTTCGAGTGGTCGAAGGAGAACATTTTGTTTGGTTCGACCCTTTGTAAATGGGCGAACCTGGGATGTGGAATTGAAAGAATTCCCTTCGACCAAGACAGGGCTCATTCGACCCTGTGGAAGGGTCGAAGGAGGCCACCTTCGACCATTGAGTTGGGGCAAAGGAGGATTAGTATAAATACCAAACTTTGTCATTTTTCATCATTTCACAAACCCTAACCGTCTCAAAACACTCTCAAACGATCCTAATCACTAAGGAAGGAGTTTTTGCTCTTCTTTTTCATAATCTAACCTATCTACAACATCTAAACAAGAATCCAAGGTGTGTTCTTGATCCTAAACATTTTTTTAAAGCATTTTAATTCGTTTTCATCTAACCCTAATTGTCCGGATCTGTTCTAAGGGTGTTTTCATGATTAAAAACCTTTTAAACATCTTTCTAAATCAAAACCTTATCATTTAAACATAGGTCTTCATGATGATAAACATATGTGAATTGGGTATTATGTGGTGTTATGTGTTGTTCAATGATTTGCTGTTGTATCTATGATAGAAACATGATATAGGATTGTTATTGATGCTAGGTTATTGTTGTTTAGGGTTAGGATTGGATAAATGATGATATTATGGGTATTTGGGGGTTTTAACGAATCTAGACTTGATGCATGATATTTATGATCAATAGAACTAATAGGGAAAGATCGAACACTCGACAAACTGAGCATTTTAAGTTGAATACGGATCGATTTCAAAAGTTTCCAAATTGGGTAAATAATCCATGCATGATAGTGACGTTTCCATAATTTTTACCATTTTGGGAAAGAGCTGAAATGGACGTATTATTGGGGGAAATCGGTGGGGTTTTGTAGGAATAAGTTATTCATGCTTGACTGCTGTGGTTGATGATGTTTCGAGTCGTTTTGAATGTGTTTGAAGCGTTTTTAGGAAAATTTGCACAACAGGAGCGAACCTGGACTCCTTCGACCGATCGAAGGTGCGAAGGAGAGAATCCAGGGTCGAACCTGGGTTTTGTTGGGCGAAAGTGGCAGAACGGTCGAAGGAGGCATCAAACGCTCGAACGAAATACAAAACGGGCGGAGGAGACTTAAAACGGGCGAAGGAAACTAAAACTGACTGGTTCGACCGCTCTGATGCAGAAATGAGATTTTTGATACAAACTAAGTGTTTTATGCTCGAACCTTGTGTGTAATCTATGTGTACTTGATTAGTTAGGGTAATGGGTCACCAACGGAATGTTGGGTCGGTCTAGTGTGTCGGTTAAACATTTAAACACGTTTTAAAACATACTTGGTTACGATCTGGACAATCGGGGACTAGATAACCTTATGGTTATTAGTCGGAACACTTATGTGAACATTTTGATAGATCTCCGGTAGAGGGATTATCAAGGGCTTAACATCTTTACTTGTAACCGAAGAACGCTATCTAAGGTGAGTTCACGGCCCCACTTTTACTGCTTTAATCTTTGGGGGAGAAAACATGCACTAAACTATTTTGGTAACATATGTCATACTATGGTTTTAAACTTGTGTACTATACGATCTTTTAAAGTCCCGGGGGAAACCATGAATGTGCGGGGATGCACAACGGGGGAAATGTGGATAGATCTATTGGGCTTGACAAACCCCACTTGACGGCTTGGGGGACCGGGCGGGTGCATATTGTCTCGAACTGGTAACACTCGTAGCGTGGCTACAACACATCGGGCTGAACACATGGTAACAGTCTAGTAATGGTTTTCCAATCGTAGTGGTAACAAAACATACGCCTAGCTAGCGTACTTGGTAACATGGATATAGTATGGACATGGTAACATTCATGTAACATTTTGATAACATATTGAACAAACCTGTGAACTCACCAGCATTATATGTTGACGTCTTTTTAGCATGTTTTCTCAGGTCGCTAAGGTAGCAACGAATGGAACTAGGCGCACGAGTCTGCATTGGCGTCTAGACTTAGTTGCATGTTTTGAAATAAGTGTCTTGAATACTTTGGAACACTGTTGTAGCTGATTAAATTCTTAAATGCTTCCGCTTATAAAATCGTTGTTTTTGGATTTACGTATTTCATATAGAGTTGTTTATTGTGATCGTTGACTTGGATCCTGGTTTGTCATGCGCCTCGCGGTAAAACTCCGCAAGTGGGAATTTGAGGGTGTGATAGATTTCATTTCATTAACTAACCAAACACACTATTTTTCATTCCCTAGTAAGAGTTAATTACCAAAACCGTCCCTGTAGTTTGGGCCAATATGCCAGTCCAGCCCAAAATTCAAAAAATTGCTTGAACAGTCCATTGATTTTGACGAAAGAGGCCAAAACAGTCCATTTCGTTAACTGGGTTAACTCAACCTCGTTATGTTAGGGGTAAAATCGTCAAGTCACCTCTAAAAAATAAACCCCATCCCTACCCCACCCCACCCCACCTCCATTTATCCCTTGTGTCATCATCTTCAAACCCTAATTTTCACAAAACACACACATCTGCACGTTTAGAAGGAGAGAGAGTGGGTTAGAGAGAGAAAGAGAGGAGATATGATGGTGATCGGTGATGGTGACTATTTAAACAGGACTATCATGAGGAGGGGTAACAGTCGGGTAAATGATAATATTGGAGCTCGATTTCTGGTTGTTCAGTTGAATTGGTAGTCGCAAATGATAATATTGGTTTTTTTTAATGAAGGACGTGATGGGTTTTGGGAGTTTGTTGCTGCCGGTGGTTGTTTCCGGTGATCAGAGAGGTAACTGAGAGAAATTTACGGTGAACGCCATTCTTTTTTTGGTGTTTCTTCAAATTTATTTTTTTGTGTTCCGATCAAGGTAACAGTCGGGTTCCCCCTTTTCCTATTTTGTTTTACCTAAATATGAGGATGGTGACCAGTGATGGTGACTGTTGGTAGTGGGGTCAGGTGGTGTGTGTGGTGGATAGCGGTGGTTAATAGTGTCAATGGATGGTGATGATGACTGATGAGGACAGTGATTACAGAGGTAGGGTCGGTAAAGGTTGATTATGAAGGTAATGGATGACCGGGCGGTTGATGGTAGTGATTATAGATGGAGATGGTGGTCACGATCGTGATTGAAGATGATGAGTGGGATTGGACTGGAAATTGTTTGATTGATTCAGTTTCATTTGTTAAATTTGGATTGGGCTGGAAATTGAATAGCGGATTTGGGGTTGTCGAGGTTAAAACACGATGAATCCAATGTTTTTTAGGTATAAGTTTCGGGGGTGGAAGGTGTGGATGGGTGGTGGGTGGTGGTGGTGAAAGGCGGAGATGGGAGGTGGTGGGGTTAGGTGGTGGGACCCACTTAAATCTGTGTTGGTGAAATGGGGAAGAAGACAATAATTTTAACAAAGATGGACAATTTTATCCTTGACTTAACGATGTTGAGTTAACCCCATTAACGAAATGGACTATTTTGGCCTATATCGTCAAAAGAAAAGGACTGTTCAAGCAATTTTTTGAATTTTGGGTTGGACTGACATATTGGCTCAAACCACAGGGACGGTTTTAGAAATTAACTCCCCTAGTAATTAATGGTCCATTTTATCCCGCATCTCATTCCAGCATACCAAACGCTACTTAAAGTAATATACAATTAACAACAATATGCCTAACTAGATTATACCCCGGGAGCGTCCCAGGTTGAGAAATTTAATATGATATATCAATTTTACATATGAAATAGACTGATGCATAACTCTAATATTAATATCTAACCTAAAACAAATTAACAATGTACAACTCCAATGCTAACACCTAACCTAAAAGAATGTAGAACTTTAATGTAACTCTAATATTAACACATATCCTAAAGACTAAACAAATGTACAACTCTAACATACTAATATTGATACCTAACTTAAAACAGCGTATAACTTTATTAACCTATTCGGCTCTGGTTGAAAAAAAATTCATATTTACTGATTTAAACATAATTAGTGACTTGTCTATACATGATTAATGATTTACCTGAACACTTTGTGTTTTTTTTCCTGTATGAACAAAACCCCACAAAAAAAAATTGTTTTTTATATAGCACTATGGTACTTGTTGGAAAGATAATAAAACGCTCGTTAATTTGGTGTAATTTTTTTCTATAAAAAATCTCGTATATTAAAGATATTAACGTTTAAAAATTATGGGATGAAACATGAGGGTGAAAAATTCAATTTTGTTTTTAAATTATTTTTTTCCTAAAATATCTCAATGCCACATAGGATGACACATGGCACACTCAAGGAAGAGAATGCCTCTTTCAGTGCCATGTCATTAAAATGGCTTTGATTTATTATATGTATAGATATAGATAGATTTGATTTAAAACAATTTACACGGGGATGGTATATGGTTTGGTACAAACTGCATATATTTAATTTAATCTTTATGTTTTATGGATTTGGTCCCCAGCTTGGATCATAATAGATGTATAAGCAAAGATGCAAGGTAAATAGAAAGCTTACATCACTCTGGGATTGGTTCTAGAGGAAGTTAGACAACAAGAAATGTGACTATTTATGGTAGTGATTTTTTAGTGTAACCTCCTAGAATGCCTGATATTCCCTAGCCTAGCTATTTTCAATTCTCGCTGCCTAGCATCAATATGGCTTAAGAAGAGAAATTTCAACATTCTGTCCTGAAAAAAGACTTCACCTCCACATTTACCTAAAGGTTCACCATTAGTAGACCTCCATTCATTTGTAAGATTATGTTTGCACTTTATTTTGAAACTCCAACCTTGAATAATAAAAAAGTTGTTCGGCAAACAATATCATATGTTGTTTGAAACAAATGATTTGAGTCTTGAGTTCTAACTTAAACTATTAATTAAGTTGTGTTCGAAAACAAAACTAGGTTGTTATACACATTGTAGATTTTGGTCATGCAAACATGACTAGTAGCACCCATGTTAACCCACTGCGAATCCTCATAGATGGAATCATCAATGTATACCTCTTGCATCATATCCATGACATAAGATATTATGGAGATCTCTTCCACCATATTTACTATTATTGCATAACCAACTTGGCCACAATCATAACAAGCTTTTTTGAACAACGAAAACTCTTTTGTCACAACTTCTTCCCTTGGACTCATGTCCTCTTCCTTTTCTTTTTGCTTCACCACCCTTTGCTATATCCTTGAAAAGTTAGTGTATTCCATAACATTTGGCTCTGCAAAAGTATGCATAAGGCTTCCCTTTTGGCAAGCCTATTGCCCTTTCCCATATGAAGACAACCCATATCCTCATAGGTTTTGCATTTGTGATTCAATAACTCCCATAACTAGCCATGATATTTTGTAAATGTTATACAACATATCCTCATAGTCGTTCAACACACAGTTGAGCACCACATCAAAATGCTTCCATGCATTCAAGGGGCTTATCATTTTGACTAATGGTCTCCCTTTAAACACTTTAGTAAACTGAATTTGTCATCAATCCCATAAGGTTCAAGGTGGTTGTGTATAACAAAACTTGGTTTGCAACTATATTGGCGACAATTTGATTACTCACTAAGGATAACTCAATCGACATCGCTTATGTTGTATTGTTTACTAATTTTTCCTATAATGTTTTATAAGTGCATGATGTCCCTAGGCTAGTATATATGTTGTTTGGACGTGTTTCTGGGTGTTTGGAGATGTTTATACGCGTTTCGGGACGTTTGGGACACTTGAGGCGAGTAGGGAGTGGCTTTAGGCATTTACAGCCTATACCACATTGGCTTTAGGCATTTACAGCCTATACCACATCAGTATTGATGTGGTATAGCCCTACTCGCATGAAGCTACTAGCGAGTACGGCCCTACTCACTAGTTGATCATGTTAGATAGCCTCCTACTCACGTAAACAGGTCTGTACGAGTACGGGAGGTATAAATAGTCCCAATCTTTGCCCTAATCATTAGTTCTTGCCACACACACTCTCCAAACACCCTCCCCAGGTCTGAGATTGCTAGGTTTGTTCATTGTAACACTCGAGCTCTATTTTAATGATATAAACGTGAATCTTTTGACCCATTTGTGTGTTGTAATTACTCGTTTTTCATTGTTTCATATCCGTTTCTGTTATTGAGACATATTCAAGGGATTCCGCACCTTGAATATAGCCCTCATGATTGTCGGGTGACACGTTAGTCGATCCTACATGTTTGAACTTTCTCAACCAATATTTAGTAGACAATTTATCAAAAAAAAAAAAAAAAAAAAAAAATCTTAAAATAATCTCCTTTGAATCAATGCATACTTTTCCAAAAAGTTATGAAAGAACGTGTTTTATGAAATGGATGTTCTTATATTTAGAAAACAAAATTACAATATAAATAGAAAACTAATACTATTGAAAGGACCTTGGTATATAGACTAAAGTGTGTATATAATGGACATGAGTAGAGAGGTTTTGGTCACGTGTTTTAAATTGTTTTCTAATTTTCCTACATGTTTTTGGCTTTCAAACATATTTTTGTTCTATTTTTCCTATGTGAAAAAATTAGGAAAAATCATGAAACACTGAAAGGTAGTAACAACGTTTTCCGGTGACAGTTTCCGCTAAAAATCAAGATTAGTTGAAAACCCGACAAAGGTGTTACATATGTAACACAATTACACAATTAACGTCCTTAGAACTTAATTAGTTGAATTTATATTTCATTAATTGAAGAAAATAAAAATTATAATAACATTTATATAAATTTTAGAAAATTATCAATAATATTATTAATTTCATTTTTATTTTGATAAAACCTTCATTATTATCTCCGAGTAACATTAAATTGAGTTTTATCATAGAACTAATTATCCTAATTCAAAATTAGTTAATTAAATATCAAAATTACACGAATGGGGTCTTCTAATTCATAAAGAGCGTTTTACAATTCAAACTAAATATCAAACTAGTTATCTATTTGAGTGTTTGAAAAGAAAGGAGAAAGTACTTTTGAAGCTCTTTGTCTAGGTTTGGAAGTTAAATTCAGTCTTTACCATAATATAAGAAACTCGTGGAATGCATAAGCCCCATTAATGATATGGACGACTTTCTTGTGGTAATCAATGTAAACGAGCAAGTAGGGGGCGACAACTAAACAGGTAGGGTATTATTAACAGGGGGTTGGGTCATCATTTATCGCTTTGGTTCCAAAGGTTAGTGATCCGGTTGGTCTAGGTGAGTATCGACCAATTAATCTTATACGGGTGGTGAGTAAGGTTATCTCGAAGGTTCTTGCTGATAGATTGAAGATGGTGATGGATTCCATTACCTTTGAGACGCAATCGGCTTTTATCTCTGGAAGGTACATTCTTGACGGTTCAATGATTATTAGTGAAATCTTATCTTGGGCGAAACGTAGGGGAAGGAATTGTTTATGTTCAAAATAGACTTTGAGAAAGCTTACGATAACGTTCATTGGGAGTTTTTAGTATCTATAATGTGGCAAATGAACTTTCCTCAAGTGTGGTGTAGATGGATATATGGTGTCCTTTCTTCGGCGTCTTCATCCGTTTTAGTTAATGGTTCCCCAACATTCGAGTTCAACTGCAGTAAAGGTATTCGGCAAGGAGATCCCATTTCGCCATTTTTATTTATTATTGTCAGGGAAGCCTTCTCTAGCATTATTAGGAAGGCTTGTAATATTGGTTCATTTGACGGTGAGCGATTTCCTAACGGAGGTCCTATTATTTCCCACTTGTTATATGCCGATGATGCGATGGTGATGGGTGAATGGTCAACTTTTAATTTTAAAGTTCTAAGGAGAATCTTGCGAATATTTCATTTATGTTCAGGTTTGAGGATAAATATCCGAAAATCGACTCTATTTGGTGTTGGGAAGGCCGTAGAGGATGTTCGGGCTCAAGCAGTCATGTTGGGTTGTAGGTCAGGAGAGACTCCGTTAAAGTATTTGGTATCCAAATGGGTGCGAACGTGAGTCGTATAAACAGTTGGGATCCGGTCATGCAAGTATTCAAAAACTGTTTGTCGACTTGGAAGGCTCGATTATTATCTATGTGGGGAAGGGTGGTCCTTATTAAATCAGTTTTAGAAAGTTTACCAACCTATTATTTCTCTTTATGCAAAGCTCTGGTGGTCGTGATAAATACGCTTGAAAGTATAATTAAAAGATTTTTATTGGTGGGAATGATGAAATTGGTAAAATTTATTGGGTAGCTTGGGATAAGGTGTCGAAAGCGAAGAGTGAAGGAGGATTGGGTCTAAACAAGCTTGGCGATTGTAACAATGCGCTTCTATTGAAATGGTTATGGAGGTACAAGAATGAAGAAGGGGCGCTTTGGAAGAAGGTTATTGAAGCCATCCATGTTTCGAATAGGAGGTGGAATGAATTTCCTCGGAATAGGTAAGTGACGGGTACTTGGAGTAAGCTCGTGAACGTGGGTTATTCGTTAAAGGTGCAGGAAGTGAGATTCGTCAACATGATTCGTGGTATAGTTGGTGACGGTACGAGAATAAAATTTTGGTTGGATCTGTGGATAAAATGTGAACCATTGAAAGATTTATTCCCGAATATATTTCGTCTAGAGACAAACAAATGGTGTAAAGTTTCCGAAAGAATTGGTGCTGATTCGGAGGTTGGTATGATCCGTTGGGAATGGAAAAGGTACCCGAGTTCCAATATAGAGATGACTGAAGCTGTGGAGTGCCATAGATTTGTTTCGGAGACTCGGTTAATGGATAGGAAAGACACTTGGATTTGGAATAAAGGGGTGAACAATCCATATTCGGTGAAAGAAACGAGAATGTGGATCAGCAGCGAAGAGTTGAGGGACGATGTTTTTACCTTCAAATGGTGTAAATGGTAAATGCAACGTTTTCATGTGGAGGGCAAATTTGGATAGGATCCCGACTATGCATGCGCTTAAACGGCGAAATGTGAATGTTGGTGATGGGTTTTGCACGTTTTGTGGTGAGGTAGAGGAAACTACAGAACATATATTCACGGCCTGTCGTTTGACAAATGGGGTGTGGAATGGTATTTCGGCTTGGGTGAACATTCCTCCGGTCTTTGCTTTTTCGATTAAGGACATCCACTAATTAATTGATTATTCGGAGGTGTCTAGTAAGAAGAAGGAAGTGTTATATGGCATCCTCATCTTGACGTGTTGGCGGATTTAGAAAGCTAGGAATGAAAAGATCTTCTCAAAGATAGACGCGAATGTGGCAAAAATAGTAACCGATGTTAAATCCTTGGGATTTCTTTGGTTTAGAAGTAGGTGGAAGGAGGGTGGGTTGGATTGGAAAGATTGGTCTAAATTTGCTATGACTTGATGTATTGTTGTTTGTGTGGTTATCTCTAGCTTGGAGATAACCCGTTTTGTCGGTTAATGAAGTTCACTTTTCAAAAAAAAAAAAAAAAAAAAAAAAAAAAAAAAAAAAAAAAAAAAAAACCCTAAACAGGTAGGGAGAATTACTGCAACTGCATGAATAAATGAGCAAGTTTGTTAACTACACGATATGGGTGAAACTGTTTTAATGATAGATTTCGCTTTTTATGATTGGATTTACTATTTAGTTAACAAGTCATTATTTAGAATCCTGAAAATCACACTCCAAAAGCTAATCTAGCAATATCGCATTAAGTTAGAGTAATCACATATATGATTTTGCATGTTCTTCTTCACCCTTTGTTGATGCTCCTTAATTTCCCAACTTCTTGTTGTTAAAGGAATCCTTATAAACAATGTAACACCACAAAAAGGCTATTATGTAAGGGTTAGTGTGAAAATAGTGAAGTGATACGGTCTAGAGCGTTGTTTTCATTAAATCCAAGAACTTTCTTCCGCAATCGCATACAACAGTGACTGACCCGTCACCAATTCCACCAAAAAATTTTTGAACGGCAAATTTTATTACACCTTAATTCCACCTCATCTTGCATTTGCAAGGATTTGAACCCACACCCTTATATTTATAAGAGGGAGACCATACCACTAAACCAAGAGGTAATGGGTAATTCCACCAAATATTTTGGGAATTTTTAAACTGTTAGGACTTTAATATTCATTGTTTCTATATTCAATAGAAAAATGCAATAACTACCATGTTTATGTTTAATTACGGTATTTGTGCTTTGTAGCAAAACCTAAACAAAATGATTGCAAAATTTATTTTTAGACCATGTGTAATGGTTCAAGCCCCTTAGGGGCGTTTATTGCCATGTGGACGCCACATAAGCAGGATCATTTAACCCATCCGGTTTTTACAATCTAACCAACCAATTTTTGCTTAAACAATAATGTCCCGCTAACAAGGCACATGTTCTCCAAATGCTAACATCCTATGGTTGCAAATGGTTACACTCTAATCAACACAACATACAACCAAAGCAAGACAACACATCAATTATAAGTCTTGATAAACTAACATTAAAATCTGGGAAAACAAACATTTATTTCAATTGTCAACCCATAAACATTCGGGAAGATTGCAAACGAAAAGTATAAATGCATGATAGCATGGTTAAAACCACACATGGAAGCTTTTTGAAGGCTGAACCACAATGTCTCTTCTGTCAACACGACTCTTGAGGATATGGTAATCTGCCATTACCAAGTTAGAAAACAATCAGAAAAAACGACTAATTTAATGCAATCCGAAAACTGAACTTTGCAAGAGTTACGAAGGATATGTACAATGAGTTTGATTCTTTGGATCAAGTATTGACCTATCAATCACTAGGACTAAGCTTATAAAGTTGTATCTTTGGTGAAAAACCATATCGTAGAGTTGCACACAGCTCCCTGCTTTCCCATTCACTATTTTTCCATACAAACTAAAAAACTAACCATTGTTCATTCCGCTCAAAAATTAACATATAGGAAAATTATTTACATGTTCTAGTGAATTAAATTTATTGTCAACATGTACATCACGTGCACATTCATTAATTTGTAAACGATCTAGCATCTAGAGTTTTCTTCCTTAATTTCAAGATGTCCTTGCAACAAGGATGGTTTCCTACTTCTTTCATGCTCTTAAGTGACCCAATATGTTAGACAAGTATCCTTAAAAACACAAGAAATGTCATATGATACATCTAAGTGCTAATGAGCTTATGTTAATCAAAGAAATTGACCCTCTTGACCTAAACAAATCCAGTCAAGTATACTAGCTAGACCGAGATATGGCCCACTGTTTTTAATTTCACTACCACATACATTGCAAGAAGTCACAAACAAACAACTAACAAAATTAAAATATTGTGGCAAATGCATAGATCATCTGGTCATGTAATATACCTGAGGTTAATCCACCATGAATGTGGCACTTGGAGAGTTCTCAAGCAAGTAATTTCTAACTTGAGGGGGTATTTTAGTTATGAGATCCTTAAGATTCTGGAACTTCGTATTGATCTTCAAACACTTCAAGTTATCGAACGGGCAATGTTCATGTGAAAGCTTATCCGACCATATTGAGAGAGCCTTGGTGCACAATATGTACAAACATATACACAGAAATAAAAAAAAATTAGGATTTTTTTCTAAATCAATGCATATCCAGATTTTGTCAATCTCAAGTAATACAAGGTTTTTTAACATTGTGTTCATTAATATCCTTTTTATTTAATACCTCTATAAGTAATACATCGATCAATCTCAAGTTATATAAATAATATTAGTATACTAAAATAGTATAACTTGTAAAGGTTTTACAAATTTAGCCGTTAAGTTAATCTAAGCCAAAAACACCTCAGTCAATACTCTCTTTTTGGGATGAACTAAGGAAATAATATTCCTTACTTTAGCTTAACATTAAATCATGTACTTTGTCAGTAATGTATCCCCAACACTATAAAGTTAGTTCAAGTCTTAGGAAAAAATTAAAAGAATAAAGCAAGGATAAATAGCAATAAGCATGAAAATTGGTATTTGTGTACCTGGATGATATCCAAGTTAACAACCAGAAATTTGGTGTTGTGGAGTTTGGGGAATAAATTAAGTAACAGCGGAACAGAAGTCGGCTGTTTGTATTCAGGCACTGACAAGGAAAGATCCACTTTCTCAAGAGAATCAAAAGCCTCTGTGGAGACCTGCAGACAATCAAATTTTGATGGATCTTGATTGCTAGTAGCCATGATAGATGCAGTAAGATTCTTAAGTTGAGGCGCAACCACATTGAATACATCTGGATATGTGATTGCATCCGTAATTGTCAGATCAGAAAGTTCTGGAGCACAAATATTGAAAATCTTTAAGCCCTTCATGCAACACTTATGTAAAGTGAGGTCCCTTAGGTTTACACACTTGGAAAAAAGGTCGAGGCTCTCATCATCGTCATCACCTAAATGCATACCACTCAAACACACAGTTTCTAAAGCTGGAAAGTTCCAAGGTGCCGGTAGATGGCGATTGCTCTTTAATCCATAGCAAGAGTGCTCATTGGTTGCAAGGGTGAGATGTTTGAGAGTAGGAGAACTGAAAAGACATGTTGGGAACCAACGGCATCCCCTAATGAACGATGTGATATTCAGTTCGCTAGCATTATGCAGATACGCATAGCCTACAATCATTTGTACAACTAACGGGGATGCTCCTCCTGGGAATATGACCTGAACCTTAGAAACATCTACATCATTGCTTCGATGAGATAGTGCATGTTGCACAAATTTCGCAAACAAAGGTATTGTACAAAACGTGCCACTATTGAAGTTAAGATCACGAGTTTTTTTCCATTTATGCTCCCATTTCGGAGACAATGTGCTAGTCCGAATAGCCTCTTTCACGTCAAGGAAAGAAAGAATGCAATGGATAATATCGTCCGGCAAATTGCTTATTCTATCTTCTTTTTCTTCTCCTTCCTCAATGATACATGTTCTATCATGTACCCAATCCATCTGTCATATAGTATTGAGGTCAGAAATTTATGCTTTCAATCAGGTTTTACATTTCAATAAGCTGAAATTTTTTAATGTATATCAATAATATTATTTAATGCAACAACAATACTTAAATCTTACTGAAAAGTTAGTAATATCACTATAATAATTAGCAGGATAAAAATATTTTAAGAAAAAAGAAAGGATCTAAAAAACACACTAACAACACCATTAATTATTATTTTTAGATCAATCCATTCTTACATGAAATTTAGATACATCTATAAACCATACATATGTAACTTGATCAGGAAATTGTAAGGATTATCAGATTTAATTCACTTAACCGCAGAAGATTAAAAATTAACATGACTACAAGTTTTTAGCTCAAAGTTGATGGAAATTAGGGTTTAAATTTAAGATTAATAAGATCACTATATATTATCTATAAGCAATTGTAGAAATAACAGTTTTACCTTGAAGAATCGTGATTAGCGGTGGAGGATATATAAAGGGGCGAGATAGACGGATCAGTTAACCTTTGCCATCTTTCTTGTACTTGTAATAATGTTTTCGATATGACACCTGGTCAAGACTCAAAGTCGAACATACTTCAGGAATGTTATTTGAAGCCCTTTAAGTTTTATTTGTACACGTTAACTCCACTCAAGTTTTAGTGATTATTTAAAATACTATTGAAGTTGGCCATCAAAAACCGTTTTTGGTTTAAAATCAACCGTTAGATCAAGATCTAGAGCGATCCCAGCCGTTTAAATTAGACAGTTTTTGTGTTTAGTGACAGTTACTCAATAATCGTTTCCTCCATTTTATGTAACCGTCCTTAATTCGAATTTAATAATTGTTCCCACTAATTTTTTAATTCAAGTTTTTTCATATTTGCCTATAAATAAAAGGTATAGATGCATTATTCTCCTTTGTTCACAAAAATTCTGTTGTCCAATTCTCACTTTCTGTACTATGCCAACAGCCTCAATCGTAGATTAGTGGTAAATTCTAGCCACCAACGAGTTCCATGTTACCATCGTTTAGCATTGATGCATCTTTAGCAGGTATTGGATTGTGTCTTCAGTTTTTATTTTGTGTTGAATTGACAATTTTGGATTGAGTTTAATCAGTTTCGTTAAGTGTTTCATAATATTATAGGATTTTAGATGTTGAGTTAACGTCTTGTTTTTTCTACTCCAGTTTCATACTCGAAGTTGGCACCCCCATGCTTTGGTCATTCATCCTTTTAGGAACCTAAATCGAATCCCTCAAATCATTTATGGTTCATCAGCAACGACATTGCTGATTTGGTGGCATTTTGGATATGATTGCACCTTTCATCTGTGCAGATTGTTAAATAGTTTGTGGGTTTAAATTTTGATTGTGATCGTGTTTGAAAGTTTTTTTATTGCATCAGGTTAGGTATCCTCAATCATCTTTGTTTCCTACACTTCACAACATCCTTGCATCATCACTATGAAGAATATCGAAATAAGCTTAGGTATCCTCAATCATCTTTTAACTCTTCGTTGCTCACTTTCCTACTAGAATTACAAATTAAATGTTCATCTTCAATCCATCAGTTTTGCTTTTTTTTCTTTGTTGCATTAATTCACGTTTCCATAGTAGTTTCTATTTCAAAACTTTTATGTGCTTTTGGGAAACTGATGAAAATATATTGTTTATGGTAATTTTAATTTTATTTTATCCATTAGGTTGCATTATTTTGCTTCACACATTTATTATCCATTAGGTTTCATTTACCAATGAAGTAGTCAAACAACTGCTGATAAGAAACTGTTGATAAAGTGGTAAACCACTAATGAGGTAACTGCTGATGAAGCCATTGGCGCAGCTCTTAAGGGAAGCAAACCTCTTATGACAACAACTGCTGAAGTTATTGAAGGTGGTTTTGAGGAAAGTTGCACAAGAAAGGCTAATGGATCATCATCAATCACGGATAATTCACAGAATTTGAAAACCCGTTCAAATGGCTAATTACATGCTAGAAGCAATGTTTGGTAATTAATTCTTTTATAACTATCCGTGTATCTCTCTTGAGAATGTTTTCATTCCTTGTAAATACTTGGCATATAAATGTCATATACGTCAGTATGAATAAAATGTAATCCTGGCGTATTTGGCATTTATATGCCAAGTATTTACAATGAATGGAAATATTCACGCCATTTGAGCAGGTTTTCAAATTCTGTTAACTTTCCTTGATTGACAATGATCCATGATTTATGCTAATATATAATAGGTTCATCCTAACTTAGAAGAGAGTACACTTAAAATACTGGAATTATTAATGAAAGAAGATGCTTAAAGTTCTTTACTTGCAATAGTGAAAGTGGGTATGTTACTGTAAATTTAGAAAGATGAAAAGAGATTTTGGGAAAGATTATTATTATTCACATCATCTCTTATTTATACACAAACAATTAACGGAAAGCTAACTAACTCTAACAGTAACTGTAACGGAAGTCTAACTAACTAACAGAGCTATAACAGAAAATAACTATCATAAGTTAATATGTAGCTATCAGAATTTTATCATCAGACGTTCTCTTCTTCATCAGTAGTTAGACATCATATGTTTGTTATTCATCAGTAGTTTCAACCCCATTAGTGGTTTCATCGTCTATCAGTGGTTCCAACCTCATCGATAGTTACTCATCAGTGGTTTTATCAACAGTTCTTTAATCATCAGTAGTTAACATCAACAATGGTTTCCTCATCAGTAAATATTTGTGTTATTTTATTCTTTACTAATTTTTTGTGGTTGTTACTCTTTTTATTTATTGCAAGCTTGAAGGCTTCTTGGTTTATGAAAAGATAGGTCTCAATTAGTATTTATGTATGCATGGACGGGTCGGGTAACCGATCGGCTAGGTTCAGGTTAGAATGGGTTAAGAACAAAATGGGTACAAATCAAAATGGATTGTTTCAAAAAGTGGTCAAAGTTTGGATCAAAATTGGTTCAGACCATCGGTTGAGATAATGGGTCATAGAGGGTTTGGGTCTGAATGGGTTCAGCCCGGACTGGGAACGGGTTAAAATGGGCTGTTTAAGAAAAGTGGTTATTTTGGTTTAGATCAGAATGGGCCCAGACCGCCAAATGAGGTAACGAGTTGTAGCGGGTTTAGGTCTAAAGGCTTCTAACCAAACTGGGTATGGGTCAAAGTGAAAGTTGTTTTTGGAGTATGATAGTAGCAGACAAAAAAGAAAGAAATATAATTTTTTTTTTTTATAATTACATTGCGTTACCCATACTAGGACAGGTATACTGTATACAACTAGTTCCATTTGTATTAAGATTTGGACGTATGTTTCTTCTTCCAATGAGAATATTGAGAGCTCTAATATGGTATTTTAATTAACATATATAATTAATTATGATAACAAATTAAGATATACATTTACAACGTTTATATTTTATATATTATTATTGTTTAATGAAATATACCAATAATAGAAAATTTTGATTATTATAAGTTATAGTTGTGCATTGTGTTAAATTATTCTACACGGTGTAACAAAAATGAGAAGAGTGAGAAAGATACAAAAAATACAATAGATCATGAAATATGACACAATGAGTTACACAATATAACACAGTGCAAAAAATATAACACAATACGCTGAAGAAAAAATACACAATGAATTGAAAAAATGACATAATGATGAAAATAAGAAAGACATAATGGTACATAAAAGACACAATGATATAACGCATATTCTAAAAAGTACAAGCTAAAACCCCAAAAAACGAAGACCTAATAACTATCGTCATAGGGTTCGATAAGACGATTCCAATGTCGCTTGAATGAGTTCAATCGGGGTCCGTTTGATATCCTTCCTACGACTTATTATTTTTCTTTCGTTGTGTATTTGATCCTAACCCGCAAATTTGGGTATTTAATGGCTAAATTAGTTTAGTGGGGATAACCAATTGAAAAATTTATAACATATAAAATATAAATGACTAAAGAAATAAAAAAAAAAGAAAAAACACATTAGTTATCGCTTTGATAGGGTACGTGTTGGTTGTCGCCCTGATAGGGTATTGGTTACCCCATGCATAACAGTCGGCTCGGCAATTAACTTGTGAGAACCTTGTGTGAATGGCTATCGCATGGATCAAGAAGGACCATCATCAAAGCGACTAAGATTCGTAGGCTTCCTATCATCGTTTTGGTTAGAAGACCTAAAATCAAGAAGTTATTTGTTACGTGGGAGATATAGACTTCCAATGTTACATGACGTTAATGAAGCACATCAAGGCAAACAAATCAAGTCTTTTAATGGCTCAACACTTACTAGCACAGAGTTTGTCAAACAGACCCCAAGTCGGTAAACAAAAACACAAATTATGTGACACGTTTGGTTTTCTTCCTCAATAGATCATGAATTAGCACATACAATCATGTGTCATAGAATATATTCAATATATTCTAGTTTTAATCACCTCACATGTACTTCTGATTTCACATACGTCTAGTTCTATACGTTCTCTTAAGGTCAAGATTGTACACAATTAAACTCACTACTTATCACAATATACATTGTACAATATATCTATCATCTCATACCATTTTGTATAATCTTCCTCTTGAAATTGAAAATGAAAATATTCTTATATTTGATTATGCATTTAGTACCTACATTTCGTTCCAAAGGTTTTAACTTTCAAGTAAATGGAAGGATTTGTAAGTAAATGGTAAATTCTGTTGTGTCCATTCCATTAGAAAAGGGGCGATATTTATACACACTACAATGAGTCAGACTAGAGGCAATCACTCCTAATTTTGTGGAGGTGATTAAGCCATATTAAATGTAATAACTATGTACAGCAATACAATTTAATTATAATGGAATATGTCTAGAATGTTTCCGCTAATAGGCCCCCGCAGTCGAAGCAGTAGCCGGTCGAATGCAAAGACTGGACTTGAAGCGATCGAAGAGGATGCGTGGTAAGCCTTTAGTGAAGATGTCTGCATACTGATACTCGGTAGGGACATGGAGGACTCGTACGGCACCAAGTTTGACTTTCTCTCAGACAAAATGAATGTCAATCTCCACGTGCTTTGTTCGTTGGTGCTGAACTGGATTATGTGAGAGATACATGGCAGAAATGTTGTCACAATATATGATAGAGGCCTGACGCACTGGGACGTGGAGCTCGAGCAATAGATTGCGGATCCATGCTAGTTCAGCGGTTGTATTGGCAACGGCTCTATATTCGGCTTCAGCACCGGAACGGGAAATGGTTGCTTGGCGCTTAGATGACCATGAGATTAAGTTATTGCCTAAAAACACACAGTAGCCCGATGTAGAGCGACGGGAATCAGGACACCCCCCAGTCAGCATCTGAATAGGCTGTTAATTGGACTGAACTAGAGGGGGTCAATTGTAGACCATGATCGGTGGTTCCGCGTAGGTACCTGAGAATCCTTTTGAGATAGTTAAAATGAGGTTCCCTTCGGGCGTGCATAAATAGGCAAATTTGTTGAACCGCATAGGAAATATCCGGTCTGGTGAAAGTCAAGTACTGCAGGGCACCCGCAAGACTGCGATAGAGGGTACCATCAGAAAGTAATTCCCCGGTATCGGCACTGAGCTTTGAATTGGATTTTGGGATAGGTGAGATGGTCTCGGTGTTAAGGTTAAATGGGACTTTGGGTTTAGAAGTGCCATCACGGGAGCGAGTGATCATGTGATGGCGTGGTTGAGGTGGGTCAGGATGATTTTGTGCGTGTTGGTGGAGAGGAGCGGGTGGTGGGATTGGTTGTTGGGTCGTGGGTGGGTTTGGTTGTTGGGCCGTGGGTGGGTTGGTTTGTCGATTGTGTCGTCTGGAGTAGGTGATTGGTGGTTGGGTAGATGGTGTAGGAGGAGTAGGTGAGGCGGGTGGATGTGGTGGAGTAGGAGGTGTAGTGGGGGGTGATATGGTGTTTGGTGCGGGTTGGGTAAAGATGAGTGGTGAAGGGTCACAGTCAAGGAAGGTGTAGGAATCTGGGGTGGGCTGGTATGTTTTTGAAAACGGAAATTCAAGCTCATTAAAGGTAACATGGCGAGACAGGATGATTTTGCCCGTGGTACGATCTAGGCATCGATATCCACGGTGGTCGGCAGGATAGCCAAGGAATACACAAGGTGTAGACCGAGGGGCAAGTTTATGAGGACGGGTGTCAGTTTGGTTTGGAAAACAGGCACAACCAAACACACGAAGGTGTTCATAATCGGGGTTTTTGAGGTATAAGGCAGCGGTAGGGGTTCGAAAACCTATGGTTTTGGATGGAGAATGTTATGAAGGTAGACGGCGGTGTGTAGTGCTTCTACCCATAGGTTTGGTGGGAGTGAGGCATGGGTGAGAAGGGACAACATGATTTCGTTTAGTCTGCGAATCATGCGTTCGGCTGTCCCGTTTTGTGGGATGTGTGGGGGCAGGAGAATCTAAATTGTAGGCCATTAGTGGAAGCAAATTGTCTAAAGTTGGTATTATCAAATTCCCCACCCATGTCACATTGAAAAGATTTAATGTTTCGATGGAATTGGGTGGAAATAAATTTATAAAATTGGGTGAATTTGGTGTAAGTTTCAGATTTAAATTTTAAAGGAAACACCCAAGTAAAATGGGTGAAATCGTCAATAATGACCAAATAATATTTATATCCCTGTTTGCTAAGGACAGGAGATGTCCATAGATCACAATGCACTATATCAAAAGGGCAAACAGTAGATGAAGTAGATAAATGAAAGGGCAAACGTTTATGTTTAGCAATCTGACATGAGTCACAAAAAAAAGTACGAGCATGCTTATTACAAGAAATAAATTTATTGGAATTTAAAATATCTAGAACATGCATGCCAGGGTGTCCTAGACGGTTGTGCCACGAGCCTTGAAGACTAGTGGAGACAAAAGCTGAAGCATCGGGTGGTGTAAGCGGGTAAAGATGACTGGTGCTATCATGCCGACTCAAAATCGTCCCACTCGGGTAGTCCTTCACAGAAAAACCAAAAGGGTCAAAATCAACGGATACCCAGTTATCGCGGGTAAATTTCCGTACAGATATAAGATTTTTGATAATATTAGGAGTGTGTAAAATGTTTTTGAGTTGGAGTGGTTTAGAAGTTGAGGGAAGGTTTGTATGACCCGATCCAGCAACTGGTAAAAGATGTCCATTTCCAACCAAAACATTTTTAATAGAGTTACCACACGAGTGAGAAATCATACCTGAGTCCGAGGTGAGATGATTAGTGGCACCGGTGTCCATGAACCATTGTGGAGTTTCATCTTCAACCGCCATAGCCTGGAATGCCTCTGCCAGTTCAGTGGGTTCGAGCGGATTGACATCAGTTATATGTGCCTGAGCCGAGGTATCTGAGGACTGGTTCTGTGCGTTTGGATTTTGCGAGGGGGTCCACGGTGAGGCCCAACCAGGTAAGGTGGGATAAGGACATGGTGGAGGTGCCATGGGCCAATAAACATTGGGCCAGAAATTGGGCTGTTGTGGATACTGTGGGGCAGACCAAGGGGAACGCTGTGAGGCTCGGTTACCAGATTGGTTATTGGGCCGATTTGTCTGCTGAGATGACTGATTAGGCCCAGATTGCTGACCAGGCCCGTCCCTTCGTGGATAAGATCCAAACCTGCTGCGATTAGGATTAGGGTTATAACGAAAAGCTTGATTTGATCCATACCTTTGCTGGGAAGTATTAGAGCGACGTGGAGGCTGATTGTTGACAGCATCATCACGTCGAGGAGCCGGGTTAACGGCTGCCAGTGCCTCAGACGGGGCAGGTGCGGGTTCACGAGCAGTTTGTCTTTCCTGGTCACCACGAAGCATCTCACATGCCTCGTTCCATGGGGGCAGTTCCCTGTGTATGATGGCTGCGATAGTGTCATATTCTTTTGGGAGCCCCCTCACAAGTTGTAAAACCAAAGTTTGTTCATTCACGGGACTACCGAGATCATCAAGTTGGTCTGCAATGTCCCTTAGGCTTTGACAGTAAGCTTCCAGCGAAGGAGATGTGGAAAGTTTGAGATTGGTGAACTTTGATTGTAAGGCTGCACAGCGGGTCCCCTGTTGGTATGAAATATTTCTCGGACACGGGTCCAGGCTTGGAGAGCAGTTGCTTCAGTGTCAGAGTTCAGGATATCCAGAACCTGTTTGAGATAGTTGTCAGAGAGAGTGGAGTATATCCACTGCAGAACGATAGCATCTATGTTCTTCCATTGTTCGTAAGAAGGGTCATCTCTGGAGGGCGGTTCGGATTCGGATGAGATATGATCCAAGACTTGATACCCGCGCGCGTGAAGTTGGAAAAGTTTCACCCACGCGGAGTAAGTCACCTTAGATCCATCCAAGATTCGAACCTTTTTCGTGATGTCGGTTACGGTATAAACAGGGTGAAGTGAACTGGATGGTTTGTTATTGGCCGAAGCTGCTGAATCAGAATTCTCAGCCATGTGAAAGACCGGCGAATAGGATCGAAATCCTGCAAAGAAAGAAAAATAGGATCGAAATCCTGGAAATAATGAAGGCTGCGGGAAAGAGGCTCAGAGCGGATTATGCTCTGATACCATGTAAGTAAATGGTAAATTCTGTTGTGTCCATTCCATTAGAAAAAGGGGCGATATTTATACACACTACAATGAGTCAGACTAGAGGCAATCACTCCTAATTTTGTGGAGGTGATTAAGCCATATTAAATGTAATAACTATGTACAGCAATACAATTTAATTATAATGGAATATGTCTAGAATGTTTCCGCTAATAGGATTATGCATTAAAGATTCTAACTTGTGATTATTATGAGCTTTAATGCATATTTTCAGCCCATAGTGTATAAAGTGTAAGTGGAAAGTAACAAAACTAATACTTAAATAGAGAAAAGATAATCAACATGAAGCTTGCTATTAAAACCTGCCAAGTAAGTGACGACATTCAAAAGATTAGGCCGGGTATGAGAAAAACATTCTACAGATAACAAGAATCTTCAAAAGAAAATAATGGCAGATATTAATTCGTTGACCCGAAACAGACAACACCTAACTTTGAATGTAGTTCAATGTCCACTACAGCAAACTGGAGCTTTAGGGGCGACGCCAGTCGCCCCTAATACTTGGTCAATAGGGGCGACTTGAGCTTTAGGGGCGACGGTCGCCCCTAAAGATCCTGTCACATTTGTTTGGTCCTTAAAACCCACTGTGGACCCTAAAGGGGTCGCCTCTAAAGGGGTTTTTCCACGTGGCATTTCTTTTCGATTTAATTTTTTTTTTTGCCACGTGTCATGCCACGTGGCAAAATTCTGTGCAATCTGGGCTGGATCTTTAGGGGCGACCCGTCGCCCCCAAAGGTTTTTTTTTTTTGGTCCACACACGCTCAATCAAACGAAATAATAACAAAACAAATTAACCAAACATACCAACATTCGCCTAAACAAACATATTATAGTCAAGTATACCAACGGCTGGGGGTTGGATTGACCTTTAGGGGCGACCAAAAAGCGGGTCGCCCCTAAAGCCCGGAATTCTTGTAGTGGTCTGGATTTAGACATTATATCTCCATAAAGGGTAAATCACCTAATCATCCATTTACCATACTTGACACGTTAATGTTTGTAATAATATAACTTGATGCTAGTCACGGAAAGTTAAATTGTTCGTTCAACACATAATACATAACTAAAGTAAGCATACACATTAAAGAAAAGCATTGAAAGAGCTCTTAATTTGAAGGACGAACAGCCATGTAGCTTCAAACGCTTGAGGATGTGGGCATCTGATGATCAAACATTTAGAAAGCAACATATCAGTTGCGCGCAAGCAAAAAAATAACTTTAAAAAAATGACTACCTTGTACACAAGAGGTGCAATGTAATCATACTAATGACCTCTAATTCGTTGGGATTTGACTTGACAACCCTTCTTTTCATTCATAAAGAATTAACATATGAAATAGACCACTATTAAAACAAAGATAACTATAATTCTTTTGAATAGAAGGCCAGGTTTAGAAGTTTATAAACACATTATTACCCTTTGGGTGACTTTAAATTCTTTGACTTGCTTAGCATGTTGTCTTTGTAACTATATTTTCAATTTTACTTGTTTGACCTTCTAAATAATGAATTATAGTCTAAATTGACCCGTTTTGGCGTAGTTGGCTGATCTCTCCCCCCCCCCCCCCCCCAAGTTCATACATTACTTATTTACTTGTGTCGACTGAATAAATATGTTTTATAAAAGCACACAAGATGTTGTTGAGCTTATCATTTGTGTTCACAGTCATTATTTCAAGGTAATGGAAATCATACAGTAGATGAAGACGGTCTTGGCGAATGAGGAAATTCAGATGTCTGAATAGTTGATGGATGCCTTATATTTGTCTCGGGCTGCTTCTTTTCTACCTTCGCCTTGCCCACCTTCTTAGTGATTGTCTCATCATGTACCTGCTGCCTTGATCTCTTCTGTGGCACCTTCAATCGAAGCATGTAATTAGAATAATGTAGTCTTGTCTAGAAAAGTTATCTTTCTAAATATGGTTGTATTATCAGAATTAGAATTAAATGTGATTTTTCTGACATTTATTTTCATTGTTTCATGCCAGTGCAAAACTAACAACTTATGTAACACCCGTTTAGTGTATAAAAAAAATCTAATTTAGATGCATTAAAATTATATAAATAATAAAAACTTGACGCATAGGTGAATATATAAAATTAACTATAATTGTGTGCTCATTAATGGATAAATATAGAATCAACAAATACGGAAAAAGAAGCCACAGGATTGCGAAGAAGATAAGTAAAATGCGGAGGTTTTGTTGAGATGTATATACCTGAGGTAAATCCATGATGAATGTGGCATTGGGAGAATTCTCAAGCAAGTAGTTTCTGACTTGAGTGGGTACTGTAGCTATATGGCCCTTTTGATTCACGGACGCCATATTTATCTTTAAACATTTCAAGTTATCGAATGGGCAAGGTTCATGTGAGAGTTGATCCAGGCATAATGAGAGAGTCTTGGTACATAATGTAACAAAAATAGGAAATAAAAGCTTTCAGCACTTTCTTAATCATACAAAAAGGATAATAGGTTAGTACATGAATATATATACATATATATATATACATATATATATATATATATTAGTGGAAGGATAGGGAGAAAACCCTCCAAAATGAAAAAAACTCTAGAAAACCCTCAAAAAAACCTACTTCCCGAGCTTTTTTTTTTTTAAAAAATTAGGGCATGTAATATACATGTTTTTGAGTGTTTTGAGCCAAAAAAATCAAAAAAGCGCCGAAGGGTTTTTTTTTTTAAAAAAAAAAAATAAGTTTTGCATCATAACATATGTTACCAGTGCAAAAATAAGCTAACATGTGTTATTATGCAAAACTTATTTTTTTTTAAAAAAAAAAACCCTTCGGCGCTTTTTTGATTTTTTTGGCTCAAAACACTTAAAAACATGTATATTACATGCCCTAATTTTAAAAAAAAAAAAAAAAAAAGCTCGGGTAGTAGGTTTTTTTGAGGGTTTTCTAGAGTTTTCTCATTATTTAGGGTTTTCTGTGGATCCATCCCCATATTAGTGTATATATATATATATATAGGATTTGGTCCAAATGAGAACATTTCCCCAAATTGAGAACTGAGAGAACCATTCTGGGCCACACATTTCTCTAAGGCAAAATTTTTTTTTTTTTTTTTTTTTTTTTTGCAAAAATCGCTGCTTTATATGTAAGGAATTTTTTTTTTTTTTTTTGTATTTTTTTTTTCAGTATACACATATGTATAGCTGAAAAATGCTATATACACATATGTATAATTGACATATACACATATGTATAAATGAAAAAAAAAATTCAAAAAAAAATTTTGCTTGCATAAAAATGTGCGATTAAAGCAAAAAAAAAAAAAAAAAAATTTTTTTTTTTTTTTTTGCCTTTATATGAAATGTGTGGCCCAGAATGGTTCTCTCAGTTTTCAAATAGGGGTTGGTTCTCTTAGGATCCCTACCCTATATACAGGGGCGGAACCAAAGGGGGGTCAGGAGGGTCCATTGACCCTCCGGCCGACCAAGCTTTCCTTAGAAGGGTATATGAAATCTGATGGGTTTTATGGATTTGACCCCTCATATTTTCAGTATATTAGATGAAATGTAGAGAGAAAAGTGAATAAAAGTATAGATTTGATTTTGTTTTCAAACTTGGACGTGCTTTCCGATGAGACAAATTAAAGCTTTGGAGTACAGGTGCAGCTACAAAGAAGATTGTGAAGAAGACAACGATAATAAGGTTTTCTTTTAGTAATTTAAGTTTAGGTTAATCTTGTTTTTTGGGCCTATTTAACCAAGCCCAACATAAAACTTCTTAACCGGTACAAGAGATAAGCCATGGTATAAAACTTTAGTGGGTTATTTTATCTAAACTATTTTATTTAAACTTCATTAGGTTACTATGTTACTTACATAAATTATACATTCATGAATTTAAAAGGTAAATTGATTGTGACCCTCCGGTTAAAAGTTTCTGGTTCCGCCGCTGCCTATATATATATATATATTATGGACTAATAGGTTGTTACTAGCTCATAGAAATACATAACAGCAACCAAAAATAACCATAACACACGTACATAAATAGTAATAACCATGATCACAAGCGGTATTTACTTACCTCAATGATATCCAAATTAATAACCAGAAATTTGGTGTTGTGGAATTTGGGGAACAAATTAAGTAGCTGCGAAACATATCTCATCCGGTACTCATTGACTAGAGGCTGATCATATTTCATCCGGTACCAATAGCGACGCTGTTGAACATATATATACTGTATGACACCGGGCATTAACAAGGAAAGAGTCACTTGCTCAAGAGAATCAAAACCCTCTGTGGACAACTGCAGGCAATCAAATTTTGATGGAACTTGTTCTCTGGTAGCCATGATAGATGCAGTAAGATTCCTAAGTTGAGGAGCAACCAAATTGAAAGTATCTGGAAATGCAGCGACATCGGTAATAGTGAGATTAGAAAGTTCTGGAGCATGAATATTGAAGATCTTTAAGCCATTCATGCAACACTTATGTAAAGTGAGGTCCCTTAGGTTTACACACTTGGAAAAAAGGTCGAGGCTCTCATCACCGTCATCACCAAAATGCATACCACTCAAACACAGAGTTTCTAAAGCTGGAAAATCCCAAGCTACCTTTGGAATGCAGCTGGTCTTGTGAACATAGAAAGGCTGATCACTGGTTGCAAGGCTAAGATGTTTGAGAGTATGAGAACTGAAAAGACGTTCGGGAAACTGATGAAATTTCCTAGTAAGCCATGTGATATTCAGTTCTCTAACATTATGCAGATACGCATAGTTTAAAATGCTTTTAACAACAAACGAGGTGGCTAATCCTGTGAACGTGAGCTGAACCTTATAAACCTCTACATTATGGTTACGATGAGATAGCGCATGTTTCACAAATTTGGCAAACAAAGGCAGTGTACGAAACGTGCCACTATTGAAGTTAAGATGGAGAGTTGATGCCCAAATATGCTTCCATTTCCGAGACAGCATGCTAGTCTGAACAGCATATTTCATGTCAAGGAAACAGAGAATGTGTTGAATAACTTCATCTGGCAAATTGCTTATTCTGTCTTCTTCTTCAACGATACTTGTTTTATCATGTACCAATTCCATCTCTCATGTGATGCGCATAATCTGCAATGGTTTGATACGGCTATAGTCAGAAATTTATGCTTTCAATATGGTTTTGCATTTCAGTCACCTGATATTTTTAATGCATATCAGTAAAGTAATTTACCGTTTTAATAACGTTACTTAAATCTTATATTAAAATCGTCAAAAGAGGAATGCACCTTCCAAAAAAAAAATCTTATATTAAAAAGAGTCGCCATCAATAACATATTTTGTGGAAAAGGAAAGGATCTAAAGATCAATATTTCATTTCCATATTCAGAGACCTTTGCCATTTCAGCAACTCAAAATTCACAAGCACTTGAAATATCGATTGAACTTAATTTTACATGAAAGATTTAAGGTCTAGACATTAAAACAAAATATTACAATGTTACATGCATCAAGATCGATCCATGGCCAGGGTAAGTTTGTGTTCATTGATAATTTAAAGCTAAAGAGAAATAAGTTATTACCTTTGAAGATTTCCAAGCGACTGGCCGAGTTCCAGCAGAGGTGTTTAGTGCAATAAGTTGATTGAAATGCAAAGAGAAGAAAAACACATTGGGCTAATATGGACTAAAGTATACTAATTTATTGCTTTTCTGGTCTTCTGTTCATCATGAAAACTGCATGTGCAGAGTACAATTGTACATGCAGAAAAGTAGAAAAGTAGCAGGATACTCTACCTTGTGAGTCCTGCATTTTTTTAATTTAAATTTTTAAGTCAAAAATCCTTTACTTTAGTTTTGTTATTTACTATTGGTTGCTATTTTAATTTAAATTTTATTTACCATTTTAATTTTACTTAATTTAGGATTTAATTTTACTACAGTCAATCACATCCTACTAACGTGATTGATTTTTGTAAAAATTGTCATGCGTATACAAGTTTCACCTTTTTAACTAATATTAGGGATTTTTCCAATCCCAGATTATTTCTGTATAAACATCTATGAAGAAAATACTAGATATTTGAAGTGTAAGTGTGCTTTTGGGCAACAAAGAGCTAAACCTATCAAAAGCATACCGTAAAATGTATAAAATACACATCGATATCACAGTATTTCTCTGCATTTAAACACTATAACTCAATAAAAGGCATATCACTATTAGAACATAACTAACAGGTCACATGTTTCCTGAATGCTACCATCGGATAGTTTCAAATGGTTAAGATGTAATCAGCAGAAAATGCAACCAACGAAAGCCTACACATTAAACAAAAGTCTCCACAGACTGAAATTGAAATCCGACAAAACAAACGTTTACTTCAAGCCACAAACATTTTTGAGAAAATACAAAAGCAAAACAAAGTGCGTGATAACATGGTCAGATTTGCATGCGGGAACTTTGTGAAGGTTTTACCACCATGTAGCTTCCTGCTAACGAGATTCTTGAAAATGCAGTCATCTGTCAATGTTGCAATTAGAAAACAAGTATATACTGATTACTAAGCAAGATAACATTTAGGAAAAAAAAAGCATGACTAATGCAACCTGACAACTCTCAAGTATACAAGAACAGCTACAAATCTTAATTATAAATAACCGTCGAATAGCAAGTCTTAAGGACAACTTTTTAGGAGGGATAAAACAGACCGGCTTGACACATCCAACATTTTCCCTTAATTTCACAAAGTATTAGTATAGTATATTACTAATCTGTATGAAATAGAGAAATTGCCTCAACTTAAATCTGTATGAAATTGTTATGCCATGTAAAATTTTGTGTTCTATAGCATCCGTATTACATGCTGAATGCATATTTTACGGATTTTTTTAGCAAAATAGTGCTACAACGAGATTTTTTTGTGCATTTGGTGTGTGTCAGGGGGACATTTGGCAATATGGTGAATCCGCAACTTGAAGTTGCGGATTAGGCTGGTTTGGCTTGGTGACTAGGAGAGAAGGAGCAGAATGCACGTGGGTCGATATATGAGTAGGATAATCCGCAAGTTGAACTTGCGGATTTACATGCCAACTCATTCCTTCTCTCCTACTTTTGTGTAAGTAAATCCGCAAGTTCAACTTGCGGATTACATGCCAACTCATTCCTTCTTTCCTACTCATCGACGAGCAACAGCCACATCAGCACAATCCGCAAGTTGAACTTGCGGATTCACCAAATGCACAAGTTCCTCCCTGACACGCACCATATGCACAAAAAATCCTACTGTAGCACTGTTTTGCTAAAAAAAAAAATCATATTTTACGAGTCTTATGAATCAGAGCATAAATATACAAGCATGAATACAAGGTAAATGGAAAGCTTACATTAGCTGCAGACGTTCTTGGTGCTGCAGGAGGTTCAGCAACATGAACATGTGACTGATTGTGACTGTGACTGTGACTGGAGTGAGTACTCTCAGAAAGCCTTATATTCCCTAATTCAGCTTCAATCCTTGCCCATTGGCTAGCATCAATGCGGGTCAAAAAATGACATATCAAAGTTTCATACTGAAAAGAGAATTCTGCCTCCATATGTTCCCTTAAGCTCGGAGGCAGTAACTCCATGGCTGATTTGATGTCACGTCCTGCTGAACGAATAACTTCATAGTCTGGATTACCACTCTGAACCTGTACTTTCATTTCTGCCATTTTGCACTTTATAATCTGTGATGTCAATTTCTCATGCTGCAAATTCTGGGCCGCCAGCACGTTCTTCAGCTTTGCAATAACCTGATCTTGCATTTGCATTTTTGCCTCAAACATTTCCTTCTGTTTTGCAACAAGGCGATCGCGCCTTTTTATTTTTGCCCTATACGTTGTCTTCTGCTGCGCAATAATTTGATCGTGCGTTTGTATTTTTGCCTTCTGCTGTGCAATGACTTCATCTTGCATTCGTATTTTTGCCTTCTGATAACCATTAACTTGCAAAAGTTTTTGAAATTTTGCCTTCCGTTTGGCAATAAGTTGATCTTGCACGTTTATTTTTGCCATCTGCTGTCCATTAACTTGAGATTGCACTGGTACTGCCGTCTGTTGTTCAATAGGTTGAGCTTGCCATTGTGTTTTTGCCTCCAGCATTCTCTTCTCTTCGGCCATTGTTCCTGGTAGCTTATTTTCTGCCTCCAGTTTGGCAAACTTCGTTATCGTGTCATTATGTACCGGCTGTCTTGATCTCTTCTGTAGTACCTTTAATAAAAGCGGAATGATTATAAAAGGGTTATCTTTTCCAAAGCCCGATGTATTCACTACAGTAATGTTACAGAACAGCATTCCACAAATAAAATGAAATGCCTAAAAAAACAACAATTAAAATCATCCAAATGATATCAAAAACTCATACATATCTGGCAGATTGAAGTATACTGAAAGTGAAAAAAAAAGTATCCAAAGTTTAAAAGAACGGAAACGAGCCTCGAGGCGAACCGAGGCGTAAGCCCGAGCCGGGATCAAAAAATAAATATAAAAATTATGTATCTTATAAAATATAAAAATTATGTATCTTATAAAACATAAAAATAATTGAACCAAATAAGTCTAAAACATGAAACCATACATCAAAAATAAAATAATTTACCCAAAAAGTCTAAAACATAGAAAAAACACATAAAAAAACACCCTAAACCACCTGAGGCGCACATTTTCTTGACGCCTCAGCCCTTAAAGGCGTATGTACAGACTAGACCGCGTGAGGCGCGCCTCAGACTCGTTTTTTTGGCGCCTCCCTTCGAGGCGCGCCTTAAGGCGCACGCCTCAAGCTTTTTTTGAAACCATGAAAGTATCTAACAAAGTTACACATCTGGTAGATTGAAGCATACTAAAAAAATAACACATGCAAAACAGCAACACTAACGGAAACAGTAGTTTGCAGAAACATTGTATAGCTGATAAAAATAGTAAGTACCAAAAACACATACAGAAAGAATAAGTTGCAACAGTAAGATTCAGCAGTTGTGAGTGGTTAGGGTTGAAGAGGGCAGGTTGTTGAAACCAATGCTTTATTCAGTTGTATAATATACTCGCCTAATGTCACTCTGTAGTTGCTAACCAGTTGACAAATAGGCATATATGTGTCCCAAGTGGTAAGACTATAGGGTGTGGATGGGTTTCACCATCGGGTGCTGACATGGAGGGCTTCCCCCTCGGGGAACCCCCCCCCCCCCCTTTTGGTGCACTCGGTGGAATTACCCCGACCTCCCCGTCCCATTTTTCCATACTTTTTGTCTTTTTTTAAACATCAATATCATCTCTATTTTACCTTATTAAGGAGGAGAGATGGGTAAGAAGGAAATTTCACCATCATTTTAAGATGGCATACAAAAGGTCTCATGCATAAATCTCTAACTTTTACCATTTTCTTCCATCTATGCCCTTATGTACAAGTCACTAATACAAATCAATTGCACCATTCAATACATTTAATTCATGTATTAACTTTTTGTTACCTAGAACCATTACCAAGTAATACATTAATTCATGTAACTTTTTTTTAATGGGTTAACTTTTTGTTACCAATGGAATTTGAATTATCACCACAAGAAAAGGCTAAGCCTTATTCAACACTTTGTAACCAGTAGGCTAAAGGCTCTTTGGTTCATGTGTGTAACTAAATGTTGCAAATAAAAATCAAACACGGGTCAGATTGGATAAATTATAGTATGGTGTATATAGTTTTGGCAATTTAAAATGTGAATAAATTATATACCCGCGGCAACGCGCGGGCATTCCACTAGTATATATATATATATATTCGTCTTTTTCTATTTAAAAAAGTATTATAAAAAGGAAAGGGGAAGGGGGAAGAAGAGGGAACCATTTCCTTGGTTTGGGGGAGGGAAAGGGGGAAATGACGTGGCGCTGATGTGGACAAGGGGGAGGAAAGGGGGGAGGGTTCCACACCCCATAGTCTAATGAGCTAACAGTTACTATAAAATAAACTTGCCAAAAGTAAATAAATGATTTTAACAAGAATACAATGACAAATACATAGAGCATGCAATTAGGTAAAATACCTTAGGTAAATCCATGATGAAAGTGGCATTTGGAGAGTTCTCAAGCAAATAGTTTCTGACTTGAGACGGTATTGTTGGTATACGGTCCCTTTGCTTCAGTGGCGTCGTATCTATCTTCAAGCACCTCAAGTTATCGAATGGACAAGGTTCATGGGAGAGTTGATCCAAGCACGATGAGAGACTCTTTGTACAAATACACATAAACAAAAGAGGCTTGTCAAAAGCTAAAGAATACATCAACATTAACGTCAATACGTTGTCTAGTACTAAGAGTTATTACAGACTAGGCAATTAGATTACCAAAACATGCAAACCAACAGTCCTTTTGTCCTATACAGTTACGGTTACCACTACTTACTCACAATCAATAATCTTTACTTGTATTAATATACTTTTTACTTTTTGACATGATCAACCAATCTCAAACAGCGTTTTGTTATATCCCCTCGACCAAAAAAATGAGAACTTAAATAAACAATCCTATATCAGTATCTCATCATAAGAATACGTAAACAATCAACTGTCAAGTCAATCTTTTTTTTTTAGCCTGCTTAATTAAGTGAAACATTTTACATTAAACCGTTAAACTTGTCTTTATCCCGGCACATTAAAACTAGATCCTATATTTTACACTGGGTAATCATTATTCAAAACAATTGACAGTAAAATAATAAGTAAAAGTCAGAAAAACCGTATACCTCAATGACGTCTACATCAAGGGTCAGATATTTCACAGTACGAAGTACCCGGAACAAATCAAGTAGACTAGGAACATGTCTTTCCTTTTTTAGCCTGCTATTTGACATAGAGATATTCACTTTTTCCAAAGCATGGAACCCCTCTGTAGACAGACGCAGATAATTAGAGCAAGAAGCCAATCCTTCAGAGCAAGTGGCGGCTGATGCTGATGCTGTCAGAGTCACAAGTTGAGGGGTATCCATCTTTAAGACCTTCGGCAATAAGGAAGCTTCTGTAATTGTGAAATTAAAAAGCTGTGGAGCACAAACATTAAAAACCTCCAAGCCTTTCATAGAACACTGATGTAAAGTAATGTCTTTTAAATTCACACATTTGGAAAAAAGGTTGATGTTTTTCTCACTACCATCACCTAACCGGACACACGTCAGATTCAAAGTTTCTAAAGCTGGAAAATCCCAAGCTGTGTTTGGTGTGCAGCTCCTGGCGCTAGAGAAAGGTTTACCAAGGGTGAGATGTTTGAGAGAGCGAGAAACAAAAAGACATTGTGGGAGCTCATGCTGTGTCCCATTGTATAAAATAGTCAGTTGCCTTAGATTTCTCAAGTATGCATAGTTTACGATATCTGTAACAAAAGGCCATGTCATTGATCCTCTGAATTTGAGTGCAACTGCAGAGACTTCTGTAAGGCTGTTGCGGTGAGATAGTGCATGCGCCACAAATTTGCTAAACCTATGCAAATTAAAGAATGTGTCGCTGTTTAAGTTAAGTCGGGGCATTGAGGTCCAAATATGCTTCCATTTCCGAGACAATGTACTTGTCTGAACAGCATATGACATATCAAGGAAAGAGAGAATGTGATGAATGATATCATCTGGTAAATTGCTTAGTCTATCTTCTTCCGAAATAATACTTGCTCCATCATTTATCAAATCCATCTGCCCACCTCTCTGCTAAAACCAGTAAACTAGATATGTATGTAATTCACAATCCTATAATGTGACTTCAATCATAATCTTATGTTTTCATCTTGTACTGCCTTTAAAGAGCCTGCATTGTATTAATGCACCATCACTCCATCAGTACGAAAAGTTTTGGAAGAGGAAACTTCACATAATAATAAAAATAAAACAATGAAACAATATATTGGTAACTAACTTGGCAAAGCATCCAAATTTTATTCAAGAAACTTAATCACAAAACTTGAATTACAATCCTTATACCCACAGCATGGTGTATATATAGACATATAGCTAAACACAACTATAAGACTATAAGTCTATAACTAGTATTGTTCACATAATTATCTTTAAAGCCATCTAAACCTAACTCGCTTAGGATGCTAGATAATATAATCAATTACTTAGGACATGATAATTACATTTAATTATTCATAATTATCCACCCCTAAACCTCTTCTAAACCACTGCACGTTTAGATTGGTTTTATCGTTCAGAATTCACAACACTAACAAGGCATGTTGACTTAAAACCCCTGCAAACGGGTCGTAAAGTATATGCATCAATATTCATACTTTTTACACCCTCTTAAAAGGTTTTAAGTGTGTGGATTTTTATAATTTAACTTGGCAACAGAAAAGTTTGAGCTTATTTGACTTTTACTTTATATAGGTGTCCTAAACAAAGTATCCCATTTTCTTCTTTCCTCTTTAATTCTTGCAGCAAAACTTTAACTGCTTATAATTATAAACAATAGTTTATACTGTTAAAACTACTCTTAGTAAAGTGTAACCCCAAACAAAGGTTATGAAGCAAAATTTTGTGCCACTGCTTCAAGCTAATCATAGAGATCATACAACAAAACATCAAAGTTTGCCGATTTCAATTTGCTATTCTCACACATATAATCCATATGCTGACTGTTAGTTTGATTTGTTCTCTTAATAGCTTGGTTTTGAAAGGTGAGAAGCGCACACAAGTAACAGAGTCTAAAACCAAAGCGCAAAAGCACACCACTTTTCGTTTCCGAGGCACAAATAAATATATGGGTTTTTTTATTTATTTCCCATATGTTTCTAACTTCATTTACCCAATATTTAGAAACAAATAAGTGTTATATATAGTTTAACATTGAATTTACATACATGTAGTCATGTACAACCTAAAAAGCATGCTATACAACATTCTGTTGCATAAAAATGTTGTAGATACATAAGGTGTGCGATTTTTGTAAAACTCGCACCTTGTGTAAGCTGACATGCTAAGGCTTGTGCCTTAGGACACCTCACACCTAATCCCATCTCTGGTGCGCTTTTTTTAAACCAAGCTCAATAGTGATAAAGCTAAAGTTTAGAGTTTTAATTTATAAACAGAAAAAGACAAACACAGATGCTTCAAGATTCGGTTTAAACAGATTCTAAAATTTCATATCTAAATGCTTTCTCCTAGGGATAGAAAATTTCATACCGTATACCGGTCTATAACGACAATGTATCCAGTATTCGGTACGGCATTCAGTCGGTACAGTATTCATTTTTAAAAAAGCGTGCCTGAGGTGCAATGCCAATCGGCTCATGCAGGCAATTTCCATGAAGCGCAGAAAAAAGCACATTTTTTTGAAAAAAAAATGTTTTTAGCCTGAGGCGCGCGACTCTCGTACACCATTAGTTTGTATGCAGAAACATGTTGTACCTTGGGTTTTTTGGCTTGTACATATAAGTAAACGCTTGGACAAGTTTGGAGAACATGCCCTACATTGTAAGGAGTTGCCAGGCTTTAAATATAGACATGACCTGGTTAGAGATGTTCTATGGGATGTGTTACGAAGGGCAGAGATTTCTGCCAAAAAAGAGGCCCCCGTGAATTTCTTGACGGACCCACTTGACGGGCGGTCCACCTTGAGGCCAGCGGACGTTCTTGTGTTCGGATGGGCGCAAGGCAAGCATGCATGCGTTGACCTTACTGGGGTATCCCCATTGGTGGGACTCCGGGATTCGGGGTTTGTGGCTAGGCAGGCAGTTTTGAAAGCCGAGAGCAAAAAAGTGGATAAACATGAAGCGGCCTGTCTAGAGAACCAGCATGCGTTTGTGCCCTTCGCTTTTGATACATTTGGAGCGCTGGCTCCGCAAGCAATCAAGCTCCTCGAACGCGTGGAGAAAGTTGTGTAAAGTAATTCTCCTGCTGCTAAGGGCCAATGTTTTATTTTCAATAGAGTAGGTTTTGCAATACAAAAAGGGGTAACGGCGCAACTTGTGGCCCGTTTACCAACGTATCACTTGTAATAGGCTGTATTTGATTAGTAGTTATTAAATGGATGAAATCCTCCTAATTAAAATGAAAAAAAATAATAATAATAAAAAAAAAACCTTATTTATAGCTATATTTTGGGTAAAGAAAGCTGAAACCCTATGGAATATATAAAAAATTATGTAATTAGCGTGTGCCTCGGGTATGAAAAGCCCACCGCTTTTGCGCTTGACGCTTCGTGCCTCGCGCTTAGACCTCATCGCTTTTGTGTGCCTGTTGCTTTTTAAAACCAACAACCATTCTCATCCTTACTTTCCCCCTAGTTTAGTTTAGAATAGTTTCATTTTACTTATTTTTAAGGTTGTCCGTTGTGGACGCGCGAGTGACCGGACACGAGCCACCGACGTGACTATCAAGTAATACGGTCACTTGACCAACTTGTGGCTAGAGTGAGCACCGGCGCGACCAAAGGTCACTTTCTCCCATAAACCCACGTGACCACCATCGCTTGTGCTCGCGCTGGAGCTATTTGCGTGGGGCTGTTGTGGCTGGGGTGAGCACTGGCGCCGAAACCTCATTTGCGTCCACAACAGACAGTCTAAGCAAGTGAGAGACACCATAACAATAAACATTCGTATTTATGTCAACTCATCACAATCACAATAACAAGGAAATCGAATGTAAATAATAAATCAATATATAATAAAGTACACAAATCACTAAATAATAATCGATAAAACCATGCATTTATTAAATAATTTCCTCTAGAATGTGCATACAAAGTTTAAAATATCAATAATAAGTCTACGTGTAAGAAAATCATTCATTTAGTTTACTCAGCGTCAATCAAAATATATAATTTACAGTAATATTTGGGGTTTGAAAACCCTAACAACAAAATGCACCAATTAATAAATGGAAATTGCAAAGAAGAAAGTGATAATAATAATAATAATAATAATAATAATAATAATAATCACCTGTGTGTAGTTGGTATGGTGAGTGTCTGTGTCTCAGAAAGAAGAAGTTAGATGATCATCCGGAATTAATATTAATATTAATATTAATATTAATATTAATATATAGAATAGACGTTCGGGTTTTCAGAAACTGAGCGGGAAAAAACAAGTCGGAAATTTGGAGGGAGCGGGACTGAAAATAATCAAATAATTAGTGTAGTACGCTGTATAGCCGATAGCGTATACGACTACAAAACCCGTAAACCGATGGTTTTTTAAGGGTTGTTTAGTTGATTAAGTGTTGAACTATTAAGAGGTCTGAATTATTAAGTTAGACCTCTTAATGGTTAATTTTCTTTTCCCACATTGGTATGAAAGTCTCATTAAGGTTCAGCCTAGGTAAAGTGCTTAATAGTTCAGTGCTTAATGATTCAGCAACATTCCAAATCTTAATGGTTTAGCCTTAACCATTTCATTCAAAAGCTGTAACAAACGCGCTGAATGCTGAATCATTCAACGCTGAATGATTGAGAGTCTCATTAAGAGGCTAACCAAACAGCCCCTTAATTGGTTTGGCCCAAACAAAAAATGTTTTTTTGGGGCATTTTTTTTAGCTCATCAAACCGGTTTATATATATGAAATATCTAACTGGGATCAAACTGTCGGGTTAGGTCAAGGCACAAGACGGTTTGGGTCACACCGGTTTTCTATGGTGTGGTCAATTGACAAACTGGTTTAGCGGGACCAAACTGGTTTTTTTTAAACCTCTAGTATGACATATACAGTACTACACTAATTATGTATATACTATAGTAGTGTACATGTTAATGAATCTTACTCATTAGACACTTTTTGTACCATGCACATTCGATTTTTTTAATCATCTCCATAATTCATTTGAAATTCATCTTAATCTTTAAACTTACATTTCATTCTCAATGTAAATGAGATGAGATGAAAACACTATATATTCTTTGGGAAACACAAATTAAGAAATTAGTAGCTAAAACTAACTAAATGTAACTAAGAGCATTCACGGTAGCTTCCCCATCCTCATTCACTCACAACCAATCACAACCATATATTAAATTAAAAATCGTTACAGTTTCTCTCTCCTCCACTCACAACCACATTCAACAGATATTAAAAAAATAAATACAGTTTCCAGTTTTCCCTAAAAGATTTCCAAATAACCTCAAATATACCGATAAATAGTAGATTCCCCATTTTTCACGCATTACCACTTCCAATCCCATAAAAATTTATAGGGTTTTCTCTCACATAATTATAGGGGACCAAATAGCAGTGTTCTAATATCTAAGAATATGCGGTGTGAGAGAGTTGAAAGGGATGTGGAATGATGCGGCATACCAACCACAGCATGGAACACCACTCCCCCTATGGAGCGGACCACGTGCGCCATGGGTTGGCTTGGAGACCTCCACAATGAGGAGGGTTGGAGTGGCAGGTGGGTGGGTGGCGTGGAGGCCAAATATTGAGGTGATGGTAAAGTTTTTTAAAATATATTACTGAATTTTAAACAATATCCTAGGGTTTTTAACAACCATAACATTTTTCATATGTTACTATATAAAAAGAATCTTTATCTTTACATATAATAAACCAAAGTCATTTTAATGACATGACATTCAAAGAGACATTCTTTTCTTTGAGTGTGTCATGTGTCATTCCATGTGGCATTGAGATATTTTAGGAAAAAAAATTTAAAAACAAAATTGGATTTTTCACCCTCATGTTTCCTTCCATAATTTTTAAACGTTGATATCTTTAACTAGATTATACCCCAGGAGCGTCCCAGGTTGAGAAATTTAATATGATACATCAATTTTACATATGAAATAGACTGATGTATAACTCTAATATTAATATCTAACCTAAAATAAATTTACAATATACAACTCCAATGCTAACACCTAACCTAAAAAGAATGTAGAACTTTGATGTAACTCTAATATTAACACCTATCTAAAGACTAAACAAATGTACAACTCTAACATACTAATATTGATACCTAACTTAAAACAACGTATAACTCTATTAACCTATTCGGCTCTGGTTGAAAAAAAATTCATATTTACTGATTTAAACATAATTAGTGACTTGTCTATACATGATTAATGATTTACCTGAACAATTTGTGTGTTTTTTTCCTGTATAAACAAAACCCCACAAAAAAATTTCTCCGTTTTTTATATAACACTATGGTACTCGTTGGAAAGATAATAAAATACTCGTTAATTTGGTGTAATTTTTTTCTTTAAAAAATCTCGTATATTAAAGATATTAACGTTTAAAATTTATCGGAGGAAACATGAGGGTGAAAAATCTAATTTTGTTTTTAAATTAATTTTTTCTTAAAATATCTCAATGCCACATGGGATGACACATGGCACACTCAAGGAAGAGAATGTCTATTTGAGTGTCATGTCATTAAAATGGCTTTGATTTATTATATGTATAGATATACGAGATTTTTTAAAGAAAAAAATTACACCAAATTAATGAGCGTTTTATTATCTTTCCAACGAGTACCATAGTACTATATAAAAAACATAGAAATTTTTTTGTGGGGTTTTGTTCATACAGGAAAAAAACACAAAGTGCCCAGGTAAATCATTAATCGTGTATAGACAAGTCACTAATTATGTTCAAATCAGTAAATATGAATTTTTTTTCAACCAGAACCGAATAGGTTAATAAAGTTATACGTTGTTTTAAGTTAGGTATCAATATTAGTATGTTAGAGTTGTACATTTGTTTAGTCTTTAGGATATGTGTTAATATTAGAGTTACATTAAAGTTCTACATTCTTTTAGGTTATGTGTTAGCATTGGAGTTGTATATTGTTTTAGGTTAGATATTAATATTAGAATTATACATCAGTCTATTTCATATGTAAAATTGATGTATCATATTAAATTTTTCAACCCGGGACGCTCCCGGAGTATAATCTAGTTATAAAATAAAAAGAGACTTTTGATCACTTTAATTTGAGTATATGATATATCTATAGTACTGTATAGGTCCAATAAGGAAGTGCCTTGTACGTTTTTGACACTGTTCATTTCTAATTACTGTTCAAATAAGTTCAATTATGAATATAGTCTAATAAATTAACACGTTACATGATTACCCGTATCTATATTATCTATTACTAGTGGGAATGCCCGCGCGTTGCCTCGGGTACCGACGTGTTTCACAACATGTTGCACGACAGGTTTCATGTAATTTATTTTTAGAACCAATTCACTAATACAAGTAATATATGAATTCGCAAAGAATTGGGCGTAAACAAAAGAATTGACATAAAAAAGAACAATAATGGATTTAAGACTTTAGAATGATACAAGAGTAAGGTAAATAGGTTGTTGCTTTATGAATCAAATCTGTAAACCGTGATACATACCTTTTTTTATTTCTACGTTTAATTTGTGCAAGATTTGGATCAGGTTCAGCGTTGTGAAGCCACACATCCAACAAATATACTTTGATGTCATTAGTAACATACTTGAGTGAAAGGTTCGAGCTGAATTCCATCATCCTCGAGTTGGTCAATATCCTGCAAAAGACAACCCCATATCATTAGGTTGGTTTTAAAATGTGGGAGGCGCATAAAAGCGCAAGGTATAACAATTGAAAAGTGTTTTCTATCACGTATTGATTTTGTATTTACACTATGGAGCTTTTTAGGAGATATGCACCTCTAAGCTACACCCTAAGGCGCAATAGGCAACATACTAAGATATAACATTATATAATCTATAAATTACATTACATTTTATATGTATAAATTCCACTGAAACATAGCAGCAAGTAATTCATATTAAAAAGGATATTGAAGCATTTCAGTGTTACATTTGCTCACATGTCTTACTTTTGATTTCTTTATGTAAGAGCAAAGCTAAGATGCAGGCAAATGAGTTTCTACCTATACCTTTCAATGTTCTAAAAAACTTTAGGTGGAGCTAGGAGTGCAAACGAGCCAAGCTACCCGCGAGCTACTTGAGCTCAGCTCGAAAACAAAAGGTAGAAACGAGCCGAGTTGTATTGTTTACTAATTTTTCCTATAATGTTTTGTAAGTGCATGATGTCCCTAGGCTAGTATATATGTTGTTTGGACGTGTTTCGGGGTGTTTGGAGATGTTTATACGCGTTTCGGGACGTTTGGGACACTTGAGGCGAGTAGGGAGTGGCTTTAGGCATTTACAGCCTATACCACATTGGCTTTAGGCATTTACAGCCTATACCACATCAGTATTGATGTGGTATAGCCCTACTCGCATGAAGCTACTAGCGAGTACGGCCCTACTCACTAGTTGATCATGTTAGATAGCCTCCTACTCACGTAAACAGGTCTGTACGAGTACGGGAGGTATAAATAGTCCCAATCTTTGCCCTAATCATTAGTTCTTGCCACACACACTCTCCAAACACCCTCCCCGGGTCTGAGATTGCTAGGTTTGTTCATTGTAACACTCGAGCTCTATTTTAATGATATAAACGTGAATCTTTTGACCCATTTGTGTGTTGTAATTACTCGTTTTTCATTGTTTCATATCCGTTTCTGTTATTGAGACATATTCAAGGGATTCCGCACCTTGAATATAGCCCTCATGATTGTCGGGTGACACGTTAGTCGATCCTACATGTTTGAACTTTCTCAACCAATATTTAGTAGACAATTTATCAAAAAAAAAAAAAAAAAAAAAAAAAAAAAAAAAATCTTAAAATAATCTCCTTTGAATCAATGCATACTTTTCCAAAAATTTATGAAAGAACGTGTTTTATGAAATGGATGTTCTTATATTTAGAAAACAAAAT
This sequence comes from Ambrosia x helenae, assembly GCA_030844895.1. NCBI lineage: Eukaryota > Viridiplantae > Streptophyta > Magnoliopsida > Asterales > Asteraceae > Ambrosia > Ambrosia x helenae. Next base: position 38,748,617 of record CM061234.1, on the reverse strand, counting down.
TACAATATAAATAGAAAACTAATACTATTGAAAGGACCTTGGTATATAGACTAAAGTGTGTATATAATGGACATGAGTAGAGAGGTTTTGGTCACGTGTTTTAAATTGTTTTCTAATTTTCCTACATGTTTTTGGCTTTCAAACATATTTTTGTTCTATTTTTCCTATGTGAAAAAATTAGGAAAAATCATGAAACACTGAAAGGTAGTAACAACGTTTTCCGGTGACAGTTTCCGCTAAAAATCAAGATTAGTTGAAAACCCGACAAAGGTGTTACATATGTAACACAATTACACAATTAACGTCCTTAGAACTTAATTAGTTGAATTTATATTTCATTAATTGAAGAAAATAAAAATTATAATAACATTTATATAAATTTTAGAAAATTATCAATAATATTATTAATTTCATTTTTATTTTGATAAAACCTTCATTATTATCTCCGAGTAACATTAAATTGAGTTTTATCATAGAACTAATTATCCTAATTCAAAATTAGTTAATTAAATATCAAAATTACACGAATGGGGTCTTCTAATTCATAAAGAGCGTTTTACAATTCAAACTAAATATCAAACTAGTTATCTATTTGAGTGTTTGAAAAGAAAGGAGAAAGTACTTTTGAAGCTCTTTGTCTAGGTTTGGAAGTTAAATTCAGTCTTTACCATAATATAAGAAACTCGTGGAATGCATAAGCCCCATTAATGATATGGACGACTTTCTTGTGGTAATCAATGTAAACGAGCAAGTAGGGGGCGACAACTAAACAGGTAGGGTATTATTAACAGGGGGTTGGGTCATCATTTATCGCTTTGGTTCCAAAGGTTAGTGATCCGGTTGGTCTAGGTGAGTATCGACCAATTAATCTTATACGGGTGGTGAGTAAGGTTATCTCGAAGGTTCTTGCTGATAGATTGAAGATGGTGATGGATTCCATTACCTTTGAGACGCAATCGGCTTTTATCTCTGGAAGGTACATTCTTGACGGTTCAATGATTATTAGTGAAATCTTATCTTGGGCGAAACGTAGGGAAGGAATTGTTTATGTTCAAAATAGACTTTGAGAAAGCTTACGATAACGTTCATTGGGAGTTTTTAGTATTTATAATGTGGCAAATGAACTTTCCTCAAGTGTGGTGTAGATGGATATATGGTGTCCTTTCTTCAGCGTCTTCATCCGTTTTAGTTAATGGTTCCCCAACATTCGAGTTCAACTGCAGTAAAGGTATTCGGCAAGGAGATCCCATTTCGCCATTTTTATTTATTATTGTCAGGGAAGCCTTCTCTAGCATTATTAGGAAGGCTTGTAATATTGGTTCATTTGACGGTGAGCGATTTCCTAACGGAGGTCCTATTATTTCCCACTTGTTATATGCCGATGATGCGATGGTGATGGGTGAATGGTCAACTTTTAATTTTAAAGTTCTAAGGAGAATCTTGCGAATATTTCATTTATGTTCAGGTTTGAGGATAAATATCCGAAAATCGACTCTATTTGGTGTTGGGAAGGCCGTAGAGGATGTTCGGGCTCAAGCAGTCATGTTGGGTTGTAGGTCAGGAGAGACTCCGTTAAAGTATTTGGTATCCAAATGGGTGCGAACGTGAGTCGTATAAACAGTTGGGATCCGGTCATGCAAGTATTCAAAAACTGTTTGTCGACTTGGAAGGCTCGATTATTATCTATGTGGGGAAGGGTGGTCCTTATTAAATCAGTTTTAGAAAGTTTACCAACCTATTATTTCTCTTTATGCAAAGCTCTGGTGGTCGTGATAAATACGCTTGAAAGTATAATTAAAAGATTTTTATTGGTGGGAATGATGAAATTGGTAAAATTTATTGGGTAGCTTGGGATAAGGTGTCGAAAGCGAAGAGTGAAGGAGGATTGGGTCTAAACAAGCTTGGCGATTGTAACAATGCGCTTCTATTGAAATGGTTATGGAGGTACAAGAATGAAGAAGGGGCGCTTTGGAAGAAGGTTATTGAAGCCATCCATGTTTCGAATAGGAGGTGGAATGAATTTCCTCGGAATAGGTAAGTGACGGGTACTTGGAGTAAGCTCGTGAACGTGGGTTATTCATTAAAGGTGCAGGAAGTGAGATTCGTCAACATGATTCGTGGTATAGTTGGTGACGGTACGAGAATAAAATTTTGGTTGGATCTGTGGATAAAATGTGAACCATTGAAAGATTTATTCCCGAATATATTTCGTCTAGAGACAAACAAATGGTGTAAAGTTTCCGAAAGAATTGGTGCTGATTCGGAGGTTGGTATGATCCGTTGGGAATGGAAAAGGTACCCGAGTTCCAATATAGAGATGACTGAAGCTGTGGAGTGCCATAGATTTGTTTCGGAGACTCGGTTAATGGATAGGAAAGACACTTGGATTTGGAATAAAGGGGTGAACAATCCATATTCGGTGAAAGAAACGAGAATGTGGATCAGCAGCGAAGAGTTGAGGGACGATGTTTTTACCTTCAAATGGTGTAAATGGTAAATGCAACGTTTTCATGTGGAGGGCAAATTTGGATAGGATCCCGACTATGCATGCGCTTAAACGGCGAAATGTGAATGTTGGTGATGGGTTTTGCACGTTTTGTGGTGAGGTAGAGGAAACTACAGAACATATATTCACGGCCTGTCGTTTGACAAATGGGGTGTGGAATGGTATTTCGGCTTGGGTGAACATTCCTCCGGTCTTTGCTTTTTCGATTAAGGACATCCACTAATTAATTGATTATTCGGAGGTGTCTAGTAAGAAGAAGGAAGTGTTATATGGCATCCTCATCTTGACGTGTTGGCGGATTTAGAAAGCTAGGAATGAAAAGATCTTCTCAAAGATAGACGCGAATGTGGCAAAAATAGTAACCGATGTTAAATCCTTGGGATTTCTTTGGTTTAGAAGTAGGTGGAAGGAGGGTGGGTTGGATTGGAAAGATTGGTGTAAATTTGCTATGACTTGATGTATTGTTGTTTGTGTGGTTATCTCTAGCTTGGAGATAACCCGTTTTGTCGGTTAATGAAGTTCACTTTTCAAAAAAAAAAAAAAAAAAAAAAAAAAAAAAAAACCTAAACAGGTAGGGAGAATTACTGCAACTGCATGAATAAATGAGCAAGTTTGTTAACTACACGATATGGGTGAAACTGTTTTAATGATAGATTTCGCTTTTTATGATTGGATTTACTATTTAGTTAACAAGTCATTATTTAGAATCCTGAAAATCACACTCCAAAAGCTAATCTAGCAATATCGCATTAAGTTAGAGTAATCACATATATGATTTTGCATGTTCTTCTTCACCCTTTGTTGATGCTCCTTAATTTCCCAACTTCTTGTTGTTAAAGGAATCCTTATAAACAATGTAACACCACAAAAAGGCTATTATGTAAGGGTTAGTGTGAAAATAGTGAAGTGATACGGTCTAGAGCGTTGTTTTCATTAAATCCAAGAACTTTCTTCCGCAATCGCATACAACAGTGACTGACCCGTCACCAATTCCACCAAAAAAATTTTGAACGGCAAATTTTATTACACTTTAATTCCACCTCATCTTGCATTTGCAAGGATTTGAACCCACACCCTTATATTTATAAGAGGGACACCATACCACTAAACCAAGAGGTAATGGGTAATTCCACCAAATATTTTGGGAATTTTTAAACTGTTAGGACTTTAATATTCATTGTTTCTATATTCAATAGAAAAATGCAATAACTACCATGTTTATGTTTAATTACGGTATTTGTGCTTTGTAGCAAAACCTAAACAAAATGATTGCAAAATTTATTTTTAGACCATGTGTAATGGTTCAAGCCCCTTAGGGGCGTTTATTGCCATGTGGACGCCACATAAGCAGGATCATTTAACCCATCCGGTTTTTACAATCTAACCAACCAATTTTTGCTTAAACAATAATGTCCCGCTAACAAGGCACATGTTCTCCAAATGCTAACATCCTATGGTTGCAAATGGTTACACTCTAATCAACACAACATACAACCAAAGCAAGACAACACATCAATTAGAAGTCTTGATAAACTAACATTAAAATCTGGGAAAACAAACATTTATTTCAATTGTCAACCCATAAACATTCGGGAAGATTGCAAACGAAAAGTATAAATGCATGATAGCATGGTTAAAACCACACATGGAAGCTTTTTGAAGGCTGAACCACAATGTCTCTTCTGTCAACACGACTCTTGAGGATATGGTAATCTGCCATTACCAAGTTAGAAAACAATCAGAAAAAACGACTAATTTAATGCAATCCGAAAACTGAACTTTGCAAGAGTTACGAAGGATATGTACAATGAGTTTGATTCTTTGGATCAAGTATTGACCTATCAATCACTAGGACTAAGCTTATAAAGTTGTATCTTTGGTGAAAAACCATATCGTAGAGTTGCACACACAGCTCCCTGCTTTCCCATTATCTAGATGTAACTTGGTTTTTATCGTGAAATGAATTTATCATTCGTGTCACTCTTTTTCCATACAAACTAAAAAAATAACCATTGTTCATTCCGCTCAAAAATTAACATATAGGAAAATTATTTACATGTTCTAGTGAATTAAATTTATTGTCAACATGTACATCACGTGCACATTCATTAATTTGTAAACGATCTAGCATCTAGAGTTTTCTTCATTAATTTCAAGATGTCCTTGCAACAAGGATGGTTTCCTACTTCTTTCATGCTCTTAAGTGACCCAATATGTTAGACAAGTATCCTTAAAAACACAAGAAATGTCATATGATACATCTTAGTGCTAATGTGCTTATGTTAATCAAAGAAATTGACCCTCTTGACCTAAACAAATCCAGTCAAGTATACTAGCTAGACCGAGATATGGCCCATTGTTTTTAATTTCACTACCACATACATTGCAAGAAGTCGCAAACAAACGACGACTAACAAATTAAAATAGTGTGGCAAATACGTATATCATCTGGTCATGTAATTAATATACCTGAGGTTAATCCACCATGATTGTGGCACTTGGAGAGTTCTCAAGCAAGTAGTTTCTAACTTGAGGGGGTATTTTAGTTATGTGATCCTTAAGATTCTGGACCTTCGTATTGATCTTCAAACACTTCAAGTTATCGAAAGGGCAATGTTCATGTGAAAGCTTATCCGACCATATTGAGAGAGCCTTGGTGCACAATATGTACAAACATATACACAGAAATAAAATAAATTAGGATTTTTTTCTAAATCAATGCATATCCAGATTTTGTCAAAATTGACACATGTATGCCGATTAAATCAATATAATAAAATTTGGGGAAAGATTAGTATGAAAAAGGTTGTGCATCAGTTTGAAAAAAAAAAAAAAAAAAAAAAAAGGTTTTTTAACATTGTGTTCATTAATATCCTTTTTATTTAATACCTCTATAAGTAATACATCGATCAATCTCAAGTTATATAAATAATATTAGTATACTAAAATAGTACAACTTGTAAAGGTTTTACAAATTTAGCCGTTAAGTTAATCTAAGCCAAAAACACCTCAGTCAATACTCTCTTTTTGGGAGGAACTAAGGAAATAATATTCCTTACTTTAGCTTAACATTAAATCATGTACTTTGTCAGTAATGTATCCCCAACAATATAAAGTTAGTTCAAGTCTTAGGAAAAATTTAAAAGAATAAAGCAAGGATAAATAGCAATAAGCATGAAAATTGGTATTTGTGTACCTGGATGATATCCAAGTTAACAACCAGAAATTTGGTGTTGTGGAGTTTGGGGAATAAATTAAGTAACAGCGGAACAAAAGTCGGCTGTTTGTATTCAGGCACTGACAAGGAAAGATCCACTTTCTCAAGAGAATCAAAAGCCTCTGTGGAGACCTGCAGACAATCAAATTTTGATGGATCTTGATTGCTAGTAGCCATGATAGATGCAGTAAGATTCTTAAGTTGAGGCGCAACCACATTGAATACATCTGGATATGTGATTGCATCCGTAATTGTCAGATCAGAAAGTTCTGGAGCACAAATATTGAAAATCTTTAAGCCCTTCATGCAACACTTATGTAAAGTGAGGTCCCTTAGGTTCACGCACTTGGAAAAAAGGTCGAGGCTCTCATCACCGTCATCACCTAAATGCATACCACTCAAACACACAGTTTCTAAAGCTGGAAAGTTCCAAGGTGCCGGTAGATGGCGATTGCTCTTTAATCCATAGCAAGAGTGCTCATTGGTTGCAAGGGTGAGATGTTTGAGAGTAGGAGAACTGAAAAGACATGTTGGGAACCAACGGCATCCCCTAATGAACGATGTGATATTCAGTTCGCTAGCATTATGCAGATACGCATAGCCTACAATCATTTGTACAACTAATGGGGAGGCTCCTCCTGGGAATATGACCTGAACCTTAGAAACATCTACATCATTGCTTCGATGAGATAGTGCATGTTGCACAAATTTCGCAAACAAAGGTATTGTACAAAACGTGCCACTATTGAAGTTAAGATCACGAGTTTTTTTCCATTTATGCTCCCATTTCGGAGACAATGTGCTAGTCCGAATAGCCTCTTTCACGTCAAGGAAAGAAAGAATGCAATGGATAATATCGTCCGGCAAATTGCTTATTCTATCTTCTTTTTCTTCTCCTTCTTCAATGATACATGTTCTATCATGTACCAAATCCATCTGCCATATGATGTGTATTGGGGTCAGAAATTTATACTTTCAATCTGGTTTTACATTTCAATAAGCTGAAATTTTTTAATGTATATCAATAATATTATAATGCAATAACAATAATTAAATCTTATTGAAAAGATAATAATATCTCTATAATAATTAGCAGGATAAAGATATTTTAAGAAAAAAGAAAGGATCAAAAAAACACACTAACAACACCATTAATTATTATTTTTAGAACAATCCATTCTTACATGAAATTTAGATACATCTATAAACCATACATATGTAACTTGATCAGGAAATTGTAAGGATTATCAGATTTAATTCACTTAACCGCAGAAGATTAAAAATTAACATGACTACAAGTTTTTAGCTCAAAGTTGATGGAAATTAGGGTTTAAATTTAAGATTAATAAGATCACTATATATTATCTATAAGCAATTGTAGAAATAACAGTTTTACCTTGAAGAATCGTGATTAGCGGTGGAGGATATATAAAGGGGCGAGATAGACGGATCAGTTAACCTTTGCCATCTTTCTTGTACTTGTAATAATGTTTTCGATATGACACCTGGTCAAGACTCAAAGTCGAACATACTTCAGGAATGTTATTTGAAGCCCTTTAAGTTTTATTTGTACACGTTAACTCCACTCAAGTTTTAGTGATTATTTAAAATACTATTGAAGTTGGCCATCAAAAACCGTTTTTGGTTTAAAATCAACCGTTAGATCAAGATCTAGAGCGATCCCAGCCGTTTAAATTAGACAGTTTTTGTGTTTAGTGACGGTTACTCAATAATCGTTTCCTCCATTTTATGTAACCGTCCTTAATTCGAATTTAATAATTGTTCCCACTAATTTTTTAATTCAAGTTTTTTCATATTTGCCTATAAATAAAAGGTATAGATGCATTATTCTCCTTTGTTCACAAAAATTCTGTTGTCCAATTCTCACTTTCTGTACTATGCCAACAGCCTCAATCGTAGATTAGTGGTAAATTCTAGCCACCAACGAGTTCCATGTTACCATCGTTTAGCATTGATGCATCTTTAGCAGGTATTGGATTGTGTCTTCAGTTTTTATTTTGTGTTGAATTGACAATTTTGGATTGAGTTTAATCAATTTCGTTAAGTGTTTCATAATATTATAGGATTTTAGATGTTGAGTTAACGTCTTGTTTTTTCTACTCCAGTTTCATACTCGAAGTTGGCACCCCCATGCTTTGGTCATTCATCCTTTTAGGAACCTAAATCGAATCCCTCAAATCATTTATGGTTCATCAGCAACGACATTGCTGATTTGGTGGCATTTTGGATATGATTGCACCTTTCATCTGTGCAGATTGTTAAATAGTTTGTGGGTTTAAATTTTGATTGTGATCGTGTTTGAAAGTTTTTTTATTGCATCAGGTTAGGTATCCTCAATCATCTTTGTTTCCTACACTTCACAACATCCTTGCATCATCACTATGAAGAATATCGAAATAAGCTTAGGTATCCTCAATCATCTTTTAACTCTTCGTTGCTCACTTTCCTACTAGAATTACAAATTAAATGTTCATCTTAAATCCATCAGTTTTGCTTTTTTTTCTTTGTTGCATTAATTCACGTTTCCATAGTAGTTTCTATTTCAAAACTTTTATGTGCTTTTGGGAAACTGATGAAAATATATTGTTTATGGTAATTTTAATTTTATTTTATCCATTAGGTTGCATTATTTTGCTTCACACATTTATTATCCATTAGGTTTCATTTACCAATGAAGTAGTCAAACAACTGCTGATAAGAAACTGTTGATAAAGTGGTAAACCACTAATGAGGTAACTGCTGATGAAGCCATTGGCGCAGCTCTTAAGGGAAGCAAACCTCTTATGACAACAACTGCTGAAGTTATTGAAGGTGGTTTTGAGGAAAGTTGCACAAGAAAGGCTAATGGATCATCATCAATCACGGATAATTCACAGAATTTGAAAACCCGTTCAAATGGCTAATTACATGCTAGAAGCAATGTTTGGTAATTAATTCTTTTATAACTATCCTTGTATCTCTCTTGAGAATGTTTTCATTCCTTGTAAATACTTGGCATATAAATGTCATATACGTCAGTATGAATAAAATGTAATCCTGGCGTATTTGGCATTTATATGCCAAGTATTTACAATGAATGGAAATATTCACGCCATTTGAGCAGGTTTTCAAATTCTGTTAACTTTCCTTGATTGACAATGATCCATGATTTATGCTAATATATAATAGGTTCATCCTAACTTAGAAGAGAGTACACTTAAAATACTAGAATTATTAATGAAAGAAGATGCTTAAAGTTCTTTACTTGCAATAGTGAAAGTGGGTATGTTACTGTAAATTTAGAAAGATGAAAAGAGATTTTGGGAAAGATTATTATTATTCACATCATCTCTTATTTATACACAAACAATTAACGGAAAGCTAACTAACTCTAACAGTAACTGTAACGGAAGTCTAACTAACTAACAGAGCTATAACAGAAAATAACTATCATAAGTTAATATGTAGCTATCAGAAGTTTATCATCAGACGTTCTCTTCTTCATCAGTAGTTAGACATCATATGTTTGTTATTCATCAGTAGTTTCAACCCCATTAGTGGTTTCATCGTCTATCAGTGGTTCCAACCTCATCGATAGTTACTCATCAGTGGTTTTATCAACAGTTCTTTAATCATCAGTAGTTAACATCAACAATGGTTTCCTCATCAGTAAATATTTGTGTTATTTTATTCTTTACTATTTTTTTGTGGTTGTTACTCTTTTTATTTATTGCAAGCTTGAAGGCTTCTTGGTTTATGAAAAGATAGGTCTCAATTAGTATTTATGTATGCATGGACGGGTCGGGTAACCGATCGGCTAGGTTCAGGTTAGAATGGGTTAAGAACAAAATGGGTACAAATCAAAATGGATTGTTTCAAAAAGTGGTCAAAGTTTGGATCAAAATTGGTTCAGACCATCGGTTGAGATAATGGGTCATAGAGGGTTTGGGTCTGAATGGGTTCAGCCCGGACTGGGAACGGGTTAAAATGGGCTGTTTAAGAAAAGTGGTTATTTTGGTTTAGATCAGAATGGGCCCAGACCGCCAAATGAGGTAACGAGTTGTAGCGGGTTTAGGTCTAAAGGCTTCTAACCAAACTGGGTATGGGTCAAAGTGAAAGTTGTTTTTGGAGTATGATAGTAGCAGACAAAAAAGAAAGAAATATAATTTTTTTTTTTTTTATAATTACATTGCGTTACCCATACTAGGACAGGTATACTGTATACAACTAGTTCCATTTGTATTAAGATTTGGACGTATGTTTCTTCTTCCAATGAGAATATTGAGAGCTCTAATATGGTATTTTAATTAACATATATAATTAATTATGATAACAAATTAAGATATACATTTACAACGTTTATATTTTATATATTATTATTGTTTAATGAAATATACCAATAATAGAAAATTTTGATTATTATAAGTTATAGTTGTGCATTGTGTTAAATTATTCTACACGGTGTAACAAAAATGAGAAGAGTGAGAAAGATACAAAAAATACAATAGATCATGAAATATGACACAATGAGTTACACAATATAACACAGTGCAAAAAATATAACACAATACGCTGAAGAAAAAATACACAATGAATTGAAAAAATGACATAATGATGAAAATAAGAAAGACATAATGGTACATAAAAGACACAATGATATAACGCATATTCTAAAAAGTACAAGCTAAAACCCCAAAAAACGAAGACCTAATAACTATCGTCATAGGGTTCGATAAGACGATTCCAATGTCGCTTGAATGAGTTCAATCGGGGTCCGTTTGATATCCTTCCTACGACTTATTATTTTTCTTTCGTTGTGTATTTGATCCTAACCCGCAAATTTGGGTATTTAATGGCTAAATTAGTTTAGTGGGGATAACCAATTGAAAAATTTATAACATATAAAATATAAATGACTAAAGAAAAAAAAAAAAAGAAAAAAACACATTAGTTATCGCTTTGATAGGGTACGTGTTGGTTGTCGCCCTGATAGGGTATTGGTTACCCCATGCATAACAGTCGGCTCGGCAATTAACTTGTGAGAACCTTGTGTGAATGGCTATCGCATGGATCAAGAAGGACCATCATCAAAGCGACTAAGATTCGTAGGCTTCCTATCATCGTTTTGGTTAGAAGACCTAAAATCAAGAAGTTATTTGTTACGTGGGAGATATAGACTTCCAATGTTACATGACGTTAATGAAGCACATCAAGGCAAACAAATCAAGTCTTTTAATGGCTCAACACTTACTAGCACAGAGTTTGTCAAACAGACCCCAAGTCGGTAAACAAAAACACAAATTATGTGACACGTTTGGTTTTCTTCCTCAATAGATCATGAATTAGCACATACAATCATGTGTCATAGAATATATTCAATATATTCTAGTTTTAATCACCTCACATGTACTTCTGATTTCACATACGTCTAGTTCTATACGTTCTCTTAAGGTCAAGATTGTACACAATTAAACTCACTACTTATCACAATATACATTGTACAATATATCTATCATCTCATACCATTTTGTATAATCTTCCTCTTGAAATTGAAAATGAAAATATTCTTATATTTGATTATGCATTTAGTACCTACATTTCGTTCCAAAGGTTTTAACTTTCAAGTAAATGGAAGGATTATGCATTAAAGATTCTAACTTGTGATTATTATGAGCTTTAATGCATATTTTCAGCCCATCTATAATACATTATAAAGGAAGAGTGATGGATAACATTGTAATTTTGTCTCGAGTACAAATTTTATACCTACATATACAAGTTAATAAAGCTTATTAGATAAGGGTAAATTAGTCACTTAGGTGTACATTAAGACACTTGCAAGGTTATAATAGTAATTTTATTCTTTGTTTTTAGTTTACAACTCAAATGTCATTCCCTTACTACCCTCATTCCTTTCACCTTCTCTAACTTACGTTGCCACCATCAATGAATATTAACAGCCATGAATCAATGATCAATCATAAGGGTTTAAGTTACATGACTACCCTTCTTCCATCCCCCTTCTTACAAAGAATTTTACATCAGTTAGTTATAATAATAATATTATATGAATTTGCTTATTTATGTTTTTAAGTTAATAGAAACATGGATTGGTAGTATTTTTTGGATTGCTAAAGATGGTATATGCAAATATTTGTTCTGTTATTGATTCTATTGATTCCCATGTGAGAATACTTGTGAAGCTGTATGATGACTATTAAAAGTAAGTAGGCATGGTTAAGCATAACAATTTTATCTCCAATGGTCGCTTCAAGAAGCATTGGCAAAACTATGTCAAGACATGGTTTAACCAACCTGCCCGCAAAACTCGCAGGCGCAGCGGTAGGCCGTCATGTTTTGTTTTATTTTAGTTAGTTTGGTGGTTTTGTTTTGTTTGGCTTAATCTTTATGATTTGCTATTGTTGTTCATTTACTATTAACAGCTAGGCAAGCAAAGGCGGTGAAAGTTTTCCCAAGGCCAGCGGGGAAACTCCGTCCTTAGGTTCATGGGCAAACCTTGAAGTACAACATGAAGAGTTGAAGGTAAGAAGCATTGCTTTTATGTTATGTCTTTTAAATGGTATTTTTTTTAGATGTTTTTTATTAAGAATGTTGATTTATAACCAACATATGGAACATATTTACAAAAGATAGAATATTATGCGACTAGATTAAAACATATAATTGTGTGTTAATTTTTTTTTTTTTTTTTTTTTTGAATCAGGCGGGTGACTTTACACCAGAGGTGATTGCAACCGCTACCCAGGTCCAAGGCTCAGTATTGCCCATTCTCAGGGAGAAACTGGCTGTTGAACTTGTGAAGGTTACCGAAGAGATGAAATTATTCAATGCTTATGCTAAATTACGTCTTGAGAGGACAAACAAACGTCATATGGGTGCAAGGCTGAAGAGGGCTGCAGAGCCTGAGAAGGAAGAAAAGAAATAGGTAAAATGAAGTAGTCGGTTGGTACGTGGAGAACTTGACATCGCCAATTCTAATCTTTCTAGAACAAAATGAATATGCAGTTCAACATGTTTGGTCTGTTGATGTTGGACCGGATTTTCCGCAAGATAGACTGCCGAGATATTATCACAATATATAATGGCGGCTTGCCTAACCGGGGCTTTTAGTTCAAGAAGGAGATTACGGATCTCAGCTTGTTTGGCATTAATTTCCATCTTATATCGTTGTTGTTATAGGTATGCAGGCTGGTACAAAACCTTGCATTGATGGTTATGGATTCGGTAGTTGGTTTATTCGTTGATATAGTGAATCTTATTTTATTTGTCTTTGTCGATCTATAGTTGAACTAAATTTGTTGTTGCTAATGCTTTCCATTTTTGAAACTGATCCCTCACTTTTGTTGTATGTAGTTTTGATAGAACATATGCTAGGCTTTAGAATTTTTTGGCTTAAAGAAAAGAGAGGCATTTTTGTTTTTTTTTAACCACTTTTTTTTTTTAAATTAGGCAAGCCTCTTTAAATTAGGTTCTAAATATTTGTTGCACATGAGATATGAGTTTTGATACATGTGACAACTTGCAATGTAGGTTTATATAGTTATGTCCGGTTCGATTTGTCCATAATGTCATCTAACTTCTTTTATTTTATTTGTTGTTTCTAACGTCAGTTCTTTGTTTTATACCCTCTTGCTCATTGTGAACAAATATATGAATAGGCTAAGCAAATTCATATTAAAAATACATTATCCAAAATACGCCATATAACATGTGCCAATAAGCATAAATACCCGCGGCAACGCGCGGGCATTCTTACTAGTAGTGTATAAAGTGTAAGTGGAAAGTAACAAAACTAATACTTAAATAGAGAAAAGATAATCAACATGAAGCTTGCTATTAAAACCTGCCAAGTAAGTGACGACATTCAAAAGATTAGGCCGGGTATGAGAAAAACATTCTACAGATAACAAGAATCTTCAAAAGAAAATAATGGCAGATATTAATTCGTTGACCCGAAACAGACAACACCTAACTTTGAATGTAGTTCAATGTCCACTACAGCAAACTGGAGCTTTAGGGGCGACGCCAGTCGCCCCTAATACTTGGTCAATAGGGGCGACTTGAGCTTTAGGGGCGACGGTCGCCCCTAAAGATCCTGTCACATTTGTTTGGTCCTTAAAACCCACTGTGGACCCTAAAGGGGTCGCCTCTAAAGGGGTTTTTCCACGTGGCATTTCTTTTCGATTTAATTTTTTTTTTTGCCACGTGTCATGCCACGTGGCAAAATTCTGTGCAATCTGGGCTGGATCTTTAGGGGCGACCCGTCGCCCCCAAAGGTTTTTTTTTTTGGTCCACACACGCTCAATCAAACGAAATAATAACAAAACAAATTAACCAAACATACCAACATTCGCCTAAACAAACATATTATAGTCAAGTATACCAACGGCTGGGGGTTGGATTGACCTTTAGGGGCGACCAAAAAGCGGGTCGCCCCTAAAGCCCGGAATTCTTGTAGTGGTCTGGATTTAGACATTATATCTCCATAAAGGGTAAATCACCTAATCATCCATTTACCATACTTGACACGTTAATGTTTGTAATAATATAACTTGATGCTAGTCACGGAAAGTTAAATTGTTCGTTCAACACATAATACATAACTAAAGTAAGCATACACATTAAAGAAAAGCATTGAAAGAGCTCTTAATTTGAAGGACGAACAGCCATGTAGCTTCAAACGCTTGAGGATGTGGGCATCTGATGATCAAACATTTAGAAAGCAACATATCAGTTGCGCGCAAGCAAAAAAATAACTTTAAAAAAATGACTACCTTGTACACAAGAGGTGCAATGTAATCATACTAATGACCTCTAATTCGTTGGGATTTGACTTGACAACCCTTCTTTTCATTCATAAAGAATTAACATATGAAATAGACCACTATTAAAACAAAGATAACTATAATTCTTTTGAATAGAAGGCCAGGTTTAGAAGTTTATAAACACATTATTACCCTTTGGGTGACTTTAAATTCTTTGACTTGCTTAGCATGTTGTCTTTGTAACTATATTTTCAATTTTACTTGTTTGACCTTCTAAATAATGAATTATAGTCTAAATTGACCCGTTTTGGCGTAGTTGGCTGATCTCTCCCCCCCCCCCCCAAGTTCATACATTACTTATTTACTTGTGTCGACTGAATAAATATGTTTTATAAAAGCACACAAGATGTTGTTGAGCTTATCATTTGTGTTCACAGTCATTATTTCAAGGTAATGGAAATCATACAGTAGATGAAGACGGTCTTGGCGAATGAGGAAATTCAGATGTCTGAATAGTTGATGGATGCCTTATATTTGTCTCGGGCTGCTTCTTTTCTACCTTCGCCTTGCCCACCTTCTTAGTGATTGTCTCATCATGTACCTGCTGCCTTGATCTCTTCTGTGGCACCTTCAATCGAAGCATGTAATTAGAATAATGTAGTCTTGTCTAGAAAAGTTATCTTTCTAAATATGGTTGTATTATCAGAATTAGAATTAAATGTGATTTTTCTGACATTTATTTTCATTGTTTCATGCCAGTGCAAAACTAACAACTTATGTAACACCCGTTTAGTGTATAAAAAAAAATCTAATTTAGATGCATTAAAATTATATAAATAATAAAAACTTGACGCATAGGTGAATATATAAAATTAACTATAATTGTGTGCTCATTAATGGATAAATATAGAATCAACAAATACGGAAAAAGAAGCCACAGGATTGCGAAGAAGATAAGTAAAATGCGGAGGTTTTGTTGAGATGTATATACCTGAGGTAAATCCATGATGAATGTGGCATTGGGAGAATTCTCAAGCAAGTAGTTTCTGACTTGAGTGGGTACTGTAGCTATATGGCCCTTTTGATTCACGGACGCCATATTTATCTTTAAACATTTCAAGTTATCGAATGGGCAAGGTTCATGTGAGAGTTGATCCAGGCATAATGAGAGAGTCTTGGTACATAATGTAACAAAAATAGGAAATAAAAGCTTTCAGCACTTTCTTAATCATACAAAAAGGATAATAGGTTAGTACATGAATATATATACATATATATATATACATACATATATATATATACATACATACATACATATATATATATATATATATATATATATATATATATTAGTGGAAGGATAGGGAGAAAACCCTCCAAAATGAAAAAAACTCTAGAAAACCCTCAAAAAAACCTACTTCCCGAGCTTTTTTTTTTTAAGAAAAATTAGGGCATGTAATATACATGTTTTTGAGTGTTTTGAGCCAAAAAAATCAAAAAAGCGCCGAAGGGTTTTTTTTTAAAAAAAAAAATAAGTTTTGCATCATAACATATGTTACCAGTGCAAAAATAAGCTAACATGTGTTATTATGCAAAACTTATTTTTTTTTTAAAAAAAAAAACCCTTCGGCGCTTTTTTGATTTTTTTGGCTCAAAACACTTAAAAACATGTATATTACATGCCCTAATTTTTTAAAAAAAAAAAGCTCGGGAAGTAGGTTTTTTTGAGGGTTTTCTAGAGTTTTCTCATTATTTAGGGTTTTCTGTGGATCCATCCCCATATTAGTGTATATATATATATATAGGATTTGGTCCAAATGAGAACCTTTCCCCAAATTGAGAACTGAGAGAACCATTCTGGGCCACACATTTCTCTAAGGCAAAAAAAATTTTTTTTTTTTTTTTTTTTTTTTTTTTGCAAAAATCGCTGCTTTATATGTAAGGAAATTTTTTTTTTTATTTTTTTGTATTTTTTTTTTTCAGTATACACATATGTATAGCTGAAAAATGCTATATACACATATGTATAATTGACATATACACATATGTATAAATAAAAAAAATTCAAAAAAAAATTTTGCTTGCATAAAAATGTGCGATTAAAGCAAAAAAAAAAATTTTTTTTTTTTTTTTTGCCTTTATATGAAATGTGTGGCCCAGAATGGTTCTCTCAGTTCTCAAATAGGGGTTGGTTCTCTTAGGATCCCTACCCTATATACAGGGGCGGAACCAAAGGGGGGTCAGGAGGGTCCATTGACCCTCCGGCCGACCAAGCTTTCCTTAGAAGGGTATATGAAATCTGATGGGTTTTATGGATTTGACCCCTCATATTTTCAGTATATTAGATGAAATGTAGAGAGAAAAGTGAATAAAAGTATAGATTTGATTTTGTTTTCAAACTTGGACGTGCTTTCCGATGAGACAAATTAAAGCTTTGGAGTACAGGTGCAGCTACAAAGAAGATTGTGAAGAAGACAACGATAATAAGGTTTTCTTTTAGTAATTTAAGTTTAGGTTAATCTTGTTTTTTGGGCCTATTTAACCAAGCCCAACATAAAACTTCTTAACCGGTACAAGAGATAAGCCATGGTATAAAACTTTAGTGGGTTATTTTATCTAAACTATTTTATTTAAACTTCATTAGGTTACTATGTTACTTACATAAATTATACATTCATGAATTTAAAAGGTAAATTGATTGTGACCCTCCGGTTAAAAGTTTCTGGTTCCGCCGCTGCCTATATATATATATATATATTATGGACTAATAGGTTGTTACTAGCTCATAGAAATACATAACAGCAACCAAAAATAACCATAACACACGTACATAAATAGTAATAACCATGATCACAAGCGGTATTTACTTACCTCAATGATATCCAAATTAATAACCAGAAATTTGGTGTTGTGGAATTTGGGGAACAAATTAAGTAGCTGCGAAACATATCTCATCCGGTACTCATTGACTAGAGGCTGATCATATTTCATCCGGTACCAATAGCGACGCTGTTGAACATATATATACTGTATGACACCGGGCATTAACAAGGAAAGAGTCACTTGCTCAAGAGAATCAAAACCCTCTGTGGACAACTGCAGGCAATCAAATTTTGATGGAACTTGTTCTCTGGTAGCCATGATAGATGCAGTAAGATTCCTAAGTTGAGGAGCAACCAAATTGAAAGTATCTGGAAATGCAGCGACATCGGTAATAGTGAGATTAGAAAGTTCTGGAGCATGAATATTGAAGATCTTTAAGCCATTCATGCAACACTTATGTAAAGTGAGGTCCCTTAGGTTTACACACTTGGAAAAAAGGTCGAGGCTCTCATCACCGTCATCACCAAAATGCATACCACTCAAACACAGAGTTTCTAAAGCTGGAAAATCCCAAGCTACCTTTGGAATGCAGCTGGTCTTGTGAACATAGAAAGGCTGATCACTGGTTGCAAGGCTAAGATGTTTGAGAGTATGAGAACTGAAAAGACGTTCGGGAAACTGATGAAATTTCCTAGTAAGCCATGTGATATTCAGTTCTCTAACATTATGCAGATACGCATAGTTTAAAATGCTTTTAACAACAAACGAGGTGGCTAATCCTGTGAACGTGAGCTGAACCTTATAAACCTCTACATTATGGTTACGATGAGATAGCGCATGTTTCACAAATTTGGCAAACAAAGGCAGTGTACGAAACGTGCCACTATTGAAGTTAAGATGGAGAGTTGATGCCCAAATATGCTTCCATTTCCGAGACAGCATGCTAGTCTGAACAGCATATTTCATGTCAAGGAAACAGAGAATGTGTTGAATAACTTCATCTGGCAAATTGCTTATTCTGTCTTCTTCTTCAACGATACTTGTTTTATCATGTACCAATTCCATCTCTCATGTGATGCGCATAATCTGCAATGGTTTGATACGGCTATAGTCAGAAATTTATGCTTTCAATATGGTTTTGCATTTCAGTCACCTGATATTTTTAATGCATATCAGTAAAGTAATTTACCGTTTTAATAACGTTACTTAAATCTTATATTAAAATCGTCAAAAGAGGAATGCACCTTCCAAAAAAAAAATCTTATATTAAAAAGAGTCGCCATCAATAACATATTTTGTGGAAAAGGAAAGGATCTAAAGATCAATATTTCATTTACATATTCAGAGACCTTTGCCATTTCAGCAACTCGAAATTCACAAGCACTTGAAATATCGATTGAACTTAATGTTACGTGAAAGATTTAAGGTCTAGACATTAAAACAAAATATTACAATGTTACATGCATCAAGATCGATCCATGCCCAGGGTAAGTTTGTCTTCATTGATAATTTAAAGCTAAAGAGAAATAAGTTATTACCTTTGAAGATTTCCGAGCGACTGGCCGAGTTCCAGCAGAGGTGTTTAGTGCTATAAGTTGATTGAAATGCAAAGAGAAGAAAAACACATTGGGCTAATATGGACTAAAGTATACTAATTTATTGCTTTTCTGGTCTTCTGTTCATCATGAAAACTGCATGTGCAGAGTACAATTGTACATGCAGAAAAGTAGAAAAGTAGCAGGATACTCTACCTTGTGAGTCCTGCATTTTTTTTAATTTAAATTTTTAAGTAAAAAATCCTTTACTTTAGTTTTGTTATTTACTATTGGTTGCTATTTTAATTTAAATTTTATTTACCATTTTAATTTTACTTAATTTAGGATTTATTTTTACTACAGTCAATCACATCCTACTAACGTGATTGATTTTTGTAAAAATTGTCATGCGTATACAAGTTTCACCTTTTTAACTAATATTAGGGATTTTTTTTCCAATCCCAAATTATTTCTGTATAAACATCTATGAAGAAAATACTAGATATTTGAAGTGTAAGTGTGCTTTTGGGCAACAAAGAGCTAAACCTATCAAAAGCATACCGTAAAATGTATAAAATACACATCGATATCACAGTATTTCTCTGCATTTGAACACTATAACCCCATAAAAGGCAGATCACTATTATCAGCAGAAAATACAACCAAAGCATGCCTACACGGTTACACATTAAACAAAAGTCTCCACAGACATTAAAATCCGACAAAACAAACGTTTACTTCAAGCCATAAACATTTTTGAGAAAATACAAAAGCAAAACAAAGTGCGTGATAACATGGTCAAACTTGCATGCGGGAACTTTGTGAAGGTTGAACCACCATGTAGCTTCCTGCTAACGAGATTCTTGAAAATGCAGTCATCTGTCAATGTTGCAGTTAGAAAACAAGTATATACTGATTACTAAGCAAGATAACATTTAGAAAAAAAAAAAAAAAAAAAAAAACATGACTAATGCAACCTGACAACTCTCAAGTATACAAGAACAGCTACAAATCTTAATTATAAATAACCGTCGAATAGCAAGTCTTAAGGACAACTTTTTAGGAGGGATAAAACAGACCGGCTTGACACATCCAACATTTTCCCTTAATTTCACAAAGTATTAGTATAGTATATTACTAATCTGTATGAAATAGAGAAATTGCCTCATCAACTTAAATCTGTATGAAATTGTTATGCCATGTAAAATTTTGTGTTCTATAGCATCCGTATTACATGCTAAGTGCATATTTTACGGATTTTTTTTAGCAAAATAGTGCTACAAGATTTTTTTTGTGCATTTGGTGTGTGTCAGGGGGACATTTGGCAATATGGTGAATCCGCAACTTGAAGTTGCGGATTAGGCTGGTTTGGATAATCCGCAAGTTGAACTTGCGGATTTACATGCCAACTCATTCCTTCTTTCCTACTCATCGACGAGCAACAGCCACATCAGCACAATCCGCAAGTTGAACTTGCGGATTCACCAAATGCACAAGTTCCTCTCTGACACGCGCCATATGCACAAAAAATCCTACTGTAGCACTGTTTTGCTAAAAAAAAAAAATCATATTTTACGAGTCTTATGAATCAGAGCATAAATATACAAGCATGAATACAAGGTAAATGGAAAGCTTACATTAGCTGCAGACGTTCTTGGTGCTGCAGGAGGTTCAGCAACATGAACATGTGACTGATTGTGACTGTGACTGTGACTGGAGTGAGTACTCTCAGAAAGCCTTATATTCCCTAATTCAGCTTCAATCCTTGCCCATTGGCTAGCATCAATGCGGGTCAAAAAATGACATTTCAAAGTTTCATACTGAAAAGAGAATTCTGCCTCCATATGTTCCCTTAAGCTCGGAGGCAGTAACTCCATGGCTGATTTGATGTCACGTCC
This sequence comes from Ambrosia x helenae, assembly GCA_030844895.1. NCBI lineage: Eukaryota > Viridiplantae > Streptophyta > Magnoliopsida > Asterales > Asteraceae > Ambrosia > Ambrosia x helenae. The sequence goes on along the minus strand of CM061234.1, from coordinate 38,727,852 downwards.
TGCTGAACGAATAACTTCATAGTCTGGATTACCACTCTGGACCTGTACTCTCAATTCTGCCATTTTGCACTTTATAATCTGTGATGTCAATTTCTCATGCTGCAAATTCTGGGCCGCCAGCACGTTCTTCAGATTTGCAATAACCTGATCTTGCATTTGCATTTTTGCCTCAAACATTTCCTTCTGTTTTGCAACAAGGCGATCGCGCCTTTTTATTTTTGCCCTATACATTTTCTTCTACTGAGCAATAATTTGATCGTGCATTTGTATTTTTGCCTTCTGCTGTGCAATGACTTCATCTTGAGTTCGTATTTTTGCCATCTGATGTCCATTAACTTGCAAAAGTTTTTGAAATTTTGCCTTCCGTTTGGCAATAAGTTGATCTTGCACGTGTATTTTTGCCATCTGCTGTCCATTAACTTGAGATTGCACTGGTACTGCCGTCTGTTGTTCAATAGGTTGAGCTTGCCATTGTGTTTTTGCCTCCAGCATTCTCTTCTCTTCAGCCATTGTTCCTGGTAGCGTATTTTCTGCCTCTAGTTTGGCAAACTTCGTTATCGTGTCATTATGTACCAGCTGTCTTGATCTCTTCTGTGGTACCTTCAATAAAAGCAGAATGATTATAAAAGGGTTGTCTTTTCTCTTCTCTTCGGCCATTATTCGCTACAGTGGTGTTGCAGAACAGCATTCCACAAATAAAATGAAATGCCTAAAAGAAAAAGCAATTAAAATCATCCAAATGATATCAAAAACTCATACATATCTGGCAGATTAAGTATACTAAAAGTGACAAAAGACCTATCTGATTACAATGTGATAAATTGAAGCAAACTAAAAGTGAAAAAAAAAAAAACCAAATTTTAAAAGAACGGAAACGAGCCTTGAGGCGTTTTCCCTTCGCCTCACGAGGCGTAAGCCTCGAGACGAACCGAGGCGTAAGCCCGAGGCGGGATCAAAAAATAAATATATAAATTATGTATCTTATAAAACATAAAAATAATTGACCCAAATAAGTCTAAAACATGAAACCATACATCAAAAATAAAATAATTTACCCAAAAAGTCTAAAACATAGAAAAAGCACATAAAAACACCCTAAACCACCTGAGGCGCACATTTTCTTGACGCCTCAGCCCTTAGAGGCGTATGTACAGACTAGACCGTGTGAGGCACGCCTCAGACTCATTTTTTTGGCGCCTCGCCTAGAGGCGCGCCTTGAGGCGTACGCCTCAAGCTTTTTTTGAAACCATGATAGTATCTAACAAAGTTACACATCTGGTAGATTGAAGCATACTAAAAAAAACACATGCAAAACAGTAACACTAACAGAAACAGTAATATGCAGAAGCATTGTATAGCTGATAAAGATAGTAAGTACCAAAAACACATATACAGAAAGAATAAGTTGCAACAATAAGATTCAGCAGTTGTGAGTGGTTAGGGTTGAAGAGGGGAGGTTGTTAAAACCGATGTTTTATTCAGTTGTGCAATACACTCAATGTCACTCTAAAGTTGCTAACCAGTTGACAAATAGGCATATATGTGTCCCAAGTGGTAATGAGCTAACAGTTACTATAAAATAAACTTGCCAAAAGTAAATAAATGATTTTAACAAGAATACAATGACAAATACATAGAGCATGCAATTAGGTAAAATACCTTAGGTAAATCCATGATGAAAGTCGCATTTGGAGAGTTCTCAAGCAAATAGTTTCTGACTTGAGACGGTATTGTTGGTATACGGTCCCATTGCTTCAGTGGCGTCGTATCTATCTTCAAGCACCTCAAGTTATCGAATGGACAAGGTTCATGGGAGAGTTGATCCAAGCACGATGAGAGACTCTTTGTACAAATACACATAAACAAAAGAGGCTTGTCAAAAGCTAAAGAATACATCAACATTAACGTCAATACGTTGTCTAGTATTAATAGTTATTACAAACTAGGCAATTAGATTACCAAAACATGCAAACCAACAGTCCTTTTGTCCTATACAGTTACGGTTACCACTACTTACTCACAATCAATAATCTTTACTTGTATTAATATACTTTTTACTTTTTGACATGATCAACCAATCTCAAACAGCGTTTTGTTATATCCCCTCGACCAAAAAAATGAGAACTTAAATAAACAATCCTATATCAGTATCTCATCATAAGAATACATAAACAATCAACTATCAAGTATCAAGTCAATCTTAAAAGATAATGATTTCTGAATAATTCTCTGTGTTTGACATTGATCAAAGGGTCTCCTTATATAGAGGAGTATACAAGCGATAATTAAGGAAATAGGAATAATCACAATAATATCCCCACTATACATGGTAAGGGGATAATCCTAAATATGGATACAATAATTACAATAATAATAATAAAGACATTGCTAATAATATGGTGCTAATACTCCCCGGTAGTTTGAACGGGTGTAGGACAAACGCTCAAACTAGAACGAAATGATTGAAACAATTGTCTTGAGAGCCCTTTGGTAAATATATCTGCATACTGTAAGGCTGATGGGACATGTAGAACACGAATGTCGCCTACACGAACTTTTTCTCTGACAAAGTGAATATCAATTTCAATATGTTTTGTGCGTTGGTGTTGCACCGGGTTGTCTGACAAATATACTGCTGAGACGTTATCACAATAGACAATGGTGGCTTGCCGAAGGGGGGTGTGGAGCTCCAATAACAGATTGCGCAACCAAGATGCTTCAGCAACAGCATTCGCTACTCCACGGTACTCAGCCTCGACACTAGACCGTGAGACAGTCGGCTGACGTTTAGAAGACCAAGATAAAAGATTGTCGCCCAAAAATACGCAATAACCACTAGTAGACCGTCTCGAGTCAGGACACCCGCCCCAATCTGCGTCAGAATAAGCGACCAAAGAAGTAGTAGACGACTTGACCATACGGATGCCATAATCAGTAGTACCCTGTATATACCGTATGATGCGTTTCATAAACGCGAAATGTGTGTCCCGAGGATCATGCATGAATAAACAGACCTGCTGTACGGCATAAGTGATGTCTGGTCGAGTGAATGTCAAGTACTGTAATGCACCAGCTAAGCTACGATATAACGTAGGATCCGAAAAAGGAGAACCATCTGTAGCACTGAGCTTTGAGGAAATGTCAACTGGTGTCGTACATGGCTTACAGGAGGTCATGCCAGCACGTGAGATAATATCCTTGGCATATTGTTGCTGTGAAAGAAAAATGCCATTTTTGATTTGATCGACCTGGATGCCCAAAAAATGATGTAATCGTCCAAGATCAGTCATAGCAAACTCCCGTGAGAGCATGCCAATAATCTCTCGGAGGAGAGCATTGTTAGATGCTGTCAACACAATATCATCAACATAAAGCAATAAGTAGGCCACGTTGGCCGGGTCACGCCTGTAAATAAATAGTGAGTGATCACAAGCACTGGCTCGAAAGCCATGTGAAGTAATATAATTCGCGAATCTAGTGTACCATGCCCTAGGGGCTTGTTTAAGCCCGTATAGTGACTTCTTTAGTCGGCAAACCATGTGCGGAAAACGGCGATCAACAAAACCCGGTGGCTGATGCATGAAAACAGTTTCTTTTAGTTCTCCGTGCAAAAATGCATTCTTCACATCCAACTGGTGAATAGGCCATGACCTGGATACTGCAAGAGATAAAACGGTACGAATGGTGGCCGGTTTTACAACCGGACTAAAAGTGTCATCACAGTCAATACCAACCGTCTGTGAATTCCCGTTAACTACCAGACGAGCTTTATACCGTTCTAAGGACCCATCCGCATGAAATTTATGGCGGAACAACCACATACATCGAATAACTGGGCGATCAGTAGGGCGAGGTACGAGTTCCCAAGTCTCATTATCCAATAAAGCCGAAAATTCTGCCTGCATGGCACGTGACCAATTGGGATCGGCAAGGGCTTTGGCATAAGTGTTAGGGACGGGAGATATGGTGGTTGTAGTGAAAGTGGTAGCTGGGTGTTGGTTGGTACGAGTCTTTGATCGGGTAGTCATTGGATGGGTGTTAGTCGAAGGAATGGGCTGGGCCGGTTGATTTTGGGCTTGTGGTGGTGCTGCGGGCTGAGGAGTGGGCTGAGGTGGGTTGTTGGCGGCTTGTGTAGTGGATGGTATGGGCTGGGCAGCAGGTTGTTGGGCTGCCGTGAGCTGGGTAGAGCTGGCCGGTTGGTTTATTTGTGTTGAGGGTGGTGGTCTGGGCCTACGGGAGTAGGTGATGGGGTACGGGGTGGTAGGAGAAGGTCGGGGTGTGGGAAATTGGAACGGGAGATTAATTGGGGGTGGGTCGTCAAGGAAGTTGTATGCGGTGGGTGATTGTGGTATGGTATAGGGAAAGACGTGTTCATCAAACGTGACATGTCGAGAGATGTGGACCCTTCCGGTAGTAGGATCAAAGCACCTGTAGCCTCGGAAATCGGGGGATAGCCAAGGAATATGCACCGAATAGCCCGGGGATGGAGTTTATGTGGTGAGGTGGCGGAGGTGTTAGGGTAGCAGGCACACCCGAAAACTCTAAGATGTGAGTAGTCAGGATGACGCAAGTATAGGGCGAAGGTAGGGGTGTAGAAGTTTAGTCTTTTGGTGGGTAAGATGTTATGAAGATAGGTGGCGGTGTGTAACGCTTCAACCCAAAAGGAGGGTGGAAGGTTAGCATGAATGAGTAGTGCCCGAATGACGTCATTGAGGCGACGAATCATCCGTTCGGCACGTCCATTTTGAGGTGAAGTTTGAGGACAAGAGAACCGAAATAAAAGGCCATGGTGGGAGGCGAAACTTTTAAAAGCATGATTATCAAATTCGCCCCCAAGGTCACATTGAAAGGTTTTTATTTTTCGGTGAAATTGAGTTTGAATTAATTGGTGAAATTTAGAAAAAGTAGGGAAGGTTTCGGATTTATATTTAAGTGGGTATACCCAAACAAAGTTTGAAAAATTATCAATTAAGACCATGTAGTATTTATACCCGGACTTGCTAATAACGGGTGAAGTCCAAAGATCACAATGGACAATATCAAAAGGCGAGAAAGTAAAAGACATTGATTCATAAAATGGTAACCGTTTACTATTGGCAAGCTGACATGAATTGCAAAGAGTAGACTGTTTGTCTTTATTACAAGAAAAATGAAAATTACGATTTAAAACTTCTAGAACTTGAGCTCCCGGGTGACCAAGACGATCATGCCATGGTAGGGTGGTTGAGGTGATGAAGCAAGCTTGAGGCGGAAGTTGAGGTGGTGTGAAAGGGTAGAGATCCCCGGTGCTATTGTGGCGTGAAAGATGCTTCTTAGTGATGAGATCCTTCAAAGTAAAGCCAAAAGGGTCAAATTCGACAGAAACATTATTATCACGAGTGAAACGTCTTACTGAAATAAGGTTTCTAATAACATGTGGGCTATATAAGATATTTGGTAATATATAAGTACGGTTGGGTAGGGTGTGGAAGCCTGTGCCAGATCCTTGAATTGGGACACAATGACCACTACCAACGAGAATTGACGTATTTAAAGGAGAAGAGTTTGGGATAATAATTTTACCTCGATCTCGTGAGACATGTGCTTCTGCCCCTGTATCCATGATGTCTTGATTCCAAGATGCATTTTGCTGATTAACCTGCATATTAGCAAACGCGGCACTTAAATCAGTTGGGCTAAGGGCATCATACCCGAACTGTTGTGGCCCATAAGAGCCGTAGCTAGGTGGGCCAGAAAATCCAAAAAATGGGCCTGAGACTGCTGATTTGTGGGCTGTCCAGATTGGTTAGTGGGCTTCCAGGATGATAATGTTGGATATGGACATGGTGGTGGGGTCCACCAGGCCCAATTGGGATAAGAAAAAGGCTGTGAAGGTCCATAACCAGCAGGGTAACCTGAAGAAAACCCTCGTCCATTAGACCCGCGTCCCCTTCCTCTGAATCTGTTCCCGCGACCCCTGCCTCGACTGGTCCGGTTATATTGTTGTGTAGTATCGGGTTGGGTTTGAGCGGGTGGTTGAGTGGGCTGCTCGGTTGGATTAGTGGAAGGAGTCTTAGGGTTTGAAGTGGTGGCAGCGAGCATAACAGAGGATGTTGTTCCTTTTTGAGCCTCAATCCGAATTTCTTCGTCGTGAAGCAAACTAAGGGCCAAATCCCAGTCTGCATCGCGGTTATTTATGAAGGATGCGGTGGTGTTGTATTCTGTTGGGAGGCCACGGACAAGTTGAAGAACAAGCCGTGACTCGCTAACAGGATGGTCGACATCAGCGAGTTGGTTTGCTAGGGTTTTTAACTGGTGGCAATAATCATCAAGAGAGGTACAGGCAGCCAACGTGAGATTGCAAAAGCGGGTTTCAAGGGTAGCAGCCCGTGCCTTTTTATTGCTAAGAAAAAAAATTTTCGAGTTGTACCCAAGCATCTCTAGCAGTCGTGGGATTGTCGAGGACGCGATCCAGATGTTTGTCAGCCACAGTGTTGATGATCCATTGTAATACTAGTGCATCGAGTTCTTTCCATGTCTCGTATTCTGGGGCAGTAATATCAGGAGGGGGTGTGCCATCAATATGATTGGCGACTTTGTAAGCGGTGACATGAAGGTTGAACATCATAGTTATCGATAGCGAATAGCGGCAAATAGCGACGGGCTATCGATATGCTACGTAGCGATAGCGATGAAATAGCGCCCGCTATTTCGTAAATAGCGATAAGGTATTAAAAAATTTAAAAATATTTTTATGTACAAATTTACAAGTATAAGGACCAAATGTTAATATACACAAACTAATTTTATACTTTCTATATAAAATTTAGAAGTTTTAAAACCAAATGTAAACAAATGAAAGATAGAGGGGTTAATTGTGAAAATATATAAAGTTTTATTAACCTTAAAAAGCTAACCCTAAAATGAAATCACATATTCACAGCCGCTTTTTCCATTTTCATCTTCTACCTTCAACCTTCTCCTTCTTTCCGGCAGTAAACACAGACGCCGTCACCGGAATAGTCGCCGGAAGTCGCCGGAAGTCGCCGGTAAGTCGCTATCTTCACGCTATCACCCCGCTAAACACAATATAGCGATGGTTAGGCGATACGCGACGCTATTCGCGATCGCGGTCGCTACCATCGCTATTAACAACTATGTTGAACATCTTAACCCAAGATGAGTAGGTCACGGTGGTTCCATCCAGGGTCCGAATTTTGGACTGGATGTTGGTGACCGAGTACGCGGGATGAAGGGCAGGAGTTTTGGTAGATGGGGCAGAAGATTGTGAATCTTGATCGGGTTTAGACATGACTGAAGATGATCAGATTTGCGGGTAAAAGAAAGCAGCAGTGTTTGAGAAAAGACAGCAGATTGGCGGCAGCAAGGTAGCAGCCGAAGGAAAAGGAAAAAAAAAAAAAAGGAATAAGAGCTAGGGTTATCAGAACCGTAGCTCTGATACCATAAAAGATAATGATTTCTGAATAATTCTCTGTGTTTGACATTGATCAAAGGGTCTCCTTATATAGAGGAGTATACAAGCGATAATTAAGGAAATAGGAATAATCACAATAATATCCCCACTATACATGGTAAGGGGATAATCCTAAATATGGATACAATAATTACAATAATAATAATAATAAAGACATTGCTAATAATATGGTGCTAATAAATCTAAGTTCAAGTTTACAGCTGTCCCTTTTCAGAATAGAACAAAAGATAACTGCTTAATTAAGTGAAACATTTTACATTAAAACGTTAAACTTGTCTTTATCCCGGCGAATTAAAACTAGACCCTATATTTTACACTGGGTAATCATTATTCAAAACAATTGACAGTAAAATAATAAGTAAAAGTCAGAAAAATTGTATACCTCAATGACGTCTACATCAAGGATCAGATATTTGACAGTACGAATTACCCGGAACAAATCAAGTAGACTAGGAACATGTCTTTCCTTTTTTAACCTGCTATTGGACATAGAGATATTCACTTTTTCCAAAGCATGGAACCCCTCTGTAGACAGACGCAGATAATTAGAGCAAGAAGCCAATCCTTCAGAACAAGTGGCGACTGATGCAGACGCTGTCAGAGTCACAAGTTGAGGGGTAACCATGTTTAAGACCTTCGGCAATACGGAAGCTTCTGTAATTGTGAAACTAGAAAGGTGTGGAGCACATACATTAAAAACCTCCAAGCCTTTCATTGAACAGAGACGTAAACTGATGTCTTTTAAGTTCAGACACTTGGAAAAAAGATTGAGGTTTTTCTCACTACCATCACCTAACCGGACACACGTCAGATTCAAAGTTTCTAAAGCTGGAAAATCCCAAGCTGTGTTTGGTGTGCAGCTCCTGGTGCTACAGAAAGGTTTACCAAGGGTGAGATGTTTCAGAGAGTGAGAAACAAAAAGACGTTGTGGGAGCTCATGCTGGTTCCCAGTGTACCATATAGTTAGTTGCCTTAGATTTCTCAAGTATGCGTAGTTTACAATATCTGTAACAAAAGGCTGTGTCATTGATCCTCTGAATTTGAGCGTGACTGCAGAGACTTCTGTAAGGCTGTTCCGGTGGGATAGTACGTGCACCACAAATTTGTCAAACTTATGCAAACTACAGAATGAGTCGCTATCTAAGTTAAGTCGGGGCATTGAGGTCCAAATATGCTTCCATTTCCGAGACAATGTACTTGTCTGAACAGCATATGACATATCAAGGAAAGAGAGAATGTGATGAATGATATCATCTGGTAAATTGCTTAGTCTATCTTCTTCCGAAATAATACTTGCTCCATCATTTATCAAACCCATCTGCCCACCTCTCTGCTAAAACCAGTAAACTAGATATGTATGTAATTCACAATCCTATGATGTGACTTCAATCATAATCTTATGTTTTCATCTTGTACTGCCTTTAAAGACCCTGCATTTTTTTAATGAACCATCACTCCATCAGTAAAAGAAGTTATGGAAGAGAAAACTTCACAGAATAGCAACAATAAAACAATGAAAACTTGAAAAACAATATATCGGTAATTAACTTGGCAAAGCACCCAAATTTTATTCAATAAACTTAATCACATAACTTGAATTACAATCCTTATACCCACATCATGGTGTATATAACTAGAATTGTTCACATAAGTATCTTAAAGACATCCGAACCTATAATCCATATGCTATTCTCACACATATAATCCATATGCTGACTGTTAGTTTGATTTGTTCTCTTAATAGCTTGGTTTTGAAAGGTGAAAAGCGCACACAAGCAACAGCGTCTAAAACCAAGGTGCAAAGCACCAAGCGCAAAAGCACACCGCTTTTCGTTTCCAAGGCGCGAATAAATATATGGTTTTTTAATATATTTCCCATATGTTTCTAACATCATTTACCCAATATTTAGAAACAAATAAGCGTTATATATAGTTTAACATTAAATTTACATACATGTAGTCATGTACAACCTAAAAAGCATGCTATACAACATTCTGTTGCATAAAAATGTTGTAGATACATAAGGTGTGCGCTTTTTTGTAAAACTCGCACCTTGTGTAAGCTGACATGCTAAGGCTTGTGCCTTAGGACACCTCACGTCTAACCCCGTCTCTGGTGCGCTTTTTTTAAACCAAGCTCAATACTGATAAAGCTAAAGTTTAGAGTTTTAATTTATAAACAGAAAAAGACAAACACAGATGCTTCAAGATTCGGTTTTAAACAGATTCTAAAATTTCATATCTAAATGCTTTCTCCTAGGGATAGAAAATTTCATACCGTATACCGGTCTATAACGACACTGTATCCGGTATTCGGTACGGCATTCAGTCGGTACAGTATTCATTTTTAAAAAAGTGTGCCTGAGGCGCAATGCCAAGCGGCTCATGGATCTGCGCCCAGGCAATTTCCATGAAGCGCAGAAAAAAGCGCATTTTTTTGAAGAAAAAAAAATTGTTTTTGGCCTGAGGCGCGCGCCTCTCGTACCCCATGAGTTTGTATGCGGAAACATGCTGTACCTTGGGTTTTTTGGCTTGTACATGTACGTAAAATCATATAAAAACCTTATTTATAGCTATATTTTGAGTAAAGGAAGCTAAAAACCTATGGGGTATATACAAAATTTGTATAATTAGTGTGTGCCTCAGGTACGAAAAGCCCACCACTTTTGCGCCTCGCGCTTAGACCTCGTCGCTTTTGTGTGTCTATTGCTTTTTAAAACCAAGAACCATTCTCATCCTTACTTTCTCCTAGTTTAGTTAATAGTTAAAGAAAAGTTTCATTTTACTTTCCACATTTTACTTATTTTTAAGCAAGTGAGAGACACCATAATAATAAACATTCGTATTTATTTCAACTCATCACAATCACAATAACAAGGAAATCAAATGTAAATGACAAATAAAAAATATAATAAAGTACACAAATCACTAAATAATAATCGATAAAACCATGCATTTATTAAATAATTTCCTCTAGAATGTGCATACAAAGTTTAAAATATCAATAATAAGTCTACGTGTAAGAAAATCATTCATTTAGTTTACTCAGCGTCAATCAAAATATATAATTTACAGTAATATTTGGGGTTTGAAAACCCTAACAACAAAATGCACCAATTAAATGGTTAATTGCAAAGAAGAAAGTGATATAATAATAATAATAATAATAATAATAATAATAATAATAATAATAATAATAATCACCTGTGTGTAGTTGGTATGGTGAGTGTCTGTGTCTCAGAAAGAAGAAGTTGGATGATCATCCGGAATAAATATTAATATTAATATTAATATTAATATATAGAATAGACGTTCGGGTTTTCAGAAACTGAGCGGGAAAAAACAAGTCGGAAATTTGGAGGGAGCGGGACTGAAAATAATCAAATAATTAGTGTAGTACGCTGTATAGCCGATAGCGTATACGACTACAAAACCCGTAAACCGGATGGTTTTTTAAGGGTTGTTTAATTGATTAAGGGGCTGTTTGGTAGCCTCTTAATGAGGCTCTTAACCATTCAGCGCTAAATGATTCAGCATTCAGTGTGTTTGTTTCAGCTTCTGAATGGAATGTTTAAGTCTGAATCATTAAGATTTGGGATGTTGCTGAACCATTAAGCACTGAACTATGTTGAACCTTAATGAGGCTCCCCTACCAACGTGGGACAAGAAAACTAACCATTAAGAGGTCCAACTTAATGATTCAGTGCTTAACCATTCAGACATCTTAACCATTCAGACCTCTTAATGATTCAGCATTTAATCAACCAAACAGCCCCTAAGTGTTGAACTATTAAGAGGTCTGAATTATTAAGTTAGACCTCTTAATGATTAATTTTCTTTTCCCACATTGGTATGAAAGTCTCATTAAGGTTCAGCCTAGGTAAAGTGCTTAATAGTTCAGTGCTTAATGATTCAACAACTTTCCAAATCTTAATGGTTTAGCCTTAACCATTTCATTCAGAAGCTGTAACAAACGCCCTGAATGCTGAATCATTCAGCGCTGAATGATTTAGAGTCTCATTAAGAGACTTACCAAACAGCCCCTTAATTGGTTTGGCCCAAACAAAAAATGTTTTTATGGGGCATTTTTTTTAGCTCATCAAACCGGTTTATATATATGAAATATCTAACTGGGATCAAACCGTCGGGTTAGGTCAAGGCACAAAACGGTTTGGGTCACACCGGTTTTCTATGGTGTGGTCAATTGACAAACTGGTGGTTTTTTTTTTAAACCTCTAGTATGACATATACAGTACTACACTAATTATGTATATGCTATAGTAGTGTACATGTTAATGAATCTTACTCATTAGACACTTTTTGTACCATGCACATTCGATTTTTTTAATCATCTCCATAATTCATTTGAAATTCATCTTAATCTTTAAACTTACATTTCATTCTCAATGTAAATGAGATGAGATGAAAACACTATATATTCTTTGGGAAACACAAATTAAGAAATTAGTAGCTAAAACTAACTAAATGTAACTAAGAGCATTCACGGTAGCTTCCCCATCCTCATTCACTCACAACCAATCACAACCATATATTAAATTAAAAATCGTTACAGTTTCTCTCTCCTCCACTCACAACCACATTCAACATGTATTAAAAAAATAAATACAGTTTCCAGTTTTCCCTAAAAGATTTCCAAATAACCCCAAATATACCGATAAATAGTAGATTCCCCATTTTTCACGCATTACCACTTCCAATCCCATAAAAATTTATAGGGTTTTCTCTCACATAATTATAGGGGACCAAATAGCAGTGTTCTAATATCTAAGAATATGCGGTGTGAGAGAGTTGAAAGGGGTGTGGAATGATGCGGCATACCAACTGTGACACCTGGCAAATTCGGGTTAACAACGTTGTCTAGATGAAAGTCTACCTTAGCGAGTCACGCGTATTTTGTACTTAACTGGGTTAGTTAAGTCGGGTTATGGTTCGGGAACTATTAGTTAGTCTAGAAGATCGTTGGATGTTGGTCTAGAGGTTCATTAGATGTCGGTCCTTAACCAAGTGTACAAACGGTGACGATTTGTAGGATCGTCAGGGCATACGGAACGTACGAGTCTCAAGTCCCGGGAATTGGTGAACGAGTGTAAATATGTGTATTTACTTGTGTTATGTGTTTACAATCATTATATGACTTGTCGGTACATGAATATGCATTAACATATGTTAAAACGGGGTTTAACGCGCAAAACACACAAGACCAAACCCTATAGGCGAGTAGGAGGCCTACTCCCCTATAGGGGAGGCGAGTAGGGAGCCCTTAAGGGCGATTAGCCCCTACTCGTGTGATGTTAAGGGCGAATAGGCCCCTAATCACATGAACATCAGGCGATTACAAGCCCTAATCGCCTGAACTGCTGCACAATCGCATGTAACGTGCTGGAACGACTAGAAACACCTATAAATACAATACTTAACCTCCTAAACTCCCTAATATCAACCCTAGTCGTCCCATAACCGCCCCAAACACTTAAACAACCTCTGGAAGGCGATTTTGATCAAAAACACAAGGTTTCAAGGTCTAACCATCAATCTTTTACAATTCCAAGGTTTGATTCTCATCCATAACACTTTGTAAATGTTTTTAATAAATCCCTAATGGTCCAGACCTGTTCATAAACGAAAAAGCTTTCTGAAAATCGTCAATAAGGGTTGTTAAACGGATTATAACTAATTAACATGCGTTATGGGTATGTATGATTAGAAAGATAGGATTTTTATGGATCTTGATGATGTTTTGATGTATTGTCATGCTAGGTCAGAATTAATATTATTAGTATGATGATAGAAAACTCAGTAATCGGATAATAGGGTTATGATTACATACGTTAATTGATATTGCATGCTATGGGAATAGTGTTTGGATTGTTTTGGGTTGCATGCAGGACTGATTATACGAGGTTGAACGAAGGGTTTTGGGTTAAACATGTTTAGGATAGTGTTTGGGATGATATTGGGTAGTTACACACGTTCTGGATCTGATTTGGAGCGTTAAACGCGCGAAAAACCGGAACAGCATGGTTACAGGCGAGTAGCAATGCTAATCGCCTATAACTCATGCGAGTACAAGGCTAATCGCCAATATATAGGCGAGTAGAAGCCTATTCACTAGTAAGTTCATGCGAATAGCCCTAATCACTAGTAAGTTCATGCGAATAGCCCTAATCACTAGTAAGTTCAGGGGAATAGCCCCTAATCGCATGAAGTAAAGGGGAATAGCCTCTATTCGCCTATAGTAGGGGCGAATAGGGCTTCTATTCACTAGTTGACTTTCCTAATCACTAGTTGACTTTTCCTAATCGCGTGTACTGCTGCTGTAAGTGTAAATTAGCATTCCGAGACCCGATTTAACATGTAGTAACATGCTAGGAACCCCGTAACATGTCTAATAACTTGGTAACATATATTTGGATGTATTTCGGTGATACGTGAACTATGTGCTATAACTTGTTGTGTGTTAACGTATGTTAAGTATACTTACGTTGCTGTATGTTTTGGAGCGTAAACATAACACGGGGAGTCTCGGGTCACCAATGGGATGTCGAGTCTTGTACTTTGGGTCAGTTAAGCAGTCACGGTATTTTTAAACGAACTTGGTTATGGTCTGGACATCTAGGGACTAATTAACCTGCGGGTTATTAGTCTAAGTACTTGTAACTGTCGTATGTTAGGTCGCCACTGTACGGGACTAACATAGCAGCTGAGTTTACTCGGGATTAGGAGTAAAGCAACTTAAGGTGAGTTTACGGCCCCTCTTTTAAACTGGTTTTATACTTTCGGGGAGAAAACATGTGTTAAAACGATTGTTTGGTAAATTCTGTCATACTATGGGTTCTAACGTATACTACACGATCTTTGGAAGTCCCGGGGGGAACCATGAATGTGCGGGTTTGCACAACGGGGAAATGTGAATAGCGCTATTGGGAGTGACCAACCCCGCTCGTCGGCTTGGAGGGCCGGGCGAGTGCATATTGTCTCAAACAGGAACAACAGGAACATTTGGAACTATTCGGGCACAAAACTGGTATTCGTGTTAGTAATGGTTTTCCAATCGTGGTAGTAACAAACGTACGCCTAGCTAGCGTATACTGGTTTTCTATTTTGTTATAGTATGGACAGGTGAACTTGGTACTTGAACTGCAAACCTGTAAACTCACCAGCATTTTTGTGCTGACGTAAACTTTTACATGTTTTCTCAGGTCGCTAAGGTAGCACAATGGAACTAGGGCGCACGCGTCTGCACGGCGTCTAGATAGAGTTGCATGATTTCATAAACATTGAACTTTGGTTATTTATGTTGAACTTTATTTTGAATAAGCTTCCGCTGTAAACGGGATTTTAAAACTATGTTTTGGCATTGCATTAATTACATTTAGACTTGTTTATTGTGATCGTTGGTTTGGATCCTGGTTTGTCATGCGCCTCGCGGTAAAACTCCGCAAGTGGATTTTGAGGGTGTGACAGATTGGTATCAGAGCCAATGGTTATAGTGAACTAGGACTGCATGTAGAGTCTAGTCTATAGCCGAGTCGCACACACTAGACGATCACATGGTACTAAATGTTATAGTGGTTTACGTATGGTCTTGTCGGGGTGTCTCTAAATCGTTGGTCTTTCTACGTTACATCATCCGTTCTATCTTAGGTTGGGTTACCTGTTTTCTAAGCAGTGTGGTCTGTTGGAGTAACTCGTGTGTTCTTGAGATTTGTCCAAGGCTCGGACATCTCCCTTTCGCACTCCAATAGAAACACTTGTCATGAACTACCGTAGTATTACGGTGTGTAGCTGAGAGTCTATGTTCGGTGATTTGATCTTTGAACTAGGAGAACACTTGGAGGACCATGTAGAGCGTTTTATCATTTTGGGTGCACACAAAGTCATAAAACGAAATGCATGGAAGCACTAGTGAGCTCTGGGTTTGAGGGGATAGTCCTGGATTGGATCTGGCTTTAATCTTGTGAACATTAGTGGTTATCTTTAACTGCGAAACTAAATTTTCTCGTTCTTTCTGCCAGAATCATGTCTGGAGTGCGTGGAGGACGAGGAGGTGGTCGCAATGGTGGACGTGGTGGTGGTCGTGGTGGTGCTGGTGGTCGTGGTGGAGGTATTAACCTGTCACAGGCTGATCTGAACAACTTGCTCCAGGCTGCCTTTCAGTTAGGGCACAACGGTGGTGGTAAGTTGTTTTATCCATTTTCCTTGCCTCATTGGTGAGTCTTGTTTACGTATTTCGTGGTTTCTCATACGTTTCATTTCAGGTGGTCCTGTTGACCCACCCCCACCCATGTGCACCTATAAGATGTTCCGGGACTGCAAACCCCAGGAATTCTCTGGCACCGAGGGTGCGGTCAGTCTGCTTAGGTGGTTGGAGAAAGTGGAGTCGGTATTCCTGATGTGTAACTGTCTCCCAGAAGATCGGGTGAAGTATTCGGCTGCGTTATTTCAAGACGTGGCATTGACTTGGTGGAATGGTATCACCCAGAACATGGGTATTGGGGAGGCATATGCCATGCCATGGGAGAACTTTGTGCAGTTGCTGAAGCGGGAGTATTGCCCGAGAGAAGAAGTACAGAAGCTGGAGCATGAGGTGTGGAACCTCAAGATGACTGGGTCGGAAATCGAGAAGTATACGGTTAGGAGGAATGAGTTGGCAGTGCTATGTCCCGATTTGCACGTGCCAGAGTATCGTAAGATTGAACATTATGTCTCAGGGTTGGTGCCGGAAATTGCAGGGTTAGTGGCTGCTGGGAATCATCCTACTTATGCGGAGGTAGTTCGATCGGCACATAGGATGACTAACCTAAAGGTGAACGAGGGGATTTTGCCGGCGAAAGGTTCGACTGCTAAGGCTCCAGAGAACAATAAGCGCAAGTGGGAAAACGACGGGAAAGGATCTGGGTCTACGCAGCAGGGTAAAAAGTTTGATAATGGGGGTTCATCGTCTTCGGGTAATAAGCAGGGTGGTTATGCAGGAAAACTGCCCAAATGCAACAAGTGTGGACGCCATCACCTAGGGAACTGCGACAGTAACCGTTGTCACCGCTGCCAGCGAACTGGGCACTATGCTAAGGATTGTCGGGTTACACTTCCATCGACTCAGGCTCCGACCAACAGTTCAGCTCCGACTACTCAGGGTACTACAGGGAAACAAGGGTGCTACAACTGCGGTGACACTGGGCATTACAAGAAGGATTGCCCAAAACTGAAACAGGGTGGAAGCAACGGGAATGGTAACAACGGGGGCGGCGGCAGAAATGCACGTGCCTTCGTAATTGGAGCTGCTGAGGCTAGGCAGGACCCTGATACAGTCACCGGTACGTTTCTTCTCAATAATCATTCTGTTAGCGTGTTATTTGATTCTGGTGCCGACAAGAGTTTTGTATCCATGGACGTTAGTCGACTGCTAGATGTAGTATCTGTACCATTAGAGACCAAGTATATTATTGAGTTGGCTGACGGTAAAACGATTGAAGCTACTAGTGTTCTTCGGGAGTGTCAATTAGAATTGTCGGGTATAACGTTTCCCATCGACCTTATGCCGGTACCATTGGGTAGTTTTGACGTTGTGGTAGGAATGGATTGGTTATCTTTGTATCGCGCGGAGATTGTCTGTTACGATAAGGTTATTCGGATTCCTCTCCCTGATGGAGAATTTCTTTCTGTGTACGGTATCAAGGGTGGTGTTTCGCTAAACATCATCTCTAGCATGAAAGCCCTTAAGTGCCTTCGAAAGGGTTATCCAGCCGTATTGGCGCTTTTATCTGTTTCCTCCAGTGATGAGAAGAAGATTGACGACATTCCGGTGGTACGCGAATTTCTTGATGTTTTTCCCGATGATTTATCTGGTCTTCCTCCTCATCGTCAAGTCGAGTTCGGTATTGATCTTGTACCGGGGGCTGCTCCTATTGCTCGGGCCCCCTATCGTCTTGCACCTCCCGAGATGCAGGAGTTGTCTAGTCAGTTACAGGAACTCTTGGACAAGGGTTTCATCCGGCCAAGTTCTTCCCCTTGGGGAGCCCCAATTTTATTTGTCAAGAAGAAGGATGGGAGTTTCCGATTGTGTGTAGACTACAGAGAACTGAACAAGTTGACCGTCAAGAACCGTTATCCTCTTCCACGTATCGATGATCTATTCGACCAGCTTCAGGGTTCTAGTTATTATTCCAAGATCGATTTGAGGTCCGGTTATCACCAGCTGCGCGTCAGGGAGGCTGACGTTGCAAAGACTGCTTTTCGAACACGTTATGGCCATTTCGAATTCTTGGTCATGCCTTTCGGTCTCACGAACGCACCGGCGGTTTTCATGGACTTGATGAACCGCGTCTGTAAACCGTATCTGGACAAGTTTGTCATTGTGTTTATCGATGACATTCTGATCTACTCCAAGAACGAGACCGAACACGGGGAACATCTGCGGTTAGTTTTGGAACTTTTACAACGGGAGCAACTTTACGCCAAGTTCTCAAAGTGTGACTTTTGGTTACGCGAAGTTCAATTCCTAGGACATGTGGTTAATGAACTAGGAATTCATGTCGATCCCGCTAAAATCGAAGCGATCAAGGACTGGGGAGCACCTAAGACGCCAACTGAGGTGCGGCAATTCCTAGGCCTTGCGGGCTATTATCGTCGTTTCATTCAGGGGTTCTCGAAGATTGCTCAACCCCTCACCACTCTCACTCAGAAGGATAAGAAGTTCGACTGGGGTGAATCACAAGAGTCCGCGTTTGAGGAACTGAAGTCTAAACTGTGTTCTGCTCCTATTCTGTCTTTACCTGAGGGTCCTGATGATTTTGTCATTTACTGTGATGCTTCAATTCATGGACTCGGTTGCGTGTTGATGCAACGCGAGAAAGTGATTGCGTATGCTTCTCGTCAACTCAAAGTGCACGAGAAGAACTACACAACTCATGACTTGGAGTTGGGTGCCGTGGTATTCGCGTTGAAAATTTGGAGACATTACTTGTACGGTACCAAATGCACCATCTACACCGATCACAAGAGTCTCCAACACATTTTCGACCAACAACACTTGAACATACGGCAGCGCCGTTGGATCGAACTTTTGAACGACTATGATTGTGCTATTAAGTACCATCCTGGCAAGGCGAATGTTGTAGCAGACGCCTTGAGCAGGAAGGAATCTACTAAACCTCGTCGCGTTCGGGCGTTGCAACTCACTATCCATTCGTCATTACCTGATCAACTCCGTTCTGCCCAGTTAGAAGCTTTGAAGGAGGAAAACCTTAAAGCTGAAACTATGCACGGTGCCGACAAGCACCTAGAGCGAAGGCCTGATGGCCTGCACTATTTCGCAGAACGCATATGGGTTCCTTTATTCGGGGGACTACGGGAGCTTGTTCTTGATGAGGCTCATAAGTCCCGGTATTCTATTCATCCTGGTTCGGATAAGATGTACCAAGATCTAAAGGTACTTTACTGGTGGCCAAACATGAGGTCGGACATAGCCTCATATGTGAGCAAATGCTTGACTTGTGCTAAGGTCAAGGTGGAATACCAGAAACCGTCGGGTCTCCTGCAACAACCTGAAATTCCGGAATGGAAATGGGAACGGATTACTATGGATTTTGTCACGCAACTTCCTAAGTCACCAAGCGGGAACGACAAGATATGGGTGATTGTCGATCGATTGACGAAATCAGCTCATTTTCTTGCTATTAAGGAGACCGACACTATGGATCGTTTGGCTCGTCTTTACTTGAAGGAGGTTGTTTCTAAGCACGGGGTACCTGTTTCTATCATCTCGGATCGTGACTCCCATTTTACTTCTCACTTCTGGAAGTCTTTGCACAAGGCTTTGGGTACCCAACTAGACATGAGTACGGCTTACCATCCACAGACTGACGGTCAGAGTGAGCGTACGATTCAAACTTTAGAAGACATGCTGCGGGCGTGTGTGATCGATTTTGGGAAGGGTTGGGAAGCTCATCTGCCGTTGGTAGAATTCTCGTACAATAACAGTTATCACACGAGCATCAAGGCTGCTCCGTTCGAGGCACTGTACGGACGGAAATGCCGCTCTCCTCTTTGTTGGGCTGAGGTGGGTGAGAGTCAACTCACTGGGCCCGAACTAGTGTACGAAACTTCGGAAAAGATCGTACAGATTCGTAATCGGTTGACGGCGGCACGGGACCGGCAAAAGAGTTATGCCGATCAGCGTCGCAAACCACTGGAATTCCAAGTTAACGACAAGGTGCTTCTAAAAGTCTCACCGTGGAAGGGCGTCATACGCTTTGGAAAGCGTGGCAAACTCAATCCGCGATATGTCGGCCCATTTACGATCCTGGAACGGATTGGGCCGGTGGCATATCGACTTGATCTACCGACGGAGCTCGGTAACGTACATAACGTCTTTCACGTGTCAAACTTGAAGAAGTGTCTGGCTGACGAGTCTCTCATCGTTCCACTAGAAGAGATCAAGGTTGATGATCGTCTCCGGATTGTGGAAGAACCTGTGGAGATCCTTGATTACAAGATTCGTAGCCTACGTCACAGCAAGATTCGTATCGTTAAGGTTCGGTGGAACTCGAACCGGGGACCGGAATATACATGGGAACGGGAGGATCAGATGAAGTCTAAGTATCCTCATCTCTTTCCTAAGGAAGCGTTCGAGTCGAGGCATGTTCCTTCGGCAGCTGAATGAATCTCGGGTCGAGATTCCTTTTAACGTGGGGATGATGTGACAACTCGGGTAAATCTCCCTCTTTTGGTTTCTACCTTTTGCTTGTTTCCTTCGTTATTTCTTTTGTTCTTTCTGTACTTGTACAAATTTTCGGGACGAAAATTCTTTTAACGTGGGGATGATGTGACACCTGGCAAATTCGGGTTAACAACGTTGTCTAGATGAAAGTCTACCTTAGCGAGTCACGCGTATTTTGTACTTAACTGGGTTAGTTAAGTCGGGTTATGGTTCGGGAACTATTAGTTAGTCTAGAAGATCGTTGGATGTTGGTCTAGAGGTTCATTAGATGTCGGTC
Source organism: Ambrosia x helenae (assembly GCA_030844895.1). Classification (NCBI taxonomy): domain Eukaryota; kingdom Viridiplantae; phylum Streptophyta; class Magnoliopsida; order Asterales; family Asteraceae; genus Ambrosia; species Ambrosia x helenae. The sequence goes on along the minus strand of CM061234.1, from coordinate 38,707,362 downwards.
CTTAACCAAGTGTACAAACGGTGACGATTTGTAGGATCGTCAGGGCATACGGAACGTACGAGTCTCGAGTCCCGGGAATTGGTGAACGAGTGTAAATATGTGTATTTACTTGTGTTATGTGTTTACAATCATTATATGACTTGTCGGTACATGAATATGCATTAACATATGTTAAAACGGGGTTTAACGCGCAAAACACACAAGACCAAACCCTATAGGCGAGTAGGAGGCCTACTCCCCTATAGGGGAGGCGAGTAGGGAGCCCTTAAGGGCGATTAGCCCCTACTCGTGTGATGTTAAGGGCGAATAGGCCCCTAATCACATGAACATCAGGCGATTACAAGCCCTAATCGCCTGAACTGCTGCACAATCGCATGTAACGTGCTGGAACGACTAGAAACACCTATAAATACAATACTTAACCTCCTAAACTCCCTAATATCAACCCTAGTCGTCCCATAACCGCCCCAAACACTTAAACAACCTCTGGAAGGCGATTTTGATCAAAAACACAAGGTTTCAAGGTCTAACCATCAATCTTTTACAATTCCAAGGTTTGATTCTCATCCATAACACTTTGTAAATGTTTTTAATAAATCCCTAATGGTCCAGACCTGTTCATAAACGAAAAAGCTTTCTGAAAATCGTCAATAAGGGTTGTTAAACGGATTATAACTAATTAACATGCGTTATGGGTATGTATGATTAGAAAGATAGGATTTTTATGGATCTTGATGATGTTTTGATGTATTGTCATGCTAGGTCAGAATTAATATTATTAGTATGATGATAGAAAACTCAGTAATCGGATAATAGGGTTATGATTACATACGTTAATTGATATTGCATGCTATGGGAATAGTGTTTGGATTGTTTTGGGTTGCATGCAGGACTGATTATACGAGGTTGAACGAAGGGTTTTGGGTTAAACATGTTTAGGATAGTGTTTGGGATGATATTGGGTAGTTACACACGTTCTGGATCTGATTTGGAGCGTTAAACGCGCGAAAAACCGGAACAGCATGGTTACAGGCGAGTAGCAATGCTAATCGCCTATAACTCATGCGAGTACAAGGCTAATCGCCAATATATAGGCGAGTAGAAGCCTATTCACTAGTAAGTTCATGCGAATAGCCCTAATCACTAGTAAGTTCATGCGAATAGCCCTAATCACTAGTAAGTTCAGGGGAATAGCCCCTAATCGCATGAAGTAAAGGGGAATAGCCTCTATTCGCCTATAGTAGGGGCGAATAGGGCTTCTATTCACTAGTTGACTTTCCTAATCACTAGTTGACTTTTCCTAATCGCGTGTACTGCTGCTGTAAGTGTAAATTAGCATTCCGAGACCCGATTTAACATGTAGTAACATGCTAGGAACCCCGTAACATGTCTAATAACTTGGTAACATATATTTGGATGTATTTCGGTGATACGTGAACTATGTGCTATAACTTGTTGTGTGTTAACGTATGTTAAGTATACTTACGTTGCTGTATGTTTTGGAGCGTAAACATAACACGGGGAGTCTCGGGTCACCAATGGGATGTCGAGTCTTGTACTTTGGGTCAGTTAAGCAGTCACGGTATTTTTAAACGAACTTGGTTATGGTCTGGACATCTAGGGACTAATTAACCTGCGGGTTATTAGTCTAAGTACTTGTAACTGTCGTATGTTAGGTCGCCACTGTACGGGACTAACATAGCAGCTGAGTTTACTCGGGATTAGGAGTAAAGCAACTTAAGGTGAGTTTACGGCCCCTCTTTTAAACTGGTTTTATACTTTCGGGGGAGAAAACATGTGTTAAAACGATTGTTTGGTAAATTCTGTCATACTATGGGTTCTAACGTATACTACACGATCTTTGGAAGTCCCGGGGGGAACCATGAATGTGCGGGTTTGCACAACGGGGAAATGTGAATAGCGCTATTGGGAGTGACCAACCCCGCTCGTCGGCTTGGAGGGCCGGGCGAGTGCATATTGTCTCAAACAGGAACAACAGGAACATTTGGAACTATTCGGGCACAAAACTGGTATTCGTGTTAGTAATGGTTTTCCAATCGTGGTAGTAACAAACGTACGCCTAGCTAGCGTATACTGGTTTTCTATTTTGTTATAGTATGGACAGGTGAACTTGGTACTTGAACTGCAAACCTGTAAACTCACCAGCATTTTTGTGCTGACGTAAACTTTTACATGTTTTCTCAGGTCGCTAAGGTAGCACAATGGAACTAGGGCGCACGCGTCTGCACGGCGTCTAGATAGAGTTGCATGATTTCATAAACATTGAACTTTGGTTATTTATGTTGAACTTTATTTTGAATAAGCTTCCGCTGTAAACGGGATTTTAAAACTATGTTTTGGCATTGCATTAATTACATTTAGACTTGTTTATTGTGATCGTTGGTTTGGATCCTGGTTTGTCATGCGCCTCGCGGTAAAACTCCGCAAGTGGATTTTGAGGGTGTGACAGATTGGTATCAGAGCCAATGGTTATAGTGAACTAGGACTGCATGTAGAGTCTAGTCTATAGCCGAGTCGCACACACTAGACGATCACATGGTACTAAATGTTATAGTGGTTTACGTATGGTCTTGTCGGGGTGTCTCTAAATCGTTGGTCTTTCTACGTTACATCATCCGTTCTATCTTAGGTTGGGTTACCTGTTTTCTAAGCAGTGTGGTCTGTTGGAGTAACTCGTGTGTTCTTGAGATTTGTCCAAGGCTCGGACATCTCCCTTTCGCACTCCAATAGAAACACTTGTCATGAACTACCGTAGTATTACGGTGTGTAGCTGAGAGTCTATGTTCGGTGATTTGATCTTTGAACTAGGAGAACACTTGGAGGACCATGTAGAGCGTTTTATCATTTTGGGTGCACACAAAGTCATAAAACGAAATGCATGGAAGCACTAGTGAGCTCTGGGTTTGAGGGGATAGTCCTGGATTGGATCTGGCTTTAATCTTGTGAACATTAGTGGTTATCTTTAACTGCGAAACTAAATTTTCTCGTTCTTTCTGCCAGAATCATGTCTGGAGTGCGTGGAGGACGAGGAGGTGGTCGCAATGGTGGACGTGGTGGTGGTCGTGGTGGTGCTGGTGGTCGTGGTGGAGGTATTAACCTGTCACAGGCTGATCTGAACAACTTGCTCCAGGCTGCCTTTCAGTTAGGGCACAACGGTGGTGGTAAGTTGTTTTATCCATTTTCCTTGCCTCATTGGTGAGTCTTGTTTACGTATTTCGTGGTTTCTCATACGTTTCATTTCAGGTGGTCCTGTTGACCCACCCCCACCCATGTGCACCTATAAGATGTTCCGGGACTGCAAACCCCAGGAATTCTCTGGCACCGAGGGTGCGGTCAGTCTGCTTAGGTGGTTGGAGAAAGTGGAGTCGGTATTCCTGATGTGTAACTGTCTCCCAGAAGATCGGGTGAAGTATTCGGCTGCGTTATTTCAAGACGTGGCATTGACTTGGTGGAATGGTATCACCCAGAACATGGGTATTGGGGAGGCATATGCCATGCCATGGGAGAACTTTGTGCAGTTGCTGAAGCGGGAGTATTGCCCGAGAGAAGAAGTACAGAAGCTGGAGCATGAGGTGTGGAACCTCAAGATGACTGGGTCGGAAATCGAGAAGTATACGGTTAGGAGGAATGAGTTGGCAGTGCTATGTCCCGATTTGCACGTGCCAGAGTATCGTAAGATTGAACATTATGTCTCAGGGTTGGTGCCGGAAATTGCAGGGTTAGTGGCTGCTGGGAATCATCCTACTTATGCGGAGGTAGTTCGATCGGCACATAGGATGACTAACCTAAAGGTGAACGAGGGGATTTTGCCGGCGAAAGGTTCGACTGCTAAGGCTCCAGAGAACAATAAGCGCAAGTGGGAAAACGACGGGAAAGGATCTGGGTCTACGCAGCAGGGTAAAAAGTTTGATAATGGGGGTTCATCGTCTTCGGGTAATAAGCAGGGTGGTTATGCAGGAAAACTGCCCAAATGCAACAAGTGTGGACGCCATCACCTAGGGAACTGCGACAGTAACCGTTGTCACGCTGCCAGCGAACTGGGCACTATGCTAAGGATTGTCGGGTTACACTTCCATCGACTCAGGCTCCGACCAACAGTTCAGCTCCGACTACTCAGGGTACTACAGGGAAACAAGGGTGCTACAACTGCGGTGACACTGGGCATTACAAGAAGGATTGCCCAAAACTGAAACAGGGTGGAAGCAACGGGAATGGTAACAACGGGGGCGGCGGCAGAAATGCACGTGCCTTCGTAATTGGAGCTGCTGAGGCTAGGCAGGACCCTGATACAGTCACCGGTACGTTTCTTCTCAATAATCATTCTGTTAGCGTGTTATTTGATTCTGGTGCCGACAAGAGTTTTGTATCCATGGACGTTAGTCGACTGCTAGATGTAGTATCTGTACCATTAGAGACCAAGTATATTATTGAGTTGGCTGACGGTAAAACGATTGAAGCTACTAGTGTTCTTCGGGAGTGTCAATTAGAATTGTCGGGTATAACGTTTCCCATCGACCTTATGCGGTACCATTGGGTAGTTTTGACGTTGTGGTAGGAATGGATTGGTTATCTTTGTATCGCGCGGAGATTGTCTGTTACGATAAGGTTATTCGGATTCCTCTCCCTGATGGAGAATTTCTTTCTGTGTACGGTATCAAGGGTGGTGTTTCGCTAAACATCATCTCTAGCATGAAAGCCCTTAAGTGCCTTCGAAAGGGTTATCCAGCCGTATTGGCGCTTTTATCTGTTTCCTCCAGTGATGAGAAGAAGATTGACGACATTCCGGTGGTACGCGAATTTCTTGATGTTTTTCCCGATGATTTATCTGGTCTTCCTCCTCATCGTCAAGTCGAGTTCGGTATTGATCTTGTACCGGGGGCTGCTCCTATTGCTCGGGCCCCCTATCGTCTTGCACCTCCCGAGATGCAGGAGTTGTCTAGTCAGTTACAGGAACTCTTGGACAAGGGTTTCATCCGGCCAAGTTCTTCCCCTTGGGGAGCCCCAATTTTATTTGTCAAGAAGAAGGATGGGAGTTTCCGATTGTGTGTAGACTACAGAGAACTGAACAAGTTGACCGTCAAGAACCGTTATCCTCTTCCACGTATCGATGATCTATTCGACCAGCTTCAGGGTTCTAGTTATTATTCCAAGATCGATTTGAGGTCCGGTTATCACCAGCTGCGCGTCAGGGAGGCTGACGTTGCAAAGACTGCTTTTCGAACACGTTATGGCCATTTCGAATTCTTGGTCATGCCTTTCGGTCTCACGAACGCACCGGCGGTTTTCATGGACTTGATGAACCGCGTCTGTAAACCGTATCTGGACAAGTTTGTCATTGTGTTTATCGATGACATTAAAGTTCTACATTCTTTTAGGTTATGTGTTAGCATTGGAGTTGTACATTGTTTTAGGTTAGATATTAATATTAGAATTATACATCAGTCTATTTCATATGTAAAATTGATGTATCATATTAAATTTCTCAACCCGAGACGCTCCCGAAGTATAATCTAGTTATAAAATAAAAAGAGACTTTTGGTCACTTTAATTTGAGTATATGATATATCTATAGTTCTTTAAATAAATAAATTAACACGTTACATGATTACCCGTATCAATATTATCTATTATATCATATGCGCATCCCTTTACTCCTCTAGCGATAGATGCATTGCTCGAGGATTTGTTACCAGTTAGACCATCTTTAACCCGCCCGAACTATCTCCGTCCGAGCCACGTCAGAGATGTCAAACTTTGGATGTTGCGTTGTAGTTTGTCGCCTGAAGTTATCCGAAAGGGAAGCATCCGAATTTAAGGGCTTGAGATATGTCGGTTATTGTGCCATTTCTATGTCTATTCTTCTATTTTTTATACTTTCTTTACTTTTTTTTCTTCAAAACATGCATGTGAATGGATAACTATGCTTGAAATTTGATAAGAAAAAGTAATGCATAAATCAGTTGAGTTCTTTCTCTCTATTTTTTTCAAGGGAGCCATTAAATTAATCATTCAATTATTATTTTAATCATTTAGTGGTGTAGTAAATTAATTTAACCGTTTAGTCATTTAATTATTTTAATTATTACTTTTTTGAACGGTAGATTGCTTTTTATTTTAGATATTACCTACTAGGTTTGAGACCCGTGGGTACCCACGGTGCAAACCATAGTAAATTAAAAAAAATATATTAAACTAAGACTTGTATTATTCAAGTTTAGTGTTCACAACGTAAAGTCTTAAGAATAATGGTTAGCCTGATATTTTTTTCTAATATAAACGTCATGTTTCAATGTTGCGTTGATATTAAGTGGATATTAAAACTAATATATAACTTTGGTTTTAATGTCAAAGTGGATAATTTACGTAACTTATAAATAACGATAACAACGAAAACCGATTACCTATTACGATCAATACTCAACCAAAGTATAACATTTAACAAAAAACCACAAAGGTATAAATACATTTTGTTTTTAGTAAATTACCTTTATTATATTTTTATTTTTAATGTAATTGTAATTAGGAAATAACTTGTTTTACAGATCAATGGTCAAGCAAGGTTCAAACCAAACAAAAAACAAAAAAAAAAAATTAAAATAATACTTTATTATTTAAGTTGTATATACATAACGTCAATAAAGATTAGTAAAAAATTGCATCAAAATTACTCACATTATTCATAAATCTTGAAAGACTTCTTTGTACACAACATTTGATGTTTTGTTCGTCAGTTCACCATTTTCATCTACTATAACTATCTTCAGTCCATCTCGACTTCTGACTCTTGATAGCGCAACATACAGCTGCCCGTGCGAAAAAACTGGATCCTTCAAATACAACCTAACCCTAGATAAGGATTGTCCTTGACTTTTGTTTATTGTCATTGCGAACGAAACAGCAATTGGAAATTGCTTCTGTTAAATTTAAAAGGAATTTTTTTTATCCGAGGGGGATAAAGTAATTCTTGGAATAAAAGTTCGCATTCCAATGTTACTTCCTGAAATGATTTTGGCTTCAATTACACGTTTTCTCATTTTAACAACTTGTAACCTTGCCCCATTACACAAACCGCTTTTCTGATCAATGTTTCTAAGTAACATTACGGGGACACCAACTTTCAAAACCAAACGATGGTTTGGTATTCCAGAAAACTTAAGACCATTCAGCACATCAGGAGAAACTAATCTTTCATCAACCTGTTTGTTAACATCTTCTGACTGACAAACACTATCCGAACTTAGATACTCAACTTCGTCACCGGGAAACATTGAAAGTAATATATCATTAATTTCATGAACAACTTCATTCTTCGGTGCCAATATAGCTCGATCTTGAAAATAAGTCGGAATGTGGATGTTATCCAAAAGTGACGGATAAACAAAGTCTATCAAATCAGAAACAGGATCCGAAGATTGAGAAATAAGTAAGTCATCAGGTATCAAAATAACATCCTGATCATCACTTATTGTATCGACCTTTCCTTCTCCTATATCCAGAAGCCAAGATGAAAACTTTTTAGTTTCCTCAATATCAGAATTGCAGCTTCCTGAAAGCAACCTCATATTTTTTGTTAATTCTAAAACAGTGCATTTGTGCCAAATGTATGATGAACTTAAAGAGACATTAACAATGTCATGCCTAGTTCCATTTTGTACAACTGGTAGAATTTGTCTAAAGTCACCCCCAAACACAACAACCTTTCCACCAAATAACAAATCAGACGACTCATCAGCATGTACACCAAATACATCTTTTAAACTTCGATCTAGTGCTTCAAAAGCATGTTTATGAGTCATGGGTGCTTCATCCCATATAATCAAGTCGGTTTGTTTAAGCAGTTGTGCAACATCACTATTAGGTGGTATGTAGCACATAGAATCTTCAGTTAGGTTTATAGGAATACGAAACCTGGAATGTGTTGTCCTACCACCTGCCAATAGCAAAGATGCGATACCACTCGAAGCAACATTCAAAACGATCTTTCTTTTACATCTTATGGATGAAAGATAGAGTCTTCCATAGGAACGTTTTACCTGTACCACCATAACCATAAACAAAAAAAAACTCATCCCTTCTTCTCCTCAACAGATTTCATTACACAGTTATAAATATTTTTTTTGTTCATCTGTTAAAGAAGCGAACTGGGCATCAAATTCTTCAACCAAAATGTTTGTGTCATATCCCAACTCCTCACAAATAAGACGATTGTCTAATAATGATAGAAACTCATTCTCAGGATATGGCATACCTACGAAATGTCGTAGACTGCAACTATTACGCAATAAGAACTTCTCGATATCAAGTAAAGCTAAATTCTTAATTTCGTCGTCTGAAAGGATCAAATCTGGAAAAAAAAATATAAAAAAATGTGTTAGAATGAAATATATAATATACTTAACATATAAAATGAACAATTGAATATGCCGAACCATTAAAAATAGTATAATTTAGATTCCTAATAATTATTAATCATTACTATGTAGTATATGTACCAAAAATTGTAGAAAATCTATCTTAAAGTAATAATATATTAAAAATCGTTAAAAACCTGGACAATTTGAATCTTTTCTTCTGTTGCGTAAAATGTCATCAGACAAATAATTCCATGTTTCCTCCCAAACAATGTCAGGTCTTGACAAGCTGTTGGAAGCTAACAGAGTTGCAAATAAGTTCCTTAGATAAGGGCCAGAACCTGCAAAAGCCGCTTCCTTTATTGCTTCAACATATTCTGTATCATCATCCAAGAGTCCCATAGCGTAGCATGCATCCCTAAAAGAGGATTGGACTTTCCCATCAACTTTAAGAATATCTTGAAATGATGTTGGTCCTTTAACCTTATTCAAAAGAATTCTCAAAAAATAAGCTTCACCAACAGAAGCAGGAACTGAATGAATCCGACCAATTGACTTTATTCTTTGCCTAGGCTCCCATTTTCTTTCTTATAATTTCCAAACATATTGTGAAGGGAATTGGATGTAAGTTAGTTGCCTTGCGTTGGCATCATTTTTGTTGCGTTCCATCAAACCCAAAAACATAGATGTAGCACAAGAGGGTTTATTGAGAACGTCGTCAATGTCCTGCGTAGCATCGAAAACAATTCTTTGTTCAACGGGTAGATGAAAAGGTAATCTCATTACAGGAGGTGTCATGTAATGAATATCATATGAGAATATTCTCCATGAAGCCTCACACGCAGAAATATAACGACAATCATAAAATCCTTTGACTTCATCAACCACTATGTCTTCACCCGGTACTTTCTTGCTTTCCACAAAATTAATAGTAACTCTATCTGGACCCTTGTTAATGTATTTAAATAAATACTTAATGGATCCAGCTTGGTTACACCATTCAATGTTGATATGTGCCTGGTATCTTTTAAGAAGAGTCTTGTTATATGGAACGACATATCTGTTATCTAATTGCTCACCAGACTTTTCTACAAAAGAACCATTATCTCTTCGTCTATACACTGCATAACCATCGGTATCGATAGAAGTCTCATTCTGGAAATCTTTTGGGAAGTTTTTTGAACATTTGTCATTGACCATACACGGACAACTCATGTTCAAAGGTCCACAAGGACCGTGAATCATAAATTCACGTACAATTTCATACAATTCTGGCTCTTCATCTTTATTCGGTATCTCTACTGAAATGAACTTGTTAATATGGTCAATTGTTGGAAGCTTATAACCAGCGGCCATAAACAAACAGATGTGTGCGTGTGGTAATCCACGTTTTTGAAACTCAACTGTGTATACAACTGCAAAGTATTGGGAGCAAACAAAAGAAAATAAGTTAGAAATGTTATAAAAAAAATAATGTGGTAATAAAAATAACTTCAAGTGTTCGTACCAACCTCAACAGTCCCAAATAAGTGTTTATCTTTCAGGTCTTTAATGATGGAATCAAGTTTAATCTTAAACAACCTGCATAAAATGTCTGGCCTATCTTCTGGTCTAAGAGTGGTATCTTGAAGATATCTTCTCATCTCTGGCCATTTAGGATTACAAGTAATTGTAATAAAATAGTCAGGGTATCCGTACCACTTACATATTGCCATTGTGTCTAGATAATTTTGCATCATATATCTAGCGCCACCTGTAAAGGAAGATGGAATAATAACTCGTTGACCCATGGTTGATGTTTCTGTTTGTCCTTCTTCTCTTTGTTTGCTTAGGACATTATGCTTCTCACTCCTAAGAACGGTTTGCTTACCCTTAATGTAATTTAGTCTTTCCATTTCAATCATTGTATACGAATCAACTATAAATTGCTGCAAAAGCCTTCGTGCATTAAGAATTAGTGAGAATTCATTACTCCTATCTTGAATCCTATAAGCAAAAAACTCCCTCATTGTTACACTTTCATGTTTAAAATATAAATATGGATACCATTATATTTTTTGACACGGTCAAATTCTAAATAAATAAGACAGTAAAGGTTTAATTATTTTGAATAAATTTATAGTCAATGGTATAATTACATTTACTGAATATAAATTTGTTTACATATTTATAAGGAATATAAATGTATATAAGGAATTCAAATTCAATACACATATTTATTTCCTTATGCAATTGGTGAAACATTAGGAAGATAAATGTATATAAGGAATTCGAGATGATTTTGGACATTCAATTCGTATTCAATTACGCAGAAAGTTTATACATGAAATTAGTATTCATATATATTCTTTATAAATTCTTTATAAATTTCGACTCATATTCATTAATGTACGTCAAAATGTACATTAATGTCAAAAATGTAATATGTAGATAGATATTCAATTCGTATGTATAAAAGGAAGTAAAATTCAATGTAATTTATAAGGAATAAATTCGAAACTTATAAGAAATTCAAAGTCAAGTTTTGAGATAAATAAGTAATAAATTCGAATCAATTTTAATCAAAACGATAATTACATGTTTTCCATATAAAGGAAGAATAAACATTTATATTAGGAAGTCAATTTCAAAGTCAATGGTATAATTACATTTACTGCATATAAATTTGCCAAACATATTTATAAGGAAGATAAATATATATATATATATATATATAAGGAATTCAAATTCAATACACATACTTATTTCCTTATGCAATTGGTGAAACATTAGGAAGATAAACGTATATAAGGAATTCGAATTGATTTTGGACATTCAATTCGTATTTAATTATGCAGAAAGTTTATACATGTAATTAGTATTCATATATATTCTTTATAAATTCTTTATAAATTTCGGCTCATATTTATAAATACGTCAAAATGTACATTAATGTCAAAAATGTAATATGTAGATAGATATTCAATTCGTATGTATAAAAGGAAGTAATATTCAATGTAATTTATAAGGAATAAATTCGAAACTTATAAGAAATTCAAAGTCAAGTTTTGAAATAAATAAGTAATAAATTCGAATCAATTTTAGTCAATACGATAATTACATGTTTTTCATATAAAGGAAGAACAAACATTTATATTAGGAAGTCAATTTCAAAGTCAATGGTATAATTACATTTACTGCATATAAATTTATTTACATATTTATAAGGAAGATAAATGTATATAAGGAATTCAAATTCAACACACATATTTATTTCCTTATGCAATTGGTGAAACATTAGGAAGATAAACGTATATAAGGAATTCGAATTGATTTTGGACATTCAATTCGTATTCAATTACGCAGAAAGTTTATACATGAAATTAGTATTCATATATATTCTTTATAAATTCTTTATAAATTTCGGCTCATATTCATTAATGTACGTCAAAATGTACATTAATGTCAAAAATGAAATATGTAGATAGATATTCAATTCGTATGTATAAAAGGAAGTAAAATTCAATGTAATTTATAAGGAATAAATTCGAAACTTACAAGAAATTCAAAGTCAAGTTTTGAAATAAATAAGTAATAAATTCGAATCAATTTTAGTCAAAACGATAATTACATGTTTTCCATATAAAGGAAGAATAAACATTTATATTAGGAAGTCAATTTCAAAGTCAATGGTATAATTACATTTACTGCATATAAATTTGCCAAACATATTTATAAGGAAGATAAATATATATATAAGGAATTCAAATTCAATACACATACTTAGAGGGTGTTTGGGATTGCGTTTTAAATCTGATTTTTAGATTATTGTGTTTTGAAAACGCAGATAATCAGTTTTTAGCGTTTGGATTGCGTTTTGAAAACGCAGATAATCAGTTTTTTAGGCTACCAAAATGCAATAATCTATAAGCAGCTTCACCCCTGCTTTTCTAAAACGCATAATCTGTTTTGAATAATTAATCCCAAACACCCCCTTATTTCCTTATGCAATTGGTGAAACATTAGGAAGATAAACGTATATAAGGAATTCGAATTGATTTTGGACATTCAATTCGTATTTAATTACGCAGAAAGTTTATACATGTAATTAGTATTCATATATATTCTTTATAAATTCTTTATAAATTTCGGCTCATATTTATAAATACGTCAAAATGTACATTAATGTCAAAAATTTAATATGTAGATAGATATTCAATTCGTATGTATAAAAGGAAGTAAAATTCAATGTAATTTATAAGGAATAAATTCGAAACTTATAAGAAATTCTAAGTCAAGTTTTGAAATAAATAAGTAATAAATTCGAATCAATTTTAGTCAATACGATAATTACATGTTTTCCATATAAAGGAAGAACAAACATTTATATTAGGAAGTCAATTTCAAAGTCAATGGTATAATTACATGTAACACCCCAACCGATGGCGGAAACATCGAGGTGTCACGTAGTGACGATTGTTCAATAGCACATGGACTAAGTTGTAAATATTAATAGCAAATAACTTCCATTGTTTCAAAACGAATACAAAGAGTCTTAATAGAAATTTCAAACATAACTAATAAATGTCCAACTTTTATTTAAGCACTAGGTCCAGCCTAAGCGTGAAAGCATGTAAGATCAAACGTCACCTGAAACATGTACAAAACAATTTTGTCAACACATATAATGTATTGGTGAGTACACTCGTTTGATATATATAGTATAGAAATAAAATGTTTCGCAATTCATGTGTTGTATACTGTTTGCAAATATGTAACTAAGTAGTATCAGTCAAAACCAAACCTGAGAAGAATGACTAACACATGACTAACAAACTGAATAATGAATTAACATGACAATGACCAAGATCCTCTCAAGAGAGTCTCAAGGGGGTATACCATAGTACTATTCACTGAAATGCTAGGCCGCCCAGCGGTTAATGATTAAGCATAATACACACCAAATCACATAAGGCAAACACACATGAGAATTGCATTAAGTATAAGAAATAAAACTTGTTTAATAGGTACATGAATCATCCCGAAATAGTAAAACAGTAAAGAAAAGGGAAAGATATACTCACAGTTTCGCTAATTATAAATTCCGCGAAAGTTCGTCGTAAGGCTTAAGAATTCCGAAGAATTCAACCTATATATAAAAATACTATAAGAGAAAAAGATAAAAATCTAAAACGTCGAGTCATCTAAGGCATTAGGGCTTGCTAGACTCGTATTAGGGAAGATGACATTATTAGTAATAACTTGAACAACATTTTTCGAAATAAGTATATTCACGATGAATTTAATAAATGACTAAAACTCTTATGTGTTTCACATATAGATATATATTCCACTTTATAGAAAAATAGCCTTGAAATAGAGTTAATGATTTATATTTAATTAAACAATTTATTATTAAACCTAATTTAGATATAAATAGTATGAATAATACAAGGTATGATCCCGAAACGATATTATTATGAGAAATAATTATTTTATGTTGTGGGATGCTAAAATAATATTTTCATAATTTATTTGCATTTAAAACATTTTTAATGAATTTAAATGATGTTTTAAATGATTAAAATTAGTAAAAATGACAAAAATAATCATTTTATAAGAAATTATATTTTATTACAGTTTATTATTCATAGAAATAATTCTCCAGAAAATTTGAGGTTAAAATCCCTAAAAATGAATTTTTAATCATTTAATTATGATTAAAATGATTAAATTCAATAAAAATATAAAATTAATGCATTTTCCGAAAAATAAAAGTGTGGAAGTCTTATTTTAGATGTCAAGATGTTATGTCTAAATTTTCATGATTTTTGGATAAATAATGGATTTATTACAATTATTCTAAGTTTATATGTAATATATATATATAATTAATGAAAAGAGATATAACCAAAAAGGAAAAAAAAGAAAGAAAAAAAAAACTGGTGACAAGGGGGGTCGAACCCGGATCTTCATGGAGCAACACAACAACCTTAACCACTAGACCATCTAACCCATTTGTTAACATATTTGAATGTTATTTATATTTATATTATTAATCAAAAGGTCATCTTCCCCAACTTAACTAGCCATAAACCCTAACCCTATCACAAAATCTAATACTCCGATTCTGATATAGTTAAGCCACAAAACCTTAGGGCTTTTAAAGATGATGGATAAACAATCAAAACGGCACAAAAAAACTGGACTTACAATTGATCCTCGAGGCCGGGAGAGGAAAAACGAAAACCGGAAAAAGAATACCAAATCGAGCAGCTTTGGACGTGTTTTTGTATGAATTTGTTGTGGGTTTTGTTATGAAATGGTGCAGAGGTAAAGTGGTGAGGTCAATTGTATATATAGGCGAGTAAAAATAAGCGTTTCACTTGGTTTAAAAACTTCCGACCGGTTTCAGTTTTGAGGTCATTAAAATCGCCTTAAAGCCTTGTTAAAACGTATAATTATTAGCCAAATGAGTCGAATAATGTTGGAGAAGACGTTTGGAACGATAAAAGGTTGAAACGGTCGCATAAATAGTGATTTAAGGCCTCGCCGGAAATAAAATCCGGCGGCCGGAATTCTGCCTTGGCCGGAAAAACGTGAAACAGCAGCAGACATGAATTTTTTTTTTTTTTACTTTCAGCAATTGGCAATAAAGGCCCCTCATACTTTTCTTAGTTAGTTTTAATGTTTTCCTAGCTAGTTTTCCCTTTATATACACTAACTAAGTTAATTTACTAACTTAAAACTTATATAACTTGAAATTTTATGATATACGTATATTTTTCCGAACCACGTTGCAACATACGCGTTAAACTTACATCGAGATTGAGATCCAAAAGAACACGCAATTAATATTTAATAAATTTTGCACATTTATTAAATTTGAAAGCGACCACAAATACAGGAAATATTAGAAGGACTAAAATTGTAAATTAGATAAAAGCCAAGGGTGACGGATGTCACAGTCTCCCCTACTTTAGAAAATTTCGTCTCGAAATTTATTTCAAGTGGAGGTTCCTGTAAAGAGATGAGGGTACTTGGTCTTCATTTGGTCTTCACGTTCCCAAGTAAATTCTGGGCCACGTTTAGACTCCCAACGAACCTTGACAATAGGAATACGGCTACGCTTAAGAGTCTTGACTTCACGATCCATAATTTCCACGGGTTTCTCCGTGAAACGCATCGTTTCGTCAACCTGAATATCCTCCAGTGGAACATGTAAATTCTCATCCGCCAAACACTTTTTCAAGTTCGATACATGGAAGGTAGGGTGAACGTTGTTGAGTTCATCGGGAAGATCTAGCTTGTAAGCCACTTTTCCAACTCTTTCCAAGATCTTAAATGGGCCTACATATCTCGGAGCAAGCTTTCCCTTTTTCCCGAATCGAAAAACACCCTTCCAAGGTGAGACTTTAAGAAGAACCATGTCACCAACTTGAAATTCCAAGGGTTTACGTCTTTGATCAGCGTAACTCTTCTGTCTACTCTGAGCTGCCAGTAAGGATCCACGAATAACCGCAATTTTGTCTGTTGTTTCCTGGACAAGTTCAGGACCAGTAATGAGAGTATCACCGACCTCACTCCAGCACACAGGAGAACGACATTTGCGACCATAAAGGGCTTCAAAAGGTGCCATACGGATACTGGCATGATAGCTGTTATTATACGAAAACTCAACCAAAGGCAAGTGTGAATCCCAATTACCACCAAAATCTATGACACAAGCCCGAAGCATATCCTCTAATGTTTGAATAGTACGCTCCGTTTGACCATCTGTCTGAGGATGGTATGCCGTGCTAAGATTTAGTTTAGTTCCCAACGCGTCGTGAAGAGTTTGCCAAAAACGAGAAGTGAACTTGCTGTCACGATCAGAAATGATGCTCAAAGGAGTTCCATGACGACTAATGATCTCGGCGATATAAAGATTAGCCAGTTTCTCAGCCGAATAAGTCTCACGAATGGGTAAAAAGTGTGCAGATTTGGTTAAACGATCCACAATAACCCATATACTATCATGACCTCGTGCAGTGCGGGGTAATTTAGTAATGAAGTCCATAGCAATGTTCTCCCATTTCCACACAGGAATCTCTGGTTGTACAAGCAAACCAGATGGGCGTTGATGCTCAGCTTTGACCTTGGCACAAGTAAGGCATTTAGCCACGTAGTGAGCTATATCCTTCTTCATACCGGGCCACCAATACATGGGACGCAGATCCTGATACATCTTATCTGCACCAGGGTGAATGGAGTAACGAGTCTTATGAGCCTCGTCCATGATAAAAGTTCTAAGATTATCACGATCAGGAATCCATAGACGATTGGAGAGATAGAGCAAACCATGCTTCGTTTCCAAAAGATTTTCAGCTCCACATGACATCTCGTTGTACATATTGCCTTCAGTAACCGAAACATGTTGAGCTTCATAGATTCGAAGTTTGAGATCATGAGTCTGAATGCAGTTAAGTTGAGTATATGCCTTGCGACTAAGAGCATCAGCCACAACATTCGCTTTTCCAGGATGATAGCGAATCTCACAATCATAATCATTTAGAAATTCAACCCATCGACGTTGAC
Source organism: Ambrosia x helenae (assembly GCA_030844895.1). Taxonomy (NCBI): domain Eukaryota; kingdom Viridiplantae; phylum Streptophyta; class Magnoliopsida; order Asterales; family Asteraceae; genus Ambrosia; species Ambrosia x helenae. The sequence continues at coordinate 38,690,434 of CM061234.1, read as the reverse complement.
GCATATTTAGATCTTTTTGGTTGAAAATATGTTGAAGACTTTTGTGATCAGTGAAGACCACACATTTAGTACCATACAGATAGTGTCTCCAAATTTTCAATGCGAACACAACGGCTCCAAGTTCAAGATCATGGGTAGTGTAATTTTTCTCAGATGTTTTCAACTGTCGTGACGCATATGCGATGACCTTGCCTCGTTGCATGAGAACACAACCAAGGCCTAGGTGAGATGCATCACAGTACACCACAAAATCGTCAATACCATCAGGAAGAGAGAGAACAGGAGCGTCGCAAAGCTTTTGTTTCAAAGTTTGAAATGCTTCTTCCTGACTGGATCCCCATATGAAAGGTTTATCTTTGTGAGTCAAAGAAGTAAGTGGAACTGCGATCTTTGAAAAGTTGGCAATGAAACGACGGTAGTAACCAGCAAGACCAAGAAATGAACGAACTTCAGTGGGAGTTGTGGGTACAATCCAGCTTTTTATGGCTTCAATCTTAGCAGGGTCTACGTGTATTCCTTTGTCGTTTATTACGTGACCAAGGAATTGAACTTCCTTAAGCCAAAATTCACATTTGGAGAATTTGGCATACAGTTGCTCATCACGAAGAAGGCTTAAAATTTGACGAAGATGCTGTTCGTGGGTAGTCCTGGATTTGGAGTAAATGAGGATATCGTCGATGAATACAATCACGAATTTGTCCAAGAAAGGTTTGCAAACTCGATTCATTAGATCCATGAAAACCGCAGGTGCATTGGTTAAACCGAAAGGCATAACCATGAACTCATAGTGACCGTAACGAGTTCGAAAGGCGGTTTTGGGAATGTCATCCTCATGAACACGAAGTTGATGATATCCAGAACGAAGGTCGATCTTCGAAAAACAGACTGCACCCTGAAGTTGATCAAAAAGATCATCGATGCGAGGTAGAGGATAACGATTCTTTATCGTAAGCTTATTAAGTTCACGATAGTCAATGCACATACGAAAAGTCCCATCTTTCTTCTTAACGAACAATACTGGAGCTCCCCAAGGCGAGGAACTCGGACGAATGAAACCTTTGTCAGTTAGTTCCTGAAGTTGGCTAGCAAGTTCTTGCATTTCCGAAGGTGCAAGACGATATGGAGCTTTAGCGACGGGAGTAGCACCAGGAACAAGATCAATACGGAAATCAACAGAGCGAACAGGAGGTAAACCAGATAAATCCTCAGGAAAAACCTCTGGAAAATCACACACAACTGGAACATCTTGTATACTCTTACCCTTATCCTTCTTTTCCACCACATGAGCCAAGAAAGATATATACTTCTTACGAAGATATTTTTGAGCTTGAGTGCAAGACATAAGTTTCAAACCCTTCGATGTCGTTTCCCCATAAACAGATAAAGATTCACCAGATGGAAGCGGAATTCGAATAAATTTCTCGAAGCAAACAACCTCGGCATGGTGTTTAGCAAGCCAGTCCATGCCTACTATGACATCGAAACTACCCAATTTCATGGGTACCAGGTCAATAGAAAAATCATAGTCATTTAGATTCAACGTGCAATTTCGGATCACAGATTTTATAACAATGGGATTTCCATCAGCAACCTCCACGGTAAAAGGATGTGTAAGGTGAGAACGATCACGAGCAAGTAAGGGTTCAAATTCTAACGAGACAAAACTCTTATCCGCCCCGGTATCAAACAAAATTGAAGCATATAAATTGTTAATAAGAAATGTACCGTTGACCACATCATTGGCAGCCTGAGCTTGACTTGCATTAATGTTGAAAGCACGGCCGCGAGCTGGAGCTGCCTGGATTGCTGGAACTGCTGGGGCTGCTGGAGTTTGCTGACGAGACTGGATAAAAGCGGTCAGATGAGGACACCTATCTTGCCTGTGGTTAGGATCACCACAAGCATAACAAGTTCTGGGTTGACCAGTCCTCTGGTTTTGAGCATTCCCAGCTTTGGTTTCTCGACAGTGAGAGGTAGTATGGCCTGTTTTGCCGCAATTATCACACTTCCAGCAAAGTCGGTCAGTAGGGTGGTGCCAGTTGCATTTACTACACTTGGGGAAAATGCCAGTATACGGTTTTGGGCCAGATTGGGCTTGAGGTGCGGCAGGTGGGTTAGTAGTGGGGATTTGATTAATAGGTGTAACAACAGCATAATTTTGACTTCTACCTTTACGTTTCTTGTTGGATCCAGATGTAGAAGCAGAGGCAGAGGTAGTTTTGGGAGGTTCAGTAGTAGCAGGGGTTGAAGAGGTTTCAGTGGTTCGCTTAGTACCTTTGCGAGTCAGGGTACCATCCTTGACATGCTTGTCGGTAAGAGATGCTGCTAGACGAATGGCATCCTCTACAGTAGCAGGTTTACTCCCCATAACTGTATCATGAATCTGGGGTGGTAATCCCTCAATATACTTCTCAATGGCTAAGGGCAGTGGTGTCACCATACGAGGAATCAATAAGCTCAGCTCGTGATAACGGTTGTTGTAGGGAACGTTATTGCCACTATCCTGTTTGAGGTGATAGAATTCATCCTCCAACTTCTTCATCTCACTACGAGGACAGAACTCAGTTGTCATGGCAATTTTGAAATCATCCCAAGACATTGCTAAAGCAGCTTCCGTCCCTCGAGCATGTTTTTCACCATTCCACCAAGTGAGCGCTCTCTTTTGAAGAACACCCGTGGCATGACGAACCCGTAGGTTGGCTGGACAGTCGCTATTAATGAACGTATTCTCCATACTTTCGAACCATTCAAGTAACCCAGTGGCTCCCTCAGTGCCATTAAACTTGTTGGGATGGCAAGAGTTGAAATGTTTGAATGTGCACTTATTCTCACTAGTGCCACCATTTCCACCCGCATTCCCGTTAGAGTTCCCATTCGAGCTACCGTTCGGGTGAAGGTTTGGAATAATAGCATTAATAATGTTAGGAACAAGGGTTTCCAGCTTGTCATTGAGCATGGTCGCGATACGCTGATCAGACTTCAACTTAGCTTGACGCTTAGAAGCTCTTTTGCGGGATTCGCGATCAGACATCTACAAAAATAAAGCAACACCTATGAGATTCAACACATAGCATACGAGAAATTGCATAATTAAAGAGTAACCTAGAAATCAACATAGGAAAATTTCCAATAGATTAATAATGAAAATCAAATCATGATAAAGCAAATAAAATATCAAGAATAAAATGAGATATTTGGGATTGTTTCTCATGAAACTGGTGACTAACCAAAGAAATTGAAACATTATTAGTGACTTGTGGGGGCGTACTTTAGCCTATAAGTGAATGCTCATCCCGAGAATTCCCAGGTAGGTAAACGGGTCCCTCGTCTGATTGGGATTTATGCGAATTACCAACCTAGCCAGAAAACCCAGAATACAGGCGCTCACCCTTCCAGATTGCACGTGCCCCGTCACAAATAATTTTCCAAAACCTTAGCGGATCTCGAGATGGGGAAATATATATCCTTGAGATGTGGATTTCACTCCTAACTCAAAGATATATTTCCAAAAATTAAAAATACGTTGGAGTGAAACGGGTCACTAAGTTAAGGATATCACTCCTAGCTTAGTGATTTAAGTTTCTTTTGGAGGGATAGATTCCTTGAGATTTGGACGTCTCCTATCTCGAAAGGAAAATATTCCAAGATAAATAAATAAAATATGTAAGGAGTGAAACTATTTACCAAGATATGGACATCACTCCTAACTTGGTGTTTTCGTTTCGTTTGTGGAATAAGATCTTCTTGAATATAATGAAAAGTAAAAGGAGAAAAATCTGTCTAAAGAAATATGAGAATAAAAGAAAGCATATAATGGGTAGCTTAGTTATAGTCTAGGTCAAAAGCATTTACTAATAACCTAATTCCCTATAACCATGGCTCTGATACCAATCTGTAACACCCCAACCGATGGCGGAAACATCGAGGTGTCACGTAGTGACGATTGTTCAATAGCACATGGACTAAGTTGTAAATATTAATAGCAAATAACTTCCATTGTTTCAAAACGAATACAAAGAGTCTTAATAGAAATTTCAAACATAACTAATAAATGTCCAACTTTTATTTAAGCACTAGGTCCAGCCTAAGCGTGAAAGCATGTAAGATCAAACGTCACCTGAAACATGTACAAAACAATTTTGTCAACACATATAATGTATTGGTGAGTACACTCGTTTGATATATATAGTATAGAAATAAAATGTTTCGCAATTCATGTGTTGTATACTGTTTGCAAATATGTAACTAAGTAGTATCAGTCAAAACCAAACCTGAGAAGAATGACTAACACATGACTAACAAACTGAATAATGAATTAACATGACAATGACCAAGATCCTCTCAAGAGAGTCTCAAGGGGGTATACCATAGTACTATTCACTGAAATGCTAGGCCGCCCAGCGGTTAATGATTAAGCATAATACACACCAAATCACATAAGGCAAACACACATGAGAATTGCATTAAGTATAAGAAATAAAACTTGTTTAATAGGTACATGAATCATCCCGAAATAGTAAAACAGTAAAGAAAAGGGAAAGATATACTCACAGTTTCGCTAATTATAAATTCCGCGAAAGTTCGTCGTAAGGCTTAAGAATTCCGAAGAATTCAACCTATATATAAAAATACTATAAGAGAAAAAGATAAAAATCTAAAACGTCGAGTCATCTAAGGCATTAGGGCTTGCTAGACTCGTATTAGGGAAGATGACATTATTAGTAATAACTTGAACAACATTTTTCGAAATAAGTATATTCACGATGAATTTAATAAATGACTAAAACTCTTATGTGTTTCACATATAGATATATATTCCACTTTATAGAAAAATAGCCTTGAAATAGAGTTAATGATTTATATTTAATTAAACAATTTATTATTAAACCTAATTTAGATATAAATAGTATGAATAATACAAGGTATGATCCCGAAACGATATTATTATGAGAAATAATTATTTTATGTTGTGGGATGCTAAAATAATATTTTCATAATTTATTTGCATTTAAAACATTTTTAATGAATTTAAATGATGTTTTAAATGATTAAAATTAGTAAAAATGACAAAAATAATCATTTTATAAGAAATTATATTTTATTACAGTTTATTATTCATAGAAATAATTCTCCAGAAAATTTGAGGTTAAAATCCCTAAAAATGAATTTTTAATCATTTAATTATGATTAAAATGATTAAATTCAATAAAAATATAAAATTAATGCATTTTCCGAAAAATAAAAGTGTGGAAGTCTTATTTTAGATGTCAAGATGTTATGTCTAAATTTTCATGATTTTTGGATAAATAATGGATTTATTACAATTATTCTAAGTTTATATGTAATATATATATATAATTAATGAAAAGAGATATAACCAAAAAGGAAAAAAAAAGAAAGAAAAAAAAACTGGTGACAAGGGGGGTCGAACCCGGATCTTCATGGAGCAACACAACAACCTTAACCACTAGACCATCTAACCCATTTGTTAACATATTTGAATGTTATTTATATTTATATTATTAATCAAAAGGTCATCTTCCCCAACTTAACTAGCCATAAACCCTAACCCTATCACAAAATCTAATACTCCGATTCTGATATAGTTAAGCCACAAAACCTTAGGGCTTTTAAAGATGATGGATAAACAATCAAAACGGCACAAAAAAACTGGACTTACAATTGATCCTCGAGGCCGGGAGAGGAAAAACGAAAACCGGAAAAAGAATACCAAATCGAGCAGCTTTGGACGTGTTTTTGTATGAATTTGTTGTGGGTTTTGTTATGAAATGGTGCAGAGGTAAAGTGGTGAGGTCAATTGTATATATAGGCGAGTAAAAATAAGCGTTTCACTTGGTTTAAAAACTTCCGACCGGTTTCAGTTTTGAGGTCATTAAAATCGCCTTAAAGCCTTGTTAAAACGTATAATTATTAGCCAAATGAGTCGAATAATGTTGGAGAAGACGTTTGGAACGATAAAAGGTTGAAACGGTCGCATAAATAGTGATTTAAGGCCTCGCCGGAAATAAAATCCGGCGGCCGGAATTCTGCCTTGGCCGGAAAAACGTGAAACAGCAGCAGACATGAATTTTTTTTTTTTTTACTTTCAGCAATTGGCAATAAAGGCCCCTCATACTTTTCTTAGTTAGTTTTAATGTTTTCCTAGCTAGTTTTCCCTTTATATACACTAACTAAGTTAATTTACTAACTTAAAACTTATATAACTTGAAATTTTATGATATACGTATATTTTTCCGAACCACGTTGCAACATACGCGTTAAACTTACATCGAGATTGAGATCCAAAAGAACACGCAATTAATATTTAATAAATTTTGCACATTTATTAAATTTGAAAGCGACCACAAATACAGGAAATATTAGAAGGACTAAAATTGTAAATTAGATAAAAGCCAAGGGTGACGGATGTCACATTACATTTACTGCATATAAATTTGTTTACATGTTTATAAGGAAGGTAAATGTATATAAGGAATTCAAATTCAATTCACATATTTATTTCCTTATGCAATTGGTGAAACATTAGGAAGATAAACGTATATAAGGAATTCGAATTGATTTTGGACATTCAATTCGTATTCAATTACGCAGAAAATTTAAACATGTAATTAGTATTCATATATATTCTTTATAAATTCTTTATAAATTCCGGCTCATATTTATAAATACGTCAAAATGTACATTAATGTCAAAAATGTAATATGTAGATAGATATTCAATTCGTATGTATAAAAGGAAGTAAAATTCAATGTAATTTATAAGGAATAAATTCGAAACTTATAAGAAATTCTAAGTCAAGTTTTGAAATAAATAAGTAATAAATTCGAATCAATTTTAGTCAATACGATAATTACATGTTTTCCATATAAAGAAAGAATAAACATTTATATTAGGAAGTCAATTTCAATGCACATTAATACCAAATGGCGAAAATTATAAAAAAGTCAATGTAAAATGTGAAATTAATAAGACAATCAAATTCGACATTAATTTACGTGAATTATATATGGAAGGTAAATTGAAACACGTTAATCTTCAAAATCGAAAATGATAACAAATTCAAAGTCAAACCTATAATTAATAAGGTATTAAAATTCAAATTAAATTGAATCAATTTTAAAGTTAATGTCATATGTTTATAAGGAAGTCAATGTAAAATGGCATATGATTAACGTATGTCAATTTCAATAGCCATTAATACCAAATGGCGAAAATTATAAAAAGTCAATGTAAAATGTGAAATTAATAAGACAATCAAACTCGACATTAAATTGCGTGAATTATATAAGTAAGGTAAATTGAAATACGTTAATTTTCAAAATCGAAAATGATAACAAATTCAAAGTCAAGCCTATAATTACTAAGGTATTAAAATTCAAATTAAATTGAATCAATTTTAAAGTTAATGTCATATGTTTATAAGGAAGTCAATGTAAAATGGCATATGATTAACGTATGTCAGTTTCAATGGCCATTAATACCAAATGGCGAAATTATTGATAAAGTTAATGTAAAATGTGAAATTAATAAGAAAATCAAACTCGACATTAAATTGCGTGAATTATATAAGGAAGGTAAATTGAAATACATTAATCTTCAAAATCGAAAATGATAACAAATTCAAAGTCAAGCCTATAATTAATACGGTAGTAAAAGCCAAATTCAATTCACATTAATATCCAAAATTAAATTAAAATAAATATAAAAGGAAGTCAATTGTGACCATCAATGTATAATTGACGAATTTATTGGAAATGTTTATAATGGAATTAACAATAAATACATTGAACTCGCATTAACTAAATTAATTCTACGTTTTGATCCAGGCAACATCATCTTCGACGCAATCAGCTTCTACAATAACATTAAAATTTTAATGTGCTGTAAGTAGCATAAACAATAGAGAATTCAAGACCAAATTTGTTCAAATACAAACAGGATATACAAAAAACAAATCAAAGGAAGCATATTTTTCAAAAATAGAAGAAAAGGACTCCTGAGTTTATTCAAAGAACATTATATGATCATTTATATAATTATACAAAATGAAGAGTAAGATAAAACAAACTTGTGTACCAATACTGAATTAGATGGCCCATACACAACCTTGACGAACTGTGTAACATTGTGGTAACACCTATCCAATAAATAGAAAAATAAGTGAGAATTGGAATACATGATTAGCAAATAAATAGGTAAAAAAATAAAAAAATAACATCAATGAAGATAAGTGAATCTAAACCATAAAACGAATAACAACATACATCGGAAAACAGATACAAATAAATGATTGAGTAAGATGTGAGCATAATAATTTGCAGTATGACATCGCATTTATAGTATTCATAGGCAAAGTATAAGTAGAATGTTTACAATATAATTAAAAATATAAATCATTACCAAAAAAATTTAAATCATCAATACATAAATGATGATTGACTTATTTTTGGGTAATTATATTGACATTGAAAACGTTTGACCAAAGTATATATTTATAGCAATGATATATCATACAGTTGTAACGAAAATGTTTTAAAGAAATTTATTCTAATACATCAGTGGTAAAATTCAATATTTGGACGAATTATATTATATTATATATTATGTGAGATATATATATATATATAACGAAACGACAATGAAAATGAGAATATTGTTAAAATTATTCAAAATATTCGAATTTAAAGTCAATCCCACCTTTATCTCCTCATTCAAACCGTATATCAAAACATTTACTCTCTTTCCAAATCAAGATGAACCAAAATAGGAAGGTCAAACATTAATTATGATCCGGATCCAATTAACACAAACCAAACACTATTCAGCACCTACTCATGATCATTCATCCAAAACATCCAAACATTATTTGAATGTCCATCTTATAGTCAATCCTCAAGAACATCCATGAACAAATGAACTTAAGGACCATGATCAACATAACAAATGACCACCCATATTCTAATTATACAAAAAATCAATCCACAAACCTTATGAACATGAACCTTATGAATATGTAAATGATTGTGTAAATAATCTATATATGAAATAATATTTGTAGTTAATAAAAAAACGTGTTGATCATTACAAAAAAAACGTGTTGATCATTACAAAAAAACGTGTTGATCATTACAAAAAAACCGATTGTATTTTTTCCAAGGTTGATGTAATACGATTTTGATTTTTCTGTGTAGTAAAAAGAAAATACATAACCGATTGTATTTCTTTTTGATGTAATATGATTGTAAGCAGTTATGTATCAATCTCATCCAAATCAGAAAATTGATAATAAAACAATTTCGACACTTATGTTAATCGTAAAACGTTTTGATCATTACCAAAAAACCGATTGTATTTCATACAAGATTGATGTAATATGATAAATATAAGATTAGATGGACAACATACCTTGCAAAAAGAACAATGAGAAAGGAATGAGGAATGAGAAAGGAATTAGGATATGAAGGATGAACAATGTATTAGGCTAGGAAGGAGGAAGAATGTTTTAAGATACAAATGGATGGTGAGAAAAAAAAAAGAGGTTTATATACTACATTTCATGGAGCTCTATTTACCATTTGGATCCTAGGAGACCCTCTCAAAAGCTAGAATTCAACCCTAGTGTTTTCATTTATTATATAGATAGATTTTATTTACTTATATTAATATTAATTATATAAGTATACTTTGACAATTTAAGTAATTTAATTTATTGAGATATAGGTGATGAGGTGGAAAATCTAAGGATATCTAAAGATGTTTGTATGGTTGGAGGTAAATTGAGGGTTTTTAAGGATTTGTAAGGACATAATGTGACAGATGATTAAGCTGCTAAGGGCGCCCTTAGCATTAGAGATAGTCTTAATATACAACTATACAAGTGCCACTTTAAGATATATAATGGTACGAAAAAGTAGATTTTCAAAGTAGTGAATTATAAAGCTTTCATACACAGTTTCAAAGAAAACGCGTCTTTTAATTATAAAGCTTTATCTTTGATTTGGCAACCTCTCTAAACATAAGCTACTTTTAGTACCCTTGTTTTTTCTTTTATAAAACAAAGGAAAATAAAATATGAGAATCAAGAATAGAAGTACCTAAAGCCAATTAGGTTATAGTCTAGTGGTAAGAAGAGAAGCTTCTTTTGAAGAAGACCCAAGTTCAAGTTTTAGACAGGATGTAAAATTAGAAGTATTAGGGGGGGGGGGATGTTTCACTGAAAAAAAATTCACTTCACTGATTTATACCAATCTTGCACTGCCACTTCAGTACCTAAAGCCAATTAGGTTATAGTCTAGTGGTAAGAAGCGAAGCTTCTTTTGAAGAAGACCCAAGTTCAAGTCTTAGACAGGATGTAAAATTATAAGTATTAGGGGGGGGGGGTGTTTCACTGAAAAAAAATTCACTTCACTGATTTATACCAATCTTGCACTGCCACTTCACTGAAACACTTTTTTAGAGGCAACACTTAACTGATTATTTACCCAATTATCAATTATTTTCACACATATAATAATAATAATAATAATAATAATAATAATAATAATAATAATAAAAAAACAAAGGAAACAGTAAACAAAGTCATCTTCTTCTTCTTTCCTCATCTTCTTCACACAACACCTTTAATTGTAAACCAACAGGTCATCATCATCTTCTTCTTAACTTTCGCAACTCAAAATCTTTATTTTACAACAGGTCAAAGATCAAAATTTGGGGGAATCAACGAGAGAGAGAAAAAGAGAGAGAGAGAGAGAGAGAGAGAGAGAGAGGGGGGGGGGGGGGGGGAGAGGGGGAGAGAGAGGGAGTGTGACACCCGACAAATTCTGGTTAACAACGTTGTCTAGATGAAAGTCTACCTTAGCGAGTCACGCGTATATTGTACTTAACTGGGTTAGTTAAGTCGGGTTATGGTTCAGGAACTATCGGTTTAGTCTAGAAGATCATTGGATGTTGGTCTAGAGGTTCATTAGATGTCGGTCCTTAACCAAGTGTACAAACGGTGACGATTTGTAGGATCGTCAAGGCATACGGAACATACAAGTCTCGAGTCCCGGGAATTGGTGAACGAGTGTGAATATGTGTATTTACAAGTGTTATGTGTTTACAATCATGATGTGACTTGTCGGTAGGTGAATATGTGTTAACATATGTTAAAACGGGGTTTAACGCGCAAAACACACGAAACAGGCCCCTATAGGCGATTAGGATAGCCCAATCGCCTATAGGAGGGGCGAGTGGGGGACCTTAGGGGCGAGTAGGGACTAATTGCATGACTGTTCATGCGATTAGGCCCCAATTGCATGAACTTACATGCGATTAGGCTTCCTAATCGCGTGTAAGGGCTGCATAATCGCGTGTTACGTGCTGGACGACTAAAAACGACTATAAATACCATACTTGACCTCATAAACTTCATTATACAAACCCTAGTCATCCCATAACCTGCCCCAACACACACACAACCTCTGGAACGCGATTTTTGATCAAAACACAAGGTTTCAAGCTTAATCCATCATTCTTTCACAAATCTAAGGTTTGGTTTTCATCCATGAATCTTTATAAAATGTTTTTAATCAATCCCTAATGGTCCAGACCTGTTCTAAAACAGAAAAGCTTTCTGAAAATCGTTAATAAGTGTTGTTAATCGGATTTTAACTAGTATACATGTGTTATGTGTGTTTATGATTAGAAAGCTAGGGTTTTTATGATTCTAGATGAATGAGTGACATGTTATTATGTTAGATCAGAATAATAATGATATTATGATGATAAAAATCTGAGTAACTGATTATTAGGGTGATAGTTACGCATGTTAGTGTGATGTTGCATGCTATGTGAATGGTGTTTGGAATACGTGATTGCATGCAGGACTGATAATATATACGAGGTAAAACGAAGGATTTTGGTTTAAACATGTTTAGAATAGTTGTTGGGATGATATTGGATGGTTATACACGTTATGGGTCTGATTTGGAGCGTTAAACGCGCGAAAAACTGGAACAGCAAGGTTACAGGCGATTAGCAACCCTAATCGCCTATGTTAGAGGCGATTAGGAGGCCAATCGCCCATCTTTCATGCGATTAGGCCCCAATCGCTAGTTTTTACATGCAATCAGCCCTAAATGCTAGTTTTTACATGCAATCAGCCCTAAATGCTAGTAGTTACATGCAATCAGCCCTAAATGCTAGTAGTTACATGCGATTAGCCTTCCTAAATGCCAGTTGACCAACCTAAATGCTAGTTGACTTTTCCTAATCGCGTGTACTGCTGCTGTAAGTATAAATTAGCATTCCGAGACCCGATTTGACATGTAGGAACATACTAGGAACCCCGTAACATATCTAATAACTTGGTAACATATGTTTGGATGTAATTCGGTGATACGTGAACTATGTGTTATAACTTGTTGTGCGTTAACGTATGTTAAGTGTGATTGCATGATTGTCTGTTTGAGAGCGTAAACATAACACGGGGAGTCTCGGGTCACCAATGGGATGTCGAGTCTTGTACTTTGGGTCAGTTAAACAGTCACGGTGTTTTCAAACGAACTTGGTTATGGTCTGGGCATCTAGGGACTAATTAACCTGCGGGTTATTAGTCTAAGTACTTGTAACTGTCATATGTTAGGTCGCCGCTTTACGGGACTAGCATAGCAGCTGAGTTTACTCGGGTTAAGGAGTAACGCAACTTAAGGTGAGTTTACGGCCCCTCTTTTAAACTGGTTTCATACTTTCGGGGGAGAAAACATGTGTTAAAACTATTATTTGGTAACTACTGTCATACTATGGGTTTCTATTGTCTACTACACGATCTTTGGAAGTCCCGGGGGGAAACATGAATGTGCGGGTTTGCACAACGGGGAAATGTGAATAGCGCTATTGGGAGTGACCAACCCCGCTCGTCAGCTTGGAGGGTCGGGCGAGTGCATATTGTCTCAAACAGGAACAACAGGAACAACTGGTTTACTTTTCGGGCACAACATCTGGTATGCGTGTTAGTAATGGTTTTCCAATCGTGGTAGTAACAAAACATACGCCTAGCTAGCGTACACTGGTTTTCGATTTGTTATAGTATGGACAGGTGGACTTGGTACTTGGATTACAAAACCTGTAAACTCACCAGCATTTTTGTGCTGACGTAAACTTTTACATGTTTTCTCAGGTCGCTAAGGTAGCACTACTGGACTAGGGCGCACGCGTCTGCACGGCGTCTAGTTAGAGTCGCATGGTTTTCATATGTTGAACATTGGGTTTACTTTTGAGATACTGTTTTGAATAAGCTTCCGCTGTAAACGGGGATTTTAAACTATGTTTTGAAATTGCATTATATTCATGTTAGACTTGTTTATTGTGATCGTTGGTTTGGATCCTGGTTTGTCATGCGCCTCGCGGTAAAACTCCGCAAGTGGATTTTGAGGGTGTGACAGATTGGTATCAGAGCCAATGGTTATAGTGAACTAGGACTGCATGTAGAGTCTAGTCTATAGCCGAGTCGCACACACTAGACGATCACATGGTACTAAACATTAAGGTGGTTTACGTATGGTCTTGTCGGGGTGTCTCTAAATCATTTGGTCTTTATACGTTACATCATCCGTTCTATCTTAGGTCGGGTTACTCACTTTCTAGGCAGTGTAGTATATTGGAGTGAATCGTGTACTCTTGAGGTTTGTCCAAGGCTCGGACTTCTCCCTTTCATACTCCAACAGAAACACTTGCCATAAACTACCGTAGTATTACGGTGTATAGCTAAGAGTCTATGTTCGGTGATTTGAACTTTGAACTAGGAGAACACTTGGAGGACCATGTAGAGCGGTTTATCATTTTGGGTGCACACAAAATCATAAACCGAAATGCATGGAAGCCCTGGTGAGCTCTGGGTTTGAAGGGATAGTCCTGGATTGGATCTAGCTTTGATCTTGTGAACATTAGTGGTTATCTTTAACTGCGAAACTAAATTTTCTCGTTCTTTCTGCCAGAATCATGTCTGGAGTACGAGGAGGACGTGGAGGTGGTCGCAATGGGGGACGTGGTGGTGGACGCGGTGGTGCTGGTGGTCGTGGAGGTATTAACCTATCGCAGGCTGATCTGAACAACTTGCTCCAAGCTGCCTTTCAGTTAGGGCACAACGGTGGTGGTAAGTTGATTTACCCATTTTCTTTGCCTCATTGGTGAACCTTGTTTACATTCGTCGTAATTCCTCACACATTCATTTCAGGTGGCCCTGTTAACCCACCCCCACCCATGTGTACCTACAAGATGTTTCGGGACTGTAAGCCTCAGGAATTCTCTGGCACTGAGGGTGCGGTGAGTTTGCTTAGGTGGCTGGAGAAAGTGGAGTCAGTGTTTGTGATGTGTAACTGTCTCCCAGAGGATCGGGTTAAGTATGCTGCTGCGTTATTCCAGGATGTTGCATTGACTTGGTGGAATAACATCACCCAGAATATGGGTATTGGGGAGGCGTATGCTATGCCTTGGGAGAATTTTGTGCAGTTGCTGAAGCGTGAGTACTGTCCGAGGGAAGAGGTGCAGAAGTTAGAGCACGAAGTGTAGAATCTCAAGATGACTGGGTCTGAAATTGAGAAGTATACTGTGAGGCGGAATGAGTTGGCAGTGCTGTGTCCCGATCTGCATGTGCCAGAGTATAGGAGGATTGAACACTATGTCTCGGGGTTAGTACCGGAAATCGCAGGGTTAGTGGCTGCGGGAAATCATCCTACATACGCAGAGGTGGTCCGATCGGCTCATAGGATGACCAACTTGAAGGTGAATGAGGGTATTTTGCCTGCGAAGGGTTCGACTGTTAAGGCCCCAGAGAACAACAAGCGCAAGTGGGAAAATGACGGGAAGGGATCTGGGCCAGCACAGCAGAATAAGAGGTTCGACAATGGGGGTTCTTCTTCTTCGGGTAACAAACAGGGTGGTTATGCGGGGAAACTGCCCAAATGTAACAAGTGTGGACGTCATCATCAAGGGAACTGCGACAGTAACCGTTGTCACCGCTGCCAGCGAACTGGGCATTATGCTAAAGATTGTCGGGTTACACTTCCATCGACCCAGGCTCCGACTACTAACTCAGCTTCGACTACTCAAGGGACTACGGGAAGACAAGGATGTTACAATTGTGGTGAGACTGGGCATTACAAGAAGGATTGCCCAAAACTGAAGCAGGGTGGAAACAACGGTAATGGGAACAACGGGGGCGGCGGCAGAAATGCACGTGCCTTCGTCATTGGAGCCGCTGAGGCTAGACAGGACCCTGACACAGTCACCGGTACGTTCCTTCTCAATAATCGTTCTGTTAGTGTGTTATTTGATTCTGGTGCCGACAAGAGTTTTGTATCCATGGAAGTTAGGCGACTGCTAGATGTAGTACCCGTATCATTAGAGACTAAGTATATTATTGAGCTGGCTGACGGTAAAAAGATTGAAGCTACTAGTGTCCTTCGGGAGTGTCAATTAGAGTTGTCGGGTTTATCGTTCCCCATCGACCTGATGCCGGTACCATTGGGTAGTTTTGACGTTGTTGTAGGCATGGATTGGTTGTCCCTGTATCGCGCGGAGATTGTCTGTTACGATAAGGTTATTCGGATTCCTCTCCCTGATGGAGAATTTCTTTCTGTTTACGGTATCAAGGGTGGTGTTCCGCTGAATATCATCTCTAGCATGAAAGCCCTTAAGTGTCTTCGAAAGGGTTATCCAGCCGTTTTGGCACTTTTATCTGTTTCCTCTGGTGATGAGAAGAAGATCGACGATATTCCAGTTGTACGCGAGTTTCCCGATGTTTTTCCCGATGATTTATCTGGTCTTCCTCCCCATCGTCAAGTCGAGTTCGGTATTGATCTTGTACCAGGGGCTGCTCCTATTGCTCGGGCCCCCTACCGTCTTGCACCTCCCGAGATGCAGGAATTGTCTAGTCAGTTACAGGAACTCTTGGACAAGGGTTTCATCAGACCAAGTTCTTCCCCTTGGGGAGCCCCGATTCTATTCGTCAAGAAGAAGGATGGAAGTTTCCGATTGTGTGTGGACTACAGAGAACTGAACAAATTGACCGTCAAGAACCGTTATCCTCTTCCACGTATTGATGATCTATTCGACCAGCTCCAGGGCTCTAGTTATTATTCCAAGATTGACTTGAGGTCGGTTATCACCAGCTGCGCGTCAGGGAAGCTGACGTTGCAAAGACTGCCTTTCGAACACGTTATGGCCATTTCGAATTCTTGGTCATGCCTTTCGGTCTCACGAACGCACCGGCGGTTTTCATGGACTTGATGAACCGCGTTTGCAAACCATATCTGGACAAGTTCGTCATTGTGTTTATTGATGACATTCTGATCTACTCCAAGAACAAGACCGAACACGAGGAACATCTGCGGTTAGTTTTGGAACTCTTGCGACGGGAACAACTTTACGCCAAGTTCTCAAAGTGTGACTTTTGGTTACGCGAAGTTCAGTTCCTAGGACATGTGGTTAATGAACTAGGAATTCATGTCGATCCAGCTAAGATCGAAGCGATCAAGGACTGGGGAGCACCAAAGACGCCAACTGAGGTGCGGCAATTCCTAGGCCTTGCGGGCTACTATCGTCGGTTCATTCAGGGGTTCTCGAAGATTGCTCAACCCCTAACCACTCTCACGCAGAAGGATAGAAAATTCGACTGGGGTGAATCACAAGAGTCAGCATTTGAATAACTGAAGTCCAAACTGTGTTCTGCTCCTATTTTGTCTTTACCTGAAGGCCCTGATGATTTCGTTGTTTACTGTGATGCTTCTATTCATGGTCTCGGTTGCGTGTTGATGCAACGCGAGAAGGTGATTGCGTATGCCTCTCGTCAACTCAAGGTGCACGAGAAGAACTACACCACCCATGACTTGGAATTGGGTGCCGTGGTTTTCGCGTTGAAAATTTGGAGACATTACTTGTACGGTACCAAATGCACCATCTACACCGATCACAAGAGTCTCCAACATATTTTCGACCAACAACATTTGAACATACGGCAGCGTCGTTGGATTGAACTTCTGAACGACTATGATTGTGCCATTAAGTACCATCCTAGCAAGGCGAATGTTGTAGCAGACGCCTTGAGCAGGAAGGAATCAACTAAACCTCGTCGCGTTCGGGCATTGCAGCTCACCATTCATTCATCCCTACCTGATCAACTCCGTTCTGCCCAGTTAGAAGCTTTGAAGGAGGAAAACCTTAAAGCTGAAACTATGCACGGTGCCGACAAGCACCTCGAGCGAAGGCCTGATGGCCTGCACTACTTCGCAGAACGCATATGGGTTCCTTATTTCGGGGGACTACGGGAGCTTGTCCTTGATGAGGCTCATAAGTCCCGGTATTCTATTCATCCTGGTTCGGATAAGATGTACCAAGATCTGAAGGTGCTTTACTGGTGGCCAAACATGAGGTCGGATATAGCCTCATACGTGAGCAAATGCTTGACCTGTGCTAAGGTCAAGGTGGAATACCAAAAACCGTCGGGTCTCTTGCAACAACCTGAAATTCCGGAATGGAAATGGGAACGGATTACCATGGATTTTGTCACGCAACTTCCTAAATCACCAAGCGGGAATGACAAGATATGGGTGATTGTCGATCGGTTGACGAAATCAGCCCATTTTCTTGCTATTAAGGAGACCGACACCATGGATCGTTTGGCTCGTCTTTATTTGAAGGAAGTTGTTTCTAAGCACGGGGTGCCAGTTTCTATTATCTCTGATCGTGACTCCCATTTTACTTCTCACTTCTGGAAGTCTTTGCATAAGGCTTTGGGTACCCAACTAGACACGAGTACGGCTTATCATCCACAGACTGACGATCAGAGTGAGCGTACAATTCAAACTTTAGAAGACATGCTGCGGGCATGTGTGATCGATTTTGGCAAGGGTTGGGAAGCTCATCTACCGTTAGTAGAATTCTCGTACAACAACAGTTATCACACGAGTATCAAGGCAGCTCCGTTCGAGGCACTGTACGGACGGAAATGCTGTTCTCCTCTTTGTTGGGCTGAAGTGGGTGAGAGTCAACTCACTGGGCCTGAGCTAGTGTACGAAACTTCGGAAAAGATCGTACAGATTCGTAACCGGTTGGCAGCGGCACGAGACCGACAAAAGAGTTATGCCGATCAGCGTCGCAAACCATTGGAATTCCAAGTTAATGACAAAGTACTTCTAAAAGTCTCACCATGGAAGGGCGTCATACGCTTTGGGAAGCGTGGCAAACTCAATCCGCGGTATGTCGGTCCATTTACGATCCTGGAACGGATTGGACCGGTGGCATATCGTCTTGATTTACCGACGGAGCTCGGTAACGTACATAACGTCTTCCATGTGTCCAACTTGAAGAAGTGTCTGGCTGACGAGTCCCTCATTGTTCCACTGGAAGAGATCAAGGTTGATGATCGTCTTCGGATTGTGGAAGAACCTGTGGAGATTCTGGATTACAAGATTCGTAGGCTACGTCATAGCAAGATTCGCATCGTTAAGGTTCGGTGGAACTCGAACCGGGGACCAGAGTACACTTGGGAATGGGAGGATCAGATGAAGTCTAAGTATCCTCATCTCTTTCCTAAGGAAGCGTTCGAGTCGAGATATGTCTCTTCTGCAGCTGAATGAATCTCGGGGCGAGATTCTTTTAACGTGGGGATGATGTGACAACTCGGGTAAATCTCTCTTTTGGTTTCTATCTTTTGTTTGTTCCCTTCGTTATTTCTTTTGTTCTTTTGGTACTTGTGCAATTTTCGGGACGAAAATTCTTTTAACGTGGGGATGATGTGACACCCGGCAAATTCTGGTTAACAACGTTGTCTAGATGAAAGTCTACCTTAGCGAGTCACGCGTATATTGTACTTAACTGGGTTAGTTAAGTCGGGTTATGGTTCGGGAACTATCGGTTTAGTCTAGAAGATCATTGGATGTTGGTCTAGAGGTTCATTAGATGTCGGTCCTTAACCAAGTGTACAAACGGTGACGATTTGTAGGATCGTCAAGGCATACGGAACATACAAGTCTCGAGTCCCGGGAATTGGTGAACGAGTGTGAATATGTGTATTTACAAGTGTTATTTGTTTACAATCATTATGTGACTTGTCGGTAGGTGAATATGTGTTAACATATGTTAAAACGGGGTTTAACGCGCAAAACACACGAAACAGGCCCATATAGGCGATTAGGATAGCCCAATCGCCTATAGGAGGGGCGAGTGGGGGACCTTAGGGGCGAGTAGGGACTAATTGCATGACTGTTCATGCGATTAGGCCCCAATTGCATGAACTTACATGCGATTAGGCTTCCTAATCGCGTGTAAGGGCTGCATAATCGCGTGTTACGTGCTGGACGACTAAAAACGACTATAAATACCATACTTGACCTCATAAACTTCATTATACAAACCCTAGTCGTCCCATAACCTGCCCCAACACACACACAACCTCTGGAACGCGATTTTTGATCAAAACACAAGGTTTCAAGCTTAATCCATCATTCTTTCACAAATCTAAGGTTTGGTTTTCATCCATGAATCTTTATAAACGTTTTTAATCAATCCCTAATGGTCCAGACCTGTTCTAAAACAGAAAAGCTTTCTGAAAATCGTTAATAAGTGTTGTTAATCGGATTTTAACTAGTATACATGTGTTATGTGTGTTTATGATTAGAAAGCTAGGGTTTTTATGATTCTAGATGAATGAGTGACATGTTATTATGTTAGATCAGAATAATAATGATATTATGATGATAAAAATCTGAGTAACTGATTATTAGGGTGATAGTTACGCATGTTAGTGTGATGTTGCATGCTATGTGAATGGTGTTTGGAATACGTGATTGCATGCAGGACAGATAATATACGAGGCAAAACGAAGGATTTTGGTTTAAACATGTTTAGGATAGTTGTTGGGATGATATTGGATGGTTATACACGTTCTGGGTCTGATTTGGAGCGTTAAACGCGTGAAAAACTGGAACAGCAAGGTTACAGGCGATTAGCAACCCTAATCGCCTATGTTAGAGGCGATTAGGAGGCCAATCGCCCATCTTTCATGCGATTAGGCCCCAATCGTTAGTTTTTACATGCAATCAGCCCTAAATGCTAGTTTTTACATGCAATCAGCCCTAAATGCTAGTAGTTACATGCAATCAGCCCTAAATGCTAGTAGTTACATGCGATTAGCCTTCCTAAATGCCAGTTGACCAACCTAAATGCTAGTTGACTTTTCCTAATCGCGTGTACTGCTGCTGTAAGTATAAATTAGAATTCCGAGACCCGATTTGACATGTAGGAACATACTAGGAACCCCGTAACATATCTAATAACTTGGTAACATATGTTTGGATGTAATTCGGTGATACGTGAACTATGTGTTATAACTTGTTGTGCGTTAACGTATGTTAAGTGTGATTGCATGATTGTCTGTTTGAGAGCGTAAACATAACACGGGGAGTCTCGGGTCACCAATGGGATGTCGAGTCTTGTACTTTGGGTCAGTTAAACAGTCACGGTGTTTTCAAACGAACTTGGTTATGGTCTGGACATCTAGGGACTAATTAACCTGCGGGTTATTAGTCTAAGTACTTGTAACTGTCATATGTTAGGTCGCCGCTTTACGGGACTAGCATAGCAGCTGAGTTTACTCGGGTTAAGGAGTAACGCAACTTAAGGTGAGTTTACGGCCCCTCTTTTAAACTGGTTTCATACTTTCGGGGGAGAAAACATGTGTTAAAACTATTATTTGGTAACTACTGTCATACTATGGGTTTCTATTGTGTACTACACGATCTTTGGAAGTCCCGGGGGGAACCATGAATGTGCGGGTTTGCACAACGGGGAAATGTGAATAGCGCTATTGGGAGTGACCAACCCCGCTCGTCGGCTTGGAGGGCCGGGCGAGTGCATATTGTCTCAAACAGGAACAACAGGAACAACTGGTTTACTTTTCGGGCACAACATCTGGTATGCGTGTTAGTAATGGTTTTCCAATCGTGGTAGTAACAAAACATACGCCTAGCTAGCGTACACTGGTTTTCGATTTGTTATAGTATGGACAGGTGGACTTGGTACTTGGATTACAAAACCTGTAAACTCACCAGCATTTTTGTGCTGACGTAAACTTTTACATGTTTTCTCAGGTCGCTAAGGTAGCACTACTGGACTAGGGCGCACGCGTCTGCACGACGTCTAGTTAGAGTCGCATGGTTTTCATATGTTGAACATTGGGTTTACTTTTGAGATACTGTTTTGAATAAGCTTCCGCTGTAAACGGGGATTTTAAACTATGTTTTGAAATTGCATTATATTCATGTTAGACTTGTTTATTGTGATCGTTGGTTTGGATCCTGGTTTGTCATGCGCCTCGCGGTAAAACTCCGCAAGTGGATTTTGAGGGTGTGACAGGGAGGGAGAGGGAGAGAGAGGGGAGAGAACCCGTGCGTTAAATAGTTACTGAATTTGGTTCACGGATCCACTATCAGCACGGGTGGCGGCAATGTTACCGTGCTGGTAGTGAGTACCCGTGACCAAATCGGTAGGCGCCCCGTCCCCCCTTATGGTGCAGTGATGTTTACCTTTCAAAAAAAAAAAAAAAGAAGTACTTAATTATTATTTAAAAATAGTTTTATATATATGTAATAATATCTCTTAAAGCATATCAAAAATTAATCTAAGAGAAACCCATACAAAGTTTCATGTTCCTTAAGCTACGTGTTATGGTTATTGGAATAGAACCCTTGCCCTTTCATTCATTGAGTAATCAATATATATAATACAATGTTTATCTCCTATATTTGGTATGAGATAAATATACTTAAATACAAATTACAATTTACTTGAAATACACATTATCTATTACACCCCCGCAGTCGAAGCGGGAGGTGACCGGATGCTGAGACTGGATCGGAAGTCTTCAAACAGAATTCGGGGCAGACCTTTGGTGAAGATGTCTGCAATTTGATACCTGGAAGGAACATGTAGAATTCGAACATTACCCCGTTGCACCTGCTCCCTGACAAAGTGAATGTCTAATTCAATATGCTTTGTACGCTGGTGTTGCACTGGGTTCCCGGATAAATAAATCGCGCTCACATTATCACAATACACCATGGTGGCGCGTGTGACCGGAACTGATAACTCGAGCAGGAGATTGCGAAGCCAGCAGATTTCAGCTACTACGTTTGCGACACCCCGGTATTCTGCTTCGGCACTGGAACGGGACACAGTTGGTTGTCTCTTGGACGACCAGGAAATAAGATTATCACCAAAATAAATGCAGTAGCCACTAGTGGACCGTCTCGTGTCAGGACAACCGGCCCAGTCAGCGTCAGTGTAGGCTATTAAAGTAGATGCTGCAGATGGGCCCAGAGTTAAGCCGAAAGATGTAGTGCCTCTGATGTAGCGTATAATCCTTTTTAAAGCATTCCAATGGTCCGTATAAGGAGCGTGCATGTGCATACATACCTGTTGCACGGCATAGGTGATGTCCGGCCGAGTGAAGGTGAGATACTGTAGGGCACCTGCCAGGCTGCGATATAAGGTCGGGTCATGAAAGAGAGTGCCAGCAGTCGAGCCCAGTTTTGAGTTAGTGTCTACCGGGGTGGCAACGGGATTGCATGATTGCATACCCGCGCGAGCAATGATGTCAGTCGCATAGGACTGTTGTGAAAGAAACATTGTGTCGCGGTGCCTGGTCACAGAGATGCCTAAAAAGTAACTTAGGGGCCCGAGGTCCTTCATGGCGAATTCTTTAGCAAGGTTAGCCAGTAAACGCTGACGAAGGGCGTCAGAAGAGGTGACTAGAAGAATGTCATCCACATAGAGAAGAAGATACGCCGTGTCACCGGCATGATGAAACGTGAATAAGGAGGCATCACACCGGCTGTTAAGAAAACCCAAGTGGAGAACGTAATCCGTGAACCGTTGGTACCATGCACGGGGTGCCTGCTTAAGACCATATAGAGATTTGCGAAGTAAACACACGTGGTCTGGGAAATCTTTGTTTCTAAACTCCATAGGCTGGTGCATATAAACTGTTTCATGTAGGTTCCCATGTAAAAAAGCATTGGTGACGTCCAACTGATGCACTGCCCATCCTTTTGAGAGAGCGAGGGATAGGACTGTGCGTATAGTAGCTGGTTTAACAACGGGACTGAATGTTTCTCCACAATCTATGCCCACCTGTTGTGAGCGCCCATCACATACCAATCTGGCCTTGTACCGTTCAAGAGTCCCGTCTGACCTGTATTTATGTTTAAACAACCACATGGAACGAATAATATTCATAGATGGGTCACGAGGAACTAACTCCCATGTACCGTTTCTAATTAAAGCGTTAAACTCGGTAGTCATGGCGGAGTACCATACCGGAATGGCCAAGGCATCGGCGGGGTTTTTGGGGATCGGGTGGATGGTGGGAGTGGTGGAGGTGTTAAGGTTAAAAGGTTGTTTTGGCTTAAAAATGCCGCTCATGGACCGCGTTTTCATTGTGCGGGTGAGAGGAGGGTCGGGGTTGGAAGGCTGATCGTGGGAGGCTGAGGTGGTGGGTGGTAGAGTGGTGGTTGACGGTGTGGCAGAGGGCGGGTCAGGCCGGGTGGCTGGGCTGGAAGTGGTGTGTGGGCTGGTAGTTGGGCCGAATTTGGTAGGTGGAGTAGTAGTGTGTGGTGGGGACGGGCTGGGCGATGTATGGTTAGGTTGGGTTCTGTCAGTTGGGCCGGGGGGGTATCACAGGAGACTGGGTAGTGTTGGGCTGTGGTGTGTGAATGTGTGGGCACAGGTGGTGTGGGAAAGGGTCGGTGAAGGCCTCATAAGTAGGTGGAGGGCCGATGGATTGTGAGAAGGGGAAAGTGGTTTCGTCAAAAGCAACATGACGAGATATGAAAATTTGTTTTGTGGAAAGGTCAAGGCAACGATACCCTCTATGAGTGGGAGGGTAGCCAAGGAAGACACATGGGTGTGACCTATGGTCAAGTTTGTGGATGTTGGTGGGAGGGGTGAGGGGATAGCAAAGACATCCGAATACTCGGAGGTGATCATATGTGGGTGTGGACATATACAATAGCTCGGTTGGGGTTTTGTTTTGTGTGGTTTTGGAGGGTAGGATGTTTAGTAAGTAGGTTGCTGTTTCAAGGGCAAAGTGCCAAAGGTGTGGGGTAGGGAGGCATGGGCCATGAGAGTGCGAATCATGTTATTTATAGTACGAATTTTGCGCTCGGCCTTGCCATTTTGGGAGGAAGTGTAGGGGCAAGATAGACGGTAAAGAATACCGTTGGTGGTGAAAAATTTTTGGAAAGAAGTGTTAACGTACTCGCGTCCGTTATCACACTGAAAGGTTTTAATGGTTTTGTTGAATTGTGTTTTAATGGTTGTGGCGAAATGTTTGAATGTTTGGAAAAACTTGTGATTTGTGGGTGAGTGGGTAAGTCCATAAAAAATCAGTGTGGTCATCAAGAAATAACACGTAATATTTGTGACCAGAAGAGCTAATGATAGGGGATGTCCACACGTCACTATGAATAATATCAAAAGATTGCAAAGTTATATTATTTGAAGCAAAAAATGGCAAACGAACACTTTTGCCAAAAATACAAGACTGGCATACATTATTAGAAACAAAATCAAAATCTAAAGCATTAGAAGTTTTAATTTATTTAAAGGAGCACGTCCTGGATGGCCAAGACGGTGATGCCAGACTTGAGAGGTGATAGCAGCAAAGGCGGAGGGATGAGTGGTGGAGGGCCCGAGCACCAGGGGATATAGATCACCGCTGCTGTTGCACCGTAGGAGTGGTGCCTTGGTCTTGTAATCCTTCACAAGAAAACCAAACGGGTCAAATTCAACAGAGACCCAATTGTCCGTTGTGAAACGACGAACGGAAATCAAGTTTTTAACAAGTCTAGGTGAATATAAGACATTTTTAAGGATAAAGGGTGGGAAAGGCTTGGGTAGGTATTTAGTGCCTTGACCAAGTACCGGTATAGTGTCGCCATTTCCTACAATAATATTACGAGAAACACTAGAATTAGAAAAGGAATGGAAGTCACCTGACTCGTGAGACATAGTTGAAGATGCTCCTGTGTCCATGTACTGTGTTGGGTCCGGTTGTTGTTGCAGGCTCATAGTATAGAGGGCTTGTTCAATATCAGTTGGGCAGTATGCGGTATGGGCCTGTTGAGGTTTTGGGCCTAGAAGTCCCTGCTGGTTATTTGGGCTAAAAGTGGGACGGGATGAGGTAGGGTATGGGCACGGGGGGAGTTGTGATGGATTGGGCCACTGAGGTGTTTGATTGGGAGGGTATGAGTATTGGGCCGAGGGATAAGGTGAGAAGTGATTGGGCCAGTAAGGGTAGTATGGGTTAGGGGGCCAGAAAGGTGGCTGATAGGAGCGGCCTCGGCCAGAGTTGGAGCGGCCACCGCGTCCGCGTCTGGTCGCCCTTCCTCTGCCTCGGCCGTAGGTGTTAGGATCGGGTGTGTATTGGCGTTCATTGTTTCTGGTGTGGTCGTTGGTTTGGGAGCGATTGGTGGTTGCGGTTAAGGCTGAAGAGGCGGCTTTTGCGGTGTGTAAGGCACGTTCAGTTTTGTCAGTTTCGGTTTGTATAAGTTTTGAACGGGCATTGTAAAAGGAGGGGAGTGGGTCTTGGTTTTTAAGGATTGTGGAGATACCTTCATACTGATCATTCAAGCCTGCAATTAATTGAAGAACCAATCTATCGTTGTCCACGGGAGCGTCTACGTTGGCCAGTTGGTCGGCCAGAACCTTCATGGCCTGACAGTACGCAGACATATTAGGGAAGCCATCGAGTCTGGTGTTGGAAAATTTATTCATGAGGTGTATGGCTTGGGCACTCTTATTATCCTGAAATAAATCTTTGATGGCGATCCAAGCTTCATGGGCATTGGATATATTATTTATAATGGTGTGGAGAAGGTCATTGGAGATCGTACTGTAGATCCATTGTAATACAATGGCGTCAATACGATCCCAATCAGGAGAGGGTTCGGCAGAAATAGGGCGAGGTTTAAGGTGGTCCTCAACCATAAAGGCTTTGCAATGGAGTTGGAATAGAGTCGCCCAAGAAGAATATTGGGAAGACTCGATTTCCAGTGTGACGGGTACAAAATTCTTAATGTTGGATACGGTTGTGGCAGGATGGAGTTTGGACTCCACCATGATGGATGGGATAATGGTAGAAGAAGAGTTTGGTTCGGTGGCCATGATGTTGTAGAAGACAGAATACTTGATGTGCTAGGAGACAAAATAATTGATGGACTAGAAGACAAGCGGAAGAAACTAGGTGGGAATTAAGGTTTTAATCAACTGACAGTGGTCAGTGATTTGCCGAGGGTTCTTGCGGCAGAAAAGAAAAAAGAGGTGGGATCGTAGGAAAGAGGAAGGAGTATTAGGGTTAATGGCCTCTTGATACCATATTGGAATAGAACCCTTGCCCTTTCATTCATTGAGTAATCAATATATATAATACAATGTTTATCTCCTATATTTGGTATGAGATAAATATACTTAAATACAAATTACAATTTACTTGAAATACACATTATCTATTAATGGTGTCATGATTTTTACTGTCACGACCCTTCACGCCGAGATTGGAGTGGTGTTTGACACCGGGTCATGCCAGAATCACATCCACAAAGGCAGGGCATGTGATCCTAACATATAATCTTACAATGGTTTTAGGGACACAACTACAACTACAACTACAACTACAACACGAACCCAATGCAAGTATGCTTATATGTGATTTTGATCACAAAGGAATCTCATATCTGTATTTTATAATTTATACCAAAATCACTCCCTTCACGCCGAGTTTGGAGCGGTGTTTGACACTGGGTCATGCCAGGATCACATCCACATAGGCGGGGTAACTTACAAAGGTTTTAGGGGCGGGCAAACTACACAGACCCAATGTAAGTATGCTTATATGTGATTTTGGTTACAAAGGAATCTCATAAACGTATTTTATATTTTATACCAAATTCTAATATGTAATGTGTGTACACATAAAACATTACTAACAAAAAAAATAGCTAACTATTAGGATTAATTTGTCATGGGAAGTTTTAATTTGAAACAATTAAAACATGTAAATTACAAAACAAAGTCGTAGGACATATACCGTAACAAGAATTGTCTACAAAGTCAATACGGGTACATTGAAATAATCAACAAATTTCCATACAGGTCCGATTTCTAATGATATAGATCACCATTTTGTTTTGGTATAAATAGTAAGAATTTTGTATATACCGTAACAAGAATTGTTTAAGCAATCCATGTAGTCGTTGACCCCTTACTAGTTGATTCTAAGCAACTTTGTTAAGATCAGAAGCAAATTGTGTAAGAGCTTTTGATTATATAAATTTTACGAGTTCAAGTTTTAGTTTACCGACTACTTATGTCATAGCTCTAATGTGAGTTGCAACCCCCATTATAGAAACAAAGAGACCGACATTAATGACGTGTTAGATTCCAACATTGAACACGTCTTACACATATAGGGTTCTTCACTACAAAAGAGATGATGGTAACTCTACGATTAACTACCACATTTATAAAATATGTAGTAATAGAGATATATGTGTCCTACGACTATGTGGTATTAAGTTTAATCATTTACGTATATAGTCAAACAAGACCAGTCATAGGTCTAACGAAGTTTATATCGGTGTATGCTTAAGCTGACGAACACATGACCCAGCCTCATAAACTCTACTATTATCCAAGTAAATTAGAACCTTATTTCAAGACGTCAAATCGTTTCATGGGTGTGAGATTCAAATCCGTGTATACACTTGTATTTCACACCTCATAGCCTTAAATATAACTTAACCAAAATAGGTCTATTTAAACGGAAGAAAGATAAAAAAAAAAAAAAAAAAAAAAAACTAAAATTCTTCTAGTATCATTGTGAATGCCGATTATATATATAATAGTTGACTCAAAAGTTGTTCCGTATTTTGTTCACCAAGTTAAATTTTTAAGCCATTGATCTGACTCAAAGGGTGTTTGGGATTGATTATTCAAAACAGATTATGCGTTTTGGAAAAGCAGAGGTGGAGCTGCTTATAGATTATTGCGTTTTGGTAGCCTAAAAACTGATTATCTGCGTTTTCAAAACGCAATCCAAACACTAAAAATTGATTATCTGCGTTTTCAAAACGTAATAATGTAAAAATCAGATTCAAAACACAATCCCAAACACCCTCTCAAATGATATCCTTACATGGAATTTTTAATGACAAATAGAAATTGTTATTTCTTATCGAATGAAGAATCAATCATTAACTAAAACGATAAAAGGCAATACTTTTACACTAACTAGGTATTAGTTGTCCGCGCTTCGCCGCGGGTGCGGCTGTTGTGCGAAACGCGGCGGGAGCTCCTGTTGTGTTGAGTGTTTGGCGGACGTTAAAGATCGCACGTCGCTGTGGGAGCTCCTGTTGCGTGGAGGGTTTCGTGGACATAAAAGATAATATTAAGTGACTGTTATTCTTGCGTGAGCTTCAAAAAAATACTCGCGGCTAAAAGCTAAAAGTTTGGTGGTCAAAGTTTGAAATCCTAAAAGTTAAAAGTTTGGCCAAAGTGCAATGCAAGTTTAAAAAAGTTGAGTGGTCAAAGTTTAAAATCATAAAAGCTAAAAGTTTGGTGGTCAAAGTTTGAAATCCCAAAACCTAAAAGTTTGGTGGTCAATTTAGAAGAAAATAAAGTTAAGCTAAAAGTTAGGGGCCAAAGTTTTAAATCTTAAATGCTAAAAGTTTGTTCGTCTAAGTTTGGTGGTCAAATTAGAAGAAAATAAAGTTAACCTAAAAGTTAGTGGCAAAAATAAAATTAACGTAAAAGTTAGTGGCCAATATATATATATATATATATATATATATATATATATTAAATAAAGACACCAATAAAGTGTCTTTGTATTAATATATATAAATAGTTGAGTAAACTGCCATTTTCGTCCCTGAGGTTTGGCACTTTTTGTCAGTTTCATCCAAAAGTTTTTTTTTCTCAACTGGATCCAATAGTTTTCAAATTGTTGCTCGTTTCATCCAACTCGTTAACACCGTTAGTTGAACTCAGTTAAATAAGGGCAGTTTTGTCATTTTATCTTTTAACTGAAGGGCATTTATGTCAATTCCTATGTTTTACCAACTCCATCTTTTTAAAACACCCCAATCAGACAATAACCCCAAATCATCAACTTCTTCCAAATCTTCTTACAAAACCCTAATAAATCAAAACCCAAAATTGAACAATGGTGTTGTGTTCTTGTGGGTCTAAAGATTCAAGTCCTGTTTCTGTCCCTGAGGAACCAGGTCAAAACATACTTGTCGTAGACGGTTCGGGTAATGTTCATAATTCTGATGAATATGTTGAAAAGGAGTCGGTTATTTCTCCGGAATTAGATTCCATTCCTTCCACATATTATGATCACAACAATAGGAGTGAAAATGATATCGATGAATCATTTACAAATTTGATTGAATCTGATGAAAAGAAGGAATCAGTTATTTCTACAGAATTGAATTCCACACCTTCTGCTTCTACTAATTATTCAAGCAATCAAATTAGTGATAGCATTTGTGACGGGCGTGAAAATGAAGTCGATAACATGGAAAAGGTATCACTTGAATCATTTATTTCTCTGGAACCGGATTCTGCATATAATGATCACGCAAACATCCAACTTCTTGACATCGTGCATAAAAACGAGGACGAAAATGATGCCAATAATCTGGAAGAAGATTTGGAAGAAGATGATGATTTGGGGTTATTGTCTGATTGGGGTGTTTTAAATAGATGGAGTTGGTAATACATAGGAATTGACATAAATGCCCTTCAGTTAAAAGATTAAATGACAAAACTGCCCTTATTTAACTAAGTTCAACTAACAGTGTTAACGAGTTGGATGAAACGAACAACAATTTGAAAACTATTGGATCCAGTTGAGAAAAAATAAACTTTTGGATGAAACTGGCAAAAAGTGTCAAACCTCAAGGACAAAAATAACAGTTTACTCTAAATAATTGTTTGCATAGTTACGTATTAAACTACTGTTTAGTACTGTTACATAATTTAAACTGACTTATATGTCACCTTCCTTTCAGACTCTAGCGTTGAAAATCAATCATTAATTAAAACGATATAAAAGGTAATACTTTTACACGAATTGTTTACATAGTTACGTATTAAAATACCGTTTAGTAATGTTACATAATTTAAAGTTACTTATAGGTCACCTTCCTTTCAAACTTCACTGTTGATGGTTTGTCTCACCCCTTGTGGTGTGGGGTAAATGTGTTGGTGTTTTAAAGGAGAGATTAGAAGTTCAAGCATCATAGAAGGTAAAAATAGATATATTTAAATGGAAGAAAGATTTAGCCGTTCAAAAAACAAAAAAAGTGGAATACACCGTATTAAAGTGGTTGTTTAGACGGCTAATAAAGTTTTTACGTTAATAATGTATGCTAATCACGGTTAAAGATACTCAAAGGTTTGTACTCTTTTAACAGTCTTTTATATTCAATACTCCGTACATTCTAAGGGGGGCGGGGCGCTATCAGAATTGGGCACGAGTACCTCACTACTAGCACGGTAACATCGTCGCCACCCGTGCTGGTAGGGGTCCCGTGAACCAAATACGGGTTCCATCTAACGGGCTGGTAAGAAGAGTTAATTATTGTAACGGTCACTTTTTATAATATATTTTATTACTTTTTGACCGTTTGGAATTTATTTAAATGAAACGGTAATATTTTGTTGACCGTTATTTTTGAAATTGTATAAATTGTGCACGGTTTAAATTAAAAAACACAACCTACATTAACCAAACTACTTAAAAACACAAACAAAACAAATGGATCCAAGGAAAACAAAGAGTGTTTCGAGGGGTGCGAGGGGAACCTCGAAATCTAGGGGTTCTAGTAGTCGAGGCAAAGCTTCGAGTTCGAGATCGGCTACGGTTGAGCCGTATAGGCCCGTGCTCAATTTTCCACCAACCCAACCCCAACCCCAACAACAACCGTTTTACTCACAATTCCACAATTCCCACAAAGCCAACCACACATGATGTATCAACAATATATTACGCCGCCTCAATTAACAAATTCCCAACTAGAAGACTTCGAGCTCAACTTAGAAGATGAGGACGATGACGAGGAGGAAGTTGTGCCAGAGACACAGTTCGAGCATCATGTAGATGAACAGATAGACGAGGAAGCGGGTGACGCACTTTAAGTTGAAGTTGAAGAACTTGAAGCAGGGGTGAAAAAGAAATATGCAAACCGCGTGAAAGCTATGAAGTGGCCGGAATACGGCACAAGAGGTTGCTTTGGCAAAAGCTTGGTGTTATGTGTCAGAGAACAGGGAGAAGAGTAACCAAAGAAGCAAGGGAAGTTTTTGGAAAACAGTCCAAAAACATTACACGTCACTGTTAGGTTCTTCCACCCAAACGGTTGATCCAATTACTTCTAAATAGACCGCCATGAACCCACAAATGAATGCGTTCAATGGACTTCATCAACAAGCGGTAACAATTATGATATATTTAACTTAGCGTTTTATTTGATTAAACGAATTTCTCTAAGTTATATTTCATTGACGGTTCTATTTAATTATATAGGAACGCCTACGTGGGAGTGGATGTAGTGATCTAAACGTCATGCAAACGGCGTTGAACGATTATAGAAAAAGCCATCCTTCGGGTTTTAATCATCAAGCGGCATGGGAGATTGTAAAAGACCACGACAAGTGGAAAAAGCAAATGTTGATGGGTGAAGAACCGTCCGACAGTCATTTGGACAAGAGACGAAAGTCTTCGGAAAGCGGCAACTATCAGCCGACTGCCTTTTCCACACCGGATGATACCACCCCCACTAGCCGCATGCCAGACCTCAACGAAAATAATAACCCAACGCGACCCAAACGAAAAACTAAGAAAGTCACCGCCGCCGAGTCTTCGGGCAAATCATTTGTTGACGAACTCGGGACATACCGAGCAATGAAAGAAGACAAACTCAACCAGTTGGTCACCCTACAATCTAAAAAAAGGCGAAAAAGCAATGGCGTTTTTAGAAGAACAACGCACATTGTTGATACAAAGGCAGTATGACCACGACTTGAATATGTATTCAAAACCACACGAGCACCTCAAAGATAAATCTTTGGAGTTGGTTTTGAAACGTAAAAAAGAAATCGCGGCGAAATACGAATGGGACCGTTATTGGGTTGAAGGCGCCGCGGATGATGAAGGCGACGAGTAGGATGAAGGCGTTTGTATTTTTATTTTAGTAGATGTTTTTTTTGTAATTTTTTTTATTTTAATGGGACGGTTTATTTTTAAGTTTTACAAACGGTAGTTTTAATTCAAACGTTCATTTTTTTTTAGTAAAAACGGTAATTAAAAAAAAGGAAAACTAAAAATAAAGAATTCAGTGAAGTGAATCAGTGGAGTGTTGCCTACAAAAAACTGAATCAATGAAGTAAATCAGTGAAATGATGTGGCAATGCAGGATTGGTTAAAATCAGTGAAGGAAAAAAAACAAGGGTAGCACCCCTTGTGCCCCAAGTTTTATATAATGAGACTTTAAGCCTTCTCAATAACATAATTAAGAGTAATTAAAACAAGTGAAGTTTAGATGTCATGGAGCGGTGCGATGGATGAAGTGATGCTGCAGAAGTGACACATATTAGAGAACTAGTAGGGCGCCCGCGCGTTGCAGCGGAGACCACAACACTCTAATTGGCGATTTTAAGGTTGTGTGCAAGTTGTTGTTCGGTTTACCTCGGTTTCGAGTCATAACCAAAACTTTTGATTAAGATATTTCAAAAACCGATTGGTTTCAATTATTCATTTGTTCCAGTTTGGTAATCGGTTATGAACATCAATCCAACTGGTTTTCAATAAATAACCAAAAATTTTACTTGAGCTGGATATGTGGACTTGAACCCACTATTATTAATTAATTTATTTTCTTGTTATTGTCCACTCCTTTTATATGAATATTTTTAATATCTTTGTTCTCCGATCATAGAATCCAATGACCGTATAGTTTAGATAAGATTAGCCATATATACCTAATAATTTCATAATTCAAATTGTTAACTCATGATTAAAACATGTCTTTTATTATTAATTACTCAATTTCTATATAGTATTATCAGGTTTATAAAACTTTAACTTTTATAAAGTACCAAATTCTATATAAAGATTATAACAAAACATGTAACATTATGAATTATTTTTTATATGTGTTCTATTTTAATGTCTTTAAAATAATTGTAGAATTGAATGTTATGTGGTCACATAAACATCTCATGACTTTTGATTATCTTTTGATTAAATATGGTGTTTAAAAGACAAAATCTTACCCTCAAAAATAGTTATTATATGCATTGTGTGTTGTAACATAAGGAATCAAACTTGTACCTCTTAAATTTTAAGAAGTCCTTAGAAAATGCTTTATAATATACTAGTGGGTAACCCGCGCGTTGCGGCGGGACTGTTAAACAGGACAAAAAATGACGAAAAAAACGTTGAATCACGCACACGCATGGCGGTGAGTTAACCGCGCGATGCGGCGGGTGTCGTCGAGTCTCTTTTAAAAAGTGTTTTCTTATTTGATCTGTATTAAATACTTATTATATTTCGGTACCATCACCACCACCACCACTACTATATCTAAATAAGATGATACTAAATTTAAATAATATTTACTTATTAATATACTAATATTATCATGTACAACCATTTAATATTACTAATGGATTAATTATATAAGATTAATGTAAAGTCTTTGATATTACTATGATTCATTAAATATAATGTGGTGTAATTAAAGACAAGTTTAAAAGACAAATTTGCCCCTAAAAAGTAGTTAAGATGTGCATTATGTATTGTATGATAAGCAAATATACTTGTACCTCTTATTTTTTAAGAAGTCCTTGGAAAATGCTTTATAATATAGTATAGATATAGATATTTATAAGGGGGACGGGGCGCTACCAGAATTGGTCACGGGTATCCCACTACCAGCACGGTAACACCGCCGCCACTCATGCTGGTAGTGGTCCCGTGAACCAAATTCGGGTTCTAGTTACCGTGCTGGTTTACGGATGTAGCACAAACTTTCACACAATTTTATTATTTTTTATGGTTTAGTCTCTTCTTTCTCCCTCTTTATTCTTTAGTTGCAAGGTTTTTTTTTTTTTTTTTTTTTCTAACTATGTTGAAATCTTGAAGATGAAGATGGTGATAGATATAAGTTGTATATGTATAGATAATGTATTGTGTGTGTGGAGTAGAGAGAGAAACACTAGTTTTATTTGCATCTGACTTACAAAAGCCTCCAACTTTCAACTTCAATTTTTTTTAATTTTATTTGCTTTCAATCACTAGTTTTAATTTATTATTATTATTATTATTATTATTATTATTATTATTATTATTATTATTATTATTATTAAGATGTGTGAAAATAATTGATAGTGGGGTAAAGAATCAGTGGAGTGTTGCCTACAAAAAAATGTTTCAGTGAAGAAATCAGTGAAGTGATGTGACAATACAGGATTGGTAGAAATCAGTGAAGTGAAAAGCAAATTAGTTGAGCGCCCATTTCCCCCTAATATTTCTTAGAAGAAATGTCAGGTTATGTGTGAAGTCAGTGACCTTTCTTTTTAAGATTTATGTAAATTTAGTTGTTTTAAGAAAACAAAAATCTTTATGAAAAAATAAATTCAAGGCACTTTATTATTATTTGAAGACTTTATGGCAACATCAAACTTTGACCGTACGGTTGATTGATCCATACCACCTAAAACATGTCTTGAATGTCCATATACCGAACTAACTAGATGATTTTCAACTCGAATAATATTCGGTTCAACAAATTCATAAATCAAATACGAACCGAAATTATACCATTAATCATAAATAGTATAGAACAAATGACACGGACTTTCTTTGTACTTTGTTTATGACGAGTGTCGAGTGATGCAATGTATCATTAGAAAAAAAACAAAGACCACTGATCATCTCGTGTTACCCTACAAAGTTATGGAATTCCACGTATCAATCAAAGTTGTTGAACCCTACATATATCTATAATTTATCTATAGGGGATGGTTCAATAGAAAACTCATTTTATTGAGAGAACTCGAGAACTTTATATTACATATATGCAATATATCATATATTGTATATGTGTAATATATATTGCACATGTGCAATATATCATATGTTACACATGTGCAATATATCATATGTTACACATGTGTAATATATATTGCACATGTGCAATATATCATATATTGCACATGTGTAATATATATTACACATATGTAACATATGATATATTACGTATGTGCAATATATGATATATTGGGTGTATTACATATGTGTAATATATATTACACATGTGTAACATATGATATATTGCACATGTGCAACATATGCAATAGTAATATATTACACAAGTGTAATATACAACATATGATATATTACATATGTGTAATATAGAGTTCTCGAGTTCTCTCCCTAACTATGAGTTCTCAATTGAACCTTCCCCTTTATCTAATCTATAAATATATATAAAAGAACTAGTTGATTACCCCGGAAGTGTTCCGAAGTTGAAAAATCTAATATTACTTAATAAAAAAGGATAAAAGAAGTAAACAGTCTCAACCTCTTTTAATGTTAAAGAAAGTTGTTCTAATGTTTATACTATCAAAAGGGTTCTCATGCTACGTTCCCAGCAGATTAAAAAATCTCAACCTCTTTTAATGCTAAGCATATCGTTATAACACATGAACATTGGCAATTCATATATGTAATAGTAGGTTCAAAAACATATATACTATCATAGCATGATTAGTGACTTGCCTATATAAGAAATT
Source organism: Ambrosia x helenae (assembly GCA_030844895.1). Taxonomy (NCBI): domain Eukaryota; kingdom Viridiplantae; phylum Streptophyta; class Magnoliopsida; order Asterales; family Asteraceae; genus Ambrosia; species Ambrosia x helenae. The sequence goes on along the minus strand of CM061234.1, from coordinate 38,654,515 downwards.
ACCTAAATACGTTGTGTTTTTTTCTGCATGAACAAAACCTCACTAAAAAAACATTTTTTTTCGTTTTTGTATAGCACTATATATGGTGCTCGTTGGAAAGATAATAAAGCGATCGTTAATTTGGTATAATTTTTTTTCAAAAAAATGTCATAAATAAAAGTTACTAACGTTTATAAATTGTGAGCGGAAAATAAGAAAAAAATAAAGATAAAAATATTAATTAACATAATTGAAATTTTAAAATAATTAATAGTTCACTAACATTTAAAACATGTGAGAGAAAAATAAGGAAAAAATATTAATTAACATATTTGAAATTTTAAGATAATATAGATATAGATTTTATTTAAAAATACAAAATAAATAAATTTAAAAGAAAGCTTCACATGATGCCACATGGCGGTCTCTATTGAATGCCACATCATACAAACTCAATTCTTTTATTATAAGTTATAGATTGATATTTCCTGACGTGACATTTAATGGTGGCATCAACCCTCCCTTGAATGTGTCACGTGCATAATGAGGTGAAAGAATTTTTTTATTTTTTATTTTTTAATCAAATTAATAAATCATATATAAACCCCACATCTTTCTCTTTATTTCAAAACCCTAAAAACCATCTCCTCGTTTTCCCCACCTCTCTCTTTCCCTCAAGAAACCCTAAGCAGGGCCGTCCCTGAAAATCTCTAAAAATTCATGTACCCTATCTGAACCGTAAAAAAATAGGTCCCTTAGGCCCAAGTTTAAGTGCTAAATGAGTTATATAAAAAATATATACATATATATATAGGAATTTTTTTAAAAATTAGGCCCTCAAGATTTATGGACCCTGTCCGGTTGGCCTCCCCGGACCACCCCAAAAGACCCTGACCCTAAGCCACCTCCATCGCCTCTCTCGCTCAAGGTGGCAAACACACTGAATCCACATCCCTCAAAGCAACCACATAAATTGATCGGATATTTATAATATTATGTTAATAAAAGTTAATTGATCTATTCCATACAAGAGTAAGTTGATGGATTACGTATTTCAGCTTTGTTAATCACAATATTATTCTTTTAGTGGTGTAAAGTGTAAACTCCTTTTGTGTACGGAAACTTAGGGTAGGAATTAATCACCGCTTGATCAAGTCCAATGACGCGTTTTGCTCATCATCTGTTTCGTTCGTCTCGTCAACTAATATTATACTCGGAAGAATCACACCGCCGTCGTTAGTGGTTTGTTGACGGCGTTGACGGTGATGGTGATGGTAACAATAATGGTGACGGAAGCAGATGTAGAAGGTAAGGAAGAGGAAGGATATAACGAGGAATCCGAAGGCGATGGCGATAGCATAATCGAGTCCGATGTTGGTTAGGTAATAATGGGTAGGGTTAGCGTTTGGTGGTGGTCGTGGTGGTTGTTGAAGGGTGAACATTAGGGTGGTTTGTGGTGGTGGTTAAGTCCATTCGGTGGGAGGAGAAGGTGAGTGGAACAGAGAAAGGTGATGGTAATTAATGGTGATAAAGATTAAAGAGATTCCTAAAGCAAGGTTTGAAAAAACCTCTAAAACAATATAAAAAAATAACAATAATAATAATAAGACAGGAGCTTGAATTTGAAGAGTTGTTCACCCACATGATCGCCATGGACAACATTAATCCACATGAACGCCACAAACGATAATTTGGTGGGCCAATATGCATTTTTTGTAATTATACATGTGTGTATTTAGAGAGCACGTATGGTATTTTTCATCAAAATGTTAGATGATTTGGCAATGTTTGGGATCCTTATTGGGTGCATCATTTTTTTTTTTATGTTTTTGAAAAATGATTGTTTTTCTGATGAGACGGCTAATTAAGGACGTTTTTAAGTGATTTAGTTTTCTTATTATGGATTCTTATATATGTACCGCCCTAAAATGTCATTTTTATTACTTTTATCAGCTTCAATAAATTAAGAGTAAAATGCCATTTTCGTCCCGGATGTTTGGCCAGTTTTGCGAGTTTCATCCAAAGGTTTGTTTTTTGGCATATGGGTCCTCCAGGTTTCCAGATCTTGTCGTTTTCATCCAACTCGTTAACTCCATCCAAAAATTATGTTAACTTGATGCTAAATTACTTAAATCCCTTGTTTGTAATTTTTTGTTCCAAAACAAATCTATACAAATAACACACACATCCCCTTCCCTCTAACTATGCTTCACCGGAGATGAAGAACACCTTCGGCGACCTATAACCCCCACTAGATTTGAACTTAAATCCTTGATTAACCCATCACCAATCAAGAATCCCACCCCACCGTCGCTAAGAAACACTAAAAAAAAACCCACCAAAATCAATTTTCAAACCCACAAAAAATGAACCTGGAAACATCGGAACCATAAAGATGAAGATGCCAGAGCCACTGACTGGACTTTAAGCGACCAAATCGTCACGACTTGACCCACAACATCCATCAATCATATAATTGACCTCATGAACCACCGGAGACCCATACGAACCCACCACAACGGGGATAGCCGAAACGACAAAATGCATAGATCTTTGAGTCGGTTCAAGATATGGGTAGGCAAAAATGATAAATCTTTGGTGTTTTTTTTAAATTGTGAACACGGATTTGTTGTGATTGACCGTGAACTAAGATTTGTAGGTTTTTGTTGTGATTAATCGTGAACTAAAATTTGTGGTTTTTTTGTTATGATTGGAATTGTTGTCATATGGTTTTCTCTACTGAAGGATGAGCTGATGAGGGAAAGTGGTGTTCTTGGAGGGAGAGAGAGAGAGAGAGAGAGAGAGAGAGAGAGAGAGAGAGAGAGAGAGAGAGAGAGAGAGAGAGAGAGAGAGAGAGAGAGGTAATGGTGGTGGTGCAATGATTGACAAATGGGGGCTAAATTTGACTTGCAGGTGTGGTGGTAATGGTGGTGGTGGTGCCATATATAAAGATTTATTTTTTAAATAATATATATAAGGGTATTTTAGTTATTTTTTTTACAAAAATTTAACATAATAAATGGATGGAGTTAACAACTTGGATGAAAACGGCAAGATATTAAAACCTTTGGGAGCCGGACAAAAAAATAAATAAATATTTGGATGAAACTCGCAAAAATAGCCAAACCTTATGGACGAAAATGACATTTAGCTCTTCAATTAAAGAAAAACAACGCTTTTAACATATTATATTTTAGGACATCATCAAGTTTTTTTTTTTTTTTTTTTTTTTTTTTTTTTTTTTTTTTTTTACCATAAAAAAAAAATCAAGATATGTTTTTATCTTATTAAGTTTGTTTTATGTTTTTACATTAAATTTCGTTTGTTTTATTTTTTTCTTTTCTTAAAAAAACTCATATTCGCCATGAATGAAAATGGGTATAAAAAGACATATTCAAAATTGTTAATATTAGTAGGGCTGACAATTTAGACACGAATACGATAACCTGATACGAACCTACACGATTTTAACAGGTTTCGTGTCTATAACAGGTCAACACGTTAAGACCTGATTATTTTCGTGTCGTGTTCGTGTTCACCTGCTTCGTGTTCGTGTCTTATCGTGTACGTGTGTTAACAGGTCTTGTCGCGCCTTATCGTGTTTCTTATCATGTCTTGTCGTGTCTTATCGTGTGTTATCGTGTCTTGTCGTGTCTTATCGTGTCTTGTCGTGTTAACTTATTTTAGTAGGTGTTCCTTATCGTGTCTTGTCGTGTTTTATCGTGTTAACCTGTTATACACAGATTCGTGTTCGTGTTTGAAAAAATGACACGATTAGATTTCGTGTCGTGTTCGTGTTTACAAGTTTCGTGTTCGTGTCTTAACAAGTTCGTGTCTTAACAGGTTCGTGTAACCTGTTATGCCAGCCCTAAATATTAGTGGGAAATTTCGGCATATTTATCCAACATGAATAATGACAAGCACCTAAGAATGTATTTTTGGTCGTCAACTTTGTCACGTTAATTGGTCAAACAAAACGCACGGTCTCTTTGACGTACCGAGATTTAATTCGTGATATTTTAACAAATGCCAAGATACAATGATTGTGACTAATTTTCATGTGGTGTATATAATTGTTATGCATGAGGAATTTAGGAGTCATCGTGACTTGCATAAAGTGTTCATACTAATTAACTTATTATTATTCGTAAATTATCACCAATGCCAAGATACAATGATTGTGACTCATTTTTTGTTATCTCATCAAGGGTACAAATGAATATCTAATCTAAAATTCGGGTAATTCGGACAATTCTTCAATACGTGTAAAAATGTCATTCCACATGTCCATGCCATATGTGTCGCAACCTGTATTTGGATCTCTAGTGTGTGTGTTTTCCATCAGTGTGAGCGAATTTGTTGGATGCTCAACTATGTTGGGTAATGAATCACACTCCATGACGTCGTCTCCTTTATAGGACAACGTTTCTGACCAAAAACTATCATCAAGAAACATGTCATGGTCGATTTCCTCATGCTTGGCGCCTATACCAGACGAATCAGTTGTTTCTTCTTCTGTGATTGATGAAGACTCTCTAGATGATTGTTGATTGGGGATAAATCGTTCCTCGTTGTAAGATTTATGCTTTGGTTGGACAAGACACTGAGAAACAACCGGTTCTTCCATGTATGGAGTCTTTGAAGCACTTTTGCACTTTGTGTTACGTCTTTTTGAGTCATGGATGGTTGTTTGGTGACTTTCAAGTCGTTTCTTCAAGTGAGTGTGCCAAACATTTTTTATCTCATTATCTGTTCGTCCAGGTAATTTCATAGCAATTACGGACCATCTGCATAATCAAGCGACAATGTAACATATATTGTAAAGTCATTTGTTACTACATATGCAAAATACTTTTGTCTTATTCTTATTTTCTGTTACTATCAATTTAATACTCTTGATTCTAAATCTTGAGTTAATACCCAAAAATTCCTATAAAAAATGAATGTATATTATCTTGTACGTCTTGAAGTATGTGTTGAGAGTTGTATATTATGCCTAGACAGTACTCAGTAGGCACATGCACACTTAACTATTAATAACTATAACTATTAGTTAATTAACTAATTAAGCATGAGAACCGGGATTGTGATTTGTGGTGGCCAATGAACAAATTGAATAATTTACGTCTCTGTGACCCTATCAATTATTTTTTAGTGTCTTGTCATTGTGTTTGCGATCTAAATTTTATCTTTTAATAATTACACCAAGTGGTATGTTAGATCTTACTAAATTTCACAAAACATTTTTATATAAATTGAACTAATTTTTTTTTTTTTTTTTGGAAAAATATAAATTGAACTAAATGATTAGATAATTTTTAATTATTGGCTGACTATTGATTACTAGATTTATTGATTTAATTTTCTCAGTCATAAAATGGAATATTGGAATGAAAGTATGAATGAAATAATTATTGAATACTAAACATTTTGAATTATTGATGATAGTACTTGTACCTGTTTCCAAGCATTTCATGTAGTTGAATGATAGTGTCCTCTTCCTCTTTGGTGAAATTTCCTCTTTTAATATCTGGTCGTAAATAGTTGATCCAACGAAGTCTGCAACTCTTTCCGCATCTTAATAAACCTAAAGAATGACCACATGGACGAAACAAATGGATTAACAATAGCTAAACGACGACCTTGATTTCAAATTAACAACATATATCATGTATACTAAATATTTATGTATTGTATCATTTCGATCATTGCACTATACATCGTGCACAAACACACACAGATAGACATAAGACGTGTCTAATTAGTAGAAGAATTGAAACCGTTGATGATATCATGTATATGATGTAGAAAATAACATCAAACTATACTCACGTGCTTGATGAATACAAATAAATTAAATAGCTAGTAAAAAACCGTTGAAACATAAATCATAAACTTCTTTTACATAAATAAAGGACGGTTTAGAAGGGGTAATAGTAATGATATTTTGAAAAAGGTCCCTGATTTTTACTTAGCTTTTGGTTCAAAAATAGCCTATATATCGTTTCGCAGGTTCACCTGCGAAAACCTTGTTACGACTTCTCCTTCCTCTAAATGATAAGTTTAAGTAGAATTTTCGTTACGACGCAGGCAGCGAACAACCCACATCGCCACAATCCTAACACTTCACTAGACCATTCAATCGGTAGGAGCAGGCGGTGTGTACAAAAGGCAGTGACGTAGTCAACGTGCGCTGATGACTCGAGCGCCGACATAAAAGATGGTTTAGAAGGTATAGAGCAAGGAACATGAAGATGAAATGAGATAATTACCAGCACGTTTGGGAAGAGCACGCCAATTGGGATGGCCGTGTTGTTGTATATATGAAATCAAAATTTGATCTTCTTCATCACTCCATGGCCCTTTCTTTAAACCTATCTTTTCACAACAAGGTGCTCTCCCCATGCTATCTCTCTATATTGGAGTTGGAATGATACAAAGAGATACCAAATGCACAAGAGTGGAGTATCTGCCCAAAGATGCCTATCATCCTCATTATATATTTTTCTATTTGTGATGTTGTATTCAAAGAAAATATAATATAATATAATATTAAAAATTAAATATTACCTTCTTTTTTGCAACATTTGATTTGACATAAGGTTAAGCTAAAAAATAAAAATAAAGACCACTTGTTGAGATGTTGGTTATAACTAGGTATTAGTTACCCGCGCTTCGCCGCGGGTGCGGCTGTTGTGCGAAACGCGGCGAGAGCTCCTGTTGCGTTGAGTGTTTGGCGGACATTAAAGATCGCGCGTCGCTGTGGGAGCTCCTGTTGCGTGGAGGGTTTCGTGGACATAAAAGATAATATTAAGTGACTGTTATTCTTGCATGAGCTTCAAAAAAATACTCGTGACTAAAAGCTAAAAGTTTAGTGGTCAAAGTTTGAAATCCTAAAAGCTAAAAGTTTGGTGGTTAAAATTTGAAATCCCAAAACCTAAAAGTTTGGTGGTCAAATTGGAAGAAAATAAAGTTAAGTTAAAAGTTAGTGGCCAAAGTTTTAAATCCTAAAAGCTAAAAGTTTGTTCGTCTAAGTTTTGTGGTCAAATTAGAAGAAAATAAAGTTAACCTAAAAGTTAGTGGCAGAAATAAAGTTAACGTAAAAGTTAGTGGCCAATATATATATATATATATATATATATATATATATATATATATATATTAGGTGATCAAATTGGAAGAAAATAAAGTTAAGCTAAAAGTTAGTGGCCAAAGTTTTAAATCCTAAAGGCTAAAAGTTTGTTAGTCTAAGTTTGGTGGTTAAATTAGAAGAAAATAAAGTTTAACTAAAAGTTAGTGGCAGAAATAAAGTTAACGTAAAAGTTAGTGGCCAATATATATATTAAAACAAAGACACTGTTGAAATGTCTTTGAATTAATATATATAGATAATTAATGTTACAAATATCTGGTGGCTTTTTTATATATAAAAATAACATTGAAGTTTTGTAATTGATATGTGCATCAGTAATATATAACATATTTTTTTGAGAAAATTACACGTTAGTGTACTTTTATGTATGACAAAAATTACGAAACATGTTATTTATTTAATTTTTTTCATTTTATGTTTAAAATATTTTTATTTCTTGCATAATGTGTCATTTATCACTAACTGAGTTAAAAGATTCAGTTAACTTCATTAAACCCAAGGGTAAAATAGTCCATTCACACTCTTTGACATAACAACCCATCTATAAACACATTAGACTTAAATCTAATGGTTCTCTTTTTCTCTCTACTTTATTATCTCCTCTCTCTCTCTCTCTCTCTCTCTCTCTCCCTCTTTCTCTCTTAACTCCCTCTCTCTGCCTATTCTCCATCAACCAACCACCATCATCTGACCATCACCACCCCAACCTCCGAAGACCATGAGCACACTGCCATCTTTACAACCACCACCACTTGAAAAAACCACCATCTACACAACCACTACCTCCTAAAACCACCACCATCTTCTCCACCACCACTATATTCAAAACCACCACCGTTGGAACACCATAATCCTCTCTACTTTCTCAGAAAACCCTAACCATTATAAACCCTAATCGCATAACCCCCTAATCCTCTCGTATCCATTCCTCTACCACAAATTTCTGTACCCAAATCTCAGAGAATCATCCTCTAGGCATTTTCTTTCAGCCCCAATTTCATTCAATAGTTCAAGACTTCTTACTCGTTAATTAGCTAATCAGGGTTGTAATCGTTATCTAAGCAAGTTTGATGAGGAATTATGATGGATTTACCGATGTTATAAGATGGGGAGTAGTGGATCGATGGTGAGTGATGAAGGATCAGGTGTGTTAGAACCCTCGACGGCGACAAAGTTAAGTCATTAACACAAGCCGAAACACCCCTTCTTCATCAATCTTAGTATGAATGCCTCTAATCATTTGTTCATGTCCCTAATTTCCAACTATATATTGATTGCCATGGATAGAGGGTTAGTGGATTTGGGGGGGTTTAGTTATTCAGCTGCTTAAAGGACATAATATGCAAATATGATGAAGAGATGTGAATGGACTATTTTACCCCTGGGTTTAATGAAGTTAAGTGAATCTTTTAACTCAGTTAGTGATAAAGGACACAATATGCAAGAAATAAAGATATTTTGGACATAAAATGAAAATAAAATAAAATAAAGGACACGTTTCATAATTTCTGTTATACATAAAGGACACAATGTGTAATTCTGTCTATTTTTTTATCTTTCATTTTCATTTTTTATTTTACTTTTAAACGTTTTTTTTTACTTTTAATTACAAGTAATATCGTTATAAGGGAAAGTTCAATTGAGAACTCATAGTTAGGGAGAGAACTCGAGAACTCTATATTACACATATGTAATAGAGTTAATTGCCAATTTGGTCCTCGAGGTTTATCAAAAACTACCACTTTTATCCAAATCTTTTTATTTGGTCAATTTAATCCCCATGGTTTCATTTTTTGGTCATTTTAGTCCCTATGGACTAACAAGATTTGGATGAAAGTGGAAATTTTTAACAAACCTCAGGGACTAAAATAACAAAAAAAATGAAACCACATGGACTAAATTGACCAAAAAAAAAAGATTTGGATGAAAGTGGCAATTTTTGACAAACCCCGGGGACTAAATTGACAATTAACTCTATGTAATATATCATATGTTCTATATTACACTTGTGTAATCTATACTACTTTATAAAGGAGGAGTGATGTACCATTTAGTAATTTGCATTTCCGTACAACTTAAGATGCAACTTGCACAACATATTAAAGCATGAAATTCAAGGGTATTATGGGGATAGTTGTGACAATTAAGACACTTAAAGGGGGCAATGTAGACATTTTACCCACCTCATGCTTTACAATATCAAAACACTTTTACAATACTACCCTCCTTCTTCCATCCCTACCCTCACAAACATCCTTTGCCTTATGGTTTTCCTTCTTCATCATCAATGTTACCAATGAATGTTTCATTGAAGAAGATGTTAGAAATTACAAAAATTTAATAATATGATGAATGGAATTTAATTGATTTTTATGAAATTATTAAGGAGACTCTTGAATAGAGTTCTTTATTTCACTTTATTAGAGTTTATGGCTCTAATTAAGTTAGTCTCTTCACTTATCCTTAGGTCTTGTATACATAGAAGACTTTGTACCTCATTTGAAAGACTAGAAAAAAATACAAGAAAAATAAAGAAGAGGATTCATAAAAGAATTCTTGAAGAAGAAGAAGAAAAACTTGACCCATATGTTGAGAACTTATAGAGATAAGTTTTTCTATACTTAATTCAACCACATTTCCATTATTATTTGTTCCGCAAGTTTTAACACCACGATAAAAAGAATTTATGTGCTTCTCGTAGTTTCTCTACTTAATGTTGGTTATGTTTCAACAAACCTCTATATTTATGTGTGTGTGTGTGTGTGTATGTTTATACATATAAACCAAAAATAGCTGCCCTTTAGGAAGTTAAGCTAGAATTTGCATGTAGTGGTTAATTTAATCTTTACTCATATCTTATGTAGCTAATTTGATTCTTCATATCAACTTTAGTTGATGATCAGATTTACTTATGCCATATTTTTAATGTCGCAGATAGTATAGTCCAAACAGTGCTTCAAGTTCTCAGGTATGCTTTTTTAGTTTGATTTTTTTTTCATGGGCCTTTATGAATGCCTTGAGTCCATAATCAGGCTTATTATCCAATATGAGAATTAGCTTTATTAGTTGACAGTTTGACCGTATTTTGTCTGTGATACACTCATTGCAACAAAAAGTTAATGTGTGTGCTTTGCAGGTTGTTTGGCAGGATGATATCGATCCAGACAATATGACATACGAGGTTTGCTATTTAATGTTCATTGGTTAATGCTAATGTTAAGGTATTCTTAATAAATTATAGCAAGAACGGATTTAAAATACCCTTGTTTAATTCGTGCAGGAATTACTTGATTTAGGCGAGGCTATTGGGACTGAGAGTCAGGGTCTTTCTGAAGATCTTATTAATTCACTTCCAACTACAAGATACAAGTCGGGCGACTTCTTTTTGAGGAAAAATATGAAGAGAGGTAAGTTTGGGTTAAAAATTTTTTTATTTATGTTTCTCTTTGTTCTTTCTCTATTATATTTATGAATAATTATAGTTTGATTATTAAAATGAATGAATGTGTGACAAAAGGTGGATGCTGATACACTAAACTTACCAAATTTATTGACTACATATAGGGAAAAGATCAAGACACCAACAGTCAACATGCCTCTTTGTGAAAAAGAATTTTTAAAATGATGTTAGGCAAGTTATTAAGATGTGTTACTATTACTCTGTACAAGATTATTTTCATTTGAGTCATTTGACTCCATATGTTGTGCTGCTAATCTGCTATTACTCTTGCAATAATGAGATATTAGTGATGTTTATTTCTTACCAACATACTCAGTTAATATTCGGGCGAACCTTGGAGCAATGTCCATGATAGATTTAGAAGTTTTTATTGTCAGTGGGTGCCTAAATAGACCACGTTAGAAAGAACTAAGTAATGCTAAAACGGGTCTTTTAAAAGCTAAATTCACAATTAAAATATATAAGTTAAATGGTTCCTTGATCATAAATAAGGTTGTCTTCCTCTCTTTGTTAGTCTTTTTTTTCCTAATTAAAAATTAAAATTCAAATTAGTTCTTGTTAATAATATTAGTAAGAAACATACAACCAACAAATGGATTGGGTGCATAAGTATAGTAAATGGGAAATAGTGTGTACCGTGATATTGTGTTGTATTATCACCAACCGCTGATAGCATTGAGAAACAAAAACCAATGGTTTAGTTGTTGGAAGTTAATCTAAAATTTTAATATACACATAACATGCCTATATTGGAACGACAACCCAAGACCATGCTTGCTCAGCTTGGGAACCGGCTTTGCCATTTTTTTTGTTAAAACTCCTATATAGTAAAAAATATTTTGTATGCATTTCTTTTTTAAAAATAAAGATGAAAAATTAGAACATGTCTATACGATGCATGGCAATGTATGTGATCCCATTCATTGAAATTTTTGGTAGGTAAGAAGTTGCTTGATTGAGAATATAAATCAAAATTTTTAATATTTATAAATCAAATCTCCTTGTGTCCTATGGACAACATCCATAAGCTACAACACCTGTTGTAGTGGACTAAAGGAGAAATCCTAAAATGTTCATCTTCACCAAATTTTGACTTTATGTGTAATGTTATGCAACACCCGTTGTAATGGATTGAAGTTCATACTTGTTAATTTGTATTGATTAACAATGCACTTGTATCAAGTGTTTAAAACGATATATTTACACTATACCCAGAATGTAACACACATTGATTAGGTATGACATATTTTCTCCGTGTTACAACGTAACCGTCTACCCAGAATGTCAAATGGGTAAAAAAGAGGCCGATCCAATCCAACTGCCTCACTTAAACTAAGAAATAAATGTAACAAGTGATACTATGCTTCAACCAAAGCTGCTAAGCACCAACCAAAATTTGAGTGATACCACTCAATGGTAGTACATCGACAATCACCCTTTCCTTGGAACTTTAAGAAGACATGGCCCCACCTGAAATGGACAAAATCATGCCCATTATTTCCTACAGTTACGATTTGCATAAGAACCATTCCTTTACTAAACGTTACCTCTTTTCATTCCTTACTCACGGGAATTCTGTAGTCCCGAAATACTAGATCTTGTTGAATGCAATAGATTGTTATCACTTAGAAACACCTATTAGTTAGGTGTTTCAAGTGATTAATCCAAGAAACAAAGAAAACTAGATGAATATTGAAAGACCCGACACACACAATGAATAACATGATGATTCCATATCTGATTTGAAGATGAATAACCTTGGAATACTAATAAGTACGCACCTATTCAAAGTGTGCTACAAAGATAAACTCCAAAACCCTGAAACCCTAGCTGTGCACATACAATCTATATATAGCCAAGACCTGGGCCTGCGCACTTAACACAAGTGCGCAGGGCCCGTCCATTTAAGTGCGCAGGATAGGGTTTTGCATACTAAACTATGCTATAATTACATGTAAGGTCCTCCAACTATTAAGCTTTACAATAATCATTCAAAAGTCTCTATTCTGGTAACTGTGGTCTCAATATAACCCAACAATACTCCCCCTAGACCACAACTACCAGTCTTCAATCTTCAGTCTACATCCACATCGCTTTCCTCCCCCTCAACCTGTGCAGGAGGGTCTTGTAAGTACAGTGCGACTGGATCTACTTCAGCTGCTGGAGAAGTTTGGATAGATTCTGTTGTAGTTCCTTCAGGATTAGCCACTGATGCAGGATCTTCTGGAAGTACCTCTGAAGCAGCAGTTTCTGTAGCAGCAACAGCTTCAGTCTCTGTAACAGCATCAGCAGCAGCGGCAGCAGCTTGCGCAGCCTTTTCCCTGTCTTCCTTTTCTTTGTCTGCTGCGTTTATCCTGTCTACTATATCCAGCAGCTCACTCTTCAGTTTCAATGCCCTATCCACTGCCCTTCTAAACAGCACGGCTTCTTCAAACAATGTGTTTCCGGCACCAACATTGATCTGATTTGCAAATAGCATATTCAGATCTGACAAATTTAGTGCAAACACATCAACCGGATCCAAAATCCTTAGTGCCTCTGAATCGTTTTCCAGCTTGATGACCGCTTCACCAGTGTTGCTGTCATAGAACCATTTTTTGAAGTTCCTTAGCATCACTGGAAGCTCGGGGCTGATCGGAACTCGTGTGACGACCTGAGGAGGGTCTATCACATAAGTTATCATCCCTCTTCCCGTTGCTGGATCGATTCTTGTCTTTGAAATTCTTCTTCTGGGCTTTTGCGGCTTAAGGATCTGGAAGTCATTCTCACACTCTTTCCTGATAAAGTTTTCAACCATGGCAGCCTGGGAGTCAAGTGAGGGATTAAGGAATGGGGCCCTGCTAAGCTCCCTGATATCCCATCGGGGAAGAGATTTCAGCTCCTTCTGACCCTTGAAGTACTGGATTACCCCCCCTCCTTTTCACAGCATACAGTCTCTTTTCAGCATCATACTTCCACGAGATAATCTTTTCCCGGTGAGCAGACCTGGTATGATGGATGTTCTGATGTAAGGCAGGAATGGTAATGGGCCTTCTTGGGAACCATGCTGCTCTTTCAGGGTCCAATTTGTTCCCATCGGATGTCTCATAAATGACCTCTTGATCTGTTCCCATCTCCACAAACCGCTCTGGCATTTCATCTTCGCTAACCTCGTCCACTTCACTTTCCTCAGCCGCTTTTTCTTTCTCTTTTTCTGCCTCCAGAAACTTTCCGAAATCGAAAGTTTCATCAAAAGTAGCGCTAAGAGCATCAGTTAACTTTTTCTTCAAATCCTGAAACATGTCAAACATCTCCACTTGAACCTGATGTTGAAACTTAATCAGGTATCTTTGATCCTTTATCACTTTCTCCATTTTCTTGTTCTTGCCTTTGAGCTTTTTCACCTTCTTTCTTAGCTCCTGGTTATTGTGCACATCACTTTTCAGCGTGCAGATTTCCCTGGCCTCAACTTTACCTACCTCCTTCACAAGCTTCTCGTATAGTTCCTGATGCACCGGTTTTCGACGAGGTGCAGCAGGAGCTGATGAGGAAGGTTCAGCTGATCGATGGGTTGGAGCTTTGGGGGCTGATGCGGCAGCAGTGGAAGGCCCTGGAGCTGAAGTGGCAGCAGTAGAAGGTCCTGGTTGGTTCGGTGGTTCAGGCCCAAACATCTGTTCTAAGATCGCTTCTCCCTCAATATCTTCTTGAGTCATAACACGGGGAATCTCAGATTCGGGCAGCTGATCTCTTCTTCTTTTCTTTCTTGCTTCCCTTTCAAATTCAGCCACTGCTCGTACATTTTCAGCGGCTTCAAGCTGTTCGGGTGTCAACGTGTCTCTCCCTTCTTGCAGTAAACCAGCTGGTCTTCTCTTTATGCTGGGTCTTGATGGAGCTGGTTCAGTCGCCACCCTTTTGCCCCTTGATTTTTCTAGGGCAATCTCTTCAGCCGTCGGCTGGGCTGAAGGAGTGGGTTCAGATGATCCAGGTGCAGGGGCAGCTCTGGATTGTGGTCTGGGTCCTGCAGCATCTGATCTTCGCTTCTTGATTTTGTTGTACAGTTCCATAACAACCGGATATCGCTGGGCCACGTACATGTTTTCTAGCATTGGTTCCCAGTCCGGTGTGTTGCACTCTGTGAAGAATCTCGCCCCTCTGGTGAATATGTATTCGTCACCGACAGGCAGACCCTCATGCTGAGTGTTTATCATCATCTGGACAAACCTCGGATACATAGCCCACTTCCCTGAACCAGCATCTGCATTCTTTACCATATAGTCGAAGATCATGCCAGACAGATTGAACACTTCGTCCTTGCAGATCTTAATCATAGCAGTCGCCCATTCAGCACTCAGCGCATTGTATCCTCCCTTTCTGTGACATAAAGACATCAAGAATACGTGACTGATAAGTCTCCAGTCTCTAGTAAGCTGACTCTTCTTTATGTCGCCTCTCTTGTCAAATTCACCCTTATAGCCGAAGATCTTGAATTGTTGGTGAATGTCAGCTTTAGACATGAATCTGAACGTTCCAGGTTGATCTTGCAGCTTTAGCACATTTCGAACCGTGTCCTCAGTAATGATCACAAGCTTGTTTCTGACAGTTGCCTTGATACGCTTGACCCTTGATACTGTTTCGACTCTAGCTGATCTCCAAAAGTCTTCAATGTGGGAGACATAAACTGGTTCAGCGTTCTGCACAGCAAATCCGACTTTACTGCGTCTTATCCAAGCCACGACATCTCTAAAGTTGACATCCTCAGTATCGAGATTCATTGGTTGATTGTGCATGCCCCTAGGATCCCAGTCAAGTGCCATCTGTTTAGCCAAGAGCACGAAACGCCAATTAGATCTCGGATGATTGACTTTAGACTTAAACTTACACGGACAACGAACTTAGACCTAGATTTTATTAGTATTTTTTAGATTTTAAATTTTAACGGTCATTGGATTAAGAATTGATGGATTGGTGTCATCGGTGTCAATGGTACGTTTGAATTTCAGTTGTTAGATTATTAAGGTCCGGTTTTAAGTTCGCAGTCCATTCAAGTGTCTTAATAGTCAATATGAAAGATGTGTTGTTGTTTAGAGTCCAAGTGTTCAAGAGTGTCAAGTACGCAGTCCAATTCAAGTACGCAGGTCCATTCATAGTCAAGTGCTCAGTCAAGTGCGCACATACTTGACTGAGCACTTGGTTAGTACTCAAACCAAAACAAGTTCGCAGTGTAAGTCCACCCGGGCATGGTAACCCCTTAGTCCACACAGTCAAGTCTGCGTACTAAGCAAGTACGCAGACACTTGAACCTTCGTTCAAGATTTCAAGTCCACAGTTATGTACGCAACTAATTAGGGTTCCTGAGCACTTGTATGATTATGAGACAAGTGCGCAGTCTCTATGAGACAAGTGCGCACTTGTTCATATATCAAGTGCGCAGATCTTCAAACATTCAAAGAACCCTTAATAGCTTGAAAACCAACAGATTCATCAAGATATCCATTTATAACCTGTAATTACAACCAATAAATCATCAGAAACATAAGATCTACCTTAAACAGTAGATGAGAGACAATAATCAGTGCAAATAGGTATGATATGATGTGATTAGGGTGTGATTGTGATGATGAACGGTGATGATGATGATAATGAACGGTGATGATGATGATTATGAACTGTGATGATGATGATTATGAACGATGTTTTGTGGTGATTAGGGTTTGTAAACAAAGAAGTTAGAGATGATAAAAACTTTTGACTGTGGTTGACCAGTGTATATATACATGAGCTATTGGGCCTGCGCACTTGAGTTAAGTGCGCAGGGCCCAACAAGTACGCAGATACCCATACTTTGGCCCAAAAATTGAAATTAAGGCCCAAATCCTTTAGATAAAGGGGGTTTTACCAAATCTTACCTTCTGCATTCAAGATCATACTAACCATACCTGCCGGAACCCGTTTCAACTTCCCGTTGGATAGCTGCAGCCTAAGAACAATTGTCGGTATGCTTGTCCACTTAAATCCATGCCTTTTCTCTTTCAACATGTGTTTGGTGATACTGTTTATCATGTTTTTCGGTAATATTGACGAAAATTTTATGGACCCCACAGTGTGCTAGGTATTGGCCTACTGATCCTCAAGGTTTATTGAAATATAATGATGAGAGCTTCAGGTCTATGTTACCATAAGCAGAGAAGATGATCATTATCTTGATCAGATGATGAGAGCTTCAGGTCTATGTTACCATAAGCAGAGAAGATGATCATCTGATCGTTTGGTGAGCTATCTATGTATGTTTGCACGTCACTAACATTGCGTGTCTTTTCTGCTCAGTTTCAGAAATTTTGTTTTTCTTAGCCCCGCATTGGTAGCTTGCACTCTTAGGTGTCTTTTGATTTGCCTATGCACAAAATTTTCTGTGTCTTTTAATTTCTCAACCTATGTATGACCGGACTCAGCTTGTGCAGACCTAAAGCACAGTGGGAATCCAGCTTTCCGTGTAGATCTTCATTGTTAATCACCTAGTGGCAGTTTACTTGATTCCGGGCTGAATCTACCGACACATCGTTGCTTGAGGCCACAACATCCTCTGGGTCCTATTCACAAGCTGACGAGATATGATTAGTTCCTATCATTTCCTGAATTAATTTTGCAATGAGAATAGACCGGTTTACTTTCTCCCCCAAAAATCTTGTTTTAAAGGAAAAGAAGATTTTTTTTTTTTTTTTTTTTTTTTTTTTTTTTTATAAAATATACACAATTTTTTTTTATTCAAAGTTGATCATCTCAAGCCATGAAACCAACTGATGAAACCGGGTTTTATCAAAAGCTTTTGTAAAGATATCTGCTTTTTGATCAGCAGTATCGATAGGCAACACCTGTATGTACCCTTTGTCGTGTGCATCGCGAATTGAGTGAATCCGAATTTCAATGTGTTTGGTTTTAGAATGGTCAATTGGATTCTTCACGATGTCACGACATGCATCATTATCAATGAAAATAGGTGTATGCATGACATTCAAACCGTAGTCCAAAAGCTGATTTTGGATCCATAACACCTGACAGCAACAACTGGAAGCAGCTGTGTATTCGGCCTGAGCAGTAGAGATTGACACGGTGGTCTGCTTCTTGCTCTGCCAAGACACTAGCCGGTTACCCAGAAATTGACAGTCACCAGAGACAGATTTTCTGTCTATCCTACAACCTGCATGATCACTATCAGAGTAAGCGATTAGATCAAAGTTATCGCTCTTAGGATACCATAAACCAAGTTTAGGTGTTCCTTTGAGGTAGCGGAAGACTCTTTTTACTGCAGTCTCATGCGATTGCTTAGGATTGGACTGAAAACGCGCACAGCATCCAACTGCCCACATTATATCTGGTCTGCTAGCTGTAAGATACATCAGGGAGCCAATCATTGATCGATATGTATGAGGATTCACTGAAGGCCCCTGAAGATCTGGTACAAGTGTTGTTTGGGCTGCAAAAGGAGTATTGGACGGCTTGCAGTCGGTCATATTGAATTTTTCCAGAATGTCTCTTGTATACTTTGCTTGATGAATTAGAATTCCGTCTTCTTTTTGCTGCACTTCCAAGCCTAAGAAAAACGATAATTCTCCCATCATGCTCATTTCAAACTGAGACTTCATGATGCTTTCAAATTCCCTGCACAAATTTTCATCAGTGGAACCAAAGATAATATCATCAACATAAATCTGAACAAGGATAGAGTGTTTATTGACTTCTTTGGTGAATAAGGTCATGTCGATCTTCCCCCTTGTGTACCCATTCTGCAGCAAGTATGACGATAAGGTCTCATACCAAGCTCGTGGAGCTTGATGAAGTCCGTAGAGAGCCTTATCCAGTTTGTAATACTTGTTGGGATGATGGGGATCTTCAAAACCTGGGGGTTGACTGTAACACCCCAAAAATGTTAACAAATAATAGTATGGTAGAATTATATGTATATATATATATATACCCACGTGTAAAAACGTATAAGTATGAGTACGTATGTATGCGTGTATGTGCATGTATGTAGATGTTTGTACCCCTAGTTGTAAGTGGTGCATTGGTAATTGTACATTTGATAAACATAAAAGTTACCAAGTTAGTCACTTGGGTAAATTGGTAGAAACTTAACTAATAAGAGGGAGGGGTTAAATATGAAATAACACACACTTGAGGGGTGGTTTGGGGAGATTAGAAGTGGCAAGTTAGGAGGGATTAAAAACAAAAAAAAAAGAAAGAAAGAAAGAAAAGAATAGAAACGCAGAGAGAGAGGGAGAGAGGGGTGACAAAGAGGGTTCTCCACAACAGCCCTCTATAGCTGAGATTGAGTGAGAAAAACACCTCTAATCCCCTGCATGTTCTTGGATTATTAACCCTCTTGTGGTGCTAATATCATTGGTAAGTTGTATGATTTATTTTGGTAGAGTTTGGAAGTAGTTTGGTGGGATTTCATGATTTTGTTGTGATAATTACTCTTGTGGTTTAGGAAAGCATGATTTGTATGTATGATAGTGTAAATTGATGAGATTTCATGTTAAATTGGGTGGGTTAGGGCTGAATTGACAATTGTTATGTGGGTGTTGGAATGAAGGTTCCTGTTGACTTTTTAAAAGTCAAACAGGACCTTAATCTCATAAGAGCTCAATTGATTATGCTTATTGTTAGGAATTCATGAAGATTGAAAGTATAAGTATAGAATTGGGAATGTTGTGTCATGGAATGATATAACCACTTGGATGTATGGATATGCACACCAATTGTATGATGAAATGCCTAGTATCCTAGAATAGGTGAAATTGTAGAAAAATACATGATAAATATGATGGTAGATGTTGTAGCTATGTGATTATGCTAGTTTATCTACCTTGAACCAAGAATGGTAAAGGGTAAAGTACGAAAAGCTAAAGTATGAATTCCTTCACTATGTAGGTGTGAAGGTGGAAGGTACAAGCGGTTACAAGGAGCAAGGCGCGCACGACAAAGGTAAGTTGGTTACTACCAACTATGTAGTTTAATGAGTATGTTAGTCATAATTGTTATGTATGCATTTTGTGAATGAATTTGGTAGAATGGAAGTACCCTTAACGGGTCAAAATGGTAGGAATACCCTTAACGGGTCAAAATGGTAGGAATACCCTTAACGGGTCAAAATGGTAGGAATACCCTTAACGGGTCAAAATGGTAGGAATACCCTTAACGGGTCAAAATGGTGGGAATACCCTTAACGGGTCAAAATGGTAGGAATACCCTTAACGGGTCAAATGGTAGAAGTAAGGATTTCATTATGGATCCATGGACTCCTTGGATCCCTTGGACAAGACATTCATATGGTTTATAACCTACTAACGTTTGCCTTGTTGATTTGTAATAGGTAAAGCACATGAATGAAGATCAAGTCTCAAGCAAGGATGGGTTATGCACGCTCGCGTTCTTTTTGGGTTGGGTACCATGGTTATGTTAGGATCTTTGAGTCTTTTAAAAACAAATGGTTAATGTTTTGTATGTGGTTTGGATATGGGTCAAAGATTCGCATGGTAGCCAACTTAGGCTTTGTCTTTTGTAACTTAACTAGTGTCGCCAAGGTTGTTGGCACGTTGTGAACTTGACGTTTTGGATATATATATATATATATAATGGATGTTAATATATTATCTACATGTTTTAAAAAAAAAAAAAAAAACGAGTCCTTACAAGTTGGTATCAGAGCCAAGGTTTGAGCGAATCAAGTATATTAGGTACTTGATCTCAAACCGGAAGCTCGTAGGGGCGTGCATTCGATCCGAGACTTGATCAAGGTATGTGCGGGATAATGGGTGGGAGAGTTACCAAATGAGAAGTGGGAATGTCGGGAATTGCGGGTAAGAAGGGCAGGAACGATATGGCGTTGAAACGGGAAAAGCGTGGGCAAAACCTGCAGTTGGCGTACCCTACGCCAATTTTGGCGTAGGATACGCCAGACCAGCCTTGCCTACGCCAACCTGCTCTGGCCTACGCTACCCTGCCTCCTTTTGCCTACGCTAGTGGCGTAGGCTACGCCATTTTTGGCGTACCCTACGCCAAACCTCCTGTCAGCCTTGAATGCTGATTTTTCAGCTTGTCATGCCTCCGTACCTCGCCCGAGCAACCCCGAAACTCGTTTATAGACGCATTTATACACATGGGATTGTGAATCCGTGTATACATGTAGTAAGGAATGTGGAAGCCCAAATATTGGGAGTAGAAAAAGTTGCTTTCGTAGAAAAAAAAAAAATGATGAATGATGACTGAGATACCGTGATACGGTATACATGTTAAATGGTTGTTAATGTTTCAGAAACATGGAGAACGAAGGTGATAACGTGGTGGGGGAGCGTACCCAGCACGGCGAGTTGAAGGAGATGGTAGCAACCGAAGTGGGGGAGGCTATAAAAGTAAACCTCCCCAAGATAATGGAAGAGGTGGAGAGTAACATCATGGGGATAGTGGAAGGTATGTTGACAAGCAAGTTCGATGAATTGAAGAAATTGGTTGAAGAGGGGTCGTCCGGCTCCAAGAATGTTAAGAGATGTACATACCGAAACTTCATGTCATGCAACCCCACCGTGTTTAAGGGAGAAATAGATCCACTCGAATGTCTAAGGTGGATCTCGGATATGGAGGGGGTGTTTGCACGAAGTCATTGTGAAAGCGAAGATGAAGTAATGTTTGCCACGGGGCAATTGCGACTCCGCGCGAAGGATTGGTGGGACAGTTATAGTAAGGAAGTGGGGCAAGAACGAGTAAGAACCATGACATGGGCTGAGTTTAAAGAGCCCTTCCTGAAGCATCATTGTCCTCAAACTGCAATCGATCGCATTCAGGAAGAGTTTCTACACCTCCGCCAGAAGAATGAAACCATTGATGAAATCACAAACATATTTCTTGACAAAATGAAGTTTTGTCCAGAATTGGTGGGAACGGAACGAATGAAGATTAACAGGTATCATGCCATGTTAAGGGCAGAATACCGGGAGTTTATCACTGCATCGAAATGCAACACGTTGGGTGAACTCATCGATTGGGCCCGTGAACGAGAAACGGAATTAAAACGACAAGAACAACGGGGTGAGAAGAGGAAGGCCGAAAAGACTTGGGAGTCGCCAAAGAAGGCTAAGGGGCACGAACAAGGCAAGAAGGATCCTAAGAAGGGAGAAACACCGAGTTGTAAAACGTGTGGGAAACCGCATACGGGGGAATGCCGCTTGGGGCAAAAGACGTGCTACAATTGTGGGAAGACGGGACATCCGTTTTACAAATGCCCTAGTCCGGTTCAGTTGTGTTATCATTGTTATGAACCCGGGCACTTCAAGGCGGATTGTCCCAAGCTCAAGAAGGAGGCACCGAAAGAAGGAAAGAAGAATGAAGCTTCAAAGGCTCGTGGAAGAATGTTTCAAATCACCGCCGAAGAAGCAAAGAACCACCCCGAGGTGGTGTCGGGTATGTTACTAGTCAACAACACTCCTATGTATGCGTTATTTGATACAGGGGCAAGTAGGTCTTTTGTGTCTACCAAAGTGATTTACCACCCCTCCTTTATCATAGAAACGTTGTCAAGCCCGTTAGAAGTAGAAATTGCGGATAGTAAGAATTATTTATTACACAACGTATGTAGAGATTGTACTCTCACGGTAGAAGGGGAAGATTTTAGGGTAGACTTGGTACCCATGACAATGGGGGAATTCCAAGTAGTGATTGGCATGGATTGGTTGGCCAAACACCACGCGGAATTCCAATGTAAGAATAAAACCATATACGTTACCTCACCTAGTGGGCGGCGGGTAAGTTTTGTAGGGGATAGAAAGGTCGAAGCCAAGTTATGCACCTTGGTGGAGACCATGAAACATGTGCGTAATGGGGGAAGGGCATTCATGGCCTACGTGGTTGATACCACTATCACCACCCCCAAGATTGAAGAAGTACCGATTGTTAGGGAGTTTCAGGATGTATTTCCGGATGACCTTCCGGGTCTTCCTCCCGAACGCGAAGTGGAGTTTAAAATTGAATTGGTGCCCGGGGCTCAACCCGTTGCAAAAACACCATATAGGTTGGCACCCACCGAACTCCGAGAGTTGATGACACAACTTCAAGAGTTACTTGATAAGGGCTTCATTCGCCCGAGTGTGTCCCCGTGGGGAGCCCCTATATTGTTTGTGAAAAAGAAGGATGGGTCTATGCGGATGTGCATAGATTACCGGGAGTTGAATAAATTAACAATAAAGAACCGCTACCCCTTACCTCGTATTGACGATTTATTCGATCAACTTCAAGGGGCGAGTTGGTTCTCAAAGATTGATCTTCGCTCCGGGTACCATCAGTTAAAGGTAAGGGAAGAAGATGTGGCCAAAACAGCGTTTAGGACCCGGTATGGGCATTTCGAGTTCCTAGTAATGTCCTTCGGATTGACAAACGCTCCGGCCGCATTCATGGATTTAATGAATCGGGTATGTCGTTCGATGTTGGATCGTTTCGTGATAGTGTTTATAGACGACATCTTGATTTATTCCCGAAGTGAATCGGATCACGCGGATCACTTACGGGAAGTCCTCGAGACGCTTAGAAAGGAAAAGCTTTATGCTAAATTTTCTAAGTGTGCCTTTTGGTTGAGGGAAGTCCAGTTTTTGGGGCACGTAGTGAATGAGAAGGGCATTTCTGTAGACCCTTCGAAAGTAAAGGCGGTGGTGGAATGGGTTTCTCCCAAGAACCCGAGTGAAATTCGAAGTTTTCTGGGCCTAGCCGGTTATTACAGAAGATTCATCCAAGATTTTTCAAAGGTGGCACTACCTTTGACCCGGATGACGAAGAAGAATGAAAAGTTTGTGTGGGGCGAAGACCAAGAAAGAGCCTTTCGAGTGCTAAAAGAGAAGTTGACTAGTTCGCCTGTTCTGACCTTGCCCGAAGGGTCGGATGATTTTGTAGTCTATACGGATGCCTCGCATCAAGGGTTGGGGTGCGTTTTGATGCAACGGGGGAAAGTCATCGCCTACGCATCAAGACAACTCAAACCCCATGAATGTAATTACCCAACCCACGATTTGGAATTGGGGGCCGTAGTGTTTGCGTTGAAAATATGGAGGCATTACCTGTATGGGACAAAATGTACCATATATTCCGATCACAAAAGCCTCAAGTATTTCTTCGAACAGAAAGATCTCAACATAAGGCAACGGAGATGGCTAGAGTTGATCAAGGATTATGATTGCGACATCGTGTACCACCCGGGCAAGGCTAATGTGGTGGCCGATGCTCTAAGTCGGAAGGAATACCCACCCCCGATTCAAGTTAAGGCCTTGGGTGTTGTGATTACACCTACCCTTTTGGGTGAGATACAAAAGGCCCAAGTCGAGGCTTTGCAAGCCAATGACCCAAAGAAGATAAGAATGAAAGGGATGATAGACAAGTTGGAAGAGAATGCGGATGGGATGAAGACCCGATATGGGCGGGTATGGGTCCCTTGGACATGTGAAGTCAAGACTTCGCTACTTGACAAAGCCCACAAGTCCCGGTTCTCAATCCACCCGGGGGCGACCAAGATGTATCGGGATTTAAAGAAAGACTATTGGTGGCCGGGAATGAAGCGCGACATCGCTAAGTATGTGGAGAAATGTTTGACCTGCTCTCAAGTCAAAGCCGAACACCAAAAGCCTTACGGGAAATTACAATCACTTGAGGTCCCGGTGTGGAAGTGGGAGGAGATCACTATGGATCTCGTGACAAAATTACCAAAGACAAGGAAGGGTTATGATGCGATTTGGGTAGTGGTGGACCGACTCACTAAAAGCGCTCACTTTTTGGCTATCCGGGAGGCCTACACCTCCGAACGGATGGCAGAAATTTATGTGAATGAGATTGTATCCCGGCATGGTGTACCCGTGTCTATTGTGTCGGATCGGGACACTCGATTCACATCCCGGTATTGGAGGAGGTTCCAAGAAGAAATGGGTACGAAGTTGTTGGTTAGTACCGCCTACCACCCCCAAACTGACGGACAAACCGAAAGAACCATTCAAACCCTCATAGATATGTTGAGGGCATGTGTCCTAGATTTTGGGGGAAGTTGGGATGAACACTTACCATTAGTGGAATTCTCATATAATAATAGCTATCACAGTAGCATCCAAATGGCACCATTTGAAATGTTATACGGGAGAAAATGTAGAACCCCGGTGTGTTGGGGAGAAGTGGGTCAGCGGGAGTTAGCTCCAAGTGATTTGGTGGCTCTCACTAACGAAAAAATTAGCCTAATACGGGCTAGAATTCAAGCCGCTCAAGACCGACAAAAGGCGTATGCGGATCGTAGAAGACGACCGATCGAATTTCAAGTGGGAGATTTTGTGTTGCTAAAAGTCTCCCCTTGGAAGGGCATCATCAGATTTCGTAAGCGCGGGAAGTTAGGCCCGCGTTATATAGGACCCTTCAAAATTTTGGCACGGGTCGGGCAAGTGGCTTACCGGTTGGAGCTACCGCCATCCTTGAGTGGGATCCACGACACCTTTCATGTGTCCCAGTTACGGAAGTGTCTCGCAGATGAAACCGCGTACGTGCCTCTTGAAGACATAGAGGTAGACGATAAGTTGAATTATGTAGAAAAACCGGTGGCTATAAGAGATTCCAAGGTGAAGCGGTTGCGAAATAAGACCATAAACCAAGTTTTGGTTCAATGGCAACATCGGAAGGGTTCCGACCTTACGTGGGAATCCGAGGAAGAAATGCGGAAGCACTATCCTGCTCTATTCGGTACGTATCTAGGTTTCGGGGTCGAAACCTCTTTAAGGGGGGTAGACTTGTAACACCCCAAAAATGTTAACAAATAATAGTATGGTAGAATTATATGTATATATATATATATACCCACGTGTAAAAACGTATAAGTATGAGTACGTATGTATGCGTGTATGTGCATGTATGTAGATGTTTGTACCCCTAGTTGTAAGTGGTGCATTGGTAATTGTACATTTGATAAACATAAAAGTTACCAAGTTAGTCACTTGGGTAAATTGGTAGAAACTTAACTAATAAGAGGGAGGGGTTAAATATGAAATAACACACACTTGAGGGGTGGTTTGGGGAGATTAGAAGTGGCAAGTTAGGAGGGATTAAAAACAAAAAAAAAAGAAAGAAAGAAAGAAAAGAATAGAAACGCAGAGAGAGAGGGAGAGAGGGGTGACAAAGAGGGTTCTCCACAACAGCCCTCTATAGCTGAGATTGAGTGAGAAAAACACCTCTAATCCCCTGCATGTTCTTGGATTATTAACCCTCTTGTGGTGCTAATATCATTGGTAAGTTGTATGATTTATTTTGGTAGAGTTTGGAAGTAGTTTGGTGGGATTTCATGATTTTGTTGTGATAATTACTCTTGTGGTTTAGGAAAGCATGATTTGTATGTATGATAGTGTAAATTGATGAGATTTCATGTTAAATTGGGTGGGTTAGGGCTGAATTGACAATTGTTATGTGGGTGTTGGAATGAAGGTTCCTGTTGACTTTTTAAAAGTCAAACAGGACCTTAATCTCATAAGAGCTCAATTGATTATGCTTATTGTTAGGAATTCATGAAGATTGAAAGTATAAGTATAGAATTGGGAATGTTGTGTCATGGAATGATATAACCACTTGGATGTATGGATATGCACACCAATTGTATGATGAAATGCCTAGTATCCTAGAATAGGTGAAATTGTAGAAAAATACATGATAAATATGATGGTAGATGTTGTAGCTATGTGATTATGCTAGTTTATCTACCTTGAACCAAGAATGGTAAAGGGTAAAGTACGAAAAGCTAAAGTATGAATTCCTTCACTATGTAGGTGTGAAGGTGGAAGGTACAAGCGGTTACAAGGAGCAAGGCGCGCACGACAAAGGTAAGTTGGTTACTACCAACTATGTAGTTTAATGAGTATGTTAGTCATAATTGTTATGTATGCATTTTGTGAATGAATTTGGTAGAATGGAAGTACCCTTAACGGGTCAAAATGGTAGGAATACCCTTAACGGGTCAAAATGGTAGGAATACCCTTAACGGGTCAAAATGGTAGGAATACCCTTAACGGGTCAAAATGGTAGGAATACCCTTAACGGGTCAAAATGGTGGGAATACCCTTAACGGGTCAAAATGGTAGGAATACCCTTAACGGGTCAAATGGTAGAAGTAAGGATTTCATTATGGATCCATGGACTCCTTGGATCCCTTGGACAAGACATTCATATGGTTTATAACCTACTAACGTTTGCCTTGTTGATTTGTAATAGGTAAAGCACATGAATGAAGATCAAGTCTCAAGCAAGGATGGGTTATGCACGCTCGCGTTCTTTTTGGGTTGGGTACCATGGTTATGTTAGGATCTTTGAGTCTTTTAAAAACAAATGGTTAATGTTTTGTATGTGGTTTGGATATGGGTCAAAGATTCGCATGGTAGCCAACTTAGGCTTTGTCTTTTGTAACTTAACTAGTGTCGCCAAGGTTGTTGGCACGTTGTGAACTTGACGTTTTGGATATATATATATATATATAATGGATGTTAATATATTATCTACATGTTTTAAAAAAAAAAAAAAAAACGAGTCCTTACATTGACAAACATAGACTTCTTCTTTGATCTTCCCGTACAGAAATGCACTTTTCACATCCATCTGAAAGACTTTGAAGTTCTTGTATGAGGCGTAAGCCAGGAAGATACGAATGGCTTCAAGTCTAGCAACTGGAGCGAACACTTCCTCATAATCAATGCCCTCCTATTGACGAAATCCCTGAACGACTAAACGAGCCTTGTTCTTAATTACCACACCTCGTTCATCCATTTTGTTGCGAAAAACCCATCTTGTTCCAATAGGATACTTTCCTTCAGGTAAATCCACAAGTTCCCAAACCTTTAGCTTTCTAAACTGATACAACTCATCCTGCATGGCTTCAACCCAACTTGCATCTCTGACAGCGTCTTCAATGCTGAAAGGTACCGTCTGAGATAAGAAGGCTGAAAGTGCAATGTTCAGTTTGTCTGCCTGATTTCTAGTAAGAACACCCTCAGAGATTGGTCCAATGATGTTCTCCACAGGGTGATCCTTAAAAGATTTAAATCCCATGTTTGGTTCTTCTTGAATTTGGGAAGGCAGATTGGAAAGATGATCTGTAGGAGTTGACGAACTGGATGGATCATTTGCAGACTGTTGTGCTGAAGATGTTTCTTCTGAAGCTGGAGTAACTTCAGGAGATGGAGTGGTTTCAACAGTTGCATCACCATTTGTGGTCTGAAGGGGAACAATTGGATCAGCTACGAGTGGAGAGAAGCGGGTGGTGAAAGGTGCTGCATCGTCTTCTGAAGAGTAAAGAGTATCTTCAAGAGGAGAAGGATCGGCTGCTTGATTTTCAGATGGTTGTTCATCAATGATGCTGAAATTGTTGAAAACAACATCCACGTCAAAGAACCAGTCAGGACCGGCTCCTGTATTGGTAGAGTTGGATTCCTGCCAATCAACATAAAAAGACTCGAGAACCATTTTGGTTCGTTTGTTGTATACTCGATAAGCTTTTTGACTCGAGGAGTATCCAACAAATAAACACTCATCACCAACTGCATCGAACTTCATTATGTTCTCGAAATTGTTAAGCAGCGTGCATGGGCATCCAAAAGGCCTGAAGTAGTCAATCAAAGGTTTTCTTTTAAAAAGCAACTCATAACCTGTTTTCCCGCGCGTCTTTACAATTAAGACTCTGTTAAGAACATAACAGGCGGTATTCACAGCTTCAGCCCAGAAAATGATCGGCAGTTTGGAGTCGATAAGCATGGTTCTGGCCGCCTCAATAAGTGTACGATTTTTCCTTTCAGCAACACCATTCTGTTGAGGAGTTCTCGTAGCACTGTACTGAAGATGAATTCCTCTATTGTTGCAGAAAGTCACGAAACTTTGATTCTTGAATTCGGTTCCGTGATCACTTCGGATTGATCTAACTTTTGTCTTTATAATGTTTTCAATGAGAGGAACAAACAGCATCAGAATCTCAGCAACTTCACTTTTGTATTCCAGAAAGTACACCCATGTGAATCGGGAAAAATCATCTGTTATCACCAAACAATAAGACTTTTTAGCTAGACTTTTAACACTAATAGGACCAAACAGATCCATGTGTAATAATTGAAGAGGTGAGTCTATAGAGTTCACAGCTTTGGACTTATGCGACTTTTTGTGTTGTTTTCCTTTGGCACATGCTAAACATTTTTCAGAAAAGGGGAATTCCTTAGAAGGAAGACCTCTCACAAGATTTAGTTTTGAAAGCTTATTAATATTTTTGAAGTTAACATGTCCTAAGTGCCTGTGCCAAAGCAGTGACTCTGACTCGGATGCTTTAGAAAGTAAGCATGTCATTTGACATTCAGACTTTGCATCCCTCATATTTATCACGTAAGTATTATTTTGTCTAGGAGCTTTAAGCATAATCATGTTGGTAGGAGGAATGAATCCTGGCTTTAGAAAGATGCACTCCATGTCATTAAATAACACTGAGATTCCTTTGTCGCAGACTTGTGATACACTCAGCAGATTGTAACACAATTCTGGAACATAGTTCACATCTTCTAAAGTCAATGCATCAGAAATCACGTCCCCTATCCCGACTATCTTTCCGCCCTTCTCGTTGCCGGCAAAAGCAACAAACTCTCCATCAATGAATCGATAGTTTTTCAGGAGTTCTTTCAGTCCCGTCATGTGCCTTGACGCCCCGCTATCAACATGCCATAGATATCTCATCAGGGCAATCAACCACTTTTGTAGTTTATTCTGAAAAATACATAAGACAAGAGAAAT
Organism: Ambrosia x helenae; assembly: GCA_030844895.1. NCBI lineage: Eukaryota > Viridiplantae > Streptophyta > Magnoliopsida > Asterales > Asteraceae > Ambrosia > Ambrosia x helenae. The sequence continues at coordinate 38,625,125 of CM061234.1, read as the reverse complement.
ATACAGATAAATATACGAGACACTATGTACAAACACGACTCAGACCACACCTTAAGTAACTTTTGGAATCCAGGTCTGTTTTAGTTTTAATTTGTCGTGATTTTCCCCCGACACAAACTCTTGCCTTTTCCAATTTTTTGTGACCTTAACAAAACTTTTTATAGTTTCTTGAAGATCTTTAATTTGAACTGCAAAAGATTTTTGGTTATTGGTATCAGTTTGTGGTTTGGGTTGCAAATGACACTTTTTAACTACATGTCCTTCATTTCCACATCTAAAACATTTAGAGTGTTTAGGTTTGATCTTTGAAGAAGATCTGGATGATGATGGTTGTGATGTTCTTCTCTTGTTGTTGCTTGAATTGAGGCTGTCTGTTGAACATGCTTCATCACTGTTGTTGTTGCTTGATTCTTCGTTTGTGTTGCATTCTGGCTCGCTGATGTCACTTTCTGTATCACTTTGTGATTCCTCAGAAATTGTGTTATCTGTTTCACTTTGTGATTCTTCAGAACATGACATATCTGTTGATGATGGTGTAAATTCTGGAATTTCTTCAGTAAGAAATTTCCCAAACCTGTTTCTTTTTAGTTCTGGAACAAATGGAGATGGTCTATATACATTTTCATTATCACAGAATGCATCATTAAGATCAACACAAACAGGCATAACATTTTCAACACAAACATCCGATCATTTGATAGGATTCATCCTATCATTTGGGTCCACAACACCCTTGAAATCAAGTTTAGAGGTTAAAGTAATACAGTCATCCGGCCTAGATAAACTATTACAGTTATCCATCCTAGATAAACTATTACAGTCATCCAAATTAGTTAAGTTATTACAGTCATCCGAATTCAAAGAAATGTTTGACTTATCATGGCTCCAGATGAACCAATTCACTGTAGAGTAATTGGCACCTGGGTGACCTAACCCCATTGTTTGACCACCACAACTGTCATCATCGTCCACCTGATCCTGTTGGGTCATATCTGCACTACTTTTACTCATATTAGAGTGTGACTCAGATGTGACACATTCTTTTTCAAAAAGATCATTTTTTGGATGTGGTTTTGGAATGGGTATATATTCACTTTTGCTCAAGGGTAAAAACAGAGATTTTACAATTCCCTTTTTATCCTTATACCCAATTCCATCTTTGACAAAAGATTTCCTTGAACAATCAAGGATATCAGTATGAGCATGCTTGCTTACGTTCCATTTGTCCACAACAATTTGGAGATGATTGGTTTCATTTCTAGATTTTTCTAGTTTTTCAGTTAAGTCATTTATTAAAAAATCTTTTCTGAGAACAAATTCTTTTAGAGTGTGCATTTCAGCAATTGTTGCATTTAACTTTCGCTGATAGGCTAACTCATTTTCTTTCATTTCAGTGTTGATCTTTCGTATGTCATCCATTTCTCTTAAAATTCTCCTATTGTGGGACAAACAGTAAGCAACGGCTGTAACACACCTTGGTGTGCACAGCTTTGATTTTATTTCGAGAGGAATACTTACCAGGTCTCTCTCTTCAGCTTTCTTCTTCATGCTCTGTGATTGCTGATCGTCCTTGCTTGTGGAAGTCTTTTCAGCTACAAAAGCTTCGTCAGCAGCAGTCTCCTTCCCTTTGTTCACACTTAACACGCGTCTTAAACCAGCCTTCTCCATCTCTTCTCTTTTTGGCATTTCAGCTGATGACCCCTCCAGAGAGCTCACACCAAGAGGTGACTTTGTGCAGATCTTTGCCATCAGTGCTTTATTAACTTCAGCTTCTGCCACAGCGACTTCCTCTCCCCAATCGAAATCCTGAACCACAAGCGCCTTCTGCTGGTTGACTTCTCCTCCTTCTGTGATTGCCACCACTCTCTTTGTTGGTTTGGCTTCAACTTGATTCAGAGTTGGACATTCATACTTGAAATGTCCGAGAGTTTTGCAGTTATAACACCTGATCTTAGATTTGTCAAACCCCGCTTTCCCCATGCCGACTCTTCTACCGGTTCTATCTTGAAACCTCTTCACCCTCAAAGTGATCATGGCCATCTGCCATTTCAAATCCATTTCCCCCATATCGTCTGGATCAACTTGATACATGTCCTCAGGGCTCATCATATCACTTTTTAGATCACCAGTCTTTAATGCTTCAAAGCTGGTCATGAAAGCGTTGAAAAGTTCAACGTGTTCAGTTGCCAGCTTTGTTTGTTGAGGATTGAGAGTTGACGGCTGAGGGTTAGTGACTGTGACATCCGTCACTTTTTCTTTTATATATATATATATATATATATATTTTTATAATAATAATAATAATTATAATTCAGTTTTGTTTTAAAAAAAAAAAAAAATAGATACAACATAAAACACAAATCAGATTTTGTGTTCCAGCCCACTCCATCTCGTTGCCTTCTTCTGAGCCCAGTTGTTCGGCCCAGACCCCAAGCCCACTCAGACAAGCCCAGTCCAATTAGCCCATCACCCCTTTTATCTATTATAAAAAAAAGGTGTTTGTGCAAGGATTCGAACCCGGACACCTCCACACACACATCCACGTTCCCACCACCTGCTCCACACACCCTTGATGATTTTTACCCAACATTAATTATATTTAACACCACTTTCAATTCCTCCTTTCCTTCCCTGTCATCGAGCAGTAGCAGATATGGTTAGTTTATTATATTTTTTTTTTCTTTCTTTCTTTGACCAAACAATATGATTCCATTGACGCGTGATTTATCTAAATATGGCAAATTTCTTTATTTCCGGCCTCGTTCATCTTTGATTACACAATCATTACCAATAATCGTTGACTAATTTATGCTATACGCGCATACCATTAACTCGTGAGTCAACCTTACCAATTAACTCAATCCATCGACCCTCTATATAAATTGAACCTTGGCACAGCATAACAACTCGCTCACATCTCTCTCTCAACCTCCAATTGCTTCTGAAACATTCTAATAATTATCCTTCTACACGCTGTTTGACTTTTGGCTTTGACCGGGCAAACGAGCACGAAACAACACTGTGAGTCCAATTGTTTTTGTGGGTTTTATTAGTCGGCAATCATACAATAAAAACCCTAACATTAATCGGGTTCAAAATGTGTGGATTGTTTGATTGTAGAATCTAGGGCTTGTAGGATGATAATTTGGGGATTTTCATTGTTTCAAATGTTGTATAAGTTTAACCAGAACCCAAACTAATTAACAAACTAACACCCAGACCAACTGGTCTGGGCACGCCCTTTCCACACATCAGGACCCGGGTTCGAGTCCCGGGTTTGACAAATCTTTTGTTGTTTTATTTTTCTTTTTCAACTATATATATATATATATATAATACCTATAATTTTATAAATTCATTTTAAATACTAAAACACTTTTATAAATTCTACAAAAATTATCTTATACTAATCTGATGTAAATGATCAAACTACAATTTTTAGTTTTCAGAAATTTATTTATTTAATATATATAATAAATAAATCAAGTTTATTCTATTTTATTTATAAAAATCTATAAAAATATCAAAACGATCTTAATAATTTCTACAAAAATTATTCTAAGTTTATATAACAATAAACTTTCCTGAAATGATTTTTATTTCAGCAAAATCATTTATTTAATATTTTTAATCAATTTTTGTTAGTTTTAATCATAATTAAATCATAATAAATTCATTTTACAATATTTTTGTACCAAAATTTTACATAAATTGTTTCTATTCATTTGGAACAGAAATACAATTTTTAATTCAAGAATTCTTTGATTTTAATATTTTTAGATATTAAAGTCGTATTTTGACAATTTGAAATAATTAGATTAAATACTCTATTTTCAATAAAATAATTTTATAAAAATTATTTTCATACTTAAAACCTTATGTTGTGATAATATTCAACTTAAAATTTTACAAAAAGACTTTTGTTTATTTATTCATTAAATTTCTTATATTTAATAAACAATTTGTTTATTAATCAAATAAACGTTTATCCCCAAATTCGAAGCCCTAGAAGTACATGTATCCTAGAGTTATTTCACTTACACATTATCAATTACTTTAGGTTAATCATTTGGGAGTAATCTCAATTCATATTTCGTTGTCCAAGTTCAATTTCAAGTTATTACGTGAACAGTGAGTATTCCTATCCCCTTTTTGCTTTTATACATTTTTGGGGTGTTACATGTACACTATTACAATTTCAAATACAAGTTTACATTTTTACAATACAATTCTAGTACTATGTGCATTGCTTACAACGTGCTTTATGCTTAGACATTACATGTGGATTACATTTGTACTTAGTGAAATCATTAACATGGTACAAGCCGACCTTAACATTGGATAGCGCTATTTGGATTGACAACCCGCCTAGGTTGATTCTCCCCCTTTTTCATCGGAGAATCCGTGGCCATTGTTAAGTTATTATCCATTTGTTGGATAAGTACACTACAGTTCATACAGTACATTATACAGTCACAGGGTTGATTTCGCTCATTTGTTTGATACATGGTTTACATATTTGCACTGTAGCTTGCACTTGGATTGTATAACTTTTTAACCTACTATATATATCAAATCTAGGAATGCTCACCAACATTTCATATGTTGACCAAACCTATTTTTGTACATGTTTCAGGTGCAGTTTGATCTAGTGCTTTAGCAAGAGACATTTAGTGTTCTATTTCAATTCAGTTATTTCAATATTTACATTTCATTTAGACAATGTAATTTCCATTTCCATGTAAGACAATTTTGATTATTCAATAATATTTACATTTTAGTACCATGAGCTTTTGAACAATCGTCACTACGTGGCACCTCGATGATTCCGCCATCGGTTGGGGTGTTACAGTGACACTGGGTTGAGAGTATGGACAGCTTTTCCTGAACTTGAACTACCACCAATTGTTCCATCAGCATACACGTGAGATGAGCTTGAACCCATGTTGCCCACTGGAGTCATTAACGCTAAGTTCTTCATTGCAGTGATAGGAACTGCCTTTGGATTGGTCTGATTCATCTCTCTTTTTGTAATGTCCATCTCAAAGGACTTCCATGTGTTGATGAGATCAGCCAATGTAGACTGGGCATCAAGATATTCTTTTCTGATTAGCATGCATTGGATGCTCCATTCTTTTGGCAATGAATCCAGCAGCTTCTTGATAGAATTTCTGTTGTTCACAGGAATTCCAGCCTTCTTCATCTTTGTTAACATGCTCATAAACCTATCAATGTGCGAGCTCGGACTTTCCCCACGAATGCTACCGAACATATCATATTCTTTTTGCACCATGTCTTGCTTGTATTGGCGCATCTCTTCATTCCCTTCGTAGTATTCATTCAATGCAAACCACAGATCATGTGCCGTTCCATACTCTTCAAACATGTTGTAAACATCATTAGATAGGGCCATGGTTAGAGCACCATAAGCCTTATGATCTCTTTGAAGTAATTGTTTGTCAACATCGGTATAGGTTGTTGGATCAGGGTTGAATTCTTCTCCAGTGGCAGTGGTTCTCATGGGAATGTGTGGGCCCAACTGGATAGAGTTCCATTGGGTGAAGTCTGTCACGTAAAAGAATGACCTCATTCTGTTTTTCCAAGTCCCGTAATCTTCAGCACCTTTTAACTTAGGTACTCTTGTAGTAGTTCCGGTTTCAAGGTCTTGTTGTGTGATAGGGTTAACAGTTGATTGATTATTGTTACCAGCCATGTTTTAGATGAATTTTAGAAACGTGGTTTAACAGATTTTAATTATCAGTCCAAAAGATTGTCCAAGTCCGTAAGTACACAGCAAGTTCGCAGTTAAGTGCGCAATTAAGTTCACACTTAAGTTCACAACAGTCTGGATCAGTATGCAGCAACCTGTAAGAATATAAACAGCCTTGTCAAGTTGTAGTCTTAGTTAAGTGTGCAGCTCGGAAGTATACGTGTGGCTATAAGTTCGCAGATCAGTCAACACTTGGGCATTATAAGTGCTCAGTGTTTACTGATCAGCCTGCGCACTAAATTAAGTGCGCAGACTCACTTAAACTCTCGTTTAAGATTTTAAGTTCGCAGAAACCCTAGCCAAGTACTCAACACTACACCTTCAGTAAGTGCGCACAAATCCAAGATTTCTGTTTAAGTATGCAGAAACCCTAGATAAGTACTCAAGACAATGAGATGCTATAAGTGCGCAGAGATCAACTTAGATGAACAAGTGCGCAGAGATCAATTTAAATGAATAAGTGCGCAGAAAATTCAAATTAAAGTGTAACTAGTACGCAGAAACCAAATTCACAAGGCAACAAGTGCGCAGAAACCCTAGATGCGTACAAAATGACAAGTGTGCAAAATATAATCCAAGTACTTAAACTAAGAAACAAGTGCTCAGCTTATGAGATATGTGCGCAGGATATATGAAATAAGTGCGCAGATACGAGCTGTAACAAACATAAACTTCAGCTGAATCCTTTCCAAACCATTTTCTGATCAAAATAACATACTTTAAACATTTAGAAACACGATTTTCACAAAATTTGAAACCAAAATATGAGAAAAACACCTAAATTTTAAAGTTTACAAAGAAAATAATCTTGATAATAAAAGCTTAACAAGATGAGGGTTTTGGTATCTTAAAGTAGATACAATCTAGAGCACAAAGGCTCTGATACCAAATTGTAGTCCCGAAATACTAGATCTTGTTGAATGCAATAGATTGTTATCACTAGATGAATATTGAAAGACCCGACACACACAATGAATAACATGATGATTCCATATCTGATTTGAAGATGAATAACCTTGGAATACTAATAAGTACGCACCTATTCAAAGTGTGCTACAAAGATAAACTCCAAAACCCTGAAACCCTAGCTGTGCACATACAATCTATATATAGCCAAGACCTGGGCCTGCGCACTTAACACAAGTGCGCAGGGCCCGTCCATTTAAGTGCGCAGGATAGGGTTTTGCATACTAAACTATGCTATAATTACATGTAAGGTCCTCCAACTATTAAGCTTTACAATAATCATTCAAAAGTCTCTATTCTGGTAACTGTGGTCTCAATATAACCCAACAAATTCATTACGTAGGTATTCCACACAAGGTACATAACCAAACATAAAACGAAACGTTGAAAAACAAACAAAGTGCTGCAAAACGTGAAACCCGTCGTGCAACGTGCGGGAAAAAAAAGCATAAATACCCACCGCAACGCGCGGGCCATCCCACTAGTATATTATTATTGCATATGTTGCACATGTGCAATATATATTACACATATGTAATACACTCAATATATCATATATTACACATGTGTAATATATCATATGTTACACATGTGTAATATATATTACACATATGCAATATAATATATATTACATATGTGCAATATATCATATATTGCATATGTGTAATATATATTACATACGTGTAACATATGATATATTACACACTAGGTTAGAGTCCCGTGGGGACCCACGGTGAAAACCTAAGTAAATAAAAATTTACAAAAAATGAAAAGTAAAAATAAATTAATAGTGTTAACATGTAATTTCAAACCCACGATTAAACTAACATAAATGAAATATATATTTAAAAATCACCAACCTATTAAAAAATTAATATGCAAAATCATCAAGAAACAAATAAACATCCAAAAGTTACCAAATCATAACATTATTAAAGAAAAAAAAAAGTAGCAATCATGATGTGAAACACCAAATTATAGTATGGAAAAAGATATTTCGGAAATAAAAGATATGATAATACTAAAAAAAAAAAATAATCATCAAATAATATTAATAAAGCCAACGTTGTGCAAAGCCTTCTTATGCTTCTTTCCATCAAGATGGGCATTTAGGCTTGGTTGACTGGTACATCTAACTTGACATAGACCACAATAGAAGACATCATTGCCGGTAGCATGTGCAACCTAAGTAAAAATCAATACAAAAATAATTAATCTAATTTTACATATAATCAGTACATACATATATGTATATATATACATATAAGTTATATGAATATATATATATATAAATATATTAAATGTAATACCTTAGATTGATGTTTTTTACCATTAACATGTTGTGCATATTGGGCATCATCCAGACATTGAACGTCACAGAGTTGACAATAATTAGTTGGGTGAAGAATTGCACCGTTGGAAAGCATATGCGAAAACCTAATATCCATGAGTACCTATAAAAACAAATGCATTGTTTATGCATATTTCGAAGATAAAAAAAAAAAAAAAAAAAAAAAAACATAACCGTAATTAACATTAAAATTGTTAACTATAAACAAACATCAATTTTGTCTTGTATTGATTTGAAAAAAAAGTATAGAAAAAAGTCAAAAAATAACAATACATTTTTAAAAAAAACGAAACCGTTCAAAACAAAAAAAAAAAAAAAAAATTAAATAGAAAAATTCGAATAAACCTTGTTTGAATTATGAAGAAGATATAAAAAAAAAGTTGTCAAATGATGTTTATATAGATATTAGGGATTTTTTTTATTTTTGTTAACCTTATATTTTTAGTAACAATTAATGATAATATAAATTATATATAATTATAAACCTAATAATTTCGGAAACTATTTAATTTAAAAAACCGTTAATGTTGACTAAACTTATTAAAAAAAAATTAAAAACCGTTCAAAACAAAAAAAAAAAAAAAAAAATTAAATAGAAAAATTCGAATAAACCTTGTTTGAATTATGAAGAAGATATAAAAAAAAAGTTGTCAAATGATGTTTATATAGATATTAGGGATTTTTTTTATTTTTGTTAAACTTATATTTTTAGTAACAATTAATGATAATATAAATTATATATAATTATAAACCTAATAATTTCGGAAACTATTTAATTTAAAAACCGTTAATGTTGACTAAACTTATTAAAAAAAAATTAAAAACCGTTCAAAACAAAAAAAAAAAAAAAAATTAAATAGAAAAATTCGAATAAACCTTGTTTGAATTATGAAGAAGATATAAAAAAAAAGTTGTCAAATGATGTTTATATAGATATTAGGGATTTTTTTTATTTTTGTTAACCTTATATTTTTAGTAACATTTAATGATAATATAAATTATATATAATTATAAACCTAATAATTTCGGAAACTATTTAATTTAAAAACCGTTAATGTTGACTAAACTTATTAAAAATAATTTAAAATGAAAAGTTAAAATAATAAAACCTTTTTTTTTTTAAATTGTAATAATATAGTGTGTGTGAAATGTATAAATTGATAAAGAGATATTGTAAAAAAAATTTAATAATTAAAAAAGTGTTTCAACAAATAAAATAATAGGATACTTTAAAAAAAAAAAACGGTAAACATAGACTGTTAAGAAAATCGTAAAAATAGTGAATGACTAAAGACATTGAAATATGTAAAAAAAAAAATTATGGATGTGTTCGTAAGATAGATTGTAGCACGGTAGTTCCTATAATGTTTAGATGAATAATTTGGAAAAATAATTAAACCATAATGACTTATCTGTAACAATAAAAAAATTAGACTTACAAGAATTTGTCATAGCTGTCCAAAAATCTCCTTGTAAACAACATTTACAGTACGTGTAGTCACATTACCTTCCTTGTCTAATATTAATATTTTCAGACCATTCCTACTTTTCACTCTTGATAATGCAACATACAATTGTCCGTGTGTGAAAACTGGATCTTTCAAATATAACCCAACCTTAGATAGCGACTGTCCTTGACTCTTGTTTATTGTCATAGCAAAAGACACAGAAAGCGGAAACTGTCTTCTTCTAAATTTGAAAGGAATCTTCTTATCAGAGGGTGTAAGACTAATTCTGGGAATAAATGTCCGCATTCCAATGTTACTACCTGAAATAATTCTGGCTTCTATAACACGTTTTCCCAATTGAACAACCTGTAGTCTTGTTCCATTACACAAACCACTTCTTTGATCAATGTTTCTGAGTAACATAACTGGAACACCAACTTTTAAAACCAATCTGTGGTTTGGAATTCCCGAAAACTTAAGGCTATTAAGAACATCAGGTGAATATAAACTTTCATCCATTTCTTCATCAATATTTTCTGATTTACAAACACTGTCTGAACTTAGATATACCATCTCCTCACCAGGAAACAAAGCAAGCAAACGATCATTAATATCTTCAACAACTTCATTCTTGGGTGCCAAAATAGCTCGTTCTTCGAAAAAACCTGGAATAATTGAATTCTCTAAAATCGATGGGTAAACAAACGATATCAAATCAGAAACAGGATCCAACGATTGAGTAATCAATAAGTCATCAGGTATATCAATCATACATTCATCCTCAAATTCATAGCCAACCTTACCTTCACCTAAATCCAAAAGCCATTTTGCAAAATTCTTTGTTTGCTCAATCTCAAATGTAGTGTTGCCACAACTTAACCGCATATTTTTGGTTAACTTAAGGACTTTGCATTCAAGCCAAATGTATGAAGAGCTTAATGATGCATTAACAATATCATATCTACTTCCATTTGGAACTACTGGTAGAATTTGTCTGAAATCACCTCCAAAAACAACTACCTTTCCACCAAATAGTAGATTCGAATTGTTATCATTATCAATACCAAAAACGTCTTTTAAAGTTCGATCGAGTGCTTCAAATGCATGTTTATGAACCATTGGTGCTTCGTCCCAAATAATCAAATCAGTTTTCTTAAGCAATTGGGCTACGTCACTGTCGGGTGTTATGAAGCATAAAGAATCCTCGGTTAGATTGATTGGAATTGAAAACCTTGAGTGTGCAGTCCTACCGCCTGTTAATAGTAATGAAGCGATACCACTCGAAGCGACATTCAAAACAATTTTACTTTTTGATCTTATGGATGAAGCCAATGTTTTCCATAGAAAAGTTTTACCGGTACCACCATATCCATAGACAAAAAATACACCACCTTTTTTACCCTCGACTGCTTGTATTATTGTGTCATAAACATTTCTTTGCTCATCTGTTAGATAACCAAACATCTCTTCAAATTCGCCTCTCAAACAATTTGTGTCATATCCCAATTCCTCATTAATCAATCGATTGTTTGAAATGTATATTGAGTCATCATCAGGATATGGCATGTCTATAAAATTTCGCAAAGTGGAACTATTGCGTAACAAAAAGTTTTCAATACTAAGCAAAGCAAAGTTCTTAATCTGATCTTCAGAAAGTCTCAGATCTACATAAAATTGAATAAGAAAAAATTTACTCAATAATATCAAACGATATAATTTTTTATACAAAAATAAAAAATAATATTAGTATGTAATTAACTTTACTAATACTGGTAAGAAATCATACCTTGACAATCAGTGTCTTTTCTTCGTTTACGTAGAATGTCTTCAGACAACTCTTTCCATGTACTTTCCCATACAAAGTTTGGTCTAGAAAGACTATTAGATGTTAACATAGTTGCAAATAAATTTCTCAAGAAATCACCAGATCCTGAATGGAATGCTTCCTGTATTGCTTCAATATACTCAGCATCATCATCCAACAGTCCCATGGCATAACACGCATCTCTATATGTACCATAAACACGTCCATTGACAGTACGAATATCTTCAAATGAGGTTGGACCTTTAACCTTATTTAACAGAATCCTTAAAAAGTAAGCTTCACCCACAGCAGGAGACACATGATGAATACGACCAACTGATTTGTTTCTTTGCCTTGGTTCCCAAGAGCGCTTGTCACTTTTCCAAACATAGTTTAACGGGAATTGGACGTACGTAAGTTGCCTCGCGTTGTCATCGCTTTCATTGCGTTTCATCCAACCTAAAAACATTGATGAAGCGACACATGGTTTGTTAAGTACATCATCAATGTTTTCGCCAGCACCATAAACAACTTTCTGTTGTCCAGGAAGATGGAAAGGTAGCCTCATTACAGGAGGGGTTCTGTAATGAACATCATAAGAGAATATTCTCCATGAAGCTTCACATGCAGATATATACCGACATTGATAAAATCCTTTGATTTCGTCTACTTCCTCTTCCTTACCTTCTTCATTATTGCTTTGGACAACATTTAGAGTAATTCTATCTGGACCTTTGTTAATATATTTAAACAAATACTTTATAGATCCAGCTTGATTACACCATTCGACATTGATATGTGCTTGATATCTTTTAAGCAGAGTTTTGTTATATGGAACAACATACCTATTATCAAGGTCAACATTAGACTTTTCAACAAAGTTACCATTGTCTCTCCTTCTATAAACAGGAAAACCTTCAGAATCAACGCATGTTTCAATCTGAAATGTTCTAGGAAAGTTTTTAGAACATTTTTTGTCGACCATGCAAGGACAGTTCATATTATAAACACCACAAGGACCATGAATCATATAATCACGTACAAGCATGTACAATTCTGGATCTTGATCCTTATCTGGAATTTCAGCAGATATAAATTTATCAATATGGTCAACGGTAGGGAGTTTATACGCAGGTTTCATAAATAAACAAATATGTGCATGAGGTAACCCCCGCTTTTGAAACTCTACCGTGTAAACAACTGCACATGAAATTAAATACAATTAGTTTGCTAGATGAGAATACAATATTAGAATAATAAAATGATAGTTGATTTAAATAGTTATTAATAAATTTAATAAATTGAAATTTAAAATTATAGAAAATAAATTAAAAATATAAATGACTTTTGTAACTTACCTGCTGTAACCTCTCCAAATATTTTTTCTTGTTTTATTTCTTTGATGAGACAATCAAGTTTAATTTTAAACAATCTACATAAGATGTCTGGTCTGTCCTCGGGATTCAGAGTGGTGTCATGAAGATACCTTCTGATTTCTGGCCATTTAGGATTACATGTTATAGTTATAAAATAATCTGGATATCCACACCACTTGCAAATTGCCATAGCATCAAGATAATTTTGCATCATATATCGAGCACCTCCTGTAAAAGAAGACGGGAGGACAACACGTTGACCAATACGTGATGTTTCTGTATTCCCCTCTTGTTTTTTATTGTTTAGAGTTTCAACCGTCTCGCTTCTAAGCTTCGTTTGTTGACTACGTATGTAAAACAATCTCTCCATCTCAATCATTGTATACGAATCAACTAAAAACTGTTGAAAGAGTCGCCTTGCATTTAAAATGAGTGAGAATCTATTCACCCTATCTTGAAGTCTATAAGCAAAAAACTCCCTCATTGTTAAATTTTCATGCAAAATCTTTTTTGTTTCAATTTTTTTAGCACTTGTACTTGGTGAGGTATCCGGAACATTTTTGTGAAGAATGTCTACTCTATATCCATCTTCACCATATGGTAGTAACAATGGATACTGAAGTGCAAGATAAGAAGGATGCAACTCACTAATTCTTTGAAGAGTACCTTCCTTTGTTTGTACAATAATATCACGCTTTTCAACTTGGTCACCAATATCACCTACAATTAATGCAGCAACTTCTGAAGCAGTTGGTAAATTGAATGTCCTGCCATCTTTGGGCCTCCTACCCTTCAATTGCAACTTAATTTTTTCATTAGGATTTGAATGAAAACAATCCCTAGCAATTCTATAAGATTGTACCAAGGAATTTGTTGAATCCAACATAATTTTCAATTGTTTTATAAGCTGAACTTCAATTAATTTTTCTGCTTCCGAACGTTTAGATGATGATCTAAAAAGGTAAAAAAAAAAAACGTTAAAAAATTATAAATATATTAAAATAAAATGTATAATTAAATTAAATATAGAAAGTCACTTACCCAACATTGTTTATTCTATTGGAAACTTCATTGTCAGTATCATATATGTATAGCTGACAGAATTTTGGTTTCTCTCCATCGGTAGGTAACAAACTACCCATCGAATGATAATTCTCACCGCTTATTCTAAACACAGAAGGGCCTTTACCTTTATTAACTGAAAAATCAATTTTCCCGCCCATAGAGGTGAATGCGAACATTGAATTGTAACGTCTAATGTTCTTGAGGAAAATTTTACTTCTCTCATCGACGCCATTAAATAATTCTTTATATGTAGGGGGGGTTCCTTAAAATCAGGAAGCTCAACTTTGGCATAAGCACAACATAGATAAAAATTTGTTTTGGTGTTGTTTTTATTTCCCCTAAGAGCTTCACTCTTCCATAGCTTAGCATAACATTCTTGACAGACAACTGTTTGGTCACCATGGTCCAAGTAATCTAGAATGGTTAACATATGATAAACACAAATACAAATATATCAGTATTATAAAACACCTATTTAGCAATATTGATAAATGTTAGTTACCTTTGGATATGCCTTTTATAGCATTAACAGTATTTGATTCAATGTTGTCTTCTAAACATTCAGACAAATCAGCCATAGGTATTGGAGTAACCGTCCTTCGAGTATTACGATTGACAGAAGAGTTTTGTAACCCTATAAAGTAATAAGAACTTTTGTTAATATATATAAAAATAAAATATTAAAATATAATGCTAATAAAATAAATAATGTAATTTTGTACCTATTTGGGTGCTCTTGCACCTTTTAGAATCCAATACATTTTTTCTATGTCTTCTTCTTTCGGAAGATTCTATAAAACAATAATAAGAATTATAAAGAATTATAGGTATCATAACTTAAAATTAAAAGTTAAGACCAATTAAAGTGAACATTGTTTTATACATAATACCTTCAATATTTATTGAAGACTGTGTGATCCGTATTCGACTCGCATCATCATGAATAGAAACTACAAAAGTTAGTATGATTTAAAATATAATATACTAAAAATGGAGTATAAATATATAAAAATATTAATTTGGAATGAAAAAATACCGTTTGAAATATTTGACAAAGGTGTTGCACATGTATTAACTAAAAAGAAGTAGAAAAAAACAAAATTTAGATTTATAAATATGAATGTATAAATTAAATTTCATATATGTAATGTATAATTTAAATAATTAATAATTTCACCTGTATTAACATTCAATAAAATTGAATTAGAATCCAATACATTTTTTCTATGTTTTCTTCTGTCGTAAGATTCTATAAAACAATAATAAGAATTATAAAGAATTATAGTTATAACAACTTAAAATAAAAATTCTACTAAAATTAAAGTAAAAATTGTTTTATACATAATACCTTGAACATTTATTGAAGGCTGGGTTCTCCGTTTTCGACTCGCAGCATCATGATTACAAACTACAAAGGTTAGTAAGATGTAAAATATAATTTGCGAAAAATGGAGTATAAATATGTAAAGTTATTGAAATTAAGAATGAAAACATACCATTTGAAATGTTTGACAAAGGTGTTGTACATGTATTAATATTCAATATATTTGAATTAGACATTGAAAGGGTTTGTACTTTTTTTGATCTTTTTTTATCCAAATACATCTTTCGTCGCTTTCGATTTTCAGCAGCTACATTACATCATAAAAGAATATATATAATCATAATTTTGGCCAATATTTAAAAATTATATTACGTAATAGATATTGTGTAGAAACTAAAAGGTAGATATATGCTATACAAACCAGGATTAATGTTTTCCTTGTTGACGGATGAAGATAATACAACATCTGATGATAAAAAGTGTTCTACCAATGTTGAAGGCGACATGTTTTCAACAGAAGAAACATGATGCAAATATTGATTCAAAAATCTATGATGGTCATAACCATTATGAGACACTATAAATAAAAATTAGGTTAGGAAACGGAAAAAATAAATATGTTTAGCACAAAATATTTAAATATAATGCAAACAACTGATACATCATATTAAAAAACTTAAAGTTACGTATTTCGTATACAAACCAGGATTCATGTTTTCTTTATTGTCGGATGAAGATAACACAACACTTGATGATAAAACAGAGTCTTGCAATGTTGAAGGTGATATGTTTTCAGTAGAACTAACATGATCCAAGTATTCATTCATACGTCTACGTCTTTCAGTAGAATTAAGAGAAACTGAAAGTAATACATAAAATTACAAAATGAAAAAAAAAAAACGTTTAATCAAATCTCACATATATATCATTAAACTATTTTAAATAATTAGCATAATTATAATTGTAACTTACTATATAATTAATGTTTAGAAATTTTATAGTAAAATTATGAATGTAAAATCAATATAACCTACAGAATAGCTTACCATTAGACGTACTACTACTCTTGATAACTTTAGAAGCCGGTAAACTAAAAGTATTTTTCGGTAATTGAGACATTGTAGAATAACCGTTGACCTCTGTATAACAACACGAGTGACAATGATTATTAGGGATAATAACATTAGAAATACTAAGTTATAATTTAAATGATTAACTTATAAGATAAATAAAAAAAATAAGTTTTCATGCAATTCTTAGTAGATTGTTTGAAACATTAAATATATTGTAAGTTAAAACTATTTCTTGATAATCCTAACATCCATTTTTTTGAAAGTCGAAGTAGACATATAATGCTAAAATATATAAAAAAATTGTAATATTAGATTTTAAATTATATATTATTTGCTTTACAGTAAATATCTTAAAAAAATAAAAACTACAACCACATGATATATACGTATACTAAATTACATAGACATTATATGATAAATCTCATATAGACAATAAATATAAAGATGGATGTGAAAACTTACTAAGACATTAAGTTTTGAAGATTAAATTGTAAGACTTGTTGTATACATTCCCCAAAGGTAAGAACAAAAGAATATAAAATGAAATTGAAAGTAGTTGAAAGAAAAACACATTTAGTATAATGATTCAAGTGTTTTGAATATTTATACTAATATGGTATTAATTAAATATGGAATTGTAATTAATTTTTAAAATTTTTGAAAAAATAAAAACTGATTAATTACCGCTTAAAAATAAAAATAAAAGAAACCGAAATTTTAAAATTGAAAATCTTTAAATGAAATTAAAAAAAAATAATGGAATAAAATTAATATTTCGATATTAATTTACATTTATAATATTAAAAGTAACGAAAATAAAAAAAAAACGGTTAAGTTATTTTTAGGAAGTGATTTAATTTTAATAATTACTTATTTTTAATAAAACTTTTATTAATGAAAAATATAACATATAAAAAATATTATAATTTAGACAGTAAAATTAAATAAGAATTATATAAAAAAAAAAAGCAAATAACCTTTAAAAAAAATTAAACAACGAATAATAATATCGAAATTATAATTATTGAAAATTAAGAAAATACTGATAATATAATTGATATAAAGTTGATTACTTTAAATAGGATTTAACTAAATGTTTACAATACATATAAACATATAAAAGTAAAATAATATTTCTGGTTAAAAAAATATCATACACCAAGAATGGCAAGAAAAAACAATAATATATAATATGCTATTGGGTATATAGCTTTAGCAGTATAAAGCCGAATATAGAAAGTGAAGTTAATTTATTTCATTTGTTAATCAAGGCGTATTACATATAACATAAAAAAAAAAAAAAGTAAATAAATATAACATATGATTTATTTCATTTATTACAATACGCAAAAACAGGTGAAACTTCAAACAATTATTCATGAATGTTCATAAAATGATAAAAAAAAACAAAAGAACATAAACCAACCACGCGAAAAAAAAAAAACATAAATTCATAACAAAAAACAAAAACATCTTCAACGCATCATCTTCATTTCACATCATTCTTCATCAGTTGACAATTCCACACGCAGATCAACAGATCCCAAAATATTGTTCCACTTATCCTGTATTAAAATTGTATATAAAGTAGGAAATTTAAGATAAAAAATAATAAAAAGAAAATTAACCATATATATGTACAAATGAATTACACAAATACTTTGATAATACCTGCTCAACAAACATTTTTTTCTCAAGTTCAGACAAAACATTTTTTTCCTCATTTATACCTGTAACGGTATAAATTTCAGAAAAGGTTTTTAGATTTGTCTCCGTCACTTCTATTTTGAATCCAAGCCATCTATCTCTGATTAAAAAGAACTCATCCGGAAAGCGAACGTAATCACCAACCTACGAAAAATAAGGTATGGTAATTAGATAATATAATTTATAATAAAGTATATAAAACTTATTAAAATGAATAAATATAAAAACAGACGGTATTTTCTTGTAACAAATCATAAATATCTAGTGGAACCAATTTAGCTACATCTTCATGGGACAAAATTAACATGATTCCATCACTAATATCTTGTACCAAGATTTTTATCTTAAACCTGAAAAAAAAAAAAATAGGGGATTAAAAAAAAAAAAATAGGAATTTCTTTTTTTGATTGTTTTAAGGGGTTAAATATAAAACTTAGTAAAGAACCTTGGAATTGCTTGAACTTCATTCTCATCACAATTATTGTTCTCACAAGTGTATTTTGCTTTTATTTCATATCCTCCGTTGTCACAATTAGTATTGTTAACAACATAATCAGTGGTTACTTTCACATGGCAACGGGAGCAAGCCATGTGAAACCACCCGTAGTCTTTATACACTTGCGATATCTTACCAAATACAATAAGACTTGTTTCAGTTTGTGATTCCCACACATTAGCAATTAGGCTAAATGTGTTATTGTTTACATAATCATTGAAAGAGTCCATGAAGATTTTCACTGTAAAACAGAAAATAAAAATGGGTCAAAAAAAAATAATAAATTAGTAACATAAAATATATATAAAAGCATAAATATATTATGTGAAATAAAAATAAAAAATGAAAATAACAAAAATATGACATGGTACATACATATTATTGCAAAGGGAATACAATTTGATATTTTGTTATGGATATACAAAATGTGAATAGATTATAATCATCGAAAACTATTTATAATGAAATAAAGTGTTGTATTTTAAGTAAAGGAGAAATACATTACAATACATATTATTGTTGTTTTAATTTAAAACATAAAATTAGTGTTGAAATGGCATAATTTATGAATGTCAAAAAAGAAATGGATAGAAATTAGGAAAAAGTTAGTAAAATCGGTTATGAGTGTAATAAGCAAAATAGGGAAAGTGATCATACTGTGGAGCAATTGTATCTAGTAATAAAAGACATTAAACACATATTTTTAAGTATTTTAAAGTAGTGTATATTTCAGTTATATTTAAATTAGACTGGAAGATTAGTAGCTAGGCCAAGGAAATCGCAAAAAGCTTGGATTTAGTTATAGAAATGAAAAATTTTCGGGTACTAATTATCAATTGGTCAAACGCATAGTTGCATATTTTAATATAAAAACTTGTAATTAGTACTATTGTATTGACTAAACACATTGATTTCAAATTACAATTAATTAAAAAATAGTATTATAGATTAAAAGTTATTAATAATATAAATTGTACGTTTAATGCTGCAATAAATTTTGTAACAGCAACTACCATTGACTAATTTTTGAACCAGGTTTGAATGCATATATGCAAACGTAAATAACACATATTTCGCCAGAAATGGTTATTTGTTCAAAATATAGAAGCATAAAAATCAGATAAGTGATAGGTGAATTGCTGGAAATAAGACAGTATATGACTGAAGATAATTATTAGTTTTGACAATGTTTATATTGTATTTATATAATAATATATAGCTAAAGAAATTTGAAAATACGAAATTTCTAGACCAAAATGAAATTATCAATTATCATCCAAAAGCGTTACATGCAAACTTAAGAAATATAAGTATCATAGAAACTGTTATAATGGAAATGTTAAATACATAAAAATAGTTTATAAATTTTTTTAAAAAAATTAATAGACAAACTATATATAAATCGTATATTTTAAATAACAAAAACAACAAAACTTTTGAAATAGAATAAAAGTAAAATTTGTTTAGTGCAAATTAAGTTTTACAAATAAACATGTTTGTACTTTTCATGAATTCGTATAAACAAAATAAGGGAAAAGAAAGTTTTATTGGTAGTATTATAAAGGTAGTACTATGTTTAGTTCACGACTAAACAAAGTAAACGGATTAATGTAATCCAAATTAAACCATCATGACAAAACTAAGGTTTTTATGTTATAACAAAAATTTCAACACAATATGCAGTTTAGTATTTATTTGGGTACATAATTTCAAGTTAAACCCAAACTTTCGACATATAGTTTTATATCAGATAGATAAATGATGCAATAGATAATAGTATTCAACATCAACAACGCAAAGAATTATCAACCAAAACATAGCTTACTTAGTTATTGTCATAGATAATCAAGGTACTAAAAAACTGCTACATCCACTTAGCAACACACAAACTGTTTAGTTGACTTACTCCATAACTAATAAACCAAAACTTGGAGTACGCCTACTTTCATAAGGCTTATTATTTATTTATAAGTTTGTACCATAACCACATAACCATATAACTACCGTAGAGAAAATATTGGACTTACATAACTTCATCTACGGACGCGCAAACACCAAGATACCTTCACGGATCACAAACGCTATACGATAACGCCTTCCATTCTTCAAACCCAGCTTCTTCATCATCGACTTCCATCTTCCTAAAGAATACCTTTTTTTCTCACCTTTCCCTTCAAAGTTCATGTGGGTAAAAAAACACATTCCATTTTCAAATTGACAAAAGACAGTCATAAAATTCTTAAGATCGGAACTCATGACAAACTCTTTAGGAAAGCGCTGGAAACAGATTTGATAAACAAAAAGGTAAATAATAAATCACACAAAAAATGTTTATACGGAAATAAATACATGGGAGATTATAGACTATATTAGTAGGTGAATGCTTACGAATTTGTAGGTAACTTTGGCAACAATTTGGTGAGTAGGAGGAATAGAGTTGAAGTCAACTTGTACACCGGGATATGGATGATCTTCGGTATCACTGAATCCCTCAAAATCCGAAGAAAAGTCACTTTCTTCATCTGAGGTATTCTCATTCTCTTCATTTGAGTCGGAAGAAATTACGATAACTTCGGGTGCCATTCTTGAATGTTAACAGTACATGAAAAAAAATATATATATATTAGATTTGTAATAAAGGTTTGAATTTTATTTCAAAACATAATATTTTATAATTGGACAACACTTATACAAATCTATATATGCAATTGAATATCTTTAAAACATGATTTGCATATAAAAATGGATCATGTGAATTCATAGAGTATGTTTTTAACAGTCCAATTACTTTCAATTTTTAGGTTCTTAGTTTTTTGAAATAAAAAACTATCAAGACTTCCTAGAAGTATTCAGAAAGAAAGCTCAACATCATTTCTTTCAAATGTTTATATCTAATTTGTTTAATAAAATAAACGCATATCATATAATGTAATCAAATTGACAAATCGTTACACTTCATATCATTTCTAATATATTCACTAACAAATAAAAAAAAAAAAAAAAAAAAAAAAAAATTTTATTTCAAAAATTTAACCGATTTATGGAACAAATCAAGAAAACACAAACGTAGAACATGATATAAAAAACATAAAATAACACAACAATTGCTAACAAAGTAACTTTCAAATCTACCTAATCATAAAACGGATTTATACAATTAATATAAAAAAATTCAAAACTAAATCTAGTAAAACATTCAGATTAATAAAAAAAAAAAAAAATTTATTTTATCTTTAAATAATTGATAACAGTTCAAATAGGAAGATTGATAGATAAAATCACATACCTTTGAATAATTGGTGCAAGAGATATCAACCCTAAATCAAGAAAAAATAGAAAGTATTATAGATTAGGGTTATGTTATAAAGAATTAGCGGCTATGATTATACTATTTTCGAAAATAGGATTGGATTAGTAAAAAATGTTACCTTGAAGATGAAGATCCGATTGATGAGGTTGAGAGAGATTGGTAAAGTGAAAGTTAGGTAGAGGGTTTTTAATAAATGAAAATTGGTGTAAACATTAGAGGTTGCCGACAAAATTTAGGTGTGTAACCTAAAATCTGATGGGCCAATACTAATAATAATAATCAGATGGGCTTAATGATTAACGGGCCATGTTAATTGGATTTACGCAATAGGCCAGAAAAAAAGTTAAGAAAACTGATGGGCTCACCTTTGTATCGGGCTATAATGAATTCTGATGGGCCATTGGATTTTGAAAATAGCTATGTTTGTTGTATAGAAAGTTGTGTTTCTTAATCAGTTTTATATTGTATAAAAACAGGAATGTAATATTGTTAAGCTTATAAATAAAGACTAATACTCAATCATTTTAGATATAATACAGATTATTAGATTTAATAAAAAACAACTCGAACAAAGTTTTAGTGATTTTAGGTCGTGAGCCGTTTTTTGGGGTAATAATTTGTAGACTGATATGTCAATATTTTAGGAACTTTTGATGTCAATGTGGACAAAACAATGGAAGATATATAAAGGGACTCGCGAATAATATAAAACTTAACGATTTATTCAACAAATAACCGTACATAAACATACGGTTGTGGTGAAATATCAAGATACCAAATTATTCAAAACATATAATCAAATGTAGTTCAAATAAAGACTTAAAAAACAACGATAAAATCCAGTAATAAAAAGGACAATTCCAAATTCAACAAAATAACGCCACGTCGAGTAACCTTGAACAAATATTACTTCTCAATCTTTGGAATGAGAAGATTGGTTTCTTCAATGGATTTTCCTTTGTCGTCTTCAGAAACAAACTGGACATTACTTGTAGACAACCTGTGGCTTTCTTCATCATCGTAAACATCAATCAACTTTCGCTTTATAGTAGTTAATGAAGATTCTTTTCCATGAGAAACATCATCTTTTAGTCCATCATGAGCAGCATTTGAAATTGGAGTAACATTGTCGCCAGTACCAGAAAATGATTCCTAAATAACGATAAAAGACATTTTAATTACTTTCAGTTTATATGCTATTACTTTGTAAAAAAAAAAAAAACTAATTAATTTCAAATTTAATAGGAATATGTATAAAGTCAAGAATGCAATAGGAAATATTGATAAATTACCTTTTGAGTATCCAGAAAAAACGAAGACATGCAAATTGATTCAGAGTCGGTAACCTGAAAAAAGCTTATTAGTAATATAATATAAGAAAAATGAATTACTAATTAGATAATATTTATGTTAATACAATAACAACATATAACGATTTATACCTGACCAACGTTCAATTTTTTCTTTAGCTCAGTAATTATGTTCACATCTTGAGTAAACTTAGAGATTCCATATACTTCATATTTATTTCTCAAATTGTAGTCGGACACTTCAATCTTGAAAGCAAGTTCCTTCTCCAACAAACAATCAATCTCGTCGGGATATTTAACTGTGTCGCCAACCTAGTGTACAAAGGAAAATCAATATAGTGCAACCCGAATACTTATACAATCTATTATCTGAGATAAAAAATGCAAACTCAAAACTTATAGGTTCAAAACATAAATATATAATCTGTGGTATGGTATTTTGATAAGTGTATAGATATGAATTTGAAAAGTAACCCAAAAAAATTCAATATTTTATATACATAAAATCACTTACGGTATTTTGAGTTAGCAAGTCTGAAGCAGATTCTTTTATAAGTTCACTGGCATCACGATGAAACAAAGTAAGAGACACTGCACCATTGGTATCCTGAACACGAACTTGAACTTTGTACCTAGTTAAGAATAAAATATTAATACAAAATATAACAATATATATGTAATATATGTAAATAACCATATAGTTAATACAAACTGTGGCTGAAAACAATACAAAATGTATATGTTAATTTATATGTGACTCAATTAAATGAAACAATAGAACAATTACCTTGGAACTGGGTCAACAATCTTTGAACTGCACTTGACATTTACACATTGATGTATTTTCTCCTCCTCAAAATCTCCGGTGCCATCATCTTTCTCCCTAACAATATATTCCGTAGCAACTTTTTTTGTACACTTGGGACAACCAAGATAGTACCATCCAACTTCTTTACATATCGCCTTAATTGTACCCAAAACAACCAAAGGTTGCTCCTGTAATGAAGACAATAGTCAATTCCTTAACTTTTACTATTAAAAAAGTAAATTAAAAAAAAAAAAAAAAAAAGATTAAATTAAATGTAATCAACCTCTTGAATCTCCCAAATATCACCAATCCGACTTAAAGTAGTGTTTGTTAAGAAATCCTCCTCGGTAGAAGCAAACATTGAAACACCATACGGACGATGGATTGAGGACGGAGTATCAATATTGACCTTAATCAAACTGAAAATAATAGGAACACAATTTATAAAGTACATGAAAAAGCACATGTAAATATGAATATAATGTATTGATAAATCGAACTTACGAAGACTTATACTCATTAATGTCGTGGATATCGTCATTAATGTACAATCGACTGATATCAGCTCCAAAAGAATTGGACACATATGGCTTTCCTGATATAATAAAGACATTAGGTAACACAATTACATTTTTTTTTTTTGTTTGTCAAATTCTTATTTCATAATGGTTGTCTAGTTAACTATCTAATAGACAAATGTGAATAAATTTATTTGTATTTCCTATAAGACAGTATAAATAACAGTGTACATCTAGCATATGTGGCTAAAAAAATTATTTTATATACATTTGGACGTTTTATTTAATGTAATTCGGTAAGATGCAAAATAGTAAACTAAAGATATAGATGATACCATTAAAGAACTTCAAGCGCGCGAACTGCAAAATAACAATAACGTGCTCCTCCTTCGGATGTCCAACCACAAACTTTTGCATTTGCTTTGCATACTCATCCCATAGTGTAAGGTATACGGATAAACCCCTGGTAAGATTATATAAAAAAATAAAAAGATTTTTAGGTAGACATACAAAATATATTAGAAAATAAATACAAATTTATAATATTTGATAACATACTCCTGATTTTGAACTTCCATTGTCAATCTTTTTTGGGGTTGAACAGTCACATCCTTTTCTTCATTCTTGTAAAATCTTTTTACATGGCCAATAAGATCTACATAGACATACAAAATATTATGTTAATTGAATTATAAATACGTACAACTTAATATTAACTAAGGATAATTAACGTATGATATTTACCTATTGTGATGTTCTCGGGTATTTGATTATCAATGATTGACTGAAAAGGAACAAAACAGAAACCATACATAGGACCTCGAAAATTTTCACATTTTGAAACACGAGTATTAGGATTGAAACAGATTTTGTTTGGGTTTTCGGAAAATTTATATTTCGATGGATTGTATCCAATTCCAGGACTGGTAATGGTTAAACATAAGTTTTCTTCACAAAACCTTTCAAACCTAAAAAACCATCTTTTGAACACATTCGCTTGGATTTTATTGCCCTGTAAAAGACAAAACACAGTTAAGAATGTTATATAAAGGATTTTAGTTTTTCAATGTTATTCATAAAATAAAAAAAAAATTAACAAACATAATCAAGCAAGCTGTTACTTACATTCTCATCAATTAGGATCATCTCAATTGAATAGTCTTCATTAGGTATTCTGCGATTTGGTTGTCGCCATACCCTAATAACTCTTACTCGCAAAACAACATTGTCCCTCATGACATTGAGGTCACGTAACATGGTGATTGCTCCTTCTTCCATTTATCTCAAAATAGCATAAACAATGAAAATGTTTTAGTGTTAGCATAATAATTAAAACAGTATACGGTTGAAAAGAAATAATAACATAAAAGATAAAGAAACAACTGAACTTACTTTGGATTGAAGAATTGTTGTGTGATTGTTCAATCTACCGCGTATGGTATATATAGTGGGAAGTTTGGAATTAGAATTAAAGAAACGTTTTAAATCTGACCGCCAAAATTTATGCTATGATGAATATTTTATTGTAATGGTTACCAAAAAAATGTCTACGTTAATTATTATCAATAAATAATATAAGTTATTGTAGAGCATAAAATCCGCCAATACTAAAAGTTGGTTAAAATAAAGCGTATGTATATATTTTATTAAATAACAACAAATTTTAAATAACTATACTAATTTCGAATGTAAAAAATTATATTTTAAAAACTAACGTAAATAGTTATATGTGAAGAATTGGCATAAAATCAGTCAACATTAAAAAAAGGAAACTAATAACGTTTATTAATTATGTAGTCAAACCTATAATATGGCTGAAATAATTACCTTTCTAAATATGACTTTTTTTAAAAAAAGAAACATTTAAGTAAAATCTTTAATACCGTACTATAGTATTTATAGTATGGTTGACTTAAGGTAAAATTATGCCCATAAAATCAGCAAATATTATAAACTTAAATAACATAAATCGTATTTATTGTAGGGTAAAAATCAGGAAAATTTTTAATGACTTACCAAAATTTGGTAAGTCAAACATAAAAAACGCAACTAATAATTTTTATAAATAGTTGGTCAAACCTATAATTGGGTTACCATAATGATAATTGCTATATTTAATTTGTTAAAAAAATGTAAAGTTATAATTAAAATAAAAGACATAATAAAAAATTAAAACATCAACAACAAAATATTTTATTAAAACTTTATTTGAAATAACAATGACAGGCACATAACAGAAGTATTTAAAATAAACTCTAGTTTATTACCTCTGGTATAGGAACCTTATGAACTAAAAGCTTACGACTAATTGCACACCAATTGAAGACACAAGCATCGCCTATTGAAATTTCTTCGGCTTGAATCAAGTAACGCCATCCATCAACAATAAACCTTGTAAACAAATTATAGATTAATATTAAAAAAAAAGTAAAATTTATATATTACAAACACTTATAAATTGAAAATGAAGAAAAGTATACAAAAATAAAACATTACCGGGTAGAAGTACCGTCGAAATTGATAATGACGGGCCTTGTCCATGAAAATCCATCGACAAATTTAATTGTAACTTCTAAGGTTTCATTTAACCCAGCAATGTGAGCAACTTCATATGGTATTATCTACAACAAAAGTAAAATGAAATTAGAATTTTAGAATAATAAATTTGATGTTGTGAAGAAAAAATAAACTGTACCAGTTCTTCGGTGATAGTAGAAGTAAAGGTCAGAAAATCTGATTCGTTATAGAATGTCAAATAATGGGTAGGCAATATGTTTTGGGAAGATGATATCTCGTCTGTAAGTAGTTTATGTAAAAGCATCTGCCGACCAGTCTTGCTAAAAGTAATTATATTGAAACGTGTAGTATCATTAAAATCAAAACAAATAAAATCACCAATTTCCAGACGAAGATCCTCAAGAAATTTGGCCCATCCAACAGTAAAACAGTACTTGGAACCAATTTTTTTAAGGGTTACATCCCATTGATAACTGTTAGTCACAAATAGCTTAACAGGATTAGAAGGTAGACCTACAGCATAGTGCCTTTCGGCAAATGACATTGGTAACACCTGAACATAAATCAAAATATTGTTAAATCTATGTTAAGGGAAAACTTCAAAAGATAATAAATAAAAAGGAAAACATACCATTGGACCAACTATTTCATGATCAATCATCTTGCAAAATGAATTTGTTAATTGATTAGAGGGACAATGATTGTAGTATCGCATCATAAATGTATAATGGCCTATATAATCAAAAACAGCAAATAATATGCCGTAGCATAAATCACGAACAACCCGAGACCATCCATTAGTTAAACAAAAAGAATCATCAACCGCTTTGACACGAACGGACCAATCATGACCTTCATTAGTCCTAATGATAACATTAGTGTTACAAAGATTGTTTGCCCTAAAGAAGTTGTTCATTGATCTAGGAATGGGCTGCACATAATTGGTAAATTAAATAAGGCTATGCAATTATCAAAGTTTATGTTAAAGTCATAAAATAAGTAAATATTAAAAAAAAATATATCTTACCAATTGTAAGGAAGAAGGGTCATGTACAACGACAAAGAATTGGTTTCCCTTTCGATATGCCATACTTTCAAAGTAACGTATATACTTTGAACAGAAGAAAGGTATAGAGACAAATGGATTACCTGCAAAAATTGTGAACAGAGTGTATTAATAAACAATAATCTATGTGAAGCTATTCAATGACTGAATAGCCACATACATCAAATAATTGAAGGATACAAATGAAAGGTATTAGCAGTCTGGATAACAAACGAAATGACTTGATTTTACAACCTACGAACGTCATCTATATGAATCTATTCAATGGCTGAATAGACATATAGATCTAACTAAAGACTGGAAAAAAACACTTTGGGCAAAATCGATTGAATCATAATCGGAAAAAAAAAAAAATAAACAAAACATCAACAAACCATGTAATAATCGGATAAAACACAAAAAAGATTATATTAATATATTATATCCGTAAAAAACTGGAAAAATATGAAGGCAATGAAAGATTGAACCTAAAAAAAAAAAAAAATTAAACATACCTTCAACCACGAAATCTTCCAGGAAGTTGAACGCCTAAATCATGAACGTGAATGCCTCAAAACCTAATAAAAAATCAGATTAAAGCATAAATATGAGTAATTTGTATGTAAAATGATATGAAGTTATAGGTGGCCGATGCATACCTTGGATTCAATCGGAAACTGAATAGTTGTTTGAATGATGGTGGATGTTTAGAAGGATGTTGAAGATGAATGCTAGATTGAATGGGTTTGAAAGAGGCGATTGAAGAGGAGGTTTGTTAGGGTTTTGTTTTTGATAGCGGCGATTAGGATTAGAAAGGTGTGATGTTTTTGTTTTGTGCGTGGGTTTTGATAAAGGATCCGGGTCATATTTTAAATCCGGGTAT
This sequence comes from Ambrosia x helenae, assembly GCA_030844895.1. Lineage (NCBI taxonomy): Eukaryota > Viridiplantae > Streptophyta > Magnoliopsida > Asterales > Asteraceae > Ambrosia > Ambrosia x helenae. The sequence goes on along the minus strand of CM061234.1, from coordinate 38,596,354 downwards.
GGGTTGGACGAAAATGGGATTGACATGTGTTAAATCTTGATGAGGAGCTCTAGGAGGGGGACATGTGTCACCCTAGTTACTCCTTTATTAGTATAGATAGATGTGCAATATATACTACACATATGCAATATATGATATATTGCTTATATGTAATATAAAGTTCTCGAGTTCTCTCAATAAAATAAGTTTTCTATTGAACCATCTCCTATCGTTATATATTAAGTATGATTGTATTTATTATTATTGTATTTATCTCTACCCATATATAGATCGATCACATGTAATTATAAATATTGAGGTAATCAAAGAAGAAAGGACACGGTTCCTATTATATTATAATAGGTCATATCTAGGTTAGATTAGTTGATCGAATCGGTTAAACCCTTGAATTTAGGGCTGATCATTGGAACTGCAGATCTGGGTTTATGTTGAAGGCTTGAATGAATATGCCTCATACAGGGCAATATGAGGCATATTCATTCATAGTTTTTTTTTTTTAAAAAATTTTATTAATCTTTTACATTAATAATAACAATAATAACCAATATGCAGAATTTTTTATTAAAAATATTTTTTTAAATAACATTATTTTTTTTTAAAATAACATTAATTTTCTTAAAATAACATTGTTTTTTTTTTAAAAACAACATAATTTTTTTAAATAACATTTTCTTCGAAAACCCAGTATGGCGGATATGTTTGATGACGTGGAGTTTTAGGGGGAGCATGACCACCACCACCACCACCACCGATTGACCCACTTCTGGGTCATCCGTACTTGGAGTTTTCTGCTGACAGCTTGGCTTACTGCCGTTGTCAGAAGCTTAGGAGAATGCATGTATTATTATTATTATTTATTAGTTATTAGTTACTGTTATTATTAGTATGTATTATTATTATTATTTATTATTATTGTTATTATTATTATTATCATGCAGGTCGATGCTCACAAATCCGTTTGTTATGCTTCGCTGGATGAGTTTGGTGAGCTGGTCCGGGCACGTGATATCATCGGCATTGATATGCCCCGGAGTCGTCTTTTTGAGAGTGCGCATACTCTGACGTTTCGAGAGCCGACCTGGAGTTCCTGTCTTCCTTAGTTTTCACCCGACGACCAGCAGATTGACCGGAGGAGGAGGATGATCCCGCGGCTCCTTTCTTTGAGATCACCTTTTGTCTTGCCTGGAAGATGTTCCAGATGTCCCTGCGTGAGTTCGCGTGGCGATTGGGTTTATACACAGAGCCTGAGACGACTACCGCGTTATACTGAGATGGTATCCACGCGACGTCTAGGGGTACGCTTCTTGGGTTTTGGACGGTCATAGCTCCTGGTCACCGGTTTCAGAATGATAAGGGCAGGGTGACCGCCATTCGTGACCCCCTCTACCCATATATACATCGGCTGATCGGCATGTCGGTCCAGCCACGCCAGGCCTCCCGCTAGTGGTGCACGAGGACTAACCTCTTTTATATTTATTGTCTATTATATCGGAGGTCGTGCGCGATTATGCGTTGTATGGCGGATTGGTTTGCCTCTGCATTCCACTGTCAGGAGCGGGGAGACTTATACGACAGTGCGTATGTCACGGTCCTCGCTCGTCACTTGGGGCTTTTTTCCCAATGGTGACCTCCACTTGAGACCTGCGATCTAGCCATCTCGTTTGGATCGTAGGACGCTCATCGGCATCCGCGTTACGCGCAAGTTCCCTAGGATGGGTCGGCGATTTAAGGATGCCCAGGGAAAACTTTTTGGGCAGGAGGGGTTACCGGAGGTCATCCCACCTTATCCTTGGTATATTGATGAGGATATGGACAAGGTGGATGGTCCGATTGAGGCTGATCTGGAGCCAGAGGTAGAGGATGACTCGGGGCCTTGACAGCTGTAACACCCCGCCCCTCTCATCATCAATATTGTCCGCTTTGCCCATCCAAAGCTCACGGATTTGTTTTTTGGTTGCCCAAATGGAGACTTCCCAGGAGGTCACCCATCCTGAAATTTCTCCCACCTGAGCACGCTTAACTGTGGAGTTCTCCTCTCATCCACTAACATTAAGCCCCAAAACGCGTTGGTGATTTAAGAGGCAAGACATTACTTATGAACCAAGGATCTCTCCTGGCCACGGCCGATGTGGGATTTTCCTGGGGTGTCACATTCACCCCCTGTTAGAGTCTCATCGTCCCTAATGAGGTGTGTTCCTGGGATGTCACAACACCCGCCTCAGTACCCAACTCATGTTTACCGGGGCCCCTCGTGAGGTTGTAGAGAGGATGCGCCGTATGGAGCGCGGTATCCGGGATTTGCGTCATGGTCAGGTCACTATTCTTGATTGGATGAGTCAGAGGCAGAGAGGAGACAGGCAGCAGGTTTACCGGCCAGACCACCACCAGCGCCACGTGGGGCAGATGACGCAGATCATCAGTAGCTTTGTATTTTCTATGCTTTAGTTATTTTGTATCTATTCAGTAATATTGTGACTTCTTTTGTATGAACTGGTTGTTTGATATGTATATATTCAGTTTCAGTGATTTATGTTAGTGATGTTTATTTACTGTTGTTAATAGTTCTTGATCACTTATTCAGTTATAATCAGCTTCAATTATTTATGTTTGTGATGTTTATTTGTGTTTGTGTTATATATACAATTACTGGTTTCAATGTCACCACAACTATTTAAAAAAAAAAACAAATGTTATAAATCAAAACTATTTAAAAAATATTTAAAAAACAAATCTAACTATTTATTCAAAATTGACAAAATGTAAACAAGAAGCTTAAACCAAGAACAACTTTCTTCTAGACTTAATTCTAAAAAAATTTAAAATACACTGTCAAAGGCAAAAAATTAAAAGATTTATAACTATTTCACGATATGCACAATTGTTACAAATCAAAACTATTTAAAAAACAAATCCAACTGTTTATTAAAAATTGACAAAGTGTAAACAAGAAGCTTAAACCAAAATAAACAAATTTCATCTAGACTTAGTTATTGAAATTTTTTATAATACACCGTCAAAGGATGAAAATTAAAAAGATTTATAACTGTTTCACGATATGTATAATTGTTAAAAATCAAAACTATTTAAAAAACAAATCCAACTGTTTATTATTATTATTGTTGTTGTTGTTGTTGTTATTGTTTAAAAGAGTTTACTTGGGGTGGGGTGGGATGTTATTACTAAACTACCCATAATTATTGTGGCAAAAGACTTTATTACCCTTAATTTAAAAAATACAAAAAATCTATAAAGGTGGTGAGGTGTCACTTTGTGAATGGTCCAATAGAGTTCTCTAGTTCTCACAACTCATGTGAGTTTTCATATGATCCACATCATATATATATATATATATATTGATGTTTGTGTATTATCGATTTGTTTTAGTTTTTGGAGACTAGGATTTATACGTTATGCAATTGACTAACTGTAAAATTATAGAAAACATAAAATGCTAAGTTTTTTTTGTTTTTGAAAAACCTAACTGGTATACCTTACACCTACAGGTATATCGAATACCTGACAGGTATTAACCAGAAATGGATTTTGGATTATCATAACCTGTTACAAATCTGCTCAATTGCCATCCCTATTCCTAGAAGTATGATGCTTCTTGCAAACATGCTTGAATATCAAAGGGATTTTGCTTTGTAAATAAGATAAGAAAATATGTAAGGAAATACTTGGTTCTATATTGTAGCCACCAATATTTCTCTTTTTTTGGATTTTAATAGTGGTAATATATTATTATTATATATATCATTTGACAACATACCTTAACTACAGTACCTGCCATTTTCGTAATTTATAGGTTTTGTAGGGGTAGGTAAGTCATTTGGTTATCTCATCTACTGACATGTTATCTCTCTCTCTGGAAGCTTCATGTAACCCCTATCTCTCCTCTGCATTTACATCACCGATTCATTTCTCTATCTGCGCTACTTTGGCCGATGATTAAGGCCTGCGATCTCCCTACCGAAACTGACTACGATCGACGTGGAGCGATTTCCATCACTTTATCAAAGTGGTGTACGTGATGATACCCATCAACAGATGATGGTTTTGTAATCGGATATAGGGTTTCGGTTATAGAAGAATGATGATGGTACTGCTTACATAACATTCGAAAGGTGAAGTGACGCTGATAGTTAACCATGGTCCGACAATGGTGTCTCCTGTTCAGGTTAGGTCTCGATTATTACTAAATGTATTAATTGTGAAAGTAGCTTAGATCTGTAGCAATAGATAACGATTGTAGTCACTGTTATAGAAAAAATTACGATGGAGGCTATGTAGACGAGGGTTAGGGTTCCGACGAGGCTTCGACACGACTTCCGGCTACTAAGGTATACCCGTGATCTCTGTTTTATATGGTAGCAATTAGGTAATAGATGGTGTTGGTTCGGTTCACATAAGTGATAGTAGTATTGGTGATATTTGATAAAACATTCAGATCTATTTACTGCAATTGTAGTGATGACAGAAGCAGTAGTCTAGAACCGTCGTGGTGATTGTTGGCGTCAAGGCAGGCAATGGTCAGGTACTCAACGTAAGTCAACAGCGGTCAAACTCATTCAATCAACATGGTTACAAGTGGAGAGGTACAAAAGACTACACGACTACTTAGTGTTATCAATATAGTTGTTAATTACATGATTCAAACATCATTGTGTTGGATGTAATTTCATCAACATTCATTATTTGTTATGCAAATCACCTGTTAATATTCACAAAATTGTTTTACAGGTGGTTCGACCTGCAATATCTGATATTAGCAGCAATAAGCTTTCACACCTTCCAACTTGCTATAAGAGAGTAAGCTACTTTAAAGCCTCTTAATCTACATTGTTTCACCTTTCTTTGCTATAATGTGTTTTATTGTATTCATCGGCCGGCTCAAATCGCTCAAGACATTAGATGTGTCAAATAATTTGTTATGTGAATTTATTAAAGAATAAGAAACATTTGATCACTGATATATCAATTTCTTACAGCTATACCGGTGAAGATGGCTTTTTATTTTCTTTGAAGGTAGTTATTTTTTTTTTATAATCATCAACGACCCTTAGTTATGAGATAGCATACAATTTCTTACAAGTTGACCTTGATCCTCCTTTTCTTAGTTTGGTTTACAATCTAATAAGCACCGTAACACTACCGCTGCAACGCGGACATACCTTAGCTACAGTCCCGTTTCCCGGTTTCACCAAACCTACACCTTCCGGTTGCCACTGTCTAATTAGGTAGTATTCAGGTCGACCGAGTAGGTAGGTTCAGTCGGCTGTTCATAGAGAGAGAGAAACAGAGAGAGGGGCATAGAGGTTTTTTAGAGAGAGAAACAGTGATAGAAAGTTGTTGAACCGCTGTTGAACCGGCGTATAGCTCCACTTTACTCTTAAACTTAGATGATCACTGACTTTAGATAATAATTTATTTACAAGTTAAAAGTTTGGGGAAAAAATAGTGTTTTCGGTCCTTTTGCTTTGTTATGATGAAAGGCATCATCGTCGTGTCACCATCATCATCATTCATCGCATTGTTGCTAATATTTTTTTATGCATATTTCTATGTTAATATTTGGGTTCTTTATTGTAATTGGAATTGCTTTCGTATGTAAAGTGAACTTTTTTGCACTTGACTTTTTTTGTTTTCCTTTCAATTTGTTTGTTGTCTTTTCACTTACCTGATCCTCATTCATGCTGAAATATCATCTTGGCTATTTATCAATATTTGTTGGTTATTATTGAGTCTGCTAACTTCTATTTAATGTGTTACTTTGTGTCTGATATCCAGTAGATATTAAAACCATAATTGCATCTGTTACGAAGCAAGCTGGTGATAATTTTGGGAGCAATAGAGAATTTCAGCTGGAGAGCTATCAAATAATGGGATACCGGATAAGTATAAAACAAAGCAACTGGGTGAACCGCATAGGGGTTTTAAAGATATTACAAGCGACTTTAGCAGGCATTCTCTTGATCTTTTTTCTTAATAATGTAGATCAATATTTTACACATGATGCTTTGATCATTAAGGTGAGGATAGTGGTAGTAAAAAGCTTCAAGACAATATTTGACTTATATGATATCCTACATCTGCAGTAATTTCTATTGATTTTAGGTTTTAAACGTTATGATGTGTTTCTTTTGGTTAGGTTTTAAACCCTATAGTATCTTTGTTTTGGTTCTTATTCCAGGTAGCACATACACCCCTCTCGCCCATACGACAGAAAGAGACATCGTTGTTTGTATCTTCGATTCTTACATGATGTCGAACCTCAACTCTCGCTTTGATTGTGATCAGTTACTATTCCTTTTGTGTGCTTAGACGACGCCATCGCCTCATTATTTTATAAAGGTAATCCTCCGGTATTCGATTTGTGCTTTCTTGATTGTATGTTTGGTATCTTTCTTTCTTTCTTTTTTTTTTCCAGCGATGATGGAACTGATTGTTGCTTTAAAAAAATAGATCTATATATATGTATTTATGTGTATGTTGACATGGGAAAAGAAGGATCAGTCAGTTACCTTGATCGCAATTTGTTGCTATTAAGGTGTTAATGTAAGAGTATGTCCATCATTTCTAATATGACAGCTTTGACGTTTGTTTATTGTTTATCTTTTTTGTTTGTAATTGTAGTTTGTGTGGTGGTTTGCATCTCTTTGTTTTGGTGCTGTGTATACCTTGCCTCTTGCAACTTTTTCTTTAATAAATTCTTCTCTCGGCCATTAAAAAAAAATTTAGTAGTCTTTCTACACAACAATTGGCACTATACTATTTTATCTTTTTCACACTTGCGTTAAAACAGGTTGACCATCATCCTCTTTTTCTCAATTTGGCTCGCAATCTAATGAGCACCACCGTCACACGACCGCCGCAACGCGGCGGGATCACCCTATTAGTATATATATTATTTACTAACAGTCGGTGCAATAGTCCTTATTTTGTCTTTTCTTTTTGTCTTTATGTGTGAGGTTATGTGTGAGGTTATATATGTGTGAGGTATAACCTTACGTGGCTTCTAGTTATGATTATTTGTTAACACTTCTTAGTAATAGTGTGTGAACAGTTGGCATAATGGTAATTTTGTGTGTGAACGAAGGGCAAATTGGTAAGGTTAGCAACAATATTTTTCTTTTGTCTTTTTGTGTGTTATGGTTTTATATGTTTTTTTTTCTTTTTATATATAGTAGGCTTAGAAATAGATTAGGAACATTGGTTTAACCAGTCATACCAGGTGGTTCAACCGGTTAAATATATGTAGTAGGCTTAGAAATAGGTTAAGATTATTGGTTCAACTGGCCATACCGGATGGTTCAACCGGGTATGTCGGGTGGTTTAACCGGTTGTACCAGGTCATTCAACCAGTTGAACCGACCGGTAGGAATGGTTAGGAATATTGGTTCAACCGACCATAGCGGACGGTTCAACCGGGTATGTCGGGTGGTTCAATCGGTTGTACCAGCTGCTTCAACCGAACCGTCGTAACGCGTGAGATTGATTCGTATAAATTTTGTTAAAAATCGGTTTGCCCCGCGGCGAAGCCCGGGTGTTAAACCTAGTTTCATTAATTATTTAACAGACTTTACGATCATAATGATATGGACTAAATAAGTAGGTATACCAAGAAGCCCAAGTGCCAACCATATTATGTTTAGGGCCTTTGGGCCGAAATAAGTATAATATTGGAATCTTTAATTTATGGGCTGATTGATTTTCTTTGATTCTTTTAACCGTAAAGAAATATACCATGAGAACAAACTATATCACCAATAGTTCAATAACCTATCCAATGCTGATATTGTTATCCCAGAGATGCGTAGGTGGAGTAGGGATGCACAAAAAACTCGATCTGGATCCAACTCAAAACTGGTTACTACCCTACCCGACCTGTGGGTATATACTCGTTCCACCTCTACCCGTTCAAAACCCGAACTCGAATCCGCCAAAACCCGAAAAACCCCCGACCAAACTGGTCAAAACCAGAAAAAAACCCTAACATACGCAGAACCAGTTCCTACCCTACTCGATTTCCGTTTCTAAAAAAATACATTTTGTGCACTTCTAGATGGAGGGGGTAGGGATGAGCATGATACCGGTCCGGTACCGAAAACAACCGGCACGGTACCGGTTCGGTACCGGTATTTGAACGTAAAAATCGGTAAATACCGGTACCGTACCGAACCGGTACCGGTACCAAAAAACAAAAAATGTGGGTACCGATAGTGGTACCGAATTTGATTCGATACCGGTACCCGGTACCATTTGCTCATCCCTAGAGAGGGGGGACGAATGCAAACGACGTAACGAGAAAAGAGAAGGAAAATACATGACCGCATATTGTTACACATGAAAGCAAGGGATGTGAGACCCACCCAATATCAAATTGGTTGTGTGTGTAAAGGACCCGCCCAATATTTCACATATTAACATCTTAGTGAATGGCTCTTTTAATGCTCTTAACACCTAAGGTGAGTGGTATTTAACGCCCTTAACTCCACATGGTATCTTTAACGACGCATGGGGGCGTTAGAGCATACCCCAAGGCCGAAGACTGATTTGTGCAATACTTTTGTATATATTATTTTGTTTATATAGATATATAGTGTAACACCCCAACCGATGGCGGAAACATCGGGATGTCACGTATTGATGACTGTTCAGTAGCTCATGGTAAATAATAAGTTTCAATATATGATTTAAATAAATTACATACAATTGTTCTAAGAATTTGTACATCAAGATAAAAAAAAAATACTAGCTACGCATCTTCAAGTATTAACTCTAATTTTCGAGCAAGCTATAACCTGAAACATGTTAAGTTTGAAAATATTTTGGGTCAACAAAAGTTGGTGAGAATTACATAGGTTTTGATAATCGAATAAAGCTTGTACAATTCAAGTGTCATGGCAAGTCTAGTCCATATGTGAAAACATACTAGAAGTAAATCGAGTGCATAATCAACCCTTGTGACTAGAATATTGTGGTCCATCCCATACGCTCATGGTTCACTCGATTATGTTATGCGATAACAATCACCCACGCTACCTATGTAGGAGGCACGTATCCGGGTGGGATTGTCAGTCCAATAGATCTATCATTGTATACCGTCGGCTGATCAATGTTAATGATTATGCTAGAATATTGTGCTTACCCTAGTCATGTTTAAGACATAATGCAACATAGAAAAACACATAGACACTTTATGATTGAATTGCATATAGAATGTTGTAACATGTTTCACCCCAAAAATAGTGAAAAATAGAAAAGGGGCTATGTAAAACTCACCTGAAATTCACTGTGTAGTACTAGCAAGTAGCAACAAGTCTGAACTTTGATTAATTGAACTCTTGTATCCTATTACAAATAAACGATGCCTTAAATTCTAATGCAAATAACTTTAATTCATTTCTTGATTGTAAAGATAGTTTATTCAACTACCTAGACTTGTATTGGACGAATGCGCGTCTAAAAGTGTGTATGACTTAACGAACCGATAGGACTTGGTTTTTGTTTCTCGAAGTGTGAGCGCATGAGTGTTCAATTAAAATTCATACTTTAAATAGTATTCCGAATAGCAACTTTTAATCATCTTGAAATGGCACGTTGGATAATAATATATGTATCATTAGCACGGCAAAAATAGAATTTAAATATTGTATTTATTGTTAAAATAATCAATTTGTGAAAGCGTGTTGGTTCGGAGATAATTCTATTTGTGAAAACGTAGTTTATTGAACAAATTCATAGATTTGAATGCTCGATATGTTTCTTATGTTTTGTAAAAATTTGGGCAGAGTTTCCTCTGTTTTCGTAAGAAACCAGACAACGCAAGTCGTCTATTTTATCTCAAAAATATCAATTGTCCAAAACCCAAACACAAAACAATTTAACCAAGTTTGTACGCTACAAAAGGTTCAAGTGATTAAGACTATGACAAGCGATAACTAAGAGTTTTGATAAGTAATACATATTCCTATAGTGCGATGTGTTGACGATTCATATGAACATAAGATACTCACTATGTTAATTTGTGTAAGTATATTTTAGTTAATAGTTAATGTTCCAAAATAGAATAGTAAAACGATTAGTTAAAATGAGCATTTATAGACATGTTTCGTCAACTATTATGTTGTGTATATATATATAACATATTTTCATATAGCTACTTATAACGTTTAAAAGTTCGCAACTTGAATACATAGGCGCATAGACGTATTTATATTTAGATGTTAAGTATTTCGTAAATACAAGTCGGTTCGGTTCGTTTTACACTTTTACATAAACATTTATATATACCAATGAAAATATACATTTGACTATAAAAATATAACTAAAACAAGGCACGACGCGCGTTATACCTTCCCGATAGAATCCTGTGCACGAAATAAAACGTACGCGCCACGAACTTCGTATCGACGAATCTGACCAGGTTGACCGTCGTTGACCAGGTTTGACAGTCGTTGACTCGAACAGAGAACAGATGACGAACAGATCTGACCCGAAACATACTGACCCAAATCGGGAGCAACCAGAATCTGAACCAAGTGACCGGAAGCCCATCCGTCATCGAGAACCCGATCTGTACCCCTCGTCGTCTTCTACAACCTAGCACCATCATGGAACACCCATTGAGAACTTACCCTTGGTCATCGACCCACCCCCAACCGTCCTATACCAACCCAACTGAACACAGCCACGAGACCCGGATGACGAACCCGTCTCCGGTCACCAAACTGACCTGGAACCTCTGCTGTTAATAATAGGATAGGACAAGAAGATGAAAAGGAGAGGTAAGGCCAGAACACGACAAGAGGATACACCCGATGGTGTCTGATCGGAATCTGAAATCGGACCGCACGAGGTGTCTTCGGGTCATGGTTAAGGTGTCAAGCTTGTTTCATGTGTTGGTTGCTGCTTGGATAGTGAGGAAAAAGAGAAGGTTAAAGGTGGTGGTCGGGTGGTTGTTATTGGCGGCTGGTGTGGTGGTCGGCGGCGGCCGGGTGGTGGTGGTTGCTGGCTGCCGCTGAACCTAGAGAGAGGAAGAAGGGATGATGGCGGTGAGTGTTGTGTTGTGGTGTTTATAAAGAAAGAGAACAAGGAAAGAAGGAAGGTAAGGGGCTAGGGTTTGAGGTTGAAGATGAAATGAGGAGATAAAGATATTATATACCTAGCAAGTGGTTGGATACTGTAACACCCCAACCGATGGCGGAATCATCGAGGTGCCACGTAGTGACGATTGTTCAATAGCTCATGGACTAAAAGTGTAAATACTGATACATTGATTTGAATAATTTTACATTGAAAGGAAATTAAAGTATACAATAGTTCTAAAGCGTCAAGTCTAACTAAAATACAATAGAGTCAAAACTTAAATATAAATCCAAAAGCTAAAAAGAAGCGTCGCAAAATAACCTGAAACATGTACGAAAATAGTATATGTCAATACAAAAATGTATTGGTGAGCATACCCTGTTTGAATATATATAGTAAGAAAAGTGTTTAGCAATTCATGAGCGGTACCATTTGCAATTATGTAATAAGTAGTATCAGTCAAAACCAAGCCTATGAATAATGACTAACACATGACTAACAATTTGAATAATGAATTAACAAGACAATGACCAAGATTCTCTCAACAGAGTCTCAAGGGGGCATACCATAGTACTATTCATTGAAATGCTAGGCCGCCCAGCGGTTAATGATTAAGCATAATACACACCAAATCACATAAGGCAAACACACATGAGAATTGCATTAAGTATAAGAAATAGAAACTTGATTAATAGGTACATGAGTCACCCCAAAGTAGTAAAATAGTAAAAAGGGGAAAGATATACTCACTTTGATAAACTAGCGATTGTTCACACAAAAGTTGATGTTGACGTTGTGAAGAGAAATCTAAGGTATTATCCTTAGACATGGAAGCACCACAATGGGTTGTACAAAACTTAATGAAATGATGGAAAGTACGGGCCAAACAAAGGGATTCAAAATCAGTTGCCCTGGTCATAGTCCCGACCAAATATGGATGATTTTATTATTGGTGGTTGCAGTGGTGCTTGAAACATAAAGGCAACAAGATGAACATAATACAAAAAGAAGATAGTTCTTAGTTATCGCTTTTGTTGGCTACGTTTCTGAACGAAACAGAGTATTTTGGGAATTTGAAACCCATGAAATGAACTTGTAAAATATGTACACTTCTTGGTTTGCTAGAATTTACTAAACCCAATAATTCCCATTAAATGAGAATTACAATGATGATAGTTCCCAAATAAATAAATAATTAAACCACCGTTTCAAATGATTTGAGGTTACAAAGTTTGTATGTGGCGGTTACGTTTTGGAGTTTTATGGGTTAAAGGTTAAACTTTTCTTTTATTACTAATATCTTATAGTTTAGTTTCACAAGTAATAATGACAAGGAAAGTTATGAAAAGCCTATAAACAAAAATTGAATTCAGACACAATTTTGTATTCATTTGGTTGAATTTTACATATAACATTTTGCATTAAATTTTCCAATTAATAATGACTATTATTAGTTCAACACGTTGATTATCATTTTTTTTAATAGACCAAAACTTATTCTTTAACATTCCTATAAGCCTTAAAAAAACTAAACGTGCCATAAAATTAAAATTCGTACATTACTAATATTTATATCTTTAATTCTAAAAAAAATGATGGTGTTATATATACCAAGAGAAAAAAAATATCCTAAATGTTACACCCTCCACTACTTTTATGAATTTCGTCTCGAAATTCCTTTCAAGTGGAGGTTTTCTATAAGACAAAAGGCGTTTGAAAAAGTCAAGTAGATAAAGAAATTATCTAATATCCAAGGTAAAAGTTCAAAATTTTTGACAATTAACCCAAAGTTAGAAAGTTAAGAGTTTAAATGAGAAAGGTTTTGGCAATGTGTAACGGTGAGGGCAGAGACACTGTTGAAACAGTCTCCCCTACTTTAGAAAGGTGTGATTGAACTTTATTAGGGTATGCAACAAGAATCCAAACAACCAAGGTTTTTTTTTTTTTTTTTTTTTCTTCTGTGTGGGTGGTCAAGAGAAAGACTCTAGGAAGACAAATTAAGGCTCGGGTAAGAACTTTCTTATTGAAAATGCTAGCTATTAGTTAACGATCCAATGAAGAGGTAATAATGGGTAGGTTCTTGGTCAGACTCCTAGTCCGCTCCCGCAGTATCGTTTATGCTTATATATAGGGTGTACCGCAGCTAACCCACCACACTCCCGATACTTTGGACTCGTACTGATTGTCTACCGACAACCTAAATAGAATTACACACCACCCTCATGTACCTGTAAGCCCATGATTGCGTTCCGGACCGTAATCATCGATTTACCTTACACTTGGGTGTTATGCTTTTCCATAACCCTATCCTAAGTAGTACTAGAAACAAATGCATGCTATCAGGATATGCTAAGTAATTGATACTGCAATGAAACAATGACATGGTTAGAGGTCCTTCTCTTTCGGGTTTACCCTTTAACCGTAATGAGAATAACATGTAAGTATAAGACATGGTTAGAGGTTCTTCCCTTTCGGGTTCACCCTTAACCGGTAACTTCTGTTCACATCGTTGGCTCCAAACACTCATATTGATAAACTCTGAGGTTTACACCGTTCCCCTCGGATTAAAGAAATACTCCAATCCAAGTCGTACATGGGCACTGGCTTAGATCTCACACGAGTTATCAACTAGCATGTTCATCGACCATGATGATGAACAAAATAATGTAAAGTATAACAGGGTTTTGCTCAAAACAGAAAGAAAAATATACATACCAAATGTGCGTTCATGTAAGTATATAAGTATAGCATAAAATTTCTATTGAAAGAATAGTATAATATAAATCGAGTAAATCGTTCAAAATGAAAGTAAACGAGTTAAATTAATGCTCAAAACCAGTGTTGTAAGAGTAACTACTAATAACTAGTGCGAGAGTAGTTGCGAATAACGCGTGAGAATAACCACCCATAAAAGAATAATACAAGAGTAATAAGATAATGTACAAACGTAACTATAAATAGAATGGTGTAAGAATAAAATAATGAAATTTACTGTGAATGAAAATGCACGGTACAGGTGTATAGCACACTGTCATGCGAGTTAAAATTTAGTAATTTTACATATATGCGTTATACTATAAAAGACTTTTAGCAACATTCTGATAAGAGGATATGTCCATCGTTTTGTTGGACCAAATGTTTTACAACTGAAAGAGTGCGAGTGTAATAAGATAAATTTTCGTTTATCAAAAACGTAGTTTGCTCAAACTTTGTGATATAGTTGAAAGGATAGTAGTAATGCATGAGGATAACTTTTTAGAATCGAAGTGTGTTTTAGATTCAAAACAGGTTCATTTGAAAAATCTTCGTAAGTACACATTTTCTTGTGTTTTCGAGAATTCGAGTAAAAGTGTTTATACAGTATTTTATTAGTCGTAAGTTTCTTTTCCCGAAAACATATATTGAATCCGTTGTATGAAAACAAGAAGATTTATATTTGACTTGTAAAATATGCAATACTAGTGTATAAAATGCAAGGTGAAACCATTTCATGAAATATGTGTAAATCTATTGTGTTTCAAAAGACCAAGATTTAAAATGACGTGAAGGTTGTGAATGATCCCAGATGCCTTGATGAATTTTGGAAAATAGATTTTTTCGTATTTAGACATTTATTTAACTTGTAGGTTGAAATCTCATTAAAGTCGAATTTTTTTTTAATTATTATGAAATGTTGAGAAAATCTAAGTGTTATTGGGTCAACTTGAAACCTTTTAATTGTCAAACTTCTACGAAAATTTATACATAAAAAGATCATTTGTTTGTAAGGATCGTTAAGGCATCTCTTTGGGCTCATGGCGGCTACTTGTTTCAAGACACAAGGTGTATATAAAGTGTGTTCTAATTTGGCGAATAGGCTTGGTGAAAAAAGAAAAAAAAACTTATAGGATAAGTTGTCAAATTAATCGTTTTAGAGATTTAAGGATATACTGTGACTTTGATCAAGTAAGTTTGTAAACATGGAGATATAATATAAGCTTTAATGTGATAATAAAACGAACAAAAAGTTTTTAATAATGATTATAAGGAATTCAAAAGCGAATGATCAATGAATAATGGCATATGAAACATGAAGTGATTATATTGAGTCTTCAAATGATAATCAAATATAAATATTAATGATATAAAACATTGGAATTGTTTCCATAGGAAACTTTGACTAACTCAAGTAATTGAAATTTCCAAGTGACTTGTGGGGGCGTACTTTAGCCTATAAGTGAATGCCCACCCTTTCAGATTGCACGTGCCCCATCACTAGTGAATTCCAAAGCTTTAGCGAGATGAAAAACGAGATACAAAAATAAATCCTTGAGATATGGATTTCACTCCTAACTCAAAAATGTATTTCAAAATTGAAAACTATTGTGGAATGAAACCAATCACTAAGTTAAGGACATCACTCCCAGCTTAGTGGTTAAGTTTTTTTTTTTTTTTGAAGGAAATACTCTTTGAGGTGTGGATGTCACTCCTATCTCAAAGATATATTCCAAAGATAAATAACATATAGAGGAGTGAAACTAATCACCAAGGTATGGATGTCACTCCTAACTTGGTGATATCGTTTCGTTTGTGAGATACGAATGTCTTCTACTCCAAGCAAAATACCAAAAGAAAAACGAGAAAGAATCATAGCTAAAATATCTTGAAAAAAAAAATATAAGAATAAGATAAATATACACGAGAGGACTCGTGAAAGTAAGCTTAGTTATAGACTAGGCTAAAAGGCATTCTAATAACCTAATTCCCTATAACCATGGCTCTGATACCAATCTGTAACACCCCAACCGATGGCGGAATCATCGAGGTGCCACGTAGTGACGATTGTTCAATAGCTCATGGACTAAAAGTGTAAATACTGATACATTGATTTGAATAATTTTACATTGAAAGGAAATTAAAGTATACAATAGTTCTAAAGCGTCAAGTCTAACTAAAATACAATAGAGTCAAAACTTAAATATAAATCCAAAAGCTAAAAAGAAGCGTCGCAAAATAACTTGAAACATGTACGAAAATAGTATATGTCAATACAAAAATGTATTGGTGAGCATACCCTGTTTGAATATATATAGTAAGAAAAGTGTTTAGCAATTCATGAGCGGTACCATTTGCAATTATGTAATAAGTAGTATCAGTCAAAACCAAGCCTATGAATAATGACTAACACATGACTAACAATTTGAATAATGAATTAACAAGACAATGACCAAGATTCTCTCAACAGAGTCTCAAGGGGGCATACCATAGTACTATTCATTGAAATGCTAGGCCGCCCAGCGGTTAATGATTAAGCATAATACACACCAAATCACATAAGGCAAACACACATGAGAATTGCATTAAGTATAAGAAATAGAAACTTGATTAATAGGTACATGAGTCATCCCAAAGTAGTAAAATAGTAAAAAGGGGAAAGATATACTCACTTTGATAAACTAGCGATTGTTCACACAAAAGTTGATGTTGACGTTGTGAAGAGAAATCTAAGGTATTATCCTTAGACATGGAAGCACCACAATGGGTTGTACAAAACTTAATGAAATGATGGAAAGTACGGGCCAAACAAAGGGATTCAAAATCAGTTGCCCTGGTCATAGTCCCGACCAAATATGGATGAATTTATTATTGGTGGTTGCAGTGGTGCTTGAAACATAAAGGCAACAAGATGAACATAATACAAAAAGAAGATAGTTCTTAGTTATCGCTTTTGTTGGCTACGTTTCTGAACGAAACAGAGTATTTTGGGAATTTGAAACCCATGAAATGAACTTGTAAAATATGTACACTTCTTGGTTTGCTAGAATTTACTAAACCCAATAATTCCCATTAAATGAGAATTACAATGATGATAGTTCCCAAATAAATAAATAATTAAACCACCGTTTCAAATGATTTGAGGTTACAAAGTTTGTATGTGGCGGTTACGTTTTGGAGTTTTATGGGTTAAAGGTTAAACTTTTCTTTTATTACTAATATCTTATAGTTTAGTTTCACAAGTAATAATGACAAGGAAAGTTATGAAAAGCCTATGAACAAAAATTGAATTCAGACACAATTTTGTATTCATTTGGTTGAATTTTACATATAACATTTTGCATTAAATTTTCCAATTAATAATGACTATTATTAGTTCAATACGTTGATTATCATTTTTTTTAATAGACCAAAACTTATTCTTTAACATTTCTATAAGCCTTAAAAAAACTAAACGTGCCATAAAATTAAAATTCGTACATTACTAATATTTGTATCTTTAATTCTAAAAAAAATGATGGTGTTATATATACCAAGAGAAAAAAATATCCTAAATGTTACAGGTACCGCGTATACGGGCCAGTTGCTGACTCGGTCTCGGTTAAATTACGTAACTTGTTTAACTGCTAAGATAGTTTAGTTTTTTTTTTTAAACTTTATTTATGAAAACCAACTTAAAACGAGTGGTTGGACTATATATTTGTTATAATATATTTTTAGTCACGTTTAGAAATTTACCAGGATAAGTGTCGGTTTACTAATATGTTAATACTTACAACGTGTTATTATTAGTTTCAACGCTATAATAGTGTAATCAAGTAATTTAATTTACAAATGAATAATAAAAAAAATGTATTTCCTGTTATCGAGATATTATTGTTAACGAATTAACGCATCGTCTTATGAATAAAATATTATTATTATATTATTCGAGAAACGTTGGGCGTTACATATAGTATTATTGCTAGGGTGCCAAAGGTACATACATACATACATACATAGTGGCGGATTTAAAAATTAATTTCAGTTGTAACATTTTTCATCTTTTTCATTTTAGTAGTAACATTTTCCAAATATCGTAAAAAAACAAATTTTTCACTACGCGCGCGAAGTTGAGTAGCAACGGACGCGACGCCCCTGTATGTGTATGTGTGTGTGTATATATATATTGTGTACAAACCCATTTGTTATTTATGCTTTTATTTATTCACTCATAACTCAAAATCCTGCAAAATGTTGGGTTGGGTTGGGAGTGAGACGAGTTTTAGTATCCGTAGTCTCACATGCCATTGTAAGAGGGTGTTTGGGATTGAGTTTCAAATCAACTTATTGATTTATTGGTTTTTCCAAAAAGCCAATAAGTTAGTAAGCTGTTTGTGTAACCTAAAAACACTTTCTGTTTTGACTTTTGGCTTTTAAGAATGGAAAAACTGTCCATAGTGTGGGGACTCCCCTAGGTAGTCAGACATAAATGTTTGTTGGCCGTTAAAAAAAACACCTTTTTACATTAAATACCATATAACCATGTATTTCAAGGTGATCAGTTTTAGCATTTTGTACAAGTAAATTTGAGCTACAACATGTAAAGAACCCGTTAATTAGAAAATTGCAGCAAAATCAAACTAACACTCTGTTCCAGAGTTTCATTAAAGGATGGAAGAGAAAGGATTGAGAAGGAAGTGGTGAAAAAATGTGTTCCAGAGTTTTTTGTAGGAGGGAAAGGGACGGACTGAGAGGGATAATAAAGAGGAGTTTAGTGTGATTTTTAATCTTTCCAATTTGGAAGGATTTGGAGAGAAGAGAAGAGGAGGGAGATCATTTCTCTTCCATCCTTTAATGAAACTCGGGAACACAGTGTAAGAAATATTTGCCACCTTTTATTTAAAGGGTCTTAAAATGTTCGACAACCGACCAAAACAAAGTCGTACAAAACTAAGATCATATATATATGATCAACAATAATGCAACTTATTAAACGAGAACGTACACCTTTTATCAATCTAAGGGAGCTTCATGATTTCCACAAAATAATCCTATGGCACGTTCATCCGGGTAACGTGGATCTTTGGCATAGAACTCAAGATACTTATAATGGTCAAACGGCTTGAATTTTGGTGGGTGTTCTTCATCAACTAGTTCTTCTGGTATTTCGATAATTCCCTTGTTGAATGAAAATAAAGCTATGGAGTATCTAACTTCTTGCCCGTTCATGACCACTCGATGCCGAGGAGATCTTATTTTGCCATTGCTCCATGCCTAATTACACGGTCACAACTCAATAATAATTAATAATAAGGGTATTTTGAGAGATCTCGCAACAAAATATTATTCCGTTCTTTTTTAATAACAATCCTTTTACAATTGATGAGCTAAATACCAGCTGACAGTTCAAGTGATATTTAGTTGGTTCAATTTTTTTTTTTATTTTTGCATAAATTTGAAACAACTCCATTTTTGGGGGGACAAACAACATGTATAAGTAGATGACTAGGTCATGGGTGCTAATTGATCCTTCCCCAACTCCCTTAGGGGAAAGGTGACACCTCACTTCACCGAGAGCTTCCCCAAGAGGCCAAGACCATACCAATTAGCCTAAGAAAAAATACAGAGTACCAGTAAAGTAACATAGTTTTTAAGAGATGTAAACAGATTAGCAATTAATCACACTAGTAATAGTCAGTCAGCAACGATTTAGTTACGTTTTGCTTTATTGCAAAAACATTATTTTTTAAGTAGAATATAAAATGTTTTTTTTTTCATAATTATTTTCTAATAAAATTTAACTTAAAAAAAAAAGAAATTTTCTAATAAAATTTTCTTTATTACTTTTTAATAAATCATTTTTTATGGTTTCCTAATAAGACATTTTTCTACTACTTTCTATATAAATAAAAAATTATTTGTGTTGTGGGAAAAAAAGTCATTTCTTGATTAGCAAAAGTGAAGTTTAGTGTCTAATTTTGATGAACACGCACGTAGTTTATCATAAAATTTGGCAATGACCATGATCAATGAATACAATGATCCAATCTTACCATGAAAGCATCGGTTGCCATGACGACAAATGATGATGGAAGGTACTCGACAAGCATCCACTCGTCGTCCTTGATTTGAACTTCCAGACCATTTATCTGATTTTGGCTAAGTATAGTGACAAAGTTCTTGTCCGTGTGAGTCATGGCTCCCAGATTGGTCTCATTTGATTTCGGTGGTCTGTATTTCATTAGTTTGAGAAGATGCGTAATTGACTCGCTAAAGGATTCGTGGTGTTTCTCCACTCCATAGCTTTCAAACACCATCTTTCTCACTAAGTTTTCTAGTTTTGATACTAGATTTGCATAGGAATTCATAGTTTTTCCTGAAAAACAAGGTTCACGTTTAGTAATAACTCACAAGAAAATTAGTAATAACTCTATAGATTTATTACCTAAGATCTGTATTCAACCAATGTTACGTGATGATAGACAAATAACTCAAGTATTGGACTATTACGCAAATCGACGAAAGTGTCAGGGCCAGACTCACACCCAGTCTAATGGGTACGGGCGCTCACTTTGAATATTTTTTAGTGTTTATATATACACGTTTATGACTTTATCCCGTCTCCCGCCCGTCAAAAATTTCAATTGCACCCCTTGGATTTTTGAAACCGAGAAAAGCAAAGAAACAAGCATTCCTCTCCCCCTTTATAAGCCTTGAAGCTAAATCCGCGATCCATACGCTTGGTAGAAAGGTTGGTGTGTATATATTTTTCTTTTTTCCGGCGAGGAAGGACTTCGTGTAAAGGTTGCAGGTCTCTCCTAATTCGATGTGAAGAAGATGAGCTATTTGTTTTTTTAAAGTGCAATAAGTTAAAATATGTAAAACTATGGTGACATGCAAAGCCACGTTAACTTTTAACATGCTTTTCTTTTTACTTTTTTTTTGTTTTTGCTTTATTTTACTTATCATTTCATTTAGTTTATTGTTTATTATTTTTTAAAAGGTTTAATAAGATTTCATATAGATAAGATTAAGTACAATGAGTGAAACTATAGTCTAATGTAGATAATTCGAATGAATCTAACTATTTAGTTTGATTCTAGATATGTAAATCCAAGAATCTGGAATCCGTTTTAACGGGGTAACATCTGAGTTACTTGTTTGTATTAATTAATAGCTTTAGTCTTTGTGATAATTTTGGTGTATTTGATGTTCCAAAACTACTACGATTAGCCAAAATGTATCCACAACTTTAGATTTTAGAATTTTGTTATGCATATGTAACGGCGTTTAAATTAGTTTTAGCTTTCGATTTCCTTTTAATAATTATATAATTTTAGTATTATTATTCAGGGTCTTAGAGATTCCGCACCCCATGAAAAAAAATTCTTGGGTCCGCCACTGGAAAGTGTACGTAAAATAGTATTATTATGAATTTGAAAATTTTCCTAATCATATTTAAAAGAGTAAATAGCCAAATTCGTCCCCGAGGTTTGGTTAATATTGCTAGATCCATCCAGAATAAGAATTTTTGACACCTGAGCCACTAAGGTTAGAAATCTAGTGCTAAATCTGTCAAATTTGCAAGCTCTGTTAAATACCAACATTAAATCATGAGCATTTTTATCATTCCCCATCCTTTTTTATCCCTTAAATCTAGTGCTAAATTCTTTTTTTTTTTTTTTCACTTTCTTTGTTTCCTTAACAATGACAAACACACACACACCACCCAACTCCCTTCTTTTTCTTTGTCTCTCTCTCTCTCTATCTATCTCTAACTTTTGGATCTGGATTGTTCAAGAACCGCCACCATGCCTTACTAGGTGATTTCTTTTTGCCCTTTCTACTTCATCACCATGGTTCCGACCACCTTCATCGCCTTCAACAACTTCGGTTTCCAACACTAGTAACAAATAACAACACTAGTAACTCCCACCCCACCCACTTTGTTAGAAGATTTAAAACATCATCTCGTTTGATAAGCAGGTGAAGCTCAAGGTTTATCATGCTTAATATTGCATTTTTATGTGATTTTATAGTCATGAACACACTACTTTGATTAGATTTTGTATTTTGCAGGTTAACGAGGTTTAAGGTGTGTTTTGGAGCATTTCAGGAACTTTATATGGAGCTAGATGGTCGCGCAATGAAGAAACAAAGAGAATCAAGAAATAAAAGTCGTCCAGCGCGTCGACGACTCGGGACACTGGTCAACATATTTGAAAATCGAGATTTAAAGGCAATTTATGGAATTTTATGAGGCTTTTGACCAAGAGCTCGGGAAGGAGGTTATTTATTCAAATATTGGGGATCATAATCATCATCTTTTACTCCCAAATCACAATCAAATCACGCTATTACACCAAAAATCATTCAAGATCATCTTCATTATTTTCTCTTTTTCACCAATCACAAAACTTTCAAAACACCATTAAAAAAACCTTTCCATGGACAATTCTCCTATTCCTTCCATCATCATTGAAGTTCCAATCACCATGAGCGGCTAATCACTTTTGGATTCACCCGGTGTAGGCTTGTAATATAGGGTTCTTAATATTTGGGCATTTTCTTAATTTCTTTTGTAATTTGGATTTGAACAAACTTATTAATTGCGTTAATCTTGTTTTGAATTCTCTTTGATAATTGTTTCTTGCGCCAATTACTAGGGAAATGAATTCGGTTAATTATGCTTTAACTTGTTATTAGGGTTCATGTGTTCTAGAGTAATGAAGTGTAGTTTAGTCTATCTTTGATGTTGATGAAACTTGAAACCTAAGCCTATTGTAACTATTAACCCGTTAATCCTAATTGCAATTTCTTGATTAATCCCAATTTGTTCTAGAGCTCTAGGTTACTTGTTGAACCGGTGTGACATCCATTTTTCTTATTATTGTTTTCAATCAATTAATTCAATCAAGTCTTTTTCATTAATCAAATTAATCATTTTTCTTATTTCAATTATCATCTTGAATCACTTGTTGGTTCTAAAACTTTCAATCAAAACTCTTAAATGAACAACAATTGCAATCTTCATAACTGACAATATCTTCATAAAAGTAACATTCTCAATCAACTAAGAACGCGTTACACCGACCACAGACTCTTCGTGGTTCGACACCCTTGTTACCACTAGCTACATAGTTTGAGGTAATTAGGACACTATAAATATTATTTTTGACCGACCGTGACATCCGATCATCGTTCTAGGTCTAATTTGATCCGATTCAGGTCTTAACTGATGTTTTGACCCGTCTTCTGAGATGGTGGTTGTGCAGGTGGTGGAGACGATAAGGGCTAAGGTGGTGATTGGTGGTGGATATGGTTGGCTGATGTGGTGATTGGTGGTGGATTTGGTTGGCTGAGGTGGTGATTGGTCGTGGATATGGTGGAGACAGTGGCTGAGGTAGTGATTGGTGGTGGATATGGTTGGCTGAGGTGGTGATTGGTGGTGGATATGGTTGACTGAGGTGGTGATTGATGGTGGACATGGTGGAGCCGGTTGTTGAGGTGATGATTGGTGTGAGGGAATTTAAGGGATAAGAAAATGATGGGAAATGACTAAAATGCCCATGATTTAATGTTGGTATTTAACAGAGTTCGCAATTTGGACGGATTTAGCACTAGATTTCTAACTTTAGTGGTTCAAGTGTCAAAAATTCTTATTTTGGATGGATTTAGCAATATTGACCAAAACTCAGGAATGAATTTGGCCATTTACTCTATTCAAAATATTGATTATCGTATTTAATTTCTTAGATGTGATTGAGTTAATTGTCATTTTCGTCCATGTGGTTTTGAAGAAATTGCAAGATCAGTCCAAAATCAAAATTACGTGTTATATCTGTCTCCAACGTTTCTTAAAATGTGCTAGATTAGTCCAAAATCCTAACGACGCTAAATCTGATTGTTAACTTTGGACTGATCTAACAATTTCTCAAAACCATAGAGACTAAATTGACAATTCCACGTTTGTATTTTATTTTTCATATTTTTTAATTAAATAATACTTTTATACCTTTTATCATTACATTTTCTCTCTAATTCACTTATAACCACTTTAAAATAATATTAAAAAAATGGAGAGGAACAATGTTCCCTCAAATATACAGTAGGGCTGCAAACGAGCCGAGTCGAGCCGAGCCCGAGCTCGAGTAGCTTCAAGCTCAAGCTCAATTAACTTATGAGAGTTCGAGCTCGAGCTTGGCTCGATTTGAGCTCTGTTTTCAAAGATCGGGCTCGGCTCGTTGATAATTTCTCAAGCTCGGGCGCGGCTCGTTTATCAACTATTACTTAATATATTAAATAAAAATAATGTAAATAATAGTTTATTTAGGCTCGTGAGCTCTATAAGTGAAGCTCGAGCTGGTTTACTAAACAACTTTAAATGAGGGGTAAATATTATTAAATATTTTAAAAATTAATAATACACTAAGGCTCCACAAGCCTAACGAGCTTCACATGCCAGGCTCGAGCTCGGGCTAGATAAATAAACAAGCTTTGTTTTAGGCTCAAGCTCAGCTCGAGCTCGATAAAGCTCAACTCGTTTTGAGCTTTTTACCAAGTCAAACTCAAGCAGCTCACGAGCGGCTCGTCTCGTTTGCACCCCTACATACTAATCATTGGTAATTAAATAATGAAAATATCAAAGTAGAATCCCAAAATGAATTGCAACATTATTAAGATCATCATCATCACCATCATACTCAGTTAATCCCACCTATAGCAAAGCTAAGGTAGGGTCTGAGGAGGGTAAGATGTAGACAGCCTTACCTCTACCCCTAAGAATAGAGAGGCTGCTTCCAGTGAGACCCTCGGCTAAGATGCAACATTATTAAGATACATAATGATAATGATGTTACTATTTTCTTACATTATATAATGATGTTGTCGTTGATTAGGGATCGGGGTGCTTACCGTGAATATTACGGGTACTTCATAGGTACCCCCACTATCAGAACGATAATAAGGGCGTCGGTGGTGCTAGTAGTGGATCCGTGGAGGGTTTATGTGACTTAGTTTACGCAGTGGCGGACCCAGGATTTTTTTTCATGGGTGCGGAATCATAGACCTTATATAGGTCGTTTATTCATCAGGTGGCCCGGGTCGGTTCGGTTCGGGTCGACTCGTATACCAAAAATAATAATACTAAAATGCTGCTGGTGGGTCGAGTTTTACCGCAGTGGGCCTTCGGGCGGCGGGTTTCCCCCGGGAATTGGTGTGAAATTACTGGTAGATCCGGATTACTCTCGGGGTACTCCTTTGTCCAGTGGGCACTTTGAAAGTGCTCGGGATTGATTTATTGGCCATTCAAGAAAAATATTCACATAATCACATTTACCTAATTACCTTTTGGAGTTTTGTTGTATTTGTTCAATTGTTTGTGAATTGTGACTGGTCAACGTCACAGGTTCCTCTTCTTTGTTTAGCGATCGCCGATCAGAAGCAGGGAGGGAGACAAACAACTTTTTCTTTTTGTTTTTCTTTGTTTAGCGCTCTTCTGGCTTTAGGTTTATTTTTTGTTTGTTTTTTCATTTTAATCAATATTAAAACACATGTCGGCTTATTATAAACTTTGGGCTTGGGCTCATTCTTGAAATTGGGCTACTAACTAATAAAATGGGCTAACTCTTAACATATAATTATATATTTTTTTTCTTCAGGCCGGTTTCAAAAGTCCAAGGGGTGCGGCTGGAAAATTTCATGGGGTGCGGACGGGATGAACGCGCATATATAACACTAATTTTTTTTTTCAGGGTGGGCGCCCGCACCCCTTGGGCTTGCTTTAGGTCCGCCCATGAGTTTACGACGTGCTTAACTGGAGTTTGTCTCTCAAAAATAGAAAAAAAGATATAGTTATGTTACCTAATATCCGTTTGCCTTCAAATTTTGCAAAAAAGTCTTTCCATTTATGAGTCAAAACATAGATAAACACTTTTTCTTCTTATTCATTTCAATGTTTAGCTTCAGATGGTATGGGGTTAAAATTAGTGTTTTGTGGAACAGGAATTGAAGGATAATTTGGGGTATGTGTGGAGCGGGCAAGGAGGCAATAAATAATAAGTGTCGATGGAGTGGGTTGGTTTAACTTCTATGAGTTTATAATGCTATTATTATAAAAGATAAAATTGATTTATGAAAATAAATATTATTTTCTGATTAATTTAACTTTTAATTTATGTAATGAAGTTTAGTTAAATGGTTTATTTTATAAGTTATTTTTTAAATGAAAACTAAGTTATTAACTATACTTTTAAAGGTATTATTTATTAAAAACACATAACCAAATCAGTGAAGTGATGCTTTCAAAAAACTGTTTCAGTGAAGTGATGTGGTATTGCAGAATTGATAAAAATTAGTAGAGTAAAAAAAAATCAAATGGACCGCCCCTTGCCCCCTTAGTCTTCTTGATTGCCCTGATCAACAACCCCCCCCCCCCTCCCCAGCACCCCAACATACTAATCATTGGTAATTAAATAATAATATCAAAGCAGAATCCCAAAATGAATTGTAACATTATTAAGATACATAATGATGTTACTATTTTCGTATGATGATGTTGTCCTTTAAAAGTTTGATTAGGGTCCGGGCGCTTACCGTGAATCTCATGGAACTTCACGGGTACCCAATTATCAGCATGTTAATAAGGGCGTCGGTGGTGTTGGTAGTGGATCCGTGGAGGGTTTATATGACTTAGTTTACGGTGTGGTTAACTAGAGTTTGTCTCTCGAAAATAAAAAAAAATAAGATATAGTAAGATTACCTAATATCTATTTGGCTTCAAATTTTGCAAAGAAGTCTTTCCATTTATCAGTCAAAACATAGATAAACGCTTCTTCTTCTCACTATATTATTAAATGTATTATTTATTAAAAATACATAGCCAAATCAGTGAAGTGCTCATTTCAAAAAATTGTTTCGTGTAGTGATGTGGTGATTGATAAAAATAAGTGAAGTGAAAAAAAACTCAAGTAGAGCGACCCTTACCCCTTAGTCTTCTACATTGCCCTCAACCTCCCATCCCCCACCCCCACCCCCACCCACTCACACACACATACAGAGACAAACACGAAAAAATATGTACCCGCCGCTGATATCAAGAAGTAACTACCTGAATTGATCATTTCCAGAAGGCCACATGAGGTCTGCAAACCTTTCAACACCATCTGAACTAGCAGCATTCTCTATCCCCATGCTTTCATAGAGCGGACGAGTACGGAAGGGACCCAAATAGCCATGGAAAGGCTTAGCAGAAGTATTCTTCATTTTGGTTTCTGTGGGAAGGTCGAATAATGTTTTTAAGTTTGCATAAACTTCCTTCTTGAAATCATGAGAAAGCCCATCAGAGACAACCAAAAAACAACCATACTCTTCAAGTGCATGTCTCACTTTATGGCAAGCTAAGCTCCAAGAGTCTGTACCTGGTTTCAAGCTTTCTATGTTAATTACACGAAGCTTGGATTGTGTTAAAGAATCCATATATGATTCTTATTTTCATGAGAGATCTAGTGGTGTGTTGAGTTTAAAGAGATTTGTATCATTTCCATGTTTAATTTTTTATATATAGTGAAAGAAATTACCGGTTGCTTAAGTACCTCGAACTTTTCTAAACATTTATTAAAAACTGATAAAAAAATCATATAAAATCGTTTCATCGTCCCATTCAACACGCCAGCTGACATCAAATATTAAATAAGTCCCACCATGGTAGGGATGGCAACGGGTCGAGTATGGGTCAGGTTTGACTTTTTTTTTTAACGGGTCAGGTTTGACTAATACCATACCCATACCCGGTTATAAAATCTCATACTATACCCGCCTCATTACCCGTCGTGTTTTTGTCAAGTATTACCCATCAGGTATAGAGCATACCCGTTGGTATTTTCATATATATATATATATATATATATATATATATAGGGAAGGGTTTAAATGAGAACACCCATCTTTTGTGAGAACAGTGAGAACTAATCTCAGCCACTCATTTATGTTCCTTGGTTTTTTAGTTGCAAGGTTAAAATTGTAATTGTATACAAGGTTAAATCAATCCAAAAGTGTCCCCTGATCTTTTCATCTTCGATTATGTTCACGGTGCATCTCCGACACTTCGACGAGGCCATAGTTTCTAATTGGTTCAAGGTATTCCAGCTATGATGTTGTAGTTTCTCATTGGTTCAAGGTTTAATGGCAACAATAAACTGATTAGGTTGAACAGAGTATCCACCGACAGTGAAATCCGTTGTGGAACGATGTCGATGCTTGAGCTCTCGAGTGTACACGTAAGCAATGAATTGCACTTTGTTGTTTGCAAAGAATCGTTTTTTATGGTGCTTAAGGTCGTGATATGTCGTGTAATCACATCTACCATCTCGATTGAATTATACCATGACTAATGTTTTGGAACAATTACCCCAGAAATTAACCAAACAATTTACACCATTAATCTCTAACACCCATTTGTTATCCACTAAAAAAATCCATCTGTTACCATATCTAAAGTTTAGAAGCTACTGAACAGAAGGTACTTCTAATTGTAAAGTTATTTGAATGTTATTAATTTATGGTCTTTATGATGATTTAGATTATTGGTATAAATGGTTGATACTAAAGTTGATTTTAGTGCTGAAATTTGGAGGTTTAAGGCTTTAAACTTTGTGATATTGGATGTGTAATTTGTTATTGGATACCTTCATGTCTTCAATATGTGAAAGTCCGAAAATCTTGTAGATTGAGCTCTCTATACTCCATAGCTGTTCTTGGAGCACCATGTCAACACTTGAAATCATTTTTTATCCTTTTGTCGTTTGTACTTTAATATTTCCTATTTACTGTTTACTAAATTGTGTTACTCAAAATCATCAAAAGATTGTTTTTTCTTCTTGTTTGGGTCATACAGTAACATAATTTCATAGAACTAATTGAATACCTCCATGTCTTTTTCATTATTGTGCTATTAGATGTGTAATGTGTTATTTGCTTGAGTAGACTATCCAATTAAGCTAGGTGTCAATAGACAAATGTTCATCTGTTTTGATGTTTTTATTTAAATTGATTATTCTTCATTAGATTTATGCATTCAGCATGGTCTATTTGTCCATTGAATCTCAAATTGGCCTAAGTACTATTTTGTTTTCTCAAATTTAGATGACAATATTGTCGTGTGTTTTGATGGGCGGGTAATTATGTGTTGGGTTAATATAATAAGATAATTTGACCATGATGGTGCTAGTAGTAAACAAGTCATAGTCGTTTTGAGTTTTTATTCACGTTGATTTTTTTCAAGGTTAGGGGTGTATGGTAAGGAATTTTCCTTTGTTGCCTGTCCGGGGGTTTGGTTTGGGGTCTGGGCTACCTAAACTTGGTGTGTGTGAGTTTAATGTTAGTTTATAATTGTATTACATTGTGTTCTAATGCTGCTGATATATAACTTTGTAGAAGACAGAGGCTACTAAGAATGCTCGAATGGGTAGGTTGATTGTGGCAGGTATATGGTCAAAGGATACATGGTTTTTGTTCATGCGGTCCAAGTTTTTCTAAATCGTATATGGGTATAAAGGCTAATGATAATGATGGTGATGACAATCGCTAGCAATCTAGGAAAAATGTCCACAAGGCTATATCGGTCATGTTGGCTGCTCAGGAGGATTCTGTCGAAACAGAGTGCCCAACAGAAGAGCCAGCGGGTGTCACGCGAATGGTGGTAAGGAGATATCCTCGAATGGCTAAATCAATTACTAAAGAAAGTGGTGTAGGTATAACTTAATCATGCAATGTATTCTCAAAGGTTTGTCATTGATATCCAGTTGTGTAACACAAAGAATGCACAAGGGAATCCGATTCATGACATGTTAATCAAGACGAGTCGTGTTC
Source organism: Ambrosia x helenae (assembly GCA_030844895.1). NCBI lineage: Eukaryota > Viridiplantae > Streptophyta > Magnoliopsida > Asterales > Asteraceae > Ambrosia > Ambrosia x helenae. The sequence continues at coordinate 38,566,660 of CM061234.1, read as the reverse complement.
ATAGATTTTTAACCAATGCTACTACTATAAAAGGCTATTTCAATGCTGGAATATATTAGGACGTGTATGCGTATATTTGTGATATTGAAGCGAAAAGGTTGTCTCAAGTCCATAAGATGTTTAGCTGGCTTGAAAGGTTGCATCATATGAATGAGAATGTTGATGATGATGCAAGGATTATGTGTTAGTCATATATGAACGTGTAATACTTGATTGTACATATATGTAAATTTATGTTTTACATATGTGTAAGTATAATGTATTCTTATGTGTAAGAAACAAAACTCAGACACTGAATTCTCATCAGTTGAATGGTAATTGTCTAGTCTAGATTGCTTGTACATTGAATTTGGGTTTGTTTTCTTATCCGTTATCAAATTTATTTGTGTAAGTGTCTGACTTACACATGTGTAAATTTCTATTTTACACATGTGTAAGCATAAAAATAAAAGTTGTAATCATTGATATATCCTTACCATGGTAAGATAGAATCAAGTCATAATCCATAATATCATCTAGTTTTTTTCTCTCATGTCACTTATTTCTTTCTGTTTTACGTACACATGTGTAAGCTGTTCATTGTCACTTATATCTTCGTGTTTTAAACCTTTGCAGTTTTAATACACATGTGTATATTGTTTAATGTCACCTATTTGCTTATATTTTCCATATGTGTAGTTGTATTACACATGTGTAAAGTGTTAATTATCACATATTTGTGCTTGTTTTACACATTTGCAGCTAATTTACACATGTGTTAATTGTTCACTATCACATATTGATTTTATTTACATATGTCCGGTTGTATTACACAAATGTAAATTGTTCATTATCACTTTTTTTGTTTCTGTTTTACACATTTGATCCTGAATTATACAGATGCGGATTGTTTACAGTCATTTATTTCTATTTTTAATTATGTTCAGTTGGCTTATATATTTGTAAGAGTTGGTTTACACATGTGTAAACTCTTCACTATCTTTTATTTTTGTTCAACATATGTCCAATTGTTCTACACATGTGTAACTACTGTTTTACACATTTGTAAATTGTTTATTTGTCACTTATTTTTTATACACATTTTTATCTGAACTACACACGTATACATTGTTCATTGCTACTTATTTGTTTCTATTTTACACATTTGCATCTGAATTACACATGTGTAAACAATTTACAACCCTTATTTTTTTCGTTTTACACATTTGCAGTTGAATAACACCTGTGCAAACTTTGGATTAAACTAAGATCGTATTTAGCAAAAAAAGAAAAAAAAAAAAAAGAAAAAAGAAACAAATGTATTATTTTGACCAAGAGGTAGGATTCAACCTAAAATAGTATTATCCAAAAATCAAAAGCATTAATTTGCCCAACAAGTCATAATTTTTGGCATACAGTAAGAAAGATACATATAGACAAAAATTATAATCCCAAATATATTCTAACAACGGTAACATAGAAACAAGTCATAATCCGTTTTATCATATAGTCATTTTTTGTCTCTCTCTCTTTCAAACTCCAATGCTTTCTTTTATCACATCTTCTCGATGGTGAATATTCGCTTTCCAATGTAGAATCTTCATATCATTTTCGGGGCTTCTACAGTTGGCCTCTAAAAATTCTCTTTGTCATTTTCCAACCAAAAGGATAATGTAGATTTTTTTTAAATGTGCCTGATCAAAGTGACAAAAGTACAATACCATTAAAACATTTGCTTTTACTGATATTCTAAACGAATAATTTGGCTGGCTTACACATGTGTAAATGAGCAAAACTACTTACTTACACATGTGTAAACTACATAATTACGCCTATTTAATCATACATATTTGTTCTAATACCATCGTTTCAATGTGCACATCTTATTTACATATACGTAAATTTTTTAATTACACAAATGCAATAGTAAATATGTTGATTAACATATGTGTTGAGAATTTATAAGCTTAAGTATAATGATGTGCACATGTGTAAATATTCATAGTTATACATTTATGACTCTATGTACAACCAAATAATCTATCTATACAACCAGAAGCTGCATATCTTTCGTTTATCTATCACATAAATCCATTTATCAAGTAAATCTTCCATGATTTCATCATCTCTTATGTTGTTTATATATATAAACCTCCTATGGAGCAATGTTAACATAGAGCTACATCAGGGTGCTTTCTTTGCCCATGATAAGTTTTATGCTCTTTTCATAATTTAGCTTATATTTCTTCTTTTTATCTTGTTTATGGTTCTAAGGTTTTACAATTAGAATAAGCTTATAATATAATTACAAGGCTCTTGTATTACCTAAACATTTAGGTTCACTAATTAACTTGATCAATTTAATCCATCACGATTGCAAACACTTTGCCGGTTCTCACACTTTAAAATCTTAATCCTAACCTAATTTCCCTAACCAGTAAACATTCAACACCTCTATAAACAAAATTCCTACCCAGAAACCCAAAATTAATATTCAGAACCTACAAAAATGAAATATAAACAAAAGGAAACAACATATAAAACCTAAAACCCTACTAAATTTGGAAAAAAAATAAACGAATTAGACCTGGAACAGGAGATATTGCCACATCTGACGCGTTCTCTCTTGACTGCTAGATTTGATTTGCGATTCTTAATATCGATCTCGATCTCGATCGCCACTCTTTGTTTCAAGAGAATCGTAGATGTCAATTTAAGGTAGGTTTTGGGAACAGAGGTTAAGAGATTTTTTTGACGAAGTTACCCTTAAGGTTTATTTGAGCGTGTTTTTTTTGTCTAACCTGTCTTTTGATTCTGGCCTTTGATCAAATTAGATCAATGGATGAAAATTGTTCTCAGTGTTCTCACAAAAGTTCATGTTCTCAAGATAACCCTCCCCTATATATATATATATATATATAGGGGAGGGTTATCTTGAGAACGCTAAATATTGTGAGAACCGTGAGAACAAGTACAAAAATCAATCAAAATCAAATTTTTTTAATACAAATCTCATTATAATCAAAATACAACATTAATAAATGAATTTTCTTTCTAAATAAGTCATCTTTTCTTGCAAAAACACTTTTAAATTAATTTTTTACACATGTGTAAATGAAACAGTTTACACATGTATAAACAGCAAATTTACACATGTGTAAAAACAAATTATTTCCGTATACGTTTGAATTTTTACGCGTAATTTGTGTTTTTTGAGATGGAATTTTAGTAATAAAGACAAGTGTAAAAAGAAATTTGGAATTTGAATGGTTTTAGATGCCGTTCTCACGGTTCGCACGAAATATATGTGTTCTCAAATTAACTTTCCCCTATATATATATATATATATATATATATATATATATATATATAGGGAAGAGTTATCTTGAGAACGCTAAATATTGTGAGAACCGTGAGAACAAGTAAAAAAATTAATCAAAATCAATTTTTTTAATAATAAATCTCATTATAATCAAAATACAACATTAATAAATGAATTTTCTTTACAAATAATTCATCTTTTCTTGCAAAAACACTTTCAAATTAACTTTTTAAACATGTGTAAATGAAACAGTTTATACATATATAAACAGTAAATTTACACATGTGTAAAAACAAATTATTTTTGTATACGTTTGAATTTTTACGCGTAAATTGTGTTTTTGAGATTGTATTTTAGTAATAAAGACAAGTGTAAAAAGAAATTTTGAATTTGAATGGTTTTAGATGCCGTTCTCACGGTTCGCACGAAATATAGGTGTTCTCAATTTAACTTTCCCCTATATATATATATATATATATATATATATATATATATATATAGGTTTAGGTTCCTGTACAAAGGACCAAAAGTGTGAGAAGTGTAAGAAGGAATAAGAGAAGGACACGTGTCACTAATGAAAATCAATTATGAGGGTATTAGTGTAATTGTATCATTAGTCAAATATGGAATATATGATGCAATTATTATTTTTTTCGGAGGTTTTCCCAGAAATTGATTAACCATCATTAATGATTGTATTTTTGCCAATCAACCATTCTTAGCACATAAACAATCACAAATCTTGATCTCATAATTATTGGTGTTTTATGTTCAAACGTCATACAATGTTGTTTTAAGGTGAGGGTGTTTTATTTCATAAACGAAGTTATGTCACTTTCGAAAACTCATTGTGTTTTATATTTAAGTTCCTTATTGGTAAGAACATTCAAAATAAAACACATCTTTACTAACAACTAAACTAAACGATTAGTACAAAACACATTTTCATACACAATCAGAAATCACACTAGAATGTATAATTGAAAAAAAACACCTTTATAAACCGTCGTTTGTATGTTAAACCAAAATGTTGATCAGAATCACTTTTAGATGAAGATAAAACACACTGACGAAGATAAAACACACTGACGAAGATAAACACACTAATTTAGAAAAACACACCGATGAAGATAAAACACGATGATTAAGGTAAACACACTGAATCGTAATGCAATCATTCCAGATAAAACACCATGACTTCAACCTAGTTTCTTTGAAATATTTGTGATTAATTTGAAAGTTAAACCCAATATTTGTTTGGTTTACCTCATATGATTTTACGTTTTGATCATATTCTTGATTATTGTAGGTTTTTTATGAGAGAGAAAAGTTATTGCAGGTTTTAATGAGGGAGAGAGAGAGAGAGAGAGAGAGTAAACAAGGAATGAATATGAGAGAATGAGAAAATATTAATGACTGATATTAAAGCCTCATTTAATTTGATTGTGTATTTTACTATTCTACCCCTAAATAGTCTAATCAATTAATAAAATTATACCACTAATTACAAGATTGTCACTAAATTAATCTACACCCTAGATTAAACTCATCTAATGGTCATGATTCTTTTTTAGCCTTCTCACAAAAAACACTCTTTGTACAGGATCTTGACCCTATATATATATATATATATATATATATATATATATATAGGGGAGGGTTATCTTGAGAACGCTAAATATTGTGAGAACCGTGAGAACAAGTACAAAAAACAATCAAAATCAATTTTTTTTAATACAAATCCCATTATAATCAAAATACAACATTAATAAATGAATTTTCTTTTCAAATAATCCATCTTTTCTTGCAAAAACACTTTCAAATTAACTTTTTACACATGTGTAAATGAAACAGTTTACACATGTATAAACAGCAAATTTACACATGTGTAAAAACAAATTATTTTCATATACGTTTGAATTTTTACGCGTAAATTGTGTTTTGGGGATTGTATTTTAGTAATAAAGACAAGTGTAAAAAAAAATTTTGAATTTGAATAGTTTTAGAAGCCGTTCTCACGGTTCGCACGAAATATAGGTGTTCTCAAAATAACTTTCCCCTATATATATATATATATATATATATATATATTTTATAGTCTTATGTTTTAAGAAATCTAGTATATATGAAATTGTAATAAGTAACATATATATTATCATAACCATAATAATTTTTGAAACATTTAATATGTAAATATATATTATAGTAGTATGAATTTTGAAAACTATTTATATATTTCATATCATATAAATATAAATATAAATATAAATAATAATGTTATTAGAATATATATTTTAGACGAAAAGCTTATTCTTCAAATAATGAATCTATTAGAATCAAACATTACTAAAAATAGTTAAGAAAAGATATATATAAAACTTAAAAGTATTCAGGTATATATTTCGGGTAGATGGGTATTTAGTTTCGGGTAATCGGGTCGGGTATCACCTAATACCATACCTGTGAAATATTTTTTTTCAATACCAAACCCGTCCCATACCCGTCGGGTATCGGGTATACCCGTCCCAAATGCTTCAGGTTTCGGGTATACCCGTCGGCTCGGGGTTTTTTTGTCATCCCTAACCATGGTCATTATTTTTATTCCATCATACCCACTGCATTAAAAAACATAATTTTTTTTACCAATATAAAATTGATTGTGTGTGTAAAGAACCCATTCAATACTTTTTCACACCGGTTGACATCTTAGCGAATGATGACTCTTTTAATGCTCTTAACACCTAGGATGAGAGATATTTAACGTCCTTAACTCTACATGACATCTTTAACGCATGAGGGCGTTAAGAGTATACCCAAGACCTAAGACTGAATTGTCCACTACTTTTGTATATATTAATTTTTTTATATAGATATATATATAGTTGCTAGGGTGCCAAAGGTATATATATTGTTTATTGTATACAAAACCATTTGTTATTTATGCTTTTATTTATTTACTCATAACTTAAAATCCTCCAAAAATGTTGGGTTTGGTTGAGTTGAGTTGGGTATGAGACGAGTTTTAGTATTTGTAGTTTCACACACCATACAATTCATATCCAATGTCTAATCTCATACTTGGCTAGTACCCGATTACCATTACCAATACATTTTTCTGACGAGCATCGGGGATCCTCGTTTATGATCTTAGGAGGTTAAAAACTACCCATTGAGATTAATCTTAACCGAAACTTGTTTTTATACTTGTCCTCAAAACTAACTTGATATATCAAATTAACTAGGTCTTTTTTAGTAACGCGCGTTTTGAATACTTCTTTGTATTGTGCCAAAACAGGCGCTAAACAAAAACGAATTTGGTACAACCACCACTATAAGATTAACATTTTGAACGTGAGTTCCTACATCAAAAAGCAAGAAATACTCATCGTCATATAATATTCATCGTCAGTACCATGTGGTCAGTATGACATTTCTAAACAAACGTATTCAAACAAAAATAAAAAAATTACACATTTAAAACCCAAAACGAACACTCAAAACAGAGTAATTTTAACCACATCATTTATCTCCCTAACCTTTACAACAGTTGAAGAAAGTTGTCGTTTGGGGGTGGGTTAGTCTTCTTCATTCCTCTATGCCTATACAAAACACCCAATTACCCCATTCACAAATAGTCAAATAGACGGTCACTCGAAGATTAATAACCAATGTGTTGGAGATGTTGCCTTCAGCCCACTTATAGGCCCAGTCGTTTGAAGCCCAGTATGATTAACTTGTTGAGCAAGATTAGCATAGGGTTTAACCCTAATTTAGGCCTATAGATAATCTCTTGTACATGTAACTTTTTTGTATCACTTAATAAAAAGAATACACCAGTTGCCCCCGTGGACGTAGGTCAGTTTAGACTGAACCACGTAAATACTTGTGTTCGTGTATGCGTGTGTGTTCTACGATCCTAACAACTGGTATCAGAGCCCAGACTCTAGATCGAAGAGGAAGAACACACCAGTCACCACCACCTCAGAGTCGTCTGCCGCCACCCTTTACCACCTCCGTCACCCTCACCTCTGTTCTCCCCTGTGCCGCAACACCCTAGATTAGGGTTCCGCCGCGCCTGCCGCTGATCACCCCTTCCCTGCCGTCGCTTCCGTCCTATCCCGATTAGGGTTCCGTCCAAACATAACCCACCTGCAGCGCACCCTTCAACAGTTGTTGTGTTGTTTGCTGAAGTTGAACAAAACCAAGAATAGGTATTTTTGTTCTTGATACTCGAGGTGTTCTTTTGTGGTAAACAAAGGAAGTCAGCACAACTTGGCGTCGGTTTGAACATCAAAAGAAAGAAACCAAGAAAAGGACAAAATAAGCCCCATGAGATTTTCGTTTCTTTGACTTTTGTGGCACGTTTAAGAAAAAAAGGAATAGAATATTATATATTTGTTTCTTTTGTTTTATTTTTGTTTTTGTGTCATTCAAACCAAAAGACGCATTTTATTTTGGCAGTGAAAGCCAAGGTAGGGGGGGGGGGGGGGGTTGTATGATTTGTTAGTTGTTTTGTCTTTTGGTTTATCTCAAGTTATTGGCTAGTTGTCCTAGATTTAGAAGAGATAATGTTTGAAGAAGGAAAAGTTAAGGTTGAGAAGTTTGACGGGAAAAATTTTGGATAGTGGAAGATGTAAATCAAGGATTTGCTTATACAGAAGGAGTTAGATGCTGCACTAGACCCTCCCCCTAAGACCATAATGAAACAATGGACGAATCTTGACAAGAAAGCACAGTCAACGATTCGGCTTACTCTCTCCATGAATGTGGCTTACAACATTCTGGAACAAACCACAGCGCGTGGGATTATGGAAGCTTTGTCAGACATGTACGAGAAGCCGTCTCCTGCTAACAAAGTGTTTCTGATTCGGGAGTTAGTCAATATTCGTATGAAAGAGGGAAGTTCTGTTACTGAGCATATTAATTTATTTAAATCACATTTGACAAATTTGTCTTTTGTGAATTTTAAGATAGATGATGAATTGCAGGCTTGCCTATTGTTATCCTCATTACCTGACAGTTGGTCAGGCACAATCACAGCAGTCACAGGGTCAGTTGAGACTCTCGGTTTTGGAAGAGTTCGTGATTTGTTACTGAATGAGGACTCCAGAAGAAGGAACAATAGAGAATGAAGCTCGTCGCTCAGTACTGAAGGAAGAGGGAGAAGTAATAACAAAGGAGGAAATAAGGGTAGGTCAAAGTCAAAACGTGTAACACCCCAACCGATGGCGGAAATATCGGGATGTCACGTATTGATGATTGTTCAGTAGCTCATGGTAAATAATAAATTTCAATAATTGATTTAAATACATTACATACAATTGTTCTACAAGAATTTGTACATTAAATGAGAAATACTAAATATGCATCTTCAAGCATTAACTCTAAACTCCAAGCAAGCTATAACCTGAAACATGTTAAGTTTGAAAATATTTTGGGTCAATAAAAGTTGGTGAGAATTACATAGGTTTTGATAATTGAATAAAAACTTGTACAATTCGAGTGTCAAGGCAAGTCTAGTCCATATGTGAAAACAAAACAATCGGGTAAATCGAGTGCATAATCAAACCTTGTGACTAGAATATTGTGGTCCATCCCATACGCTCATGGTTCACTCAATTATGTTATAAATTCGATAACAATCACCCACGCTACCTATGTAGGAGGTACACGTATCCGGGTGGGATTGTCAGTCTAATAGATCTATCATTGTATACCGTCGGCTGATCAATGTTAATGATTATGCTAGAATAATGTGCTTACCCTAGTAACGTTTAAGACATAATGCAACCTAGAATAACACATAGACACTTATGATTGAATTGTAAATTGAATGTTGTAACATGTTTCACCCCAAAATAGTGAATGGAAAAGGGGCTATGTAAAACTCACCTTAGGTGCTTAATGAGTTCGTGAGTTTTCTTGAGCGTGCAAATACTTAGTAATAATGCCTTGGAAAACTCGGAACTAGCTAGAGTAGATAATGATGGATGAAAACTTTAGTATGTGGGAGATGGGATAATAATGTTTTTTTTTATTGAATGTTATAAAGAGTTGAATGGTAGGCTATTGTATTTATAGTGTAGAAATTGGAGTTGTAATTAGGGACTACTTTGACTAGGCTAGAATTTAGGAACAACTTTGACTTGACTAGAAGACCATATTTACTAACACTTTGACTTGACTAGGAGACCATATTTACTAACACTTTGACTTGACTTGACTAAGAGACTACGTTTGACTTTTCAGGTTTGACTAAGGGACCTTGAAAGGGTTTAAGTTTAATTGGTTTTAATTAACATCACAAAACACCAAATGGTGTAGTGGTTTGTGTGGTGTGGTTAAGGTTTAGCCCGCCTGGGACTCGGGTTCGAATCCTGGCTCAGGCAAACATTTTTTTAACGTTTTTAAATCAGAATTTTTAATAAAATCCAATTTAATATTGATTATAAGTCATTATTTAAACAAAAAATTAATAAAATGGATGGGAAAGATAATGTAAACATGAATCGGATGAATAAACGAGGGAGTTCTATATATATATATATATATATATATATAATTGTGCGATGTTACAAAACGCAGGAGCAAGTCAAGACCTGGAAAGCTGTCACACCACGTCTAAGGCGGAAACACGTGGCGCGACGGTTCAAAAGTATTAAGCCAAGATTAATGCAAACCACAATAGTAATTAGAAAAACGGGCATTTATTCAATGCTAATAATCATGTCAAATTATTCATACATAATTATAAATTGTTTTTGAAATTGATAAAGAGGCTTCTCCCTTTATCCCTAAGTCCATGGAATAAAGAGATGTGACCCTTTTTCGACATTCCCAACGCCCAACTTGGAGACATCCCCGACCCTGCTCGCCATGCTAACTTCCATCATTCAATTACCTGAAAGATATGTTTGAAAATCGTCAATATATAAATATTGGTGAGTTCACAGGTTTTAATTTAGTAAATCTTTATAAAGTGGGAATATCCTTATTATGACATTTATAGGAGTTGCAAAGTCCTACAATTTACTTGAGCCTATAACCAAACCAAGACAATTAATAATGCCCCCGCCCAAAGTCGTTACTCGGTATTCCTACGACTTTATTTCAGAATAAGTGCACCCCAGGCATACGCCGATGCATTATCGACGCTATCGATTAGGGGTGGGCCTTGTCAGGCACCAATAGTACTATCCAAATATCCCTTTGGTTTCTCATTCCTGAATAAATGATTATAGTGGGGAGGTCTCAACCCCGAGTGGCGATCTTTACTTAAGTATCCAACCCGTCATACAATCCCAACATATCTTTCCCCCGTAAAAACGTTAAATAGTTTAGAAATGGGGCCGTGAGACTCACCTGTAACTGTGCTCGGCTCAAAGAAAATAGTAAAGTTTGTGATCCCGTACCTACAAAGGTTCTAGGCGTATAAGTCACTTACACCTATGGTGTATGTGCCTTGGCAAGTTGTACACCCAACTTCCTGACCACGTCTTTATCCCAATTCCCGTTTAATAGTTTCGTATCCTAGGTTCAATGGCGATGGATTACCCTTTCCTTACAAGTCATATATTATTCTTATTAATATTCTTTATGACTTGTACAATATTATACTCGACACGACTCTTCCCGACGCATAATTATTTTCCCATTTAAATAATTATACTTAGGATCGTTTCGCTCGATATAATGTGTTTTCTTATTAACCGACCCGACTTACTTTGCCACATATTTATTTTCCCATTTAAATAAATATGCTAAGTCTTTGTCGTTTGGTAACATAATCTTAACGCCCGACTAGACTTACCACACCGTACATTTATTTTCCCATTTAAATAAATGTACTAGGATCTTGTCGGTATTCACACGTTCATAGATATATTTCACCTACTCGTCTTGGTTTTCCTTCTCGCATATCTATTTTCCCATTTAAATAGGTATACTAGAATTTCGTCGAAAACGAGTATATGTATATATACCATCGCGAGGATACTACTTGTTAAGTTCATGTGTCGTTTAGCGTTTTTAATTTGTTACGTTATGTTTCTCCTTTCCCACGAATATTTTTACTACACTTAGGAAAGTGTTACGCACGTTTCACCCTTGTTATATATATTTTATTTCCATAAAATATATGTGTATATTTTTATCTTGACGTAATGGTCTTTTCCTCATAAGTCCGTTTACGTTGGTTCGTGTAACTAAGTTAGTTAGCGTTTTTCATATTTATTTCCGTTGCGCGTTCTCATGGAAGTATTGTTCCAACTTCCGATGCCGAACGTTTATTTCTCGGAAAAATATACTATGTACGTTTTAGCCCGACTCGTCCAACTTGTTACCAAAAATGTTTCCGATACTTTTATATCCCCATTTATACAAAGGTATCCCATTTTTGTACAAGTCTTCCCAAGTCTTTATTTTATACAATCTTACTTTATAAAATACTTGCGTTACTCCACTTATTTTTATAAAATGTCCATTTTATAAAAATATACTTTTTACATAAAATACCCAAGTATGCTACTATTATTTACCAAATTTACCTTGTAAATTATTACTTACACTCTTGATACAATTTTCCCATTATTGTGTTTTTGGACTAATAGTTATCTAAAATGTTTATTTTAGTCCCTCGACTTCCAAAGTTGCCATATTAGTTCTTTAACTTATACTTGTAGCATTTTTCACTCCATCTTTCAAAGTCAATATTTTTCTTCCAGTTTAGTGGACTTTGAAGAACCATTTTCATCATGTTTAGTTGTTTTTACTTCTTTTTACTTTTAATGATCTTCTAATCCATCCTAGATGTCATTAATATGCTTATTCCATATTTTAATCTAAAACATCCAATTTTTACTCATCTAAGTGAGTGGACTTTGAAGATGAAACTTTTTCATCTATGATTTTAAAATTCTTTTTAGCAACTTTTTGACATTAACTAGTCATCTTATGATGATTAAAACCACTTTTCATCATATTCAAGTCATTTTCCAAAATCTAGTTCTTCTCATCTTCCAACTTACAAGCATGTTCTTATTATTATATTTTCTTCAAAATACCACTTTTATTAATAATAATCTAAGATTTCTTCATATTATTATTCTTCCATTTTCATTTTTAACAAAACCCATTACTTTTATAAAACTCATCTTTATTACCCAACATTGTACAACTTGCTTTCATAGCACAAAAATATGAACATTTCAAATAATAAAACAATGCAAGACTTACTACTAGCTCAAGGCTAGGGAAGACAAAATCTTGGATTTTGGGTGAGGTTTAATGTGTTCTTCCAAGTGGGTTATGCTCCAAGCTCTTGAACACACAAGAAGGGGTTTGATTAAGAATGAACTAGAGATGATTTGGAGTTGTAAAAATTGAAAGAGAGGTGTTGGTGGGGTGGTGTAAGTTCACGGCCAAGAGAAGAAAAGAAGAGGATTTTTTTGTGATTTCTTCAAATGCTCATTCAAGTGGTTATATGATCTTACCCAAATCCTCCAAAGATTACCCAAATCTTGTCTTGGATTATGGAGATATGGAAGGATCATGAAAGATTACAAAAAAAATCTCTAGTGATGTTATAAGAGGGTGTTTGGCCGAGTTTAAGAGAGAGAGGGGAAGAAATGATTTGGTTAATCTTTTTATCCAATCCTTTTTCATGCAAGCCCATCATTGCAAATGATATGGAAGATATTAAAAAAAAACTCAAGTGAACTACACTTAAGTGGCCTTTGGCCGGCCCCTATGGGGTGTTTGGTGGGGTCCACCTTGCTAATTATCTCTCCATATTATGTTTAAGTTAGTTCCTTTCGGGTACCGCCCGGGTATTTCTCGAATTTTAACCGCGGTTTACCTCAATATTAAAATACCGTTAATATTCATAAAATTTTGCCCAGTTAAATTACTGATAATTTATTTCGGCTTTTGTCGGGTGAATTTACGTGTTACGCGCGTATCGGGTGCGGTACGCGCACTTTATTCGTTACCGGGAGATTTGTGCAATAAGCTTTCACGTATGGCTTTGGGTTTCCAAAACTCATCATATTTTGTGAAAATATTATTTATTTTATATTCCGGGTGTCCGGTGTTCGTTTCGCTTATTTAAGTTTTACCGGGTAATCGCCAGTGTCCATACCGGATAGTTTTGCCTGCGCTTGATCCTATCATGCTTTGCTATTAAACTTATGCATTCCTATGCATTATTTGGGAATTCCTATCTTTCTAAGGCCTCAATTAAATATTCAGCACATAATTACGGTTAATTACGTTAATCGCGTTTAATTAATTAGTACGGAATTACCTTAATTTTGCCGGTTGTTACATTCTCCCCCCGTTAAGAGAATTCCGTCCCGGAATTCATTTTGAGCTCTCCGGTATAGGGGTCTTCTCGAATAGGGCGGGATACTTTTGCTTCATCCGGTCCAGCCTTTCCCACGTGAACTCCGGTCCACGCTTGGCATTCCAACGCACTTTGACCAATCTGATCTTACTGCGTCTTAGCTTTTGGACCTTCCAATCGGTTACTTCGATCGGCTCTTCGACGAAGTGTAACTTGTCGTCAATGTGGATTTCGTCTGCGGGGATGATGAGGGTTTCGTCGGATAAGCACTTTTTCAAGTTCGACACGTGGAACGTGTCGTGTACACCGTTAAGTTCTTGTGGTAACTTGAGCTTGTACGCTACGGGGCCTACTCTGGACAGGATTTCGAATGGTCCAACATATCGTGGGTTCAGTTTCCCGCGCTTCCCAAAGCGCGCGACACCCTTCCAAGGTGACACCTTTAGTAGGACCCTGTCTCCGACTTGAAATTCCAAAGGCTTCCTCCTCATGTCTGCGTAGCTTTTCTGTCGGTCACGTGCCGCTTTGAGACGTTCTCTAATCAGAAAAACCTTATCCGTCGTTTCTTGAACAATTTCGGGCCCGGTGAGTTGCTTTTCGCCAACTTCGGCCCAACATAGAGGCGATCTACACTTGCGTCCATATAGAGCTTCAAAAGGTGCAGCTTGAATGCTCGTGTGGTAGCTGTTGTTATACGAAAACTCTACCAGTGGCAAGTGTGTATCCCAATTTCCGCTGAAATCGATTGCGCATGCCCGTAGCATATCTTCCAAGGTCTGGATGGTTCGTTCACTCTGACCATCGGTTTGTGGATGATATGCGGTACTCATGTCAAGGCGAGTACCGAGGGCTTCATTCAAACTTTCCCAAAATCTTGAGGTGAAACGACTATCTCGATCGGAGATGATAGAAATAGGTACACCGTGCTTTGACACAACTTCCTTAATGTACAAACGGGTCAGTTTCTCCAACTTATCCGTTTCGCGAATGTGGAGGAAGTGTGCAGATTTTGTCAATCGATCAACGATTACCCAGATCATGTCATGACCGCTTGTTGTCCTGGGCAACTTGGTAATGAAATCCATAGTGATCCTTTCCCATTTGCATTCTGGTATTTCCGGTTGCTGGAGCAAACCGGATGGTCTCTGATGCTCGGCCTTGACCTTTGCGCAAGTTAAACATCGCGCAACATATGCCGCTATATCTCTCTTGAAATTTGGCCACCAGTAAAATTCCTTCAAATCATGGAACATCTTGTCTGCTCCAGGGTGAACCGAATATCGCGAACTGTGGGCTTCGGCTAATACCAGTTCACGCAATCCACCGTACACTGGTACCCAAATTCTATTCATGAAATACAGAGCTTGATCCGCTTTTGACTCCAGTGAATCAACCATCTTCCGCAATCTTTCACCTTTGACATTCTCGGGTTTAAGAGCGTTAGTTTGAGCTTCCCGAATCCGGTCAGTCAGGTTCGTGTGGATGGTTAGACCCAAAGCTCGGACACGCAGTGGCTTAACCCGTTCCTTGCGACTCAAGGCGTCGGCTACGACGTTTGCCTTTCCGGGATGGTACTTTATCTCACAATCGTAATCGTTCAATAATTCGACCCATCGCCGTTGTCGCATGTTCAATTCCTTCTGGTCAAAGATGTGCTGCAAACTTTTATGATCAGTGAAGATCGTACACTTGGTTCCGTACAGATAGTGTCTCCATATCTTGAGTGCGAATACCACGGCTCCTAGTTCCAGATCATGTGTGGTGTAATTCTTCTCGTGAAGCTTTAGCTGTCTGGAAGCATAGGCTATGACCTTCTCTCGCTGCATCAATACACAACCCAATCCCTGATGAGAGGCGTCACAGTAAACCACGAAGTCTTCCGTACCATCGGGGAGTGATAGTATCGGGGCGCCACATAACTTATCCTTCAGCAACTGAAATGCTGCTTCCTGCCTTTCCGTCCATTCAAACTTCTTATCCTTTTGGGTTAGCATGGTTAAGGACTGTGCTATTTTAGAAAAGTTCTCGATGAACCTTCTGTAGTAACCCGCAAGGCCAAGAAATTGTCGTACTTCAGTAGGCGTTCTAGGGGCGTCCCAATTCTTGATTGCTTCGATCTTGGCGGGATCGACATGTATACCTTTTTCATTCACCACGTGGCCTAAGAAGTGAACCTCTCGAATCCAAAAATCACATTTTGAAAACTTAGCATAGAGTTTCTCTTTGCGAAGTACCTCGAGGATTAATCGGAGATGATCCTCGTGTTCCTCCTTAGTGCGTGAGTAGATCAAGATGTCATCAATGAAGACAATGACGAATTTGTCCAGGTATGGCTTGCACACTCGGTTCATCAAGTCCATGAAAACAGCTGGTGCGTTAGTTAAACCGAATGGCATAACCAGGAACTCATAGTGCCCATAACGAGTCCTGAATGCTGTTTTTGGCACGTCTTCTTCTTGAATACGCAATTGATGATAACCGGACCTTAGATCGATCTTGGAGTAGAAACTGGATCCTTGAAGTTGATCAAACAAATCGTCGATCCTGGGAAGAGGATAGCGATTTTTAATAGTTAGCTTGTTCAGTTCTCGATAGTCGATGCACATTCGAAAAGTGCCATCCTTCTTCTTCACGAATAAGACGGGAGCTCCCCAGGGTGAGAAGCTTGGTCTTATGAACCCTTTGTCCAACAACTCTTGCAGTTGTTCAGACAGTTCCTGCATCTCAGAAGGAGCTAGGCGATATGGCGATCGCGCTACCGGTGCTGCTCCTGGAACAAGGTCGATGCGAAACTCGACTTGTCGGGGTGGTGGCAATCCCGGCAAATCTTCTGGGAACACATCTGGAAAGTCTCTGGCTACTGGAATGTCTTCAAGCTTTCGCTCGTCGGCCTTCTTGTCTACCACATGCGCCAAGAACGCGACGAGACCTTTCCTTAGGCACTTCCTGGCTTTCATGCTGGTAATAATTCTCAATGGCGTTCCACGCCTTTCCCCTTGGATCGATAGGGTTTCACCGCTCGCGAGGGGAACTTGAATTACTTTGTCATTGCACACGACGATGGCGCGGTGTGCGGATAGCCAATCCATGCCAACGACTATGTCAAAGCTACCCAGTACGACTGGCAATAGCCCAATGTCAAACTCATGACCACAGAGATCCAACTTACAATCCTTTGCTACCTCTCGAGTTTCTATAGTCTTACCGTTAGCTAGTTCGATAGAGTATGGTGTGTCTAGCTTACTAGTCTTTAAACCAAGTAATCTTTTAAATTCGACAGATACGAAGCTAAAATCGGCGCCAGTATCAAACAATACTGAAGCATAATGACCATTTAGAGGGAACGTACCAGTGACCACATTAGGGTCTTGCCGTGCGTCACCGGCACCAATCACGAACGCTCGCCCACGGGCTTGGTTGTTAAGTTTGGGGCAGTCCCTCTTCCAATGATCGAGCGATCCACATGAGAAACAGGGCCTCGCTCCTCCGTTTTTTGGCGCTCCTGATCTGCAGTCTTCTGTCTTGTGCCCCGAACGACGGCACTTACCGCAGATCACTTCGTTCCTGCCCTGATAACCTTGCTTCCCATTATTTCCACGTCCAGTGGCCACATACCCTTTTCCTTTCTTCCCTGAACCTGATGATCCATCCTTTTTCCTTTCATCGCGCTTACGCTTCCCAAACCTTGGCCTATTTCCCTGTTCACTTGACCCGACGACTGAACTTGTACCCAGATTCTTACCCTCAACACTGCTGGACTCAGTAAGCTTCAACCCTGACACTTTCCGGATTAGAGTGCCCATTCGGATGGCGTCTTCAGTGAGGCTTAAGGCGAGGTCGATAGCTTCGCGCATGGTTGTAGGCTTGGAAGCAGTGACCATGCCGCGTATCTGTGGTGCCAGTCCGAAGAGGTATCTTTCCACCTTTTTGCTTTCCGGGGTGACCAGGCGAGGCACTAACCGGGAGAGGTCATGGAATCTGGACGTGTAACCAGCTACGTCCGGTCCAACCATGGTGAGGTTCCAGAACTCAGTCTCTAGCTTCTGCACTTCACTTGCCGGGCAGTACTCGGCGATCATTAGTTCTTTCAACTCCAACCATGATAAGGAGTAAGCAGCATCATCTCCCAGTGTCTGCACTTGGTTGTTCCACCAGGTCAGAACTTGGTCCAGAAACAGGTTGGTGGCATACATGACAGCCTGTCGTGGGGTACAGCTGCTAATACGAATCACGGCTTCGGTCTTTTCGAACCACTTGACTAGTCCGACAGAACCTTCAGTGCCGCTGAAGTTCAGTGGTTTGCAGTCCAGGAAAGCTTTAAACGTGCAGCCACGTTCTCGTGAGGCCGTTTCTGCAATAATAAAGCAATATTAGATATAAGGTAGGAGTTTCACGAAGACTCCTGTTGTATATACCCGACGTCTTCTTACCAGTAGGGGAGGTTTCGCGTCTGTCGCTCCCGGTTCGGTCTCGCGACCTTTCGGTGCGCGTGGCATTGTGTTCTGCGAGAGCTTGGGCGATACGTCCCGAAACTAGGGTTTCAAGCTCCTCGGGTGTCGTGGGCAGTCTTTCATTCCCACTGTTGCTTCTTGTGGCTGGTGCCATGTTTCTTCAATAATCAATATCAAAGGTTAATTTCCGACGATCATTCATACAATAACATCACATATACAGTATAAACAACCACACAACATATGAACACAACAATCACCATAAATACATCACGCAATCACAATATAAACAGAACAAGTAATAATAATCGTAGACAATCACAACACATATTTTACTATAACAAAATTTTCATTAATTTCAATACCATGAGTACAATGATTTGTTCATAATAACAAAAACCGAGGATACATTCCTCATACATTGCTCTTTGAAATACACTAGAAATATAATGTCATATGCCGGCACAATCCCGCTCGGCTAGGCAAAAATGCAGATGGGCGCTATAACCCATGCTGTGCTATCATACTACTACTACTACTACTACTATGTCCGTGAGTGATCTCCCAAGCGTCCCTGATGTATCGCTACTGTGGCGGTGGCGGCGGCGGGTGCTGGTACTGGTACTGGGGTGCGCACATGCTAATGGTCATACTGATCGCCATAATGCGATCGTACAAGAATTGGCGATGCGCAAAGTGTGCGTCGCCCGTAAGGCCACAATGAGCATCCATGCTCAGCAGCTCCTCAGCATAATGTGCCAGTGCATCCCTGGCATCAATGATCCTGGCCCACATGAGCTGGGCCTGCTGCTCCATCTGACTCACGGTGCGCTGCACCGTGTCGGTGAGGGTCTGGAAATCTCTCTCCAGTGAGATCACCGTGGACCATGCGGGTCCTGACAGTGGGGCCATCCCGTGGGGCTGCGACGGCCCGGGGATGTCAGTGTACGTCGGCTGGGACGGGCCGACGATATCGGGTATGGGTAGTGGTGTGAAGGGTGGGGCAAAGCCCGGTAGTCCAGTGAAGCAGTAGGGTGGTACCTGGTATGGGTCTCCCGCACCTAGAGTATACGGTGCAAATGAGGGTGTCAAAAATGGGGCTCCTGCATCCATAGTGAATGGTGCAGGTGGTGGTGTAGGGAGCATCTCGGGTAGGGGTGGTGGTGTGGGAAAAGTGGTGATGGGTAGTGTCATGGATATGGGTGAGGGGACTATAAGCTCGGCGAGTGGGACCATGAGAGGCTGGGTGACAGCGACCCACTCTGGAGCGGATATCACAGTGGTAGGGGTGG
The DNA here is from genome assembly GCA_030844895.1 of Ambrosia x helenae. Taxonomy (NCBI): domain Eukaryota; kingdom Viridiplantae; phylum Streptophyta; class Magnoliopsida; order Asterales; family Asteraceae; genus Ambrosia; species Ambrosia x helenae. Next base: position 38,547,274 of record CM061234.1, on the reverse strand, counting down.
GAGGGCTAGCAGTGGCGTGAGCTGCCAGTCCTGCTCGGTGCAACTCAGAACTGCGGGCTGAGCTGCCCTCAAGGATGTGCCCAGTAGAAGCTGGCCCATCCTGTGGTATGGGCTCGGGCATGGTAGGTAAGGTGGCTGGGGTGGCGGTAGCATGCCCTATCATCGGAGCGACGTGCTCCTCCTGGCCTGCTGGTGGGATCGGCACAGCAATGTGCTCCACCGACGCAGTTGACTCATCGTCAGAGTCATCGGATATCCACCCGTTGTGTCCTCGGCAGACAGGCACGAGTCTCATGCCAGAGGGAACGGGGATAGGTGGGGTGGGTAAGGGCTCACGATCGACAGGTGCGCGTCGGTCGTACGGGGACTCAACAGTCTCCGACTGTGTAGGGATAGGTCTCGAAGGACCTGCACAGCCTACAGGGAAGTCCCTGACGGCTCGGATGGGAAGTGCTGGCAGTGGTGCTGCCTGGAATGGCACTAGAGGCAAGTCGGCCTCGGCCATCGGTAGGTCGGCCACGGCGGCCATGTCGTCTCCAGCGGGGGCCCATGCTGGGTCCTCGCTCGGGTCCGTCTCGTCGGAGCTATCTCCGTCGGCGCCCTCCATGGCGGCATCAACCTCCATCTCGTCGTCCTCGGGATCGAGTATCACCACCTCGATCGGCTCCGCTGGCGGTGCTGGGATGATCTGGAGGCTACTGTCGTAGCTCGGTGCTACGCTCCCTGCGTTCGACATCCTGGCGAAAGAACCGTACTAATATTTAAGTATTATTCGTTAGGTAGTTAAGGCACATATCTAAGGTACTCTTCCTAACCTTCTAACACAAGAATAATACGTATACTTACCATGGCTAGCTTGGTCGGAATCTCCATATACCCAAATGGTCGTTGGAAAAATTTATTTTATTGCGTTTCGCATTTATTTGAAAGATTTTGAACCAAATCCGGTTATAGTTTAGATTTTTAAAATGCTAATTCGCTATAACCTTGGCTCTGATACCACTTTCTGTCACACCACGTCTAAGGCGGAAACACGTGGCGCGACGGTTCAAAAGTATTAAGCCAAGATTAATGCAAACCACAATAGTAATTAGAAAAACGGGCATTTATTCAATGCTAATAATCATGTCAAATTATTCATACATAATTATAAATTGTTTTTGAAATTGATAAAGAGGCTTCTCCCTTTATCCCTAAGTCCATGGAATAAAGAGATGTGACCCTTTTTCGACATTCCCAACGCCCAACTTGGAGACATCCCCGACCCTGCTCGCCATGCTAACTTCCATCATTCAATTACCTGAAAGATATGTTTGAAAATCGTCAATATATAAATATTGGTGAGTTCACAGGTTTTAATTTAGTAAATCTTTATAAAGTGGGAATATCCTTATTATGACATTTATAGGAGTTGCAAAGTCCTACAATTTACTTGAGCCTATAACCAAACCAAGACAATTAATAATGCCCCCGCCCAAAGTCGTTACTCGGTATTCCTACGACTTTATTTCAGAATAAGTGCACCCCAGGCATACGCCGATGCATTATCGACGCTATCGATTAGGGGTGGGCCTTGTCAGGCACCAATAGTACTATCCAAATATCCCTTTGGTTTCTCATTCCTGAATAAATGATTATAGTGGGGAGGTCTCAACCCCGAGTGGCGATCTTTACTCAAGTATCCAACCCGTCATACAATCCCAACATATCTTTCCCCCGTAAAAACGTTAAATAGTTTAGAAATGGGGCCGTGAGACTCACCTGTAACTGTGCTCGGCTCAAAGAAAATAGTAAAGTTTGTGATCCCGTACCTACAAAGGTTCTAGGCGTATAAGTCACTTACACCTATGGTGTATGTGCCTTGGCAAGTTGTACACCCAACTTCCTGACCACGTCTTTATCCCAATTCCCGTTTAATAGTTTCGTATCCTAGGTTCAATGGCGATGGATTACCCTTTCCTTACAAGTCATATATTATTCTTATTAATATTCTTTATGACTTGTACAATATTATACTCGACACGACTCTTCCCGACGCATAATTATTTTCCCATTTAAATAATTATACTTAGGATCGTTTCGCTCGATATAATGTGTTTTCTTATTAACCGACCCGACTTACTTTGCCACATATTTATTTTCCCATTTAAATAAATATGCTAAGTCTTTGTCGTTTGGTAACATAATCTTAACGCCCGACTAGACTTACCACACCGTACATTTATTTTCCCATTTAAATAAATGTACTAGGATCTTGTCGGTATTCACACGTTCATAGATATATTTCACCTACTCGTCTTGGTTTTCCTTCTCGCATATCTATTTTCCCATTTAAATAGGTATACTAGAATTTCGTCGAAAACGAGTATATGTATATATACCATCGCGAGGATACTACTTGTTAAGTTCATGTGTCGTTTAGCGTTTTTAATTTGTTACGTTATGTTTCTCCTTTCCCACGAATATTTTTACTACACTTAGGAAAGTGTTACGCACGTTTCACCCTTGTTATATATATTTTATTTCCATAAAATATATGTGTATATTTTTATCTTGACGTAATGGTCTTTTCCTCATAAGTCCGTTTACGTTGGTTCGTGTAACTAAGTTAGTTAGCGTTTTTCATATTTATTTCCGTTGCGCGTTCTCATGGAAGTATTGTTCCAACTTCCGATGCCGAACGTTTATTTCTCGGAAAAATATACTATGTACGTTTTAGCCCGACTCGTCCAACTTGTTACCAAAAATGTTTCCGATACTTTTATATCCCCATTTATACAAAGGTATCCCATTTTTGTACAAGTCTTCCCAAGTCTTTATTTTATACAATCTTACTTTATAAAATACTTGCGTTACTCCACTTATTTTTATAAAATGTCCATTTTATAAAAATATACTTTTTACATAAAATACCCAAGTATGCTACTATTATTTACCAAATTTACCTTGTAAATTATTACTTACACTCTTGATACAATTTTCCCATTATTGTGTTTTTGGACTAATAGTTATCTAAAATGTTTGTTTTAGTCCCTCGACTTCCAAAGTTGCCATATTAGTTCTTTAACTTATACTTGTAGCATTTTTCACTCCATCTTTCAAAGTCAATATTTTTCTTCCACTTTAGTGGACTTTGAAGAACCATTTTCATCATGTTTAGTTGTTTTTACTTCTTTTTACTTTTAATGATCTTCTAATCCATCCTAGATGTCATTAATATGCTTATTCCATATTTTAATCCAAAACATCCAATTTTTACTCATCTAAGTGAGTGGACTTTGAAGATGAAACTTTTTCATCTATGATTTTATAATTCTTTTTAGCAACTTTTTGACATTAACTAGTCATCTTATGATGATTAAAACCACTTTTCATCATATTCAAGTCATTTTCCAAAATCTAGTTCTTCTCATCTTCCAACTTACAAGCATGTTCTTATTATTATATTTTCTTCAAAATACCACTTTTATTAATAATAATCTAAGATTTCTTCATATTATTATTCTTCCATTTTCATTTTTAACAAAACCCATTACTTTTATAAAACTCATCTTTATTACCCAACATTGTACAACTTGCTTTCATAGCACAAAAATATGAACATTTCAAATAATAAAACAATGCAAGACTTACTACTAGCTCAAGGCTAGGGAAGACAAAATCTTGGATTTTGGGTGAGGTTTAATGTGTTCTTCCAAGTGGGTTATGCTCCAAGCTCTTGAACACACAAGAAGGGGTTTGATTAAGAATGAACTAGAGATGATTTGGAGTTGTAAAAATTGAAAGAGAGGTGTTGGTGGGGTGGTGTAAGTTCACGGCCAAGAGAAGAAAAGAAGAGGATTTTTTTGTGATTTCTTCAAATGCTCATTCAAGTGGTTATATGATCTTACCCAAATCCTCCAAAGATTACCCAAATCTTGTCTTGGATTATGGAGATATGGAAGGATCATGAAAGATTACAAAAAAAATCTCTAGTGATGTTATAAGAGGGTGTTTGGCCGAGTTTAAGAGAGAGAGGGGAAGAAATGATTTGGTTAATCTTTTTATCCAATCCTTTTTCATGCAAGCCCATCATTGCAAATGATATGGAAGATATTAAAAAAAAACTCAAGTGAACTACACTTAAGTGGCCTTTGGCCGGCCCCTATGGGGTGTTTGGTGGGGTCCACCTTGCTAATTATCTCTCCATATTATGTTTAAGTTAGTTCCTTTCGGGTACCGCCCGGGTATTTCTCGAATTTTAACCGCGGTTTACCTCAATATTAAAATACCGTTAATATTCATAAAATTTTGCCCAGTTAAATTACTGATAATTTATTTCGGCTTTTGTCGGGTGAATTTACGTGTTACGCGCGTATCGGGTGCGGTACGCGCACTTTATTCGTTACCGGGAGATTTGTGCAATAAGCTTTCACGTATGGCTTTGGGTTTCCAAAACTCATCATATTTTGTGAAAATATTATTTATTTTATATTCCGGGTGTCCGGTGTTCGTTTCGCTTATTTAAGTTTTACCGGGTAATCGCCAGTGTCCATACCGGATAGTTTTGCCTGCGCTTGATCCTATCATGCTTTGCTATTAAACTTATGCATTCCTATGCATTATTTGGGAATTCCTATCTTTCTAAGGCCTCAATTAAATATTCAGCACATAATTACGGTTAATTACGTTAATCGCGTTTAATTAATTAGTACGGAATTACCTTAATTTTGCCGGTTGTTACAAAAGCCAAGGAAAGACATACAGTGTTGGAACTGTAAGGAGTTTGGGCATTTCAGAAGTCAGTGTTCTGAACCTGCGAGAGAGAAAAGGGAGGTGAATGCCACTACATTCTCAGATTCAGAGGATGCTCTTATTTGTTGTATCGAGAGTTCTGTTGAAGACTGGATTATGGATTTAGGAGCATCATTCCATGCTACTTTTAGCACGAAGAAGATAAAGAATCTGCGAACATGTAACTTTGGTAAAGTTCGTTTGGCTAATAATCAGAGTCTTGACATTACAGGAATTGGAGACATAGACCTTAAAACTCCATTGGGAACCATTTGGACCTTGAAGAATGTTCGGGTCATTCCTGGTTTGAAGAGGATGCTTATATCCATCGGTCAGCTTGATGATCAGGGATATGATGTTCACTTTGGTAGTGGACAATGGAGAGTTGTTAAGGGCAGTATGGTAGTTGCTAGAGGCAAGAAGAGAGGTAGTTTGTACATGGTTGAAGCATCAGCTGTTGCATTGAATGCAGTATCGAGTGACTAGAGTCAGACAAAGTTATGGCATCAAAGACTCGGGCACATGAGTGAAAAGGGGATGAAGATGCTTGTTGCCAGGGGAAAACTTCCAGAGTTGAAGAAGGTCGAGTCAGATTTTGTGAACCGTGCATCCTAGGCAAGAAAAAAAAGGTGGCTTTTGTGAAGACTGGGAGGGCATCGAAAGCTCAGAAATTGGAGCTTATTCACTCAGATGTATATGGACCGACATCAGTAGCTTCACTTGGAGGATCTCGCTACTTTGTGACCTTCATAGATGATTCAACACGCAAGGTATGGGTTTACTTTCTTAAACATAAATCTGAAGTTTTCGATACTTTTAAGAAATGGAAATCTGCTGTTGAACTTGAAACTGATTTGAAGGTGAAATACTTGAAGTCGGATAACGGTGGTGAATATATCAGCAAGGATTTTACAGATTATTGTGCTGATAGAGGGATCAAGATGATAAATATAGTTCCAGGAATTCCGCAACAGAATGGAGTTGCAGAGAGGATGAACAGAACATTATGTGAAAGAGCCAGGAGCATGAGATTGAATGCAGGGCTCCCAAAGATGTTTTGGGCTGATGAAGTTAACACAGCATCGCATCTTATCAACCGTGGACCCTCAGTTTGTTAGGATTCAAGCTTCCTTATGAAGAATGGAAGGGCAAAGCAGTTGAGTATGATCACCTGAGAATCTTCGGGTGCAGTGCTTACGATATCAACCCAGAAGGTAACAAGTTAGATGCAAAAGCAAAGAAGTATGTCTTCATTGGATATGAGGGTGATAAAATGGGCTATAGGCTTTGGGATTTCGAACGCAGAAAGGTAGTCAAAAGCAAGCATACCGAGTTCAATGAAGAAGAATTGTACAAAGACAGAAACTTGGATAAGTCAAAGGTTCAGAAAGAAACAGTTGAGTTTAGTGTTGAGAATCAGAAGAAAGAATCTGTCACAGGGCCCGCAACAGAATCTGAAGACGACACAGAACCTGAGACTGAAGATGGTGAGAATGAAGTGTCAGTGGGAATTTCTGACAGTGGGAGTTCAGAGTCTGAAGACGAACAGTCTCCACAGCAGCCTGACCAGTCTGATACTTCAGTTAGGAGATCCACCAAAGTTTCTAAAGCGCCGGACAGGTATAGTCCCAGTCGTACCCGCCCCTTAGTTAATTATATTCTCTTGACAGAAAATGGTGAACCAGAGAGCTACTCTGAAGCAGTCAAGATGAAGGGCTCGTTCCAGTGGGAGCGGGCAATGAAAGAAGAAATGAGTTCACTAGACAAGAACAAGACTTGGGTTCTTGTAAAGCTTCCGCAAGACAAGAAAGCTCTTCAGAATAAATGGGTTTTCAGGGTCAAAGATGAACATGATGGTTCTAAACGGTATAAAGCACGTTTAGTGGTCAAGGGATTTCAGCAAAAGAAGGGAGTTGATTATGATGAGATCTTCTCTCCAGTGGTGAAGATGACCACCATCAGGTTAGTTCTGAGTATTGTAGCAGCAGAGAATTTGCATCTAGAGCAGCTAGATGTGAAAATAGCATTTCTACATGGTGACCTTGATGAAGATATTTATATGGCACAGTCTGATGGATTCCAGGTTATTGGAAAGGAGAATTGGGTGTGCAAGTTGAAGAAGAGTTTGTATGGTCTAAAACAAGCTCCAAGACAGTGGTACTTGAAGTTTGATAATTTCATGGTGAAGACCGGTTACAAGAGATGTGAAGCCGATCACTGTTGTTATCTAAAGAAGTTCAAGAGTTCGTATATCATTCTACTTCTGTATGTCAATGATATGTTGATTGCAGGATCAGATATGAATGAGATCAGCAAGTTGAAGAAGCAAATGTCCAAAGAATTCGAGACGAAGGATTTGGGTGCAGCCAAACAGATACTCGGGATGAGTATCACCAGGAACAAGAAAGATGGATCTTTGACACTGTCCCAGGAAAAGTACATCGGGAAAGTGTTAGAGAAATTCGGTATTAACAGTGAGAAGACCAAGCCTAGAAACACGCCCTTGGGGAGTCACCTCAAGCTTACCAAAGATCAGTGTCCCAGAACAGAAGAAGAAAAAGCTGATATGGCTAGAGTTCCGTATGCATCTGCAGTAGGTAGTTTGATGTACGCTATGGTGTGTACAAGACCTGACATAGCACACGCAGTCGGAGTTGTCAGTCGGTTTATGTCAAATCCGGGAAGAGAACATTGGGAAGCAGTTAAATGGGTGCTTCGTTATTTGAAGGGAACGTCAAAGATGGGTTTATGTTTCAAAGGGAAGGATTCAGTTCTCAGAGGTTATACAGATGCTGACCTGGGTGGCTGTAAAGAGACATTTAAAAGCACCACAGGTTTCGTGTTCATAGTGGGAGGAACTGCAGTCAGTTGGATGTCCAGACTCCATAAAAGTGTGGCTTTGTCCACAATAGAGGCAGAATACATGGCTATAGCTGAGGCCAGTAAGGAGCTAGTATGGTTGAAAGCTTTTCTGGAAGAGTTAGGGAAGAAGCAGACTGAGTACTTGTTGCACTGTGATAATGAAAGTGCAGTGAAACTTGCTAAGAATCCTGTGTATCATAAGAAGACGAAGCACATCGGGATAAGGAATCACTTCGTGAGAGGATTGGTTACAATCAACTTGAAGAATATCTCAGGTGCTAAGAATCCAGCAGACATGTTCACTAAATGTGTGACGTTGGATAAGCTGAAGCTGTGTGGAGCTTTAGCTGGTCTCCAGGAATAATGTTGAGGAGATAGGGGTAACTGGAGGTGCATTGAAGATCAGGGGAGATCTTATTTATAGAAGTACATAAGAGATGGTGCAGTTCGTGGTCCGAAGACACCAAGTGAGAGATTGTTGGAGATGTTGCCTTCAGCCCACTTATAGGCCCAGTCGTTTGAAGCCCAGTATGATTAACTTGTTGAGCAAGATTAGTATAGGGTTTAACCCTAATTTAGGCCTATAAATAATCTCTTGTACTTGTAACTTTTTTGTATCACTTAATAAAAAGAATACCCCAGTTGCCCCCGTGGACGTAGGTCAGCTTAGACCGAACCACGTAAATACTTGTGTTCGTGTGTGCGTGTGTGTTCTACGATCCTAACACAATGCACATGAAAAAATAAAGTTAGCGCCTTACACGTATAACAAAATCACGCTGAGTCACCTTAACAGGCAAATCTTGCTCTTCTTGTCAAACCTGCAAATCAAGAACATTCAAATCAACATTACAATAAGAGATGGGGTAAAAAATAACATGCATACATGTTGTTGACAGTTATGGAATAGTCATTTCGCGATTTGAGCATGCGTTAGCAAATAACTTTCATGCCGAAAGAACAATACGCATATATTTGTAGGTACATCCATACATATATGTTATGCAATAATATACGCAACATCTATTTAATATCAAACTTGAATTTGGGGTTGATCAACGACGACTTCCTCCATATTTGGATAACTGCAAGAGTCACAAATTAATCATACCAAAAGCTTTTGAAACTCATAGAACAACATATTTGGATTCATAGAACAACATATTTGGATTCATAGAGGATTCATAGAGCAGTAACAAACATGGTCAGCTGAGTCACTCCCGGGTTCCACCCAAGTGAGTGTTTTATCAAAGTACATTTGTTGTTCCACATATCTGGGGTCTGGTGATAGTTGCTGTATGATCGACTAACGTGTCACCCGACAATCACGAGGGCTATATTCAAGGTGCGGAATCCCTTGAATATGTCTCAATAACAGAAACAAAGATGAAACAATGATAAACGAGTAATTACAACACACACACGGGTCAAAAGATTATAGATTAATCACTAAAACAGAGCTCGAGTGTTTACATAGATCAAATCAGACCTTACAGACCATGGGAGGGTGTTTGGAGAGTGTGTGAGGCAAGAACTGATGATTAGGGCAATGATTGGGACTATTTATACCTCCCATACTCGTACAGACCCCTTTAGGCGAGTAGGAGGCTATCACACATTAACAACTAGCGAGTAGGGCTATACCACATCAAGACTGATGTGGTATAGGCTGTAAATGCCTAAAGGCAATGTGGTATAGGCTGTAAATGCCTAAAGCCAATGTGGTATAGGCTGTAAATGCCTAAAGCCAATGTGGTATAGGCTGTAAATGCCTAAAGCCAATGTGGTATAGGCCGTAAATGCCTAAAGCCACACCGTACTCGCCTGAAGTGTCCCAAATGTCCCGAAACGCGTATAAACATCTCCAAACACCCCGAAACACGTCCAAACAACATATATACTAGCCTAGGGACATCATGCACTTACAGACTCCCCCTTGGACCAGGCTAGTATACGATTACGAGCCATAAACTGCTCGATTAACCTAGCCAACGACCTATAGAGACCTATCACTAGCTAGGGACATACAAACAATGCACTTACAGACTCCCCCTTGGACCTAGCTAGTGATTTACAGACTCAACCTATCATCTAGCCGGGGACACCCAAGAAGTGCATTTACAGACTCCTCGTTGGATCTAGCTGGAGATATATGGTCTTCGAGTCTTCAAGTCGTCATGTTCAGCATCCTTCAACTTAGGGTGACACCGCAGTGTATGACCTCTGAAGATTTGAACATATCAACTAATTTGAGCTTTAGTCGTGGCTTCATAAGATCTCGTCTTGGTCATCCATTTGCTTCGATAACTTGGGAGGTAACAAGAAATCTCCGCTTTTAATGATTGACAAATCTTTGACTTGGACGACGATCAATATCATCTTCACTTTCATCTCTTGACTTTCATCTTCTTCAGCTTCGATTGCTGGAGCTCTACCACGATCTGGTTTCTTCGAAGATGAAATATCGGGTTCTTGCTGTTCAGGATGATTTTGTTGTTCAGGTTCGGGCCTAGTTCAGCTTCGAGCCTTGTCGTTTGAATCATGGTATGCACAGACGTTGTGTTGATCCTGCAGGAAAAATTAATAAAAACTGCACACAAACTACAACTTGTATTAGATACGACAAATAATCCGGAGTCAATCAAATTCTTGAAGTTTATCATTTGATGAACTTTCAAGATTTGTTCATAGTGACCACCAATTTGAGAAACGAATCATTCTCCCCCTGAACATTTAGATCCTTTCAAATTTTACCCTGAACTCTCACGATTGACAATTTGTGACCCTGAAAGTGATATTTGACCCTTGAATTTTGTAAAATTTAGATTTTATTTGAGTTTCGGCTTCGGATCTGAGATTCCAATTGAAGAATACTTGTATTCCAACATCGGTCAATAAAAAATAAAGACAAAAGAAAGATCTTTTTGGATTTTTCAAGATAATCGAACAAAAATTAAAAATGCAGGAAATGTAAAACACTATTCACTATCATATTTTTGCGAGTTTTATCTGTTAGGGAAACATGTCAGTGTACGGACTAATCTAGAACCCTCATATTTTCAGTTTTCGCTTAAATTACCAATAAGCATCCTATAACAACTGTCGATATTGTTATCCACCTAAACTCAAAATCAAGTTTTATCGCTAAGCACTTTAGATACGTTTAAGGTAATATTAAGACTGAGATACAAGGTGTTCCCCGCCACGCGACACATTCCCGTATCAAGTCATGCACAAAGCTTCCTCGTAACCGGTGAGTAAGCTGTTGTCATCCGTATTTTACAAGGAGTGGACTCAGTGGTGATCAGGTCTGCAGAAACGCTGCAACAGAGAGACCAGTGAGATCCAAACCAGGGTTCAAGTCAAATACCGTATATTTGATTTTTCACGGTACGATGCTTTAGGTATATGATTTGATACCTTAGAGCGAATTCTCATTGAGAATAGGGTTTTGGCATATATGAATCTTTTTGCTCTTTTAGGATTCCCGGACGTCCCCTGATCAGAACTTATTCTATTTTTTTTGTTTTTGTTTTTTTTTTCAGGAAATGACATAGAGGTGTCTCAGTCGTAGGCTGCGACCCCAACGTACGACACGTGTGCCACTCCTATTTGTTCTGAGAGACGTCCAGTTCACCCCGGATGTACCAACCTCTTAAAGACCATGAAACCTCGGATTTTGGCATGCTATCAAACGAGATTTCGGTACCAAGACCATATGCCAACGCACGTTGATCCACACATGATTCAGTAGATTTAGGTTTATATCACCGTGCCGAACTTGGAAATGGTTTTGAGCCTACCAACGCATCATTGTAGAGGCTACCTATCAGTTCCAATATTTTTAAGATGATAAGGGTCCAGACAGTCTGACTGATTGGTTAATATCATCTTCCCATTTTCACCAAAGAAACTCATTTTTGCATTTTTCATTTTTTTTTTAATTTTTGATTTTTTTTTTTGAATTTTCTCCCCCCTAAAAATCTAAAAAAATTTGCGAAAAGACAATATTTTTGGATTTTTCTGGTTTTTGAAGAAAAATATTAAATAAAAGATGATTTTCCGATGTGGTTTACTCAGATTTTCCCAAAATGCCTTTTACCTTTCAAAGATAGTCAAATTTCAATTTGTCAAGTGATTTGGTAAAAATTTTGGCAATTCGGTAGTCAGCGTGGACATCAATAATCACTGGATCCTTAGTGATTGTTATGGAAGTTAGACTATTAATAAGAAAATGGAGGTGATAAGAAAATGCAAACCGTAGTCAAGCATGTGTGTAGAAGTATCCAAAGATAAACCTGGAAACAACAGCTCAATGCAGCTACCTGATTCATCTTCGCAGGTTGCAGGAAACACATGTGACGACCTCCCAAGAACTGATATCCACCCGTTGCGGATCCAGCTTCAATATTGTAACCACCATTGACAAATTCACTAAAGTCAACGAGATCCGACTTATCGCCATTAGGGTACCATAGACCTTTGGTCGGTAACCCTTTAGATAAAGAAGGAACCATTCAGCAGCAATCACCCAGTCCACTCTTATTCATTACTGACATCCGTTGTTAAGTCGAAACACTGGGTCTTGAATTATTCTCATCGAGCATTTTCTCTTCTCTCTTCTTCTTCGATAACAAATCCCCCCTTTATTGGCTAAGGTTAGATATCCTCCAAAGATATTCTGATCAATTTACTGGAGCGATATGACACCTATTTTGTGCTAAGATGCCCCACTGTCAACAATCAAATGACTGCTGATAGTTCCTCCTGGAACACCCTGCACACTCGTTCAAAGATTAGTTCTCGAGGGGGACCCAGGCCTTGACCATCTCTGGTCGGCCTAAGTCATCAATCATAGGCAGCTCCATCCACCTACCATGAGGGGTAGGTGTTTTCTCATCAACAACAGTTGATGTAGATTGTGCTAATGAAGTAGATAAACTCACAGATGGTGCTTCAGCTGCTTTTGGCTTCCAAATCTGGTCATGCTTAGCCTTTACAGGTCTTTGCTTCACAGATTTGGGTGGTACCTGAGACTTCACCTTTGGGTCAGCCGGTGGCTTTGCCCTTAGGTTAGTCTTTGGACCTGCTTTTGGGCCTCCCTTGGGTTTTGCAACCTTAGGTGGAGCCTTGGAGCTTGATGCCTGATCAGCTTTAGGCTTTGCACCATCAACAACAACCCTTTGTTTCTTTTTCACATTCTTTGGTGTCACCTGAACTTGTTGTTCAGGTGTCTTGTATCTTTGGTTGTTGTATTTAGGGGGCTTAAGTGCTTTCCCCTTTAATTTTCTCAGATAGGGACAATTAGCAATCAAGTGTCCAATCTCGTTACATTCATAGCATGACCTCCATTCTTCATAGTACTGGGGTTCATACCGTGACTGTCTCGAACTAACCTGAGAAAATCTAGGGCTACAGCTCCCTTGTGAGCTTCTAAATCGAGAGGTACTCGGATATGACTCATAATCAGATGATCTTGGTGAAAAATTTCTTTGATGATTTTGAAGAGAATGTCTCATCTGATTAGTACCTTTCGATTTGATGGGCTTAAGTTCATTTATCTTGGGACCCTTTTGATTTTTCCTAGACCGATTCTTTTGATTCACATGTTTGGTGGGTTTGTGTTCAACATGTTTCTTCTGATCAACGAGTTTTCTGATCTGAGCTTCAGTAACTGGTACTTCCTCAAAAATATGTTTAATCAAGGATTGATCCACATTCTTAATGGGAAACTCTTTATCAGAAAACAATTTTTCAGATCCCACCAACATGTACAGCCCTTCCGTGCCTTCAGCAAACTGAAAGTGCTTCTTTTCCGGTTCAGGTTCACACAAAATGTGATTTTTAATAGAGCTATGTGAACCTGATTGAGCCTTCTCAGTTTCCTGGGATTCTTTATTAGAATCCTCAAGGTCTGCTTCTGGTAAGGCCTTTGGTTTCAATTTCTCTTTCCGTCTATTTACAGAACGTTTATTGTAACCAAATCCTTGATTTTCTTTTTGCCAAGACTGTTTTTTAAGATCAACATCATTTTTACTTAGCACAAACTTTGCAAACTGAAAACCATCTAGCTTATGTTGAGCTTTTTCATAATCAGATTTTGTTTGCGCTAATTCTTTCTTTATTTCCTCAAGAGTTTTAGAAAGCTCAGAATTTTCTTTCATTAAAATTTCATTTAAGTTTTTAAGCTCCATTTCATTTGCTCTCAAAACTTCATTGATGGTTATACAATTTGCTAGATCGCAAGTAAGGGTCTGGTCGTTTTCAGACAACCTTTCAATCGTACTTTGGAGTTCGGCACAGTTAGAACAGACAAACCTGGAATATCCTTGAGCAATAGGGTCAGTTCCGTGCTTCATTTGAACTCCAACTTCTGGATTTTCATCATCAGCATCTTCCTCTTCTGATTCACTTCTTTCGGAAGTTGAACAATTTGCATCAATTCTGTTGATTTCTTTAGAACTTCGTTCAGGATCTTGTTCACTGGATGATGATTCACTATCTACGTCTGTACTCTCTTCTGAGATTTGAGCACTCGCTAACACTTCTCTCGATTCCACAGTCTCTACTCGTTGAGCAAAACACGCAATTTCCCCATTAACACCTCCCATGAGTTGTGTCTTCTGGTCAAAGCCTTTCTCAGCAAGTACAGTAAGTACACTCGCAGCATCCGTGTTTGCTGAGACAGAGTGAATTGCAGGAGTAACCGAAACCACAACCGTTTCTTGATTGTTTTGAACATTGTTAAGTTGTCTGGTTTGATTCGGTTGACTTTGACTAGCATCTGACGTTGATTTCCTCTCCAGATGGGCCCACGGATTACATCCGGAAATCCTCTGTTGTTGTCGTTGTTGGGCCGGTTGGGTGTTCATTGAAGACGCGAAAGCCCATGGTTTGGTTGCATTTGCCATTATGAAAGCCTTGTGAAAAAGTCAACTCTTGGTCAACAAAAGTCAAACTTCGGTCAAAGATGGTTAACACCTATTTTGAAAGTCAAACTTGGTCAACGAAAGTCAACTTCGGTCAACAAGAGTCAAACTTAGGTCAATTTTAGGTTTCAGGTCCTTTCAGGCGAGTAGGAACTCTATTTGTGAGTTTATAGGCGATTAGGGCTTTGTTGGGGCGAGTACGGTTGTAATCACTAGTATTACACGCGATTAGGGTGTAAATGCTAGTGTATGGGGACCTTGAGGCGAGTAGGGGCTATATCACACGAAGTTTAGGCGAGTAGGCCTCTATTTGCTAGAATTAGAGGCGAGTAGGGCTATACCACATCAAAACTGATGTGGTATAGGCTGTAAATGCCTAAAGCTAATGTGGTATAGGCCGTAAATGCCTAAAGCCACACCGTACTCGCCTAAGGTTTAGGCGATTAGGAGCTTGATGTGTGATAGAACCTGTATTCGCCTAAGTGATAGGCGAATAGAAGCCTAAATGCTTAAATCTTCTTGCAATCGCCTAAATATAGGCGATTAGGGTTTCCTAAATGCTAGAATGTCTGCGTAATCGCTAGATCTGATCTGTAACCCCACTTTTGCTCAAAAAACAGCCGTTTTTGCCTCAAAATCTTAACCAAAACAATGTGTTTATACCCCAAATGATTGGAAAAGTTTCCAAAACACTTTTAGAACAAAACCTAATAAAAAACACACGTTTTAATCCATAAACACACATCAAGAATTTGAAAATAAGGGTTTTTATCAAAAACTCAAAGTTTCAAACTTCAAAACAGGTTTTTGCTTAAAAATCACAACTTTCCCATAAAAACCTACCTGTTTTTGCTCGTTTTTGCTATCAAAACACTCGTGATAAGAGCCTCGGCTCTGATACCACTTGTAGGATCGACTAACGTGTCACCCGACAATCACGAGGGCTATATTCAAGGTGCGGAATCCCTTGAATATGTCTCAATAACAGAAACAAAGATGAAACAATGATAAACGAGTAATTACAACACACACACGGGTCAAAAGATTATAGGTTAATCACTAAAACAGAGCTCGAGTGTTTACAGAGATCAAATCAGACCTTACAGACCATGGGAGGGTGTTTGGAGAGTGTGTGAGGCAAGAACTGATGATTAGGGCAATGATTGGGACTATTTATACCTCCTATACTCGTACAGACCCCTTTAGGCGAGTAGGAGGCTATCACACATTAACAACTAGCGAGTAGGGCTATACCACATCAAGACTGATGTGGTATAGGCTGTAAATGCCTAAAGGCAATGTGGTATAGGCTGTAAATGCCTAAAGCCAATGTGGTATAGGCTGTAAATGCCTAAAGCCAATGTGGTATAGGCTGTAAATGCCTAAAGCCAATGTGGTATAGGCCGTAAATGCCTAAAGCCACACCGTACTCGCCTGAAGTGTCCCAAATGTCCCGAAACGCGTATAAACATCTCCAAACACCCCGAAACACGTCCAAACAACATATATACTAGCCTAGGGACATCATGCACTTACAGTTGCAGCAGGTAGGGATGGAAGGATTAGAACCTATCTAAATTACGGTTTACCAATCCGGTTGTGAAACTGTAACTCGTCATTTTTTGGTATATATATTTAAAATAAATACACACACATATATACCTGTTCTTGGTTTCTGAAAAAAAAGAAGAAAGAAACAGATGTGGATTTTGTTTTATTTTTGCTTTGGCTTCTGTTTGTTAATTCAGTTAAAACCCAGTGTTGTTAGACAATGAAGGTTTAGCCTTGTTGAACAGAGCATGTTATTGTTAAACACCATTCCAAGCTGCGCTACATCCCTTTCAAAAAGTGTTGCTATTTGTTTTTGGCGATTGGCGCCTATTCGTCTATACGCCTACGCGCCTAAGCGAATAAGCGTATGCGCCTAGGCGAATAGTCTATGTGCCCAAGCGAATCAAATGCCTTAGCGCATAAACGAATAAGCGTCTATGCGCCTAGGCGAATATGAAGGAAATTGCAAAGCAAAAGGCTTGCAAAGCAAAAGGCTAATGAAGAGAAAAGGAATTTAGAATCTAAGATGCTTTTCAGAACAGAAGTTGCTGCCAAAACAGGTGTAGGATTCATCTGTTACAGGCCTACACCACATCAGGCCTTTTTTTTTCTTTTTCAAAATGACCCATTTTAAGCCAAACTAAAATAGATATTTTTAAAATGACTCATTTTGAATCAAACTGATTTTGACCCGTTACCTCGTAAGTTGATCCAGACTAAACATATAGGTTTATAATATCGATTCTCCAAGTCTTGTAACTTACTATAATCTTATTATAAATTAGTGACATGAATGTAACAAAACTAATATATGGTAAATCATAAATCCAACAAATAAGAAGTTAAGAACAGAGCCACAAGAAGTAAATGATTGTTTTATAAACTATACTTATCAAACTACTGTAATTACCTATATGATAAATGTACATACAATCCCTGGTGGTGAAGATAGGAGGCGCCGGTACAATGGGTCGAACACCGAGCCAGTGAAGCAAGGAAAGCTAGAAGCAGACATTTCAAGATCTTATCAGTATCCATCCCTATTCGTATAGTTACCAAAAAAATTAATATTAAAATCCATGACTACCAATATATAATAAGTTTGGATGATAGATTGATAGAAAATTGTTAAATCAAACTGTAAATTTAAGCTAAGAATGAAACATACCAAATGGGTCGAACGGGTTAAATGTTATCAGAATTGTATCTCAGTGCATAAAACCTTCTTATTCATTATAATACAACCTTTGTACTCCATGTTCACACATCTATCATTTACAAACCTGTTTTTGCTAAAGTCATATTAATGATATTATAAGAAATTAGTAAAGCGTGAGGTATAGAATGAGTAGTTAAAAGCGAAATTGTAGTCATAGATTTAAAACCAAGGACATTTAAAGGAACCAATGCGATTGACGTTACCTGTGAAAATTGCCGGAGTCACTGCAAAACTGCTAGAATCATTGATCTGCAAAACTGCTAGAAAATTGCCGGAGTCAACCTCTTCAATCTTGCGACCTTTACGCTATGTTCTGAGCTCTCTCTACGATTTCTCTCTCAAACACCTCTCTCTCTCTCTCTCTCTCTCTCTCTCTCTCTCTCTCTCTCTCTAACTTTCTGGAAATGGTGAGAGTTTGGTGGTGTGTGGAAGAAAATAAGACTATCTCCGATGCTAGAGAAGTCCTTACGCGCCCTTAGCTGCTCAGTCAGCTGCCACATCATATCCTTACAAATCCTTAAAAATCTTTAAAAATCCTTAAAAACTCTCAATTTCATCTCCAACGCAACAAACATCCTTACATATCATTACATTTTCCATATCTATCACCCAATTTTACTTTCATTTAAAAACTTAAATTATTAAAAATACATTATACCTAATTAATTAAGTAACTAAGGCCCGTTAATTTTTTTTTAATTAACTAAACAAAAAGCCCATCTCACATATTTACCCATTAGCCCTAATCTCTATTCCACCTATATCACCTTCCACTTCCAAACAGACACATAACCCTCTTTGACAAAACCCTAGCTTACCAGTCCTTCTGCCGCCAGAAAATGCAGACCCCGCTCGTTGACTCATCACCGTCTAGCCATTCGAATCCACCATGGTATTCGACATTCTTCTTCTCGCTTCAGGCTAGTGGGTGTGGAGACTAAACCAAGGTTTTGTCTCAATGCCACTAGGATGCCACATAGGATTAGTTTAGTCTTAAACATTTTGAGATTTGAGTGGGGTGTGGAGACTAAACCACTCCATGTCTCTAGCATTAATTATTAAAAAAAATAGAAATTATGCTATTGGTTAATAAACAAATTGATTCAAAAAAAGAAAAAAAAGAAAGAAACACTCCTATTGGAGCGTTTGTTTTGTCTCAAGGGGGACGGGGGACGGGGGAGGGGTGGGACTAAAGGGGGGGGGTGTGTTCTTGTCCCAGACAAGCCAAAAAGTGAAGGGACGGGGGGTTCTTTAGTCTCCATACCGGGTAGCCTCATTAAATCTTCTATCCGACCCGATATCGACATTCTTCTTCTCGCTTCATTAAATCCTCTAGCCGGCCACCAGACTTAGTGGGCCCACCCCATCGTTTGGACCGAGCCAAAGCAACGCCCATCTGCATAGACTTCACATCTTCGGACATCAGTGGACACAAATCTCCAACGCAACGGGCGGATCCAGCGTGGCACGGGCGGTGGAGATAAGGGCGCGTTAGAGAGAGTCTAAGGGGTAGGTAGAAGTGTGTGTGAGAGAGGGTGGGTGAGTGGGTGTTGTGTTGTCAAAAAAGGATAGACAAAGGACAGGTGTAAAGCAAAGAGGGACAGAGGGTTTTACACATGTGGCTGTCATATAGCGGTAAGGATTTTTTTTTTTTTTTTTTTTGCCATAACAGGGTCTCGAACCCGGGTGGCTTATGTATAAGAGATCTCATGTAACCACCACACCACTTCAATAAGTTGTTATTATTATTATTGAAACCAAATATACTTATTCACATGTAAAATTCTGTAAAAATCCAAATCACTATTCAAATCACTTTGATTATTAATATAGTATAATTATTAATACAGTATAATGCTAATATAGTATAATGCTCAAGTATAGTTTTTAACATTTTTGTTTCATGTGTCTAGCAACATAAATAAATTCAAAATATTATTATAGCAACATAAATAAATCACTTTGATTATACTAGTGGCAATGCCCGCACGTTACTGCGGTACTTATGTTTTTTTTATCCAAATTATATGGCGAGTTTCACGTAATTTATTTTTAATACCAATTTGATAAGGCAGCTAATATATTAATTGACAAACACGACCGGCTTTGGGGTGGGCAAGCCGCACCGTCGGCCGAGACCCGTTTTTCTAATGGCCAAAAATTTAACATATTATTGAAGTTATAACTATTATTGCGCGAAGCAATTTAATAAGCTGTCGAAAATCAGTTGGTTCATGCACTTTCCCGGATTGTTAGCCTATCGCGTTCGAATCACGGGCAACACTCTAATGTGTAATTTTTTTTACCAGCACACAATAATAGGGGTGAGCAATAAACGGTTCCGAACCGCGAAAACCGTGAAACCGACCCGAAACCGCTAGAACCGAACCGAATTAATGTTATAGATTCCGGTTCTCATATTTTGGCATAATCGGTTCCCGGTTCGGTTCCGGTTAGAACCGACGGGTCCAGTTAAGAACCGTTAGAACCGTTTGAATTAAATTAAATATTTAAATATTCTATTATTAGTTTGAAATAGAATGTGTTGTTTCCTTCTTTATAGTTCTTAACACTTTTAAATTGTTTTACTTGGTAGGAATGTAGAGTATTTCCTTATGTGATGGTCAGCAGTTAGCACAACTTGTTCTGACTCGGTTAATCTGTATAAAAAGAATGATCTGATCCGAACAAAACATATTTTGATACGTAAACTGCTATACTTTTAGTAAGCATGGTTTACACAAACCGTTGATAATTTTTTTAAGAAAAATCATTGTTTTTGTTTGTTTTTTTATTTAATTGTTAATGTTAATTTTAAGATTTTATTGACAAACGGTTCCGGTCTAGAACCATTTCATGAGAACCGTTTCACCCGGTTCTAGAACCGAACCGTTTAGTAATTATCGGTTCTGGTTCTCATATTTTGGAATAAACGATTCGCGGTTCGGTCCAGTTCGGTTCGATCCGGTTCTGAACCGTTGCACAGCCCTACACAATAAAGATCCAGAGAGAATTGTGTTATTTATTTGATTTTTTTCTTCTTAATTTGTCAGTAATTCCTTCTTTGTATTTAGCAATTATGTGGTTTTCTCATATTATATGATTTTCTTTTATTTATAACAAAATCTATTTAAGAAAACATCTAAATATTTGGCTTTGGTTTAAAATAAAATGTAGGTAAAAATGTGTAATCTTTGGTCATTTTCTTCCATTTATGTCCCTTGTGTACAAAATGTAATGCCCAATGTATATGTGTGTAGTACACACTATTTATCCCTCTCCACATGTAACCCCAATAGTGAATCCTTCAATTACTAACTCATTCAATCACCCCCCCCCCCCCCTTTAACACACAACTATCGTTACAAATTAATCCTTTAATTCGTAACCCCTACCTTCTTTTATATAATTCAATTCCATGGAAATCGCCAAATCTTTTAGAATGAGGTCCGCTCTACCTTCATTTTCTTATGTTCTTTGTTGTTTATGTTTATTTTGAATTGGAATTTGGTTGGTAACAATGTTGCTTATTTTTGTAGGTTTTTTTGCTTTCCAAGCAAATCTCAGAATTCTCTTGAATCGGATATGTTGATTATTTTCATTCTCTAATTTTCTTTGTTGTTTATTTTGGATATTTTGAATTTAAGGTGGATCTTGTGGGTGCTTAAAGTTAAGGTTTAGGTCGGTTTTCTTGCTTTGATATGATCTAGAAAAAAGGGGTTTTAGTTTTGCTTTATAAGAAACATATACAAAGGTTAAAGTTGACCTTTTTATTGTCTATTTTTTAATGTTTCTTTTATGGGTTTTATACCCGATAGAGATGAAATATGAATTACAGAGATGCATATGAGAGTGATTAGTGACGGCTGTAACTTTTTATGGTTACAAATCTTTTATTTTTTTCTTTCACAAAATTATATGCTCACCCTTTTTTTTTTTTGTAAAATTTAGCCCTAAAATATTTCTAACTTGTTTTTATCTTTTTCTTATTTATTTATTGAGTTTTATTTGTTGTACCTATAGCATGGTTAGTTATGCATAAAGTGTATTATAGGGATTTTGTGCTTTTAAGGTTGTACATATAGGTTATTTAGAAAGTAACTGGTGCATCATATAACCAGAGCGATCCGAAATAAGCCTACCACCTTTCGTACCGAATTTTACGGACCTAGCGAATTGCGATCCCGTTCCACGTTTCGTACCAGAACGTATGGTCCCTTCAAATGTTCTATTTCCTTTTCGGTTATACAAACACGAATTTATTGTCTATAACTTCAATTAGTTGAAGTTTAAAATATGTGCTAACAAAAACAAATCAGATGCATTTTTGTAAGCGAGTGTCAATCGAAATATAGTATTACTAGAAATATATGTGAGATGATATGACTATGCTAATCAATCCTAAATATAGTTAGTTCTAAGCGAAGAATCAACAAGTGTAAAACAAATACAGATTTTGACTAGTAATCCTGCTGCCTAATACTCATGATGGACATTTGCATCTACATATTTGATAGCATACAGAGGCAACAAATTATGGAGAGGAATTCAAAATTCATTACAATAAAAAAGATAAAAGGAGGATATCATTTATATCCAACAAAGAACTCTATTTGTCTCTAAAAAGCATGATGGCATAAGCACAGACTGATATGGTTAGCAGCAATCGATTTAGATCATTGTTAACTGTTGTTATGTATCCAACCAACCAGACCTAAGATGTGATTCTAACAGATAATATTACAAGTGATGGGAATGTGAAATTCTGCAGAAGCAGAAAGCAAAGTTCGCAAAATAGCAAAGATGAAAAACTACCTATATTCGATAAAACAAAAGGGTACATAACAAAACAATTAACTCTACTATTTTTCAGCATTTTGCTGTACCTCAGTCCACTTCTTCCTTATTTAAAGCAATGACTCCAACGTCTATTTCTCATATACAGATATACTCCATCAACCATGATCCCACTGAACTCGGTCAAATTTGACCACCTACTTACCCATGACCCGGCTTGCTAAATTTACTCCAAGACCCGTCACACATGACCCAATAACGTGCTGACCTGTGTGACTCATTGGTAAACTGATTCACCCAACAGAAACAACAAGATTATAGTATCACTACAAGATTCAGCCCTAGTTAAACTTCAGCCCCCCTTCTTATCCACAAGTGATGGGATTGCGAAATTCTGCACACCTATGCTGACACATGGCTTCATTCATCTCAAAATAAGGTGGTTTATGTCAACTGGAACTGCAACGACAAACCAATTTTCAATCAAACACTTTTGCTTCGTTACAATACTTTCAATCACACATATTGTCCTAAACCTAGCTATGAACATCAATAATTAAGCATGTAATATAATCAACTTCACCTACAACAACGAAGAATTTGCAATTATATAGTAAACAGCATTTGGTAAATGATCACATCTTCATTCTTTTTATATAACGAGATTACTATCTTTTCGACTATCTTTTTGCATACTGAATCTGGTGTTACCAAACTTTATCCAAATGAAAACAGTAAATACCTTTTACTTGAGCACTCTTTCTCCACACTCTCCTTCTCTGGTGGTGCAAGCGAACCATCAACTTGGACTCCACCACTACAATAACAAACCAACTTTCAATCAAACACTTATCATCCATAACACCTCAACTTCCAACACTTTCCAAAAATCAAGCATATAATCAACTTTCACCAAAAACTAACATTTTCCTATCCACTGAGACGAAGTCGTGTATAGTAACTGATGAAACATTATATAGCAGCCCAAGTTACACTTCAGCCCCTCTTCCTAAAATGTACAACAAGAGAAAAACAATTATTATTATTATAAGCAAATAACTTAAACGAAATTACAAACAACTGTACTGAAAACTTAGGTCCTATATAACAGTTATGTAATTAACCACTGAACTAGACCTAACATGTGGTACCAACTTATAATAGATTACGATAAATATTCACTATTTAAAAACATATTTTCTTGACAGCAGTATATGAGGCTCAAAGCTGGTGAAGGGTTTAACTTGATAATCACCCATACTGTTTTTTGCACTTTATTGAAGTAATAATGTACTTTTATTGAAATATTACTTACAATTCTTTCGGGATCTTCATAGAATTAAAGTGTTCTGGGTTGATTTTGAGGCAGGGGATATGAGAGATGCGGGACCAATAGAAGCCTCTTCTACTGCACCTTCCTTCTAAATTTGGGCATTTTTTAACGTTTAAGCTCAAAAGTGAAGGCAACAGATTTTCTGGTAGTTGCTTCATCTTTGGGCAAAGACATAACGTGAGATGTTGGAGGGAGGTGAGGTGTTGGAGTCCCACCGAAACTGATTTCAGTTTAAAAAATCCAACTATCCCAAGAGAAGTAAGAGATGAAGGAATAAGATGGGACAACTGACTGCATCTACTCACATCTTCATCATCTGACGGTCCACCGATCAAACTTAGGTCGACAAGTGAGGTTGGGAAATTCTGTGGGCCCCATTCCAAGATGGGCTTTTTCAAGTCCCCTATTCTAAGGGTATGCAGCTTGGGAGGCCATAGCCCACGAGGAAAGGAAGCGTTTGCACTTGGGCAACTGAATATATGCAGAGTTGTTAAGGTGGTGAGATTAGGCAACTCTTGATCTGGAAACGACTCCATATTTGAACAATTATATATTATCAGGTAGGTCAGGTGAATAAAGTGATTCCACTCAATGGTTGTTGTCAGATTTGGCAACAAGAATAACACTACATCTTGAAGCTTTGTAATGCTTGTGTTGTTGATAACCACCGTAGTGTTCTCTCTTTCTAACCGTTTGTTGCAAGAATCAATTTTTGGTGATTTGAACTTCTGCCCCCCAGTTGTTGGAAATGAGGCAGATGTAATGGAAGTACACTTCCTGATGTACAAATTCTCAGTGTTATTTGGACACCTACAATGCTTCATACTCTCACAATCTTCTATCATTAACGTCTTAAGAGTTGTTATGAGGTTGCTCCCACAATCATCATCCTCTCTCTCTCCTAGTCTCACCAAATTTTTACATTCCCAAACATCCAACTTCCTTAACTTTATAAGAGCCTTACTAGCATTTGCTTCTGATTCCCACAAATACCTTATTTCATTACATTTTCTTATCCTTAAATGTTCAACGGTTCCAAGATACTCAATAACACCTCTCCACGCCACATCACTAAGCCCTAAAATAGATTCTATTATCAACTCCGTGACTAATGAAGCAACTTGAACAAGCCTTCTCAACACACCACTATCACATTCGACTATTTTAAGAATATTCAATGAAGGTAGTGCTTCGAGTGACACTTCAACCAAATTAGGACAATATTTAATAACAAGCTTTTTCAGGCATGGAAATGACATGACCCCGCTATCAGTTGACCATTCTTCCAACTTCTTCATACTCAGTATTTCAAGAACTTCAAGTGATCTGAATGTATGACCGGTCCCAATTAACTCTGAACCCATAGCTTTCACCTCATCCATGTCTTCAATATACAATTCCTTAAGTGAGGGCAGCTGCCCAAGTGGTGGTAAAGATGTACAGTTTTTACAGCCACATATAGACACGCTAATCAAATGAAGAAACGACGGACCCCCAACCCATTTAGGAAACTCCATACCTGCATATGACAATATTCCAAGCTTTATCAAACTATCACTATGAGGCTTCAACGCATCAAGGACCTCCTTTTCAAGAGATTTCTTTCTAGAATCATCAAACACGTCAGTCCATTCTAGTACTAACTCGCTTAGCCTTTTTTGCGATATGTTTGCCTCACATGCATGCATCGCCATTTCCACTTTTTCCAGCCCCTTGAAGTGAGTCTTCCCATGAAGATTTGGGAGGTTTTTAAGCTCGGTTATTGCCAGGCCTTTATCTCCTCTGAAAATGATCTTGGAGAGAGTATGTAAGCTTTTCAACTTGCCAATCCCAAAGGGTATCTTATTCAAAAGTGGAGTATCTCTAATATCCAGATGCCGCAAGTTTTTAAGCTTTGAGAAGTTGCTAGGAAACTTACTTAAACATTCACATCCAAAAACAATTAATGTTTGCAAGTTGTAGAGATTGCTCACACTTTCCGGTATATGTGTGATTTTGGTACGAGATAAATTAAGATACCGCAGATGCTTCAAACTACCAATGGTCTCTGGTACCTCGCGTATTGAATAACCACTCAAACTTAACACCCTTAACAATTGTAATTCGGGAACTAAGTCAAGCGGGATCATACTAGATAAGTAGCACTCTTGCCAACTATCATTCAGACTAGCAGGCACTGCTAAGAATGTTCTCAACTTTTTAGCACTTTTGAATGGCTTGAACTTCAAGTACGATACAAATTCCTCATGAACAAATGACATATGCCGGTACTTTTCCAATGCTTCCTTCCTAACATCCTTCACCATTTCATCTTCTAACCTCAAACATAATTCACTAGCAACATATGTTGCCAAGTCATTCAGCAAATCATGTACCACAAACATAGACTTTTCATTAGGTGCTTGTTGAAAAAATGACCTTGACAACAACTCTTCAAAATATTCATGACCTAAACGCTCCATTGACTTGTTTGAAGATGACTGGTTCAGAAAACCTTCCGCCATCCAAAGTAAAACCAAATCATCTTTGTCAAACATGTAGTCCTTAGGGAACAAGGAACAATATGCAAACAACTGTTTCAAACATGCAGAAAGTTCACGGTAGCTTATTCTAAGGGCTGGGAGAATCTCATCCTTCTCTCCTAATCTCCATATGTCACTATTCAACAAATCCTTCCACTCTTCTTCTTCAGTCTTTGTTCTTAACAACCTTCCAAGTACTCTTAAAGCCAAAGGCAAGCCATCACATTTTTCCACAATGCCTTCACCATGTGGTTGTAGGAGTGGATGTGAATCAAAGTTCACTTCACCCAACGCATGTTGAGTAAATAAAGACATTGCATCGTCATGTGAAAGAGTCTGCATATGGTTTAGATTATCACAGCCTAGCTTGTTGAGCAATTGCACCTTTCTTGTTGTCATTATAATTTTACTTCCAGGAGCACATTCATGAAATGGGCTCACTAGGGTCATCCAATCATCATAACTCTCACTCCAAACATCATCTAATACTATCAAGAATCGTTTCTCTTTAAGTTCATTTTTTAGAGCTACTTGAAGCAGATTTAAATCTGCGAATTCCTTGGCCTCCCCCTTAACAGATTGTAAGATAACTTTACTTATATTAAATATTTCAAACTGATCAGAGACACAAACCCAGGCCTTGAGTTCAAAGTGCTTCTTAACTTCGTCATCGTCATACAAAAGCTTAGCTAGAGTAGTTTTCCCTAACCCACCCATACCAACTATGGGCACGATGCTGAAGTTCTGATTACATGACTTGTTCTGATCAAATAGCTTCACTAGCAAATCCTTCTTTTCCTCTTGCCTTCCAACAATACTAGATGTATCTACTAAAGAGGTTTGATAACTTCTTTTTGGCTTTTCATCTTTTATATTAATCAAACCTAAACGATCCTTTTCCTTTCTAGATTTTCAAACTCGGTGTTAATATAATCTAACTTGTAATGCATCCTCTGACTTAGTGATAAATTCATGCAACAAGTTGGAATGAGCCCTCTTACCTTGGTGGTCATGGCTCCAGATTGCTGATCGAACAAGCGACGCATATCTTCAGTTGCTAAATCATCAAGTACGTCATCTACGTCGTAAGCTAAGTGTCGGAGATCAATGAGCCACTGCTTAACAGCTTCATCAGTTGTTTCCTTCTGAGAAGCATCATTAAGCAGAGATTGGATCTTTTTCAGTGTGCTGTCTAGTTTTCTTCAGCTTTGAATGAATTCCTTTGGACCGTTCATACGTGTTGAAGGCTTCAGTGGCCAGCTTTTCCAAAACGGCTTTGAGGAGTTCAGAGGCAATGATTTCAGCCATTGTTAGTTTATGGTGATGATGGAAACTCTGTATTGTTATGTGAATAAAATTGTAATGGTATGGAAAAAAGAAATGATTTCAGAGGCTGTTTATAGTTCCTATAGCCATTGTTTTGGTACCACCTATGCAATTGTTGGTCTATATTTTAATGAAGTAATATCTTTTATTAAGTTAATATATATTACAATTTAGAAAAAAAGTTATTAAAAAAAGGTGACATGCCTCTTTCGAAGAGCCACCCATGCACCCATATTGGAAAAAAAACCAAACAAAAAACAAACTGAGGCTGCATAATCGAAAACCCATCCACGTGAACACGTGACCACCTACTCTAAATCAGAGTTCTCAGCCAATTTTAAAAGGAACAAAGAAAAGTTAACGTTGGAGAAAGGGAATGTCCTGATTTTATATTATTAAAACGATTTTTGTATAATATAATATGGATGCATTCAATGCATAAAATAGATAACCCCATGTGATGTAGCTTGGAATAGCCACATGCTTATGGCACATCCAACAATTTTAATCAGATTCAAATACTCAGTTTTGACAATTTTAAATCCATAATTACATTTTAGTAACCGAATCGCACAAAGTTTGGAGGAGGATTTCCGTCTGTCCGTCCGACAGAAGGCCGTCTTAGAATGCCTGCAAAAGCCTCACGCCCAGGACTTCCTTACTGTGTTACCTATTGAAGGCTTGGGGCAACGGATGTCGGCAGTAGAGTACAGGGCAATCCTTAAATACCGGTTGATGATACCTATTTTCCCCGATGATGAAAATTGTCCGGTCTGCCGCAAAGCATGCTTTGATAAGTATGGGGAACATGCGTTACATTGTAAGGAATTGCCAGGGTTTAAATATCGGCACGATTTTGTCCGGGATGCTTTGGCAGACATTCTTAGAAGAGCGGGGATCTCCGCAAGAAAAGAGGCGTCAGTTAATTTTCTCACAGACCCCGCGGAGGGGAGATCCACCTTGCGCCCAGCAGACGTCTTAGTTTTTGATTGGGAAGGTGGGAAACATGCGTGTGTTGATCTTACCGGGGTGTCCCCCCTTGTTGGGCTTCGGGATAGTGGGTTTGTGGCTGGGCAAGCGGTCATGAGAGCTAAATCCAAGAAAGTGGAAAAGCATGCTAAAGCATGTGAGGATAATCAGCATGTTTTCGTTCCTTTGGCCTTCGACACGTTCGGTTCCTTGGCACCGGAGGCGGTGCGCTTTTTGGCTCGGGTTCAACGAGTAGTGCACAACAACTTTTCCATCCCCCAAGGGCGGGGTTTTGTTTTTAGCAGATTGGGATTTTCTATTCAAAAAGGGGTGGCGGCGCAGCTTGTTGCCCGCCTACCTACCATCCTTATGTAATTTACGCTTTTTTATCAATGGAAAAATAATTTCAATTAAAAAAAAAATTAATTTAAATGTAACTTGATCTGACCCATCACTTAATGGATCCACATAACTAATGTAGATGTTGAATCTTAGACGCATGTTGGGTTTCTAATTACATCCACGGATATTCTTTTCGGAAAATACCCTAACCAAAGTTTTTTTTAATGACTACTTTTTCTTTATTTTCACCTTGTCCATCTATTTAACCTGACACTTTTGTTTTGCTAATTTGGCGCTCCCTCCACCGCCTTGGAGGTAGGGCTTCTTGGCGTTTGTTATTAACGAAATGAGCCTTTCAAAAAAATATTAAGACTTTTATCAAAGAGGCTTTACCTTTTACGACTGAGCTAGAACCCAAATGGCCCCAAACTAAACAAGTTCACAAATTAGTCGTTAAAAAAAGGTGGCATGCCTCTTTCCAAGAGCCACACATGCACCCATATTGTAAAAACCAAACAAAAAACAAACTGAGGCTGCATAATCGAAAACCCATTCACGTGAACACGTGACCACCTACTCTAAATCAGAGTTATCAGCCAATTTTAAAAGGAACAAAGAAAATTTAACGTTGGAGAAAGGGAATGGCCTGATTTTATATTATTAAAACGATTTTTATATAATATAGAGGGTGTTTGGGATTGCGTTTTTAATCTGATTTTTAGATTATTGCGTTTTGAAAACGCAGATAATCAGTTTTTAGTGTTTGGGATTGCGTTTTGAAAACGCAGATAATCAGTTTTTAGTGTTTGGGATTGCGTTTTGAAAACGCAGATAATCAGTTTTTTAGGCTAACAAAACGCAATAATCTATAAACACCTCCACCCCTGCTTTTCTAAAACGCATAATCTGTTTTGAATAATCAATCCCAAACACCCCCATAATATGGATGCATTCGATACATAAAATAAATAACCCCATGTGATGTAGCTTGGAATAACCACTTGCTTATGGCACATCCAATAATTTTAATCCCTCAGTTTTGACGTTTTTAGACCTTGATTCAGATCCATAAATCCATAATTACATTTTAGTAGCAACTTGTTCAAGACTATTATTTATGGGTTGGTTGATCCGGGTTTTACACTAATAAGCTAAACTAAACACTTTTTAACAAACAACTTATTGACTTATTGATTTTTCCGACCGTAAAAATTAATCCAAACATTTTCTTAGAAACTCATTTTCAAAAAGACATAAGCCAATAAACACTTCTGACCAAAAACACTTTTGGGTTAAATATGCAATCCCAAACACCCTCTTAATGGATCCACCAAATGTTGAACCTTGGACGCATGTTGGGTTTCTAATTACATCCACAGATACTTTTCTCTTTGGAAAATACCCACACCAAAGTTTTTTTAACAACTAATTTTTCTTTATTTTCACCTTGGAAGACTTTTGTTTTGCTTTGGCGCTCCCTCCTCCGTCTTGGTGTTTGTTGTTAATGAAATGAGCCTTTAAAAAAAATTACCTTAGACTTTTACCAAAGAGGCTTTACGTTTTACCGGTGAGCTACAACCCAAGTGGCCTCAAACTAAGATATGACAAATAGGGTCCGCGGATGACTCACCACAAAACTCATAATAATCATTCAGATTATAACACGTGTAAAGCGTGGGCTAAATGCAGCCAACGCCTATGACTAAGCACGTGCTTTTATCCGTCAGCTAAGAATTAGTCACCTCTTTTCATTCGGCTGACTAATAAGAAAACTCACCTGAATTAAATTGAGAGTCTGCAACATCTGATTATATATATCATACCTGCTCCTTCGTTTCCTCAAATCCGGTGGCTTCTCGAACAATTCCTTCCAAATCACTCATTTTAGCGGATTAGCTTGTAGAATTAATGAAGACAGTGTTTTCCCAACCCCTAGTTTTGAATTCCGGTAACTTTATAACAAGCCATTGTGAAATCGAACTCTAGCTTCATTGTATTGTATTAAATGTAAAGAAAAAAATATGTCGTAAAGATCATGTGTAATTTGATTCCGATCATCTCTGCTTAAAAACAGTCTGATGAAAAGATAGGGAAGACAGAGCTCAAAATATGTTTATTATAATAATAATAATAATAAAAATAATAATAATAATAATAATAATAATATAATAATAATAATAATAATAATAATAATAATAATAATAATAATGCCCCTCTGCTATGTTGCCCCAGTTTTAATCCTTTTACTTTTAGTTCTTACATAAACTTTAGATTGAAAAACAAGAAGGATCCCTTAAACATAGACTTAACTATCATTTTTAGTCCTCCATCTTTTTCTTTTTTGCACTTTTCATCTACTAACTTTACTTTTTGTAACAAAAGTGAGTTACATTACAACCTCGGATCAACTGTTTCTCTTTCTACTTTCTAGAGGGTGTGCACGAATCGGTTTGGTTTCAGTTATTTCGGTTTTAGTAACGATTCAGTCCGATTTTTAGGTCTTTTCGGTTTTTGGAACATAATTACGTAAAATTGAAAAATAAAACATACAATCAAAGATTTAGGAATCTTTCTTTGATGTTTACATTTATGTTTGTAAATTTAACCTTTAGGAATCTCTTGATCTCTCTAGCTTTGTTTTTCGTCTCCTTTCAAGCTCGAACATTCTTACGTCCTTATACTCGGCTAGTCATTATTTCGTGACTCATCCTTTGGTCATAAGAACTCGCACCGCCATTTACTCGGTTGCGATCTTGAGCAAACACTCGCTTTCTTGGATCATTACACGTTCCCTTAGAATTTAGGCTCATCTTTACTAGTGACGATAACACGGGTAGTGGCTTCTTAAAAAAACTCAATCGAACCTTTGATCTTCTTAACAATGTTCTTGTCGTTCTTGATCTTCCTGGTCAGTCTTCCTAACCAACTCAAACCCCTTGATTTAAACCTCGGTCAAATCCATACTTGTTCAAATCAAACAACATTCTTTGATTAAACCAACTTGTTCAACCCAAAGACTTTGAACCTTACTCGTTAAACACCCAAATCAACCTCCTTGTCGATTTAAAACAAATGCCGCAACAACAAACTTGTTGGGAAATAAACTAGTTTGAATTAGATACCGACTTGTTAGAAAGTACCAATTTTACCACCTCGCTCTAGTCCGTTGAAAAGAGTACCAATTGATCAGTCTTGAAAACTTAGTAGAACCAACCAATCTACTCGTAAATCTGATTATGAATCCCTCTCGCAAACCCAACCAATAAAAAAGAACACAACTTTGTCTTTTTTTTTTTTTAGTCTTGATACTAATTCATGCCCAAGAATTGATAAAATGAACACACACACACGAATGGAATAACTCTCCAATATATTATAACTGAGATACTCAATTACAATCTCTAAACCAAACAAACTCAATTACAATCTCTAAACCATAACTCGGTTTCTCCTAATAATGTCTAACCATAACTTTGTTTATATAGACTAAGGGGCTGTTTGGTAGCCTCTTAATGACCATTCAGAGGTAACCTTAAGTCTAAATGGTTAAGAGAATAAGAGGCAACCATTAAGATGTTAACTCTTAGCCATTCATACTTAACGTTGCATCTTAACCATTAAGGTGGTGTTTGTTTTTCTCTCAGAAGCACTTCTGACCTCTTTTGTCTGCGCCGCGCAGACGCGGGCAGACGTTTGGGGCGGGCAGACTGTTTGTTTTTCGGAAGACATTTCACTTCAAAAGCTCTTCCTGACCTCTTCTTGGTGCAGACTTGGACCAAAGTCTTCTAAGGTCTTCAAATGTCTTCTCCTCTTCTCTTCTCCTCACCCACCACCACCACCACCACCACCACCCACTACCACCACCACTACCACCGTCCACCACCGTCACCCACCCACCACCACCACCTAGCATCGTCCACCATCACCGTTCACCACCACCACCACCGTCCATCACCACCACGGTCCACCACCACCACCCACCACCGTCCACCACCACCACCCACCACCGTTCACCACCACCACCGTCCACCCACCACCACTATCACCACCCACCACCATCCACCACCACCCACTACCACCACCACCACCACCGTCACCCACCCACCACCACCACCGTTCACCACCACCATCGTCCATCACCACCACGGTCCACCACCACCACCCACCACCACTACCACCACCCACCACCACCACCACCATCACCCACCACCACCACCATCCACCACCACCACCCACCACGGTCCACCACCACTACCACCACCACCCACCACGGTCCACCACCACCTACCACCGTCCACCACCACCCACCACCACCACGGTCCACCCACCACCACCACTGTCTACCACCAGACTGTTGTAAAAACTCAGTTTATTTAAATTTAAGTTTATTTCAGCAGCCTGCAGACGTTAACAAACAAACAGTCTTCATCTTGCAGACTGCAGACCTTTGGTCCACCTCTTCTCCTGCAGATGTCTGCAGATGTGGTCTGCAGACTGCAGACCTTTTCCTGCAGAAAAAACAAACAGCACCTAAGAGACGATCAACCATTCAGATGTAGCCTCTTAATGAGCATTCAGATGCTAACTTGCTAGCCAAGACATTACCAAATATAATTATAACACAATTAAAAAAACTTAACCAACTATGACGAATTTGTCAATGTTGATCCCCTAAGATCACCGACTTGTGACTCGAAGTTCATAAATTACCAACACAATGAGCCCACAATTTTCATTTGTTTGGTTATTAAGAATCAGGTGGTCTGAGCTCATGATCTTGAGATGCATCACACGTAGATTGTGGTACTTAATACTGCCACATTGAAATGTACCGTATCCAAGAAAAAAAAATATGAGCGTGTTAGATTAATAGCATAATAACCTTTTGTAGTCTAAGCATACCACATCTTACAACCTATCAAATTCCAGTATTAAGAACTTATAATTATAAAGCTAATTTAGATACTCTAAAACTGGGATATACATGATTCTAATCAATGGATACAGAGAGATGCACATGCTTAACTTAGTTAGGATTATTGCTACTTTGGTTAACATAAAAGGAGAAGCAAGCACCTACAGTAATTCATTAAGAAAATTAAACAATGTTAGAAAAACTTACATTGTGATCGCCTCAACGCCTCTTGTACATGAAGCTCGCGTGTTTCCGAATCTCTGTACTTGCTGCAATAAACTATAACAGAAAAATGAAATCATAGAAGTGAACCGGGCTTGTGTTTGACACAATTCCCTTAAACAGATTCTTCGTCTGTTCCCAGGGTACACCGGTTCGAAACAGTGGTGGTGCACTGCCGGACTATCCCACTTGCCTGAAAAATAATCGAACTTGGTTGCTACTGCTATGTATTCGAGTTGTGTTTCTAGTGTATGTGTGTTTCAAGAGTTTCTTCATGTATATTTCTCTTGTCTCAAAATGAGGTACAAAGGCTCATATGTATACATGAACTATGGCTAGTGAAAAGTCTCACATAATTAGAGACTTAAATTTTATTTATTAGCCATAAACTCTATTCAAGCCTCATAAAGTATCTTTATTTGTCTTGAGTTAACCACATGAAGAATATAGTTAATAATTATAATTTCATTAAATTATAATTAAATCTACATTCACCTTATTTCCAACAATCCCCCACATGAATGGAGATTTATCAAAACACGCATATTTCAAACAAACCCCCACATGAATAGGAGTCATACTCAGAAACAACCTCATTCCGATTAAATTTCAACAGTTGAGTTTTGCATACGATAGGTAGGTGTGACCCTTTGAACCTTCGCTTATGAAACGCACTTAGCCCACTAGCTCTGAGTAGAACGCGATGTCTTTGAACTCGTCTGCCGTTTGTGTGGACGACAATACGCTTCACACAAGACTCTCCCTGACAACGTCAAGTCCTCATAGTTGTGTCCGTTATGGTCATGGACATGTGCCTGGTTCTGCGAGAGCTCTAAAGTATTGTGCCCCAACAATACCCTTTGAAGCGACCCCACTTCTCTCTCACATAGGTGATCTACTGGGACTGGTTACCTCAGTCAAATCATTAAAAGCCATAAGCTTAACCTCAACCTTGTCACTCTTAGGAATGGACTAGGAAGCTTATCAAATCTTATAGTAAACTCCCTTTTAAAACGTGGGGTTTTCACCAACTCTCCCCCACAGTGACCTTCGCCAGTTCATACAATTAGGTTGTCCTATTGAACTCAGATCTTGGGATCTCTAGTCAGTTGAGTTAGGTTTCCTTCGCATAAACTTAGCCTTTCATGGGCTTTAGTCCCATTCCCATTGACGACTTCTGAACTAACTCTCTGCTTAAGCCTTTTGTTAGCGGATCCGCGATGTTATCCTTTGACTTCACATTGTCAACAGTGATAACTCTTATAAAGATTAGTTGTCGTACCGTATTATGCCTACGTCTTATATACCTGTTCTTACTGATACACATTGTGATATGAGCTCTGCCAATTACCGATTGACTATCACAGCGTATGCATTAGGCCAATGCCGGCTTCGGCCACCTAGGTATATCCTTAACAAATTGACGTAGTCATTTTGCCTATTCATCCTGTAAAGCGATGAATTTTGATTCCATCATGAATCTAGCAATAACAATTTGCTTAGATGATTTCCATGTTATCGCAACACCTCCAAGTGTGAACAAATACCCACTCGTTGCCTTGGAATCATTCGTGTAAGATATCCAATTCGCATCATAATAACCTTCAACAACTGCTGGATATCTTTTATATTGCAGCCCGTAGTTTCGTATGTATCCTAATTACCAAAGCACCTGTGTCACGTAATTCCAATGAATTGAACTTAGGTTGCTCGTGTATCCACTTAGCTTGCTTGCTAAGTCTGGTCTGATACAACTCATCAGATACATCAGGCTGCCAATAATTCTTGAGTAGTCTAATTGCTTAACAGGCTCACCTCGATTCTTAGCTAGACATTGACTCGTGTCAATGAAATTTCTAGCCACATTAGAGTCATTTCCATTGAACTTCTCAAGAATTTTGTCCACATAATAGGACTGACTTATAACAAGTCTGTTCTAGGTTCGTGTGATTTGTACTTCCCAAAAACCACATCCGTTTATATCAAACCTTCTATTTTCAAATACAAGTCACCTCCACACTTATGTGTTTATTGGATAACTACCAAATGAGGTGATGAAAGTTTCTTCCCTTCATATGTAGTTTGAAAACTTCTCAAATGGCTTTTCCCCCCACATTGCTTGCACTTTGATTGAGTTTGAGTAATATCACTCATGATGACATTAGACACCCGTGATAAGATAGCGACTATCTATATCTTTGTGTTTATTGAGGTCATCCTTTATATTACTCAACCCATATTTCTCACACGAACCGTTTTCTGAGCTATATAAGTTGTCCTCATATTCAGCTAAATAGTATCATAACCAATGAACTATTTATTCGGTCCTTTCAAGTCATCCTTTTTAATGAATTATATATTTGCTTTTACAAAATTCATTCCCATATGTTTGAATGTTCAAAGTTAATTTATTCCCCGTGGAGCTTCTAAATTAACAAGTATTAGTCTAGCATGCTTTAGAATACGAATACTTAGCATGCGAACAGAAGATGTCGCATTCTGATTCTTCACAGCCTTAAGAGATAACTCACTATCTCTTCCTAACATTCACGTCTTAGTTTAGACACAAAATGAGATTTTGTTTACCATTCCAAAACCTTGGTTTAAAGAATGCTTCAAAATCATAATTAATTCCATCCATTAGGATCAAGACTCGTTTGCCTTTAATCTCCAAGGCGTCACCATTGACTCTTTAGGACTTAAACATAAGTCTTAATATAAGTCACTTTGATGAACATATTCATCATCAACAGGTCAATTAGATTGACACTTGACGATATGACATTCACATATGCCTAAGTGATATGTATATATTTTGTTGATACTATTTATTGGGTGACTCTCCCAAAATATATCACGAATCCTTCATATAGTTCAACCAACATTGATGGTTTGTAGAGACTCTACACGTCCACCAATATTCTAAGTCTTTTATAACAAATCTCACAATATTTCTCAAACACTTATGAATAATAACATATATTCCTGTCATATGTTATAGTCATCAAAACTACATTTGTGCATTTCTACGTAAATGCTTTCAACATTAGATGACATATCTCGTTTTCGTGCATTTAACTTCAATGCACTTGCCACGTTAATCATGATTATCTCAATGGGGATGGATGAAGAGTTTTTTTTTCTTAGTCACTTAATTAGAGACTTAAGACTCTAATTAAGACGCTAATAAAACCTCATCAAATGGCATTAAGAACTCTACTCAAGAGTTTCACCATGTGAAATAAAACCTCATCAAATGGCATTAAAAACTCTACTCAAGAGTTTTAATTATACACTTAATTTAGTCTTAAAACTATAATCAAGTGTCATAGATAAATTAACTCTACTAAAGAGTTTTTCTTCAATTCACCACATGAAGAGTTTTACCAATTAATAATTATAATTTACCAAATTATAATTTCAATATAATCCAAAATATATATAACATATTACATATATCTTTTACCGGATTCATATAAGGATATATAAACATCAAATCTCAAAGTGTTAATCTCTTTAACACTTTATCGTTTGACGAAATAATAGCAATTATATCGTCTCGTGGCATGTTTCGAGGTACTCCCTCAATACACTGTTCAAAACAACAACGTTGTTTATACTTAACTACTCACAAGTAGCCGGACAAGTAAATATGTCCAAAACAATATAAGTTGTTTTAAACTAAATAGTCTCTCTAGACTATTATATGG
The DNA here is from genome assembly GCA_030844895.1 of Ambrosia x helenae. NCBI lineage: Eukaryota > Viridiplantae > Streptophyta > Magnoliopsida > Asterales > Asteraceae > Ambrosia > Ambrosia x helenae. The sequence goes on along the minus strand of CM061234.1, from coordinate 38,509,804 downwards.
TTCAAGTCATCATACTTCTCATACAAGTATCAAACCATATATAATTTGCAAAACACATGTTTTATTCAGACAAAACATTTCTGCTTTCACAAGTATTTTTCATAAACTATACATATTTATGTTTTGATTACACATCAAAACCATAAACTCTAATATAGTTTTATTATTTAAACCATTCCTAACTCACTTGTTAGAGTATATGGTTTTTATGACTAACCATTTCTAATTTGTTCATTAGAAACTATACGTGTACCATATAAACATATACGGTTTAAAAATTAACCATTTCTAACATACTTGTTAGAATGCAAACGATTACACGTTTCATCATATATATTTTGGTTATATCAAATAAACATTTTTCTAACACACCCGTTAGAAATAAACGATTACCAAAATCATTTTAAAGGTCATTGGTTTATATTCTCAACTGTTTCTAACCTGCCTGTTAGAAATACACGATTATGACAATCGTTTTAGACCTTGTTGGTTTATATAAAATAAACCGTTTCTAACACCCTCGTTAGAAAATTAAACCATTTACATAAATGGTATTAACTTTGGATTTTCCAAGATATACCCGTTTCAAACTCACTCGTTAGAAACCGTCAAATTTAACCAAACTAGTTTAATGTTGGAAAAAGTTGAAACACCCAATTCTCCATAAACACATGAGTTGAAACACCCCATTAAAACCTTTAAGAATATTTGACCCATCTTAATGATATTCTTATTATTTTTAAGTTTCAACTTTGGACTTTTAATTAGTATTCTTACTAAAACCTTCAATAAAACAAAATAAGTTTATAACTTTTTTATTTTCACAAAATTTTCCAAAATAAAATTTCCAACACGTTTGTCTATTTTGTACAATAATCTTTTCTAACACACTTGTTTGAAAATATAAACATCTTATTTTGTCTTTACAAAATCATCAATCTCTAACACGCCCGTTAGAGAAATAAATATATAAGTTTACAAATTAAACTTACTATTTTCTAAATAATAATTTCTAATACGCTTTATTAGAAATGTTTCATGACACGTTATTCTTTCAACGTCGTCAATTCTAACACGCTTGTTAGAAATACATGTTTCAAACCTTATATTTTGAAACCCTTTATTTCCAATACATTTATTAGAAATGTTTCATGACACGTTATTCTTTCAACGTCGTCGATTCTAACACGCTTGTTAGAAATACATGTTTCAAAACCTTATATTTTGAAACCCTTTATTTTCCAATACTCTTATTAGAAAATGTATACATTTCAAATACTTTGAAATTATCTTTCTAATACGCTTACTAGAAAGAAAACATGATCAACCAAGTTTACATGGGTTTTCAACTAATATGTCTTTTCTAATACTATCATTAGAAATTAAAAAAAAAAAAAACAATGTTTAAACACATATTAGAAATGTTTCATAGTCCGGTTTATCTAAATATAACTCAAAACCCATGAATCCGAAAATTAAATCAAAAATTCGTTTTGTAGAAACAATCTTTTGGATTAAAAATTGCATTCTCATCATGAATGTAATCCAATTCGATGTACCAAAGAAAACATGTACAAACTTTCGCGAACCCAAATTCCTTAGGAAGAACATGAAAGTTTGTTTACTAATCTGTTTAAGTTTGTTAGAAAAACTTACATTGTGATCGCCTCAACGCCTCTTGTACATGAAGCTCGCGTGTTTCCGAATCTCTGTACTTGCTGCAATAAACTATAACAGAAAAATGAAATCATAGAAGTGAACCGGGCTTGTGTTTGACACAATTCCCTTAAACAGATTCTTCGTCTGTTCCCAGGGTACACCGGTTCGAAACAGTGGTGGTGCACTGCCGGACTATCTCACTTGCCTGAAAAATAATCGAACTTGGTTGCTACTGCTATGTTTTCGAGTTGTGTTTCTAGTGTATGTGTGTTTCAAGAGTTTCTTCATGTATATTTCTCATGTCTCAAAATGAGGTACAAAGGCTCATATGTATACATGAACTATGGCTAGTAAAAAGTCTCACATAATTAGAGACTTAAATTTTATTTATTAGCCATAAACTCTATTCAAGCCTCATAAAGTATCTTTATTTGTCTTGAGTTAACCACATAAAGAATATAGTTAATAATTATAATTTCATTAAATTTTAATTAAATCTACATTCACCTTATTTCCAACAAACAACACAAAGAGCATAATCCCAACAAAAAATCATTTTAAACATATTATATGTAAACAAAATCATCAATGAAGTGGCATGGTATCCACATTCTCACTATCCACTTTTTTCCAAGTCTCTTAAAACTATACATACTATTACCTCCATTTCCTACCCTTTTCATACATCATTTTATGATATATCAAAAAAACAATCTCCTACTTTAATCAATCTAATAACTCACTCGTCATCGATAAACCCTGCATCAATCACATCTTCTTCGGTGCCTTATCTGATGATGAATCCAAAGGCTCATCACGAGGTGGTGTTGGGCCAACCCCTGGTGCACTGGGCTGGTTGCAGACAGACTGGCCCAACTACATCACCTCTTGGTTGTGTGCAGCCATGGCGTCTTTTATGGTTTGTGTTGACCCGCTAGAGATGGCTTCCTTGAGCTCACCGAGTTTGGCCTCAACCTTTTCTTTCACTTCTACAAGAACCTTGTCTCCAAATTCCTTTAGCTGTTTTTCCGTTTGGTACATAACTGATGCTCGATTCTTCATGTCGGTAGCGTCTATTTTTTCCTTGTATTCTTTTGCGAACTTTTCAGGTTTATTAACCATTCTCTACCTGTTTAATCAGAGTATAATCAGATATTCAGTTTCATATCATAAATCCAAATAACCCCATATCCCTTGTTTGGTTCTACGCTCAACCAACTTAACAAAAAAAAAACAATTGGATTGCACATAAAACACAAAGATTTTCATATCAAATTTAAACAGATAACAAGATCATGAATTTATACAAAAACAAAAAACAACTTTATAGTTCCTACCCTATTACAACATATAACACATCTAAACACCAAAAACCACATAAGCAAATTAAATTTTTGTCACAGCTGATATAAAACCTATAAAAGAAACACTAAAAATAGGCAATAAAAAAGTCAACTTTAACCTTTGTATATGCTTCTTATAAAGCAAAACTAAAACCCTTTTTTTTTTCTAGATCAAAGTAAGAAAACTGACCTAAACTTTAACTTTAGACACCCACAATATCCGCCTTAAATTCAAAATATCCAAAATAAACAACAAAGAAAATAAGAGAATGAAGATAATCAACATACCTAATTCAAGAGAATTCTGAGATTTGCTTGGAGAGCAAAAAACTTGCAAAATAAGCAACACTGTTACCGGCCAAATTCCGATTCAAAATAAACATATACAACAAAGAACAGAAGAAAATGAAGGTAAAACGGACCTCATTCTAAAAGATTTGGAGATTTCATGGAATTGAATTATATAAAATAAGGTAGGGGTTACGAATTAAAGGATTAATTTGTAACGTAGTTGTGTGTTAAAGGTAGATAATTGGGGGGGGGGGGGTGATCAAATGAGTTAGTAATTGAAGGATTCATTATTGGGCTTACATGTGGAGAGGGATAAAGAGTGTGTATTACACACATATACATTGGGCATTAGGGGGACGGAGCGCCACCAGAAATAGTCACGGGTACCCCACTACCAGCACGGTAACACCGCTGCCACCCATGCTGGTAGGGTTTCCATGAACCGTTTCATGGTTCTTTCTAACGGGTTGATAACCGTTTATTATTTAAATTTAAATTAGTATAATTCAATTTTTTTTTATTATAATCGTTCTCAAACAACATTTTGGTTATTTTTTATTTAAATCGTGTGTTTTAAACATAAATGAAAACAAAAATAAATAAAAAACATAAAACATAATTTATTAATATTAAATATAAATAAAAATACATCAAAACATAAAAAATAAAGCTTAGAGTTGACCATGAGTTGCCAGGCCTGGAGATGCTCAAAGTTGCCGGGGTAACTACCTGCATGGTTCACCTAGGTCAACTCCACAGCCAACTCCAGCACAATGCCTGGGTGCCAGCTCATGGTGCGCTCGTAGCAGGTGGTCCACCGATCACATTTGTTGTTTAGATCGGTCAATTTTCTCTGTAGGCTCTCAATTGTGCGGTCGCTTTCACCGACTTGTTGCTTGAAGTCAGCCAAGACACGGTCCCAGAAGCCTGTTTCCCTACCTCCTAAGCCCTACGGGTTTGGCATTGCAAGGATGGGTCGTTTTGTGCGTCCTTAACGCACACAACCAGAGCCATTTCTTCATTTTCTGTCCAGCGAGTCATTTTGAAGGTGTGGGTGTTGTTGATGTTGAAATGTGTTTTCACCACCGTGGCATGATGGTTTATATACGAAAAAATCTTAACCATATAGCATGTGAAATTCAATATTTTTTGACGGTTAGATGAAACCGATTTTCATAATTATTTTTTACTGTGTTGGTATGACAGTTTATGAGAAATTTGAGCGTTTGGTGGTAAAACCATGTGAATTTAAAAAAAATAAAAGCAAAGATTAGATTTGAATTTAAATAAAAATAATTAAAAGAATTAGTGGAATGCTGCCTTCAAAAAAGTGTTTCAGTGAAGTAAATCAGTAAAGTGATGTAACAGTGCATGATTGGTTATAATCAGTTAAGTGAAAAAAGAATTCAACAAGCGCCCCTTCCCCCTTACATTTTCTACACAATAGGCATAAATGGAAGAAAATGACTAAAGATTACACATTTGTGAAGAACCCTTCTAACTCCCATCTTATAGTTAGTGTGAAATTAACTTATTAGACACATTTGGTCCTTAATAATAAGGTAATACAAATAATATATTTTTATATATTTTGTTTTAATATAGATAGACCGTATGCTATCGGTTTCACAATCCCTTGTTTTTAACACCTTTTTACATTAAATACCATATAGCCTTGTATTTCAAGGATTTGAACCAACACCAAACACCATACGCTCAATCCCTTGTTAGGTGATTGGTTTTAGCATTTATACATACATTATAATAAAACAAAATAAATTTGTTCACATGGCATGCTCCTAAGGCCACTAGCATTGCAAATTCCCTCCTAAAATTATTAATACCATTAATATTAATTAATTGAATATTTATTTATTAATAATTACCAAAAATAAGTACAATTATTTACTTTCTATCCTCAAACTTATTTCTATTTATTTATGAAAAAACTGATATATATTTTTTTATCTCATTGTCACAGTCAAATTATTGTTCATTTTAGTGTTTTTTTGTTGTTGTTGATAACTCGATCTTCGCATCATTTGTTTTGATAGTTGATCTGCATTTTGAAATTGAAACATTATATTAAGAAGAATTTTAAATACTTTTATATTCTTGAGTTTGTGTATAACCAATAAAGTAGAATCTTAAAAGAGTGAATTATCAGAGGATGAGTTACATGGTAGTTATGTGTTTAGTGAATCAGAAAGTGAAAGGAAGCAAAACAGTTAACCAAAGATGTTACAGCTAAAAACAAACCTACAAGTGAGAAATAGACCATGGTAAATTGGTTTTAAGAAGTGGGTTGAATCACAAACCAAAATGGGTTAGGGATTTTTTATTCATCGTTATACATTAGTATAACGTTCATTTCATTATTATAATGTTTGTTATGATTTGAATTGTTGGCTTGGTATTGATTCATGATTGATTGTTTTCGTTTCACTTTTAGTTTCTTCATGAATGGGTCTAATAGGTCATCATGTTTAGGCAGAGGGTTGCTAAGGTTGTATTGAAGCAATGGTTTTTTGTTATCTATTTAACTTGGGTATGAGTAAAACAAATCTCGAAATTCATGTATTTCCGATCTAATCAAGGAGTTGTTCTCGGTTGAACTAAGAATGTTTCTTTTATTAATTGAACCAGGGATGAGGAGATCTGTGACAGGGTTCTTTGAACGATTGAACCAGGGATGAGTCGATCATGCCTTAAAGTTCATATTTCCATTTTACTCTTCATTTATGTGGCATTCAAGCTTGTAATAGAAACCATCTATTGACCGCGGGGGGGGGGGGGGGGGGGGGGTTCGATGTACTGAACTCTTTTTTAACAATTGTATCAGTGTGTGGGAAACAAAGAGTTATCCGGTAGTTAGGGGTGTGCACGGTCCAGTTCGATTTGTTTTTTTTTTTGGTAAAACCATAACTGTGATACCACGCAATTTTAGGTTCTCACTTTAACTAAACTCTAGTTACATTCCTTACATTATACTTAACTAGGGTTAGCTAGATAGGACACACGTTACACAGTTATAAGTTAATAACTGCATAAAGTGGTAATTCGAGGAAATACTAGACTGTATACATGATTAGTGAACCTCAGACGTTGGTGAATAATGAAGTTTAATAATTGTGAGATAATTGGTTTGGATTGATTGCAATTACGTGCTTCTGTGATACTCGGTGAAACTATGTGCAAACCATATGTGATTATGTGAACTTAAACCGAATACGTTAATAAAAATCGTTAAAGGTGGACCATTAGGATGATTGGGGTCTTAACACATTGGGTTACACTTATTACGGTCCGAAATAGCAAAAACGTCGAAGGAAAACACGTCGGGTGACGAAACGGGCCACCCACGCGGGCCAAGGCCTCGTGAGCGGCCGCTCACAGGGACCGAGCGGCCCGCTCGCGGGTGCCTGACGCCACCAAAATGACTTAATCACCTATTTAAGCAACCCTAAGCCTCTTGTATCACCTAAACTCAAACCCTAATTGTCCCTACTGCCCTACCTACGAAATATTAACCCCATACCACCTGCTAAGGCACAAGAACATCGATCGGGAAGCTTCAAGAGCATTCGGTTGGTTGTTTCGAAGAGCTTGTGGTATAATCCTTAATCTACTATGCTTTAATCTTATTATTATGTTATAAAAACCCTATAACTAAGTTTTTAAGGTCTGAGACCTTTTTATAAATATTAAAACTTGAAGTTTTTGAAGATTTAATAGGTTAAACATGATGATAGGCGATTAGTGATATAATAGATTACTTGTTGCGCAAGTTGTTGATGTTTTGATCGTTAGGGTTATGATTTTTGCATGTATTATGATAGATTCTGATCTTAATAGGTCTTAGGAATGTTTTGTAATGATTGTTGATGATTGTTGATCGATTATACGCACACGTGAGTTGTTTAAATAAATGTTTATGTATGATTAAAATCTGGACAGAATGTTTAGGTTAACTTGTAGGGTCTGATACGTGGCTTTAACATGATGGTTTTGATGTTTTCTTTGCATGGTTAAATCATAACTGGCCTTAGCTTTTCATAATGGGTAAAATCAAGTGATTTGGACGTTGTTTGAGTCGTTTTTGGAATTTTCTTTGAAAATAGGTCATATCAGAATTTCGGGTTAACAAACTGAGTCGAATTTAAACTGTCATAACTCGAGTTTATAAAGAATTAAGTAATGAATTTTTTACAGAAGATTAACATTGGAATAATTTGGGTTTTCCAAGTGGATTCATCCCGTTTGGATGAATACACAATTTTTGGGAATTTTTCTACTAAACTGACCTGTTGTAAAAGTTTTCTGAACATAGCTGTCTTGAACGAATTTTAATAATTTTTGTGTTTGGTTTTGTGATTAAAAAAAATATGGGTTGTTAAATGAATCCTAAAGAATATTCAGTAAACATTTGGGAGTTTAACTCACTGATTTAGTATTTTAAATAAATTAGTTTTGGTGACGCACAATCTGTCCTAAAAACGCAGATTGTGTATTATGTGTTTACGTGACTAATTGAAGTCCTAGGTGGTATGTATTTGATATGTAATTGAATGGGCACTTATATTAGATGCATATGGAGTGTAAAACTAATTGTAACCAACATATTCACCAATGGGTCCGTAGGGTTTACTTATGCATGTAGAATCACTAGGTGTCACCTACATGCTTTTGAACATTTAAACGTCTTGGACAAACGGGTTATATGGTGTAATGGTATTACACATATACTTACTTAGTGACACATGTACTATGGAGTCGGTAGCACACCCTACTTTGGAGTTTGGATTTATTTGCTTGCATACTAAGGTGAGTTTCACTACTTTTTCTCAAAAGCATGCGTCTCGGGTTTTAGACAACTTTGGTAAACGTTTTCTAGTCCAGTTTGGGACTACTCAGGTTTTGACTCTTTGTGTGGGCCGGGTTTTGACTCCTTGTGTGGGTCGGGTTTACGATTCCTTGTGTGGATCGGGTTTTGATCAGTTTAAAACTTATTGGTCCTTTGTGAACTAAACACTCTATCATTTGGAAAGTCGTTGCATATTATTGGGTTAATCGCTGGAGGCGAACGGGGTATTAGTTGATAGCGCTATTAGGTTGTGCAGCAACCTCATGCCTGAGGTGCTTGAGGCACGGGCATGAACTTCTGACCACATTTGAGAACTAGTGTTGAAAGACACCAGTTATTGAGGCAAATTCTTATATTACTGAAGATGTCCCAATAATACTGTTTAGTTGCAATGAGTGGGTTAGCTACCCTTGACACGCTTAAACTGATAACAGTTGAACATTTGGGTCTGGGAGACCAACGCTTTTATTTGGTTACGTGGTTTTGGAAACCAGCGCACTTACTTACTCACTTTCATTACTTAGTGAACTCACCAACATTGTTTGTTGACCCACAATATACATGCTTTTGCAGGTAGTTAGCTTCCGGTGCCAGGATTAGAAAGCACTGCACACTTCACTGCATTTGGGGTCTTGGGCATACACCTAAATTACATATTATGCTTTTATGTTTTCTTCCATATGGTTTTATCTTGGGCGCGTTGTTTTGCGCATGGTTTTAAAAAGGTTTAAATTTGGTTTACGCTTCCGCAGCTTGACTGTGACAACCATCACCTGCGTTTTTCTTCAAGTTGTCAATTCTAGTCCTTGTACTTTCTATCATTTTTTAATTTATTAGAAGTTTTAATTTAATTTATGATAATCATTGAATTTTTCTTTTAATTGTGTTTCAATAATAAATTACCTTTTTAATTAGAAATTTATTATGTCTTAAAGCTAATTAAGTTATGAATATAAAACTAAAGAGTGTAAATGCTCCAATTCATGAGCCATTAGTGCACCTTCATAAGTTTCATTATACCTTGTTTATTTCATTTGTTATAAATTGTAAGAAACATTAGTTGAAACAATAGGCGTTCCTCATTCTAAAATTTCATAAATTTTTATTCATCTTGACTTTGCCATATTTTTGAGAGTATGTGTCTAAGAAGCATCCATTCGATTAAATCAAGATGTATCGTAATATCCTCTTCAATTCTCACTTCGTGATACTCCAAACAAAAAAAAATCAAAGGCTATCAATTATCAATTATCAATGACGTTGACGCTTGAGTGTGCGTTTGTAGAGCTTGGAACTTCCATCTACGAATTCAACCTCAATTCTAATCTGATTTGTGTAATTCTGAGTCTAATTTTATTTATTTCTTATCTACTACAAAAGCCCTCTATAAATTTTTTGATAAAGGGAAATTGATTTTCAATGTGACAAATCAAGTTCTATGGTTCATACAATAATTTTGGGATTTTAGGGCTTTTAAACTTATTCTAGAACTAGCCTTTAGACATTGTAACTCATATTATTTAGTAACTCTATTATTGATTTGGTCTTAGCCATGCTTATGAAAAGATTTTTGGAATTTATTCATGTTTTATACTAATTTAAGCTATTTTTATTCTATAAAATTCAAGTGGTAATTCTATAACTAAAATATTGTTATATATTCAAAATTCTATAAATTTTGGTTAACATTGTTATTTTAGTACTTTATACATAATCTATATTAGGGGATGGTTAAAATAAAAACCCACTCAAAATGAGTAAACCTTGTAAACCTTATGAGAGCCATTGATCTAAATTGATCAATGGCTTAGATTAATTCCATATTATTTTAAAAGATTTAATAAGGTAGAGGACAAAAAAAGGGCACAATGGTCAAATGCCATTTTCTGAAAAAGCACATATGACAAGTGGACCCCACACATGTCACATCATCTCTCTCATACTTTTGTGACCATGGTCCTAAATCTGTCAGCACGTCATGTTACATATGTAACATATGCAGTGTTGCGTACGTTAAAATTTCACAGACTCTGGTCTCATATTTTTTTATTAGACCATATTTTTTTCGTTTTATTGTACCAGCACCAGAATTGTTGCATACGTAACGAGAATTGATATGGTTATAGGCATTTTGTTACTTATAAAGTGCTAAAAACAAACAAAACGGTCATTACAAAGTGCTAAAAACTTTATAGATCAAAAAACATTCAAATGTATACAAGAATTGTTTTACATAGTGCTAAAAACAAACAAAACGGTCATTACAAATTCAACAAATTCTAAAAAAACTATCATAAACAAAAAAAATTGTCCACACTTCATTCTTGATAATCATCTTCATCTTTAATGCAAAAAATATGCTCACCTGCAAAAATAAAACAAAAATCATCAATTTACATGTAAAAGACCCCCCCCCCCCCCGCTTAACATATGTTAACCAACTGGATTACAAAAAAAACATACGAAACTGATACAAAAAAACATTGTTTTATACATTTAGTTATCAAAGATTATCAAACATACGAAACTGATTGCAACTTAGTTCTGCTGTTACATACGAAACAGACGCAAACATAGATTTGATCCAATGATTAGTGACTTTTGTTTTAATCAATATATGGTAAAAAAATCAGAAGCTAATTTATACCAACTTAGTTTTGCTGTTACATACGAAATAGACGCAACATAGATTTGATCCCACGTGTAACTGATGAAAGTCAAATAATCAAACCTTTGTATCTGGTAAAAAAATCAGAAACTAATTTATACCAACTTATTGGTGCTGTTACACACGAAACAGACGCAAGCATAGATTTCATCCCAATTCTTCCCCTATAATATGCAAAAAATCAAACCTTTGTATCTGGTAAAAAAAATCAGTAACTAATTTATACCAACTTAGTTCTATTGTTACATACGAAACAGACGCAATATAGGAAACAGATGCAAACATACATTCCAAACTTTATAATACTCATACAAACATGCACATACTGGTAAAAAACAAATCAGACATATTGTTGCATATGTTAAGAGGCATATGCAATATTACATTCCTGATAAGTGACTTTTTTTATTAACATATGCAACTGCTGTTGAAAGTAAAACATGTGTACCTCATGCAAAGTCAAAAAATCAAACCTTTGTATCTGGTAAAAAAATTGGTAACTAATCTATACCAACTTAGTTCTGTTGTTACATACGAAACAGACGCAATATAGGAATCAGATGCAAAACATACATTCCTCCCACATTATAATACTCATACAAACATGCACATACTGGTAAAAAAAAAAACAAATCAGACATATTGTTGCATATGTTAAGAGACATTAAAATTCACCAATTTTGATTAAAAAACATATTAATAACAATAACATGTAAAAAAGGTTAATTAATATGTAAACCTACGTGTTAACGTATGCTACCTATGTGTAAACATGATTAGTTATGGCGTTACATACGAAACCGATGCAAACATACATTTTCAAAACCGTCACAAACAACTTCTTATTACCAAACACTAATTAGCTCAAATTCAAAATCTAACCATTAAAATGTTTTCTAACCCCTTTCAAAATGATATTAAAAATCAAAACTTGGTGATGTACATGATTTCTTATTACAAAGCTTTATCCACAAAACCAAACATGAAAAATCACATTCCACAAAGCTTTATCCACAAAACCAAACATGAAAAATCACATTCCACAAAACCAACCTTACGTTTCTCTAACCTGTAACTTATACAGCATAACCATTTCTTTTTTATTAAATATCATACTCTTTTTCTAAAAACCATTTACGGTTAGTGGTTTCACTTTTATTTAAACACTCGAAAACCATCCACATACCTATTCTATAATCCACAAACATACGTATGGAGAGAGAATCGGAGAAAGGAGAAGGAAAGAGCGGAGCTACGGCGGAACGCCGCCGCCTACGGTGACGCCTCCCCTTCTTCCGGCGCGTGGGCCCTCTTGAAACGAAGAGCGAAAGGCGGAGAGATAGCACAACAGCGGTGGAAGTTATTCGAGGCAACAGATCCAAAGAGGAGGATGATGGTGGTGGTGATAATCTTGATTTAGGGCTTTTTCTTGAAGAAGATGATGTAGAGTATTGGTGGTGGTGGATCTGGTTATATCTATGGACACGGTGGTGGATGATGGTGGATGAAGACGGTGGTGGTGGTGGTGGTGGTGGTCAGGTATGGTGGTCAGGATGGTTTTTATAAAGAGGAGGATGATGGTGGTGGTGATAATCTTGATGCAGAGAAAGAGAAATGGAGAGAGAGAGTATGTGAGGTGTTTATATAGGAGGGAGAAGACAAAAATTCAAAAAAAAAAAGAGGGGGAATGGTAAATTTACTAGACTACCCTTTTTTATTAAAATAATAGAGGGTGGTGTGGATTAATCTTGGCCACTCATTGGGTTTGTGGGAGTTTACTCATTTTGAAGGGTTTCTTTAATCCCTTTCCCCATCTATATTATACTTATGTATGTATAAATTTTATACACCTCATGTAATTTATATATATATATATATACACATATATATACACGTGCGTCTAGACTTTTGATAGTTATTTAATTTACAAAACAATAATAGTTTTACATGCATTTTTTATTCATTTTCTCATATTCACTATTCTAATTATATATAAATATTTATTTGCATCTCATTGTATGAGTTGTGATATTTATTTATTCAAATATATAATTTGACACTTTCATACTCATACTATTGGTTGATGTTTAATGCTTTAGATATATTTTACATACACATAAACTATATATTACATTTTATTTTGTTATATTCCAATTCTAGACAACTTCATTTATTATTATAATAATAATAATCATCATTTGATTATATTTTAATCCAATCTATAACCTATACATATATGCTTATATATATTTATTCCATGATAAATATGATGTAAACATATCAAATTTAATTTGATCGAATCATTATTTACTCTTACCATTTTATATAAATACGAATTGGAATATATATTTTCTTACGTTATAGTATCTAGACATTTTAGAGTCCTAAACTAAATCCCTAAACATATATGAACCTAGAGATCTCCAAGTCATTCTAGATTTTATTCTATTATTTATACATATAATATTCATTCTGTTAGGGTAATTTTTGGAGTTACCCAAACCGCTACAACTTGTGCTAGTCGTACTTTTTATTCTTCGTAATAAGTGAGTATATCTTCCCCTTTTTTACTATTTTACTACTTTGGGGTGACTCATGTACCTATTAATCAAGTTTCTATTTCTTATACTTAATGCAATTCTCATGTGTGTTTGCCTTATGTGAATTTGTGTGTATGCTTAGTCAAAATCATTAACCGCTGGGCGGCCTAGCATTTCAATGAATAGTACTATGGTATACCCCCTTGAGACTCCGTTGAGAGAATCTTGGTCATTGTCTTGTTAATTCATTATTCAAATTGTTAGTCATGTGTTAGTCATTATTCATAGGCTTGGTTTTGACTGATACTACTTATTACATAATTGCAAATGTACCGCACATGAATTGCTAAACATTTTTTCTTACTATATGTATTCAAATCAGGGTATGCTCACCAATACATTTTTGTATTGACATATACTATTTTCGTGCACGTTTCAGGTTATTTACCTTGCCTTCCAATCGTACTTCTAGCGAGGAAGGCCTTCTAGCAAGGAAGTTGCAGCTTTCCGCTTGCCTTTCTCCTCTTTCAATCTAGTCTGCTTTCTCTTCCTGCTAACAATCGAAAAGATATGTCCGAATGTTGAGCCTCTTTTCAGACCGGCAAGTTGAGCTTGAGCTTTCAGATGAGATTGCCTTAGTCGAGAAGTGTGCTCCTTTCACTCTCCCTCTCCCGCTTATTCATTAGGGCGAGCGGCTTTGCACCTACGGGAGAGCTAGTTAGTCTTCCTTCCTCGACAGCTAGGTGCTTGCCGGCGAGGGGAACTGCGAAAGGTGTTATGCTTTCCTGGTTCTATTGGGTTAGTGTTAAGTAGGTGATTTAGCCGTCTATCGAGAGGGAAGAGGGAAGCAGGGCGACAGCTAGTTGCTTTCTGGTGAGTTGCTATCGCTCCTCTCCTTTCAGTCGAGCTAGGCTGAAGACTTTCTCTTTCTAGCCAAGCAAGCCCCCAAAGGCACGTGTCGTTGGCTAAGCCCTCACTTAGGATGAGTCGTGCGGGCCGCCTTGAAAGAGAATTCCCACCGCTTTGCCTTCGATGAAAGCCTGAATTCAATATGAAAGTGGGCTCTTCTTCTTCGATGAAAGCAAGTCGACCATAAGGTGAATCGATGACCTGACTGAAGCCATTTCTAGCCACCATTGCTTTCGAAATAGTCTGTCTTTACTTTACCAGCTTATCTAAGATATCAATCACTAAACTCAACAAAGTAGCAAAAATCATAAGAGAAGAAAAGTTCACAGAAGGTTGAGAAGTAGTACGCCCGGTTCACCAGGTTCTACCACTGTAGGGCCAAATCATAGTCAAAAGAAGAGTTTGATCCTGGTTCAGAAGGAACGCTAGCTATATGCTTAACACATGCAAGTCGAACGTTGTTTTCGGGGAGCTGGACAGAAGGAAAAGAGGCTCCTAGCTAAAGGTAGCTTGTCTCGCCCAGGAGGTGAGAAAACAAGTGCTCTCTGAACCGTGCAATAAGGTCACCTATAACACGGCTCTCCCATTTGAGTTATCTTAGCCCCCAGCCATGCTATTCAAGAATATTAGAAAAATGGCAGCGTAAGGTAACAACTAGTATTGAAAGCTGGTCGCTTTGGAAGCGTTCGCTGGTAACCAAAGCGTATCGTTCCCGCAACCACTTTTGTACTTTGTTTATAGCTTTTTTAGGTCATATAACTTATGGCTATGGGATCCTGGTATGTCATGCGCCTCGCGGTATAAACCCCACAGTGAAAATTTGAGGGTGTGACAATAACTGTAACCAACGTGTTCGGTTTTTGTTTTTTTGAAAACCGGTCGGTTTCAGTTTTTCGGTTTTAGTAACGGTTCAGTTCGGTTTTTGGTCTTTTCGGTTTTTGAAACATAATTTCATAAAAATTAAAAATAGAACTTATAATCCAAGGTTTAAGAATCTTTCTTATATGTTTATATTTATATTAATATACTTAACCTTTCAAATTAATATTGTTCACATAAATCGAACATTCTAAATGATTTGCATACATAAACCGAACATTCTAAACAATTTCCATGCATAAATCGATCAGTCTAAACGAATTCTATGTTTTTCCTAAGTTTTTATTAAGACATTTCTTTTCTAATACTTTGAAAAGTAATTATTTTTAAGAATAAAACTAATAATTCCTAAATCAATGTATAAGGTATATTAAAAAATGATTTTTTTTTGGGTTATTAGGTTCGGTTTGATTTTTTTAGTTTTTTTATAAAATGTAAAACCGAACCGCTATTTTGGTTTTTTTGGTTCGGTTTTCTGGTTTTTTGTGCGGTTCAGTTATTTTCGTGTAACGCCCTGAAACTCGTTTCGCCTGATTTCTTCATTAGCATAATCAGCAAAATAATAAAACAGGACTTAGATGAGAAGAGTGTGGGTTTATTCGAATATAACCTACTTAGTATTATTGTGTGTCTAATGAGAAAATTATATTTAAAACTAGCTTGATTAGTTAGTTTTTATAAAGAGTAACTTTAGGTAAAGTTGAGGGACTAAGAGGGTATGTTGGGGGCAAGATTAAAATGGTCAAAACACCCATTTGGGTGCAAAAATCGTGAGCAGCCCCTAGGGGCATCTTGAGCCATAAATCAAACCCTAAATGCCAAAATTGAAGAAGAAATGCAAGGTGGTTTGAGGGTTGTCTTGAGGGGTTGCAAATTTGGGGTTTTCTACAAGTTTAGGAGCCTTGGTAAGAACCCTAACCCTCAATTGGTATGAAATTCGAACCCCACATGTGGGTTTTGAGGAAAACATGTTAAATTCGTATTATGGCTTGATTGTAAGTGGTATTGACCATCTCTAATGGTTTAGAGATGAGCTAATCACTAGAAGTTGCTTATTTGCATAGATGATGATATTGGGTTTTCATTAGAGCTTTGATATTGCTTTAGTATGGGTAAATCCATGTAATAGAATAATGTGTAGTTGGTGACATGCATGTGAAAATTGATGATGATTGAAAGTTGTATATGTGTTAATTGTATAGAAATTGAATGAATTGAAGGATATGTGTAGAGTTGAAAGTAGATGTTGCTATTAGTGTAACCCATGGTCATTCTTAGTTAAATGGGTGAATAGATTAGAAAGAAAGTGAGGTTTTGTTATGTTTAATATCTATGGAATGAAGGGTAATTGATGTGGGTATGAAATGTGATGATTGATGTTATGAGCTATGAAAGTAGGCATGAAATACTTGTACATTGTGTTTTAAATGTTGTATGCATACCAAGTGTTTGATGAAATGTCTAGATTAGTCTAACTTGTGAAATTGTAGGCAAGATTGGACAAGTATGAAAGTAATGTGATAATACATATAATTGAAAGTGGATTAGCATGAGAATTGTGTTCTAGGGAGTATTCATGTAGGGATTTAGTGTTATGAGATATTCTTAGGCTATGTTGCTAGTTGGAGATTATGAAGGCCCTAGTATGTATGTGAGGAAATGTATGAACGTATATGACAACCGTTGTGATCATGGGGTTGTATGTGTTCCGAATAATATGAGAATATTGTTATGGTGAAGTTCATATGGTCTAGTGCACTAAAATGGATATATGTTTCTAACTAGAAACTTTGAATGGTTGAAAGTTGACTTTCCGCCAAGTCAATAATGTAGAATAGCATGGTTAGGCTCCCAAACTTGATTGTGTGATTAGAACACTATGCGACGCATAATATGTTAAAGCTATGAGACATATATGATAGTAAGTGGTATTACATGATGTGAGAATAAATGTGGTTGTGAATGTATGTTTTAGATATGATAGAAGTTGACTAATGAAAGTCAATGTGATATTTGGTTGAGAATGGTTGTTAGTGTGATATGATCATGTATGCTAACAATGATGTGAACATGATGATATGAAAGGATAGGAAGGATGGTGTAACATCACACAATTTTTTTTTTATATATATATAGAACCCCCTCGTTTATTCATCCGATTCATGTTTACATTATCTTTCCAATCCATTTTATTAATTTTTTTTTGTTTAAATAATGACTTATAATCAATATTAAATTGGATTTTATTAAAAAAGTTCTGATTTAAAAACGTTAAAAAATGTTTGCCTGATCCAGGATTCGAACCCGAGTCCCTGGCGGGCTAAACCTTAACCACACCACACAAACCACTACACCATTTGGTGTTTTGTGATGTTAATTAAAACCAATTAAACTTAAACCCTTTCAAGGTCCCTTAGTCAAACCTGAAAAGTCAAACATAGTCTCTTAGTCAAGTCAAGTCAAAGTGTTACTAAATATGGTCTCCTAGTCAAGTCAAAGTTGTTCCTAAATTCTAGCCTAGTCAAAGTAGTCCCTAATTACAACTCCAAATTATACACTATAAATACTATAGCCAACCATTCAACTCTTTATACCATTCAATAAAAAAAAAAACATTATTATCCCATCTCCCATATACTAAAGTTTTCATCCATCATTATCTCCTCTAGCTAGTTTCGAGTTTTTCAAGGCATTATTATAACTAAGTGTTTGCACACTCAATAAAACGCACGAACTCATTATGCACCTAAGGTGAGTTTACATAGCCCCTTTTCCATTTCACTATTTTGGGGTGAAACATGTTACAATATTCAATTTACAATTCAATCATAAGTGTCTATGTGTTATTCTATGTTGCATTATGTCTTAAACATTACTAGGGTAAGCACATTATTCTAGCATAATCATTAACATTGATCAGCCGACGATATACAATGATAGATCTATTGGACTGACAATCCCACCCGGATACGTGTACCTCCTACATAGGTAACGTGGGTGATTGTTATCGGATTTATAACATAATCGAGTGAACCATGAGCGTATGGGATGGACCACAATATTCTAGTCACAAGGTTTGATTATGCACTCGATTTACCCGATGGTTTTGTTTTCACATATGGACTAGACTAGCCATGACACTCGAATTGTACAAGTTTTTATTCAATATTCAAACCTATGTAATGCTCACCAACTTTTGTTGACCCAAAATATTTTCAAACTTAACATGTTTCAGGTTATATTTGCTTGAAGATTTGAGTTAATGCTTGAAGATGTGTAGCTAGTATTTTTCATTTTGAGATGTACAAATTCTTAGAATAATTGTATGTAATTTATTTAAATCATTTAATGAAATTTATTATTCACCATGAGCTACTGAACAATCATCAATACGTGACATCCCGATGTTTCCGCCATCGGTTGGGGTGTTACAGGTTGGTATCAGAGCCATGATTATAGGGAATTAGGTTATTAGAAAAATAATCTAGTCTATAACCATAGGATTATAACCAGTATTTGCTCCTTTTACTTGCTATTCTCTATCTCCCTCCTACTTCTTATCTCTACTTCAACCCTACAAGATGATTATTCTCCATCACTGGATCTACTCTTAGACTAATAGGTCAAATCCTCAGGTTTAGCCTGAACCACCTTGAAGATCTCGTCGAAGTTCTAGATTTTAATAACGAACACGTGCAATCTGGAAGGGTGAACGCCTGTATTCTGAGTTTTCTGTCTAGGACTGGCATTGCGCATAAATCCCAATCAGACGAGGGACTCGGATGCCTACCTGGGAATTCTCGGGATGAGTGTTCACTTATAGGCTAAAGCATGTCTTCACTATGTTATTAGAATCTAGAAGCTTTGATAAGTCAACGTTTTCGTTTATTCGTTTTAATTAATGAATAAATGATTACACTCACTTTCCTTAAAACTAAACTCTAAAATCTCAAAATTTTACAGCTTAAATCAATCCCATTTCCTAATCATATATGGATTTCACAATCACATTTCATCTTACCATCTTAGCCACATGTTTGATTATTTTCAACACCCTCCCCAAATCATATTATTTCATTTTCAACATGTTACATATTTCTAAACTGTAACCTCATAACCTGGGTAGACCCTTGCCCAACACTAAAGATTTCTTAATATTGTCAAATTTTTCATCACCTATAAACCATGGAAAATACATATTTTTGTTATAAGATATCCTCAAACTTAATTTCTAAATCCAAATGTTTATTCATTAGCATAACAAAGGATTTTTGATATAATGTCACCTTGATCTATAAAACCTAACGTCGTGTTTAAAATCTTCGACTAAACTAAAATATTCTGATCTAAAGCCACTTAGTTTGTACTATTTAGCAACTTTTGTTTTATATAAGAAACCAGTTTTAAAAAGAAAAATGATAAGATCTTTCCATCCTCATGAACAAAATTTAATCTCCATTGCCACCTAATTATTTTCAACTTGTTCGAACTTTTACAATTTTTGGTATTTATCACAATCATGTTTTCTCATACGCTAGATTCTAACCTTTGATCCAAATCCCACGATTTACACTGCTACATAATCTCCTTACTATAAAATAAACCCTTTATTAACTATTTTCACGTTCACTATCTTTCATAACCTTGATGATGCTTTGAGTTCTTCATCATCCTCTCAAGAACTAAATTCATATTCTTCACCTTCTGGAACATGAACTTGATCCCTATGATAATCAGACTATTGAAAACTTGATTGTTCGTTGCATCAAACTTGATTCTTAGTTATACATGAGGATTTGATTATCTACTTGAACATTTGATTATTCATGATACTTGAAAGCATGGAATATAAACTATTTGCTATAAACACACCTAGAGTCATTAATCTTGTCTAGGACAACTCTATTACAACTCGCATGCTATACTTGATGCATTTACAAACTTACTTACATGTATATATTACGAACTTGCAACTTATGTGTTAAATAAAAAACAATTGTTACACTTAATCAAACAACTGGTAGAGGATGAAGTACTTGCTCAACAGTTAGTAGAGTACCTAACAACCTGCTCAATGGATTGGTAGAGGTCATCATGCCTGCTCAACAGTCGGTAGAGGTTCTAATAACCTGCTTAACGACTGGTAGAGGCTATTGCACCTGCTCAACAATCGGTAGAGGTTCCTACTCACTGACTGGTTAACCCTGTGTTTTTAATAAACTTCGACACGAAGTTCCTAAAAGTAGGGGAGACTGTAACATCACACAATTTTTTTTTATATATATATAGAACCCCTCATTTATTCATCCGATTCATGTTTACATTATCTTTTCCATCCATTTTATTATTTTTTTTGTTTAAATGATGACTTATAATCAATATTAAATTGGATTTTATTAAAAAAATTCTGATTTAAAAACGTTAAAAAAATGTTTGCCTGATCCAGGATTCGAACCCGAGTCCCTGGCGGCTAAACCTTAACCACACCACACAAACCACTACACCATTTGGTGTTTTGTGATGTTAATTAAAACCAATTAAACTTAAACCCTTTCAAGGTCCCTTAGTCAAACCTGAAAAGTCAAACATAGTCTCTTAGTCAAGTCAAGTCAAAGTGTTAGTAAATATGGTCTCCTAGTCAAGTCAAAGTGTTAGTAAATATGGTCTCCTAGTCAAGTCAAGTTGTTCCTAAATTCTAGCCTAGTCAAAGTAGTCCCTAATTACAACTCCAAATTATACACTATAAATACTATAGCCTACAATTCAACTCTTTATACCATTCAATAAAAAAAAAACATTATTATCCCATCTCCCATATACTAAAGTTTTCATCCATCATTATCTCCTCTAGCTAGTTCCGAGTTTTCCAAGGCATTATTACTAAGTGTTTGCACACTCAATAAAACACACGAACTCATTATACACCTAAGGTGAGTTTACATAGCCCCTTTTCCATTTCACTATTTTGGGGTGAAACATGTTACAACATTCAATTTACAATTCAATCATAAGTGTCTATGTGTTATTCTATGTTGCATTATGTCTTAAACATTACTAGGGTAAGCACATTATTCTAGCATAATCATTAACATTGATCAGCCGACGATATACAATGATAGATCTATTGGACTGACAATCCCACCCGGATACGTGTACCTCCTACATAGGTAGCGTGGGTGATTGTTATCAAATTTATAACATAATCGAGTGAACCATGAGCGTATGGGATGGACCACAATATTCTAGTCACAAGGTTTGATTATGCACTCGATTTACCCGATGGTTTTGTTTTCACATATGGACTAGACTAGCCATGACACTCGAATTGTACAAGTTTTTATTCAATATTCAAACCTATGTAATGCTCACCAACTTTTGTTGACCCAAAATATTTTCAAACTTAACATGTTTCAGGTTATATTTGCTCGAAGATTTGAGTTAATGCTTGAAGATGTGTAGCTAGTATTTTTCATTTTGAGATGTACAAATTCTTAGAATAATTGTATGTAATTTTATTTTAAATCATTTAATGAAATTTATTTTTCACCATGAGCTACTGAACAATCATCAATACGTGAATCCCGATGTTTCCGCCATCGGTTGGGGTGTTACAGATGGACTCAACCATGGGAAGCTAACGGGTCAAGAGGAGGCAAATAAACAAGCATGAACTTGGAGGACTTGAGGTAAGTGATTCCCGAACTTAACTCGCATCTATGATATTGAATTATGTTCACATAGAATGGGAATCTTGAAGGAGTACATGGTTTTGGTTATGGGTCAAAGATTCACATGGTAGCTAACTTGGACATTGTCTTTTGTAAATGTAACTAGTGTCGCCAAGGTTTGAGCGAATCAAGTATATTAGGCACTTGAACTCAAACCGGAATCTCGTAGGGGCGTGCATTCGATCCGAGACTTGATCAAGGTATGTGTGGAATGATGGGTGGGAGAGTTAGTAAATGAGCTGCTAGAAGTCGGAAATTGTGGGTAAGAATGGCATGAAAGATATTGCGTTGAAAAAAGGAAAGCGTTGAGCAAAACCTGCTTTTGGCGTACCCTACGCCAGTTTTGGCGTAGGCTACGCCAAGCCCAATTTGCCTACGCCAAATCCTTCTGTCCTACGCCACTCTGTCACTCGTTGCCTACGCAAGTGGCGTAGGCTACGCCACTTTCGGCGTACCCTACGCCAACTCACCCTTCGGCCTTGGATGTTGATTTTTCAGCTTGTTTATGCTTCCGTACCTTGCCCGAGCAACTCCAAAACTCATTTATAGTACATATGTGTACTCATGCTCGGGTTTGAGAGAGAGTTTCATGTATGTAAGGGTTGGTAGTTATGTGTAGATTGAGTATAGGATTGGAAACGTCATATTTGTCTTAGAGACTGGCGAAGAAAGAGTAACATGACGGGTCAAAGTAAGTTATATGAGGGAATTGCATGTTTGTAGGTATTGTGGGGTTATATGAGGGAATTGTATGCTTGTATGTATTGTGGGGTATTGAGTGAATTGTATATTTGTAGGAATTGTGGGGTTATTGACCTTTGTTATGTGAATGGTAATGAAGATGCAGGTATATAAGTGTGAATGCATGAGATTTGTAGGTTCGGCTCGGGGTACCACACCCGAACTTGCAAAAAGGCGTTGGAACGAGATCATGGAGTATCTATGGATATTATCTCCGCATTTTGAGTAGTGTGCATTAAGTCACTAAATGAACTAACGAAACGGTTATTTGGTGATCGCAGGTTGTCTTGTCTACCCAATAGAGTAAGGAAAGGATGGAGATCGAGCAAGGAGGCGGTTGTACGAGGACACGACCCATAACGTGATATAGATGGGTCACGTTTAATGTAATAGAACATATTTAAAAGATGTAATACCTAAAATGCTTAGTAGATTTGGGTTCTAAACATCCAAGGTTGTTTTTTTTTAAAAGAAATGAATTTTTAGGTTGGTAATTTCCGCTGCGAGTTTTCTGTATTCGGATTTAGGGTGTTACATTTCGGTACGGTTTAATCAGTTTTTTCGGGTTCGGTTCGTTTTTTTTTGTTTTCTACTCACCCCTACTGATAAACTATTAACATTCCAACGGAATGTTATGAAATACATCACTAAATTGTTCCGTAAGTTATTAACATGTACTAAAAACGTGTCTTCATTTGTACTTGATTATTTCAAACTATGAGATCCTTTTATAGGAACTTTCAAATTTTAATGGTTTAATTTGATTTACACACACAATTGTAAGAGATAGCTTGATTTTATTGATGCTAACAGGTGAAGAATGATATTAGATTATAGAAAGAAATGGAGATGAAATAATACAAAGGTCACACAATATTAAATATTCCTCTCATTCTTGAAGCCACGGAGATGAAAAAACTTAGAGATTATTGGGTATGTGTTGTATACAGTTCGTATATCTGTTTACTTGTATCGAACCATGTATATATATTAAAATACTAAGTAAGGACCAAATAATGCAAAAGGTTAGAATAGAACACTAAATTTTGTGTACAAGGAAATATTTGGACGTCATATAAACAATTAGTGTAATTTTTTTATTTCTCTTTATTATGTATAATAACGTAGTGTAATATGCATTTCTATTTATTATAAAGAGTTACAGACGAATGAATTATGTGGTATTTTTGTTTCTCTAATTCTCTTTGATAATTATCATTTATTTTGTTAACACAAATCAATTTAATGGTTCTTGACATTTGGTTCGTGTACTACTTAATACATATAGTTATTTCATTTTATGTATATATTCTCTCACTTTTCATTTTATCTTTCGTTTGACCCGTGAACATATAAATAAACATCGGTTTCAAGAAAAGTTATACTCACCTGACATTCTCAATGGCCTTAAAATATCTGGATTGCACAATCACAGGTTACCATTAAAAGTTAGGGTACCAGTAATGTTACTACAAAACATTGACTGGCTGAATGGATTGTGTAATGGCACTAGGCTTCAAGTCAAATCACTTGGTAAGCGTGTCATAAAAGACGAAATAATATCTGGAAGTAATATTGGGACTCGAACGTTTATTCCTAGAATTAATATGATACTTTCTGATAACAACATTCCTTTCAAGTTCCAGATAAGACAATTTTCATTGTCTGTTTGTTTCGCGATGACAATTAACAAAAGCCAAGGATAGTCGCTAGCAAGAGTTGGTTTGTACTTGAAAGAACTGGTTTTTAGTCATGACCAGTTGTATGTTGCACTATCAAGAGTAAAATGCAAAGACGGGGTGAAACTATTAATTTTAGATAAAGAGGGAAAACCTACAAATAAAACAGCAAATGTGGTGAACAAGGAAATCTTTAGCGAGTTATGATTTTTCCTGTATGTTTTGAAATTAGCATTTTCAATTTTACATATTTAATGCAACATTTTTTTCCATTTAGAAAAATTCTTACGATTTAGTGTTTATATATTATAGATTGTTCACATTACTATTTACATCTTCTCATTGACACATGTGACATTATCTAACCCGTGTAACACAGGGTACTTAAACTAGCTTTGTATAAGTAAATTTGAGCTGCAACATGTAAAGAACCCGTTAATTAGAAAATTGCAGCAGAATCAAACAAGAAATTGAAAATAGACACAGACAAAAGTGTTAGCGGATTCAACAAGAAATCGAACAATATAGTACACAAATGAAACACACAACAAGAAACATGATTAACTAAGATAACACAAGGTAATGTGATCTGAATCGACAAAGAAAGATATGCGTGACCATGTTTACATATGCGAGATATGTCGTCAAAAACAAACTTGAATTAACTGCCATATCTAGTCGAATTCAGCTGCTAATTCTTGATATAATAAAGTTTAACAGTACATTACAAACCATAGGTTATAATAGTTGCCACTTTTTATTTAAAGGGTCTTAAAATGTTCCAAAACCGACCAAAACAAACTCGTACAACTAAGATTATATTTATGATCAACCATAATGAAACTTATTAAACGAGAAACACCTTTTATCTTTTATCAATCTAAGAGAGCTTCATGATTTCCACAAAATAAACCTATGGCACGTTCATCCGAGTAATGTGGATTTTTGGCGTAGAACTCAAGATACTTATAATGGTCAAACGGCTTGAATCTTGGTGGGTGTTCTTCATCAACTAGTTCTTCTGGTGTTTCGATAATTCCCTTGTTGAATGAAACAAAGCCATGGAGTATCTGTCTTCTTGCCCGTTCATGACCACTCGATGACGGGGAGCTTTTATTCTGCCATTGCTCCATGCCTGATTACACACGGTCACACTTTAAATAAGTTGGTTCAGGCCTCACAAAACACACTCTAAACTCACTAGTGATATGAACAAAAGATGTGGGAGAATACTTTTCAATACTTAATTCAATACCAATGCAACCTATTTATAGCTTAAGTATAAAAGAAAAATAAAAGTTTATGCAACAAACAAACTACACATGCTTATACCTATTCTTTAGGCTACTTCCTAAAAATCTGTGAAATTCAAAATGAACTCAAACCTAGTCCATGCAACATTCATGTTGACTATGAATCTTACTCAAACTAGTTTCTTGCATAACTTATAAGCAATATGACACATCCTACCCACCCCTTGTGGTTGTGGTGGTATAGGTGTTAGAAGTTTCAAAAGGGCAGTGGCGAAGCTTGACCCGAAGGTTCGGGGGGTCGGAAGTCACCGGGGGTTCGGAAGTCACTGGTTTCGGGGGGTCGAAACCCTATATTTTCAAAATTTTCTATACGGATACTATATAATCGGAACATGTGCGTGAAAATCCGGGGGGGTCGGCCGCCCCTCCCCGCCCCTACAAACCTGCGCCACTGCAAAAGGGAGGTTAGAAGTTCAAGCTTTCTAAGAGGCAAAAAAAAAGTGTATTTAAATGAGGATGTAAAAAGGGGTATAATAAAATGATATAAGAAGGGTGTAACGTTAGCGAAGGAAATTAGCTGTTATTTTTTTTTTTGACATTTACTGATAATAAAAAGTGAAATTTGTCAAATAAGATTTGTGCCTAACATCATCAATAATAGGAAGGACATAAAAAAACAATAAAAAATGTGCATAATCTGTTATGTTAGCACTTAGCAAAACACAACACGTGAAAAACATCCAATAAAGAAATCCAAAAATATTGTCACATCATCATCACTTTTATCAACCACTCATATATCTAGGGCTGTAAACGAATCAAACGAACACGAACAAAGCCTTGTTCGTTGTTCGTTTGTTAAGGAATTAACGTGTTCACGAACTGTTCACGAAACACTTACCGAACGAGATTTTTTGTCCATGTTTGTTTGTTAAGGAAATAATGTGTTCACGAATGTTCATGAACACTTATCGAACGAGAATTTTGTTCGTGTTAGTTTTTATTTATTTGCTAAATTTAGATGTTGGACAAAAACAAACAAAAATGAACGTAAACGAACACAAATAGGCATTACTAAACAAAATCGAGCACAAACTAACACAATAAATATTGAAAATTAACATTTTTTTTATCGCTAACATTGTTCGCCCAGAATATACTAATCCAATTACCCAAATATGCATGACATAATCTTGATCACATAATGTCTTATAAAAACACAGAGGTATCATATTAAATTTGAAATCCCGTTTAGTCTACCAAAAATAACAGTTAATCAAAATAGTTAAACTAATATTAACATGTGATATACTAAATATATATTAAGTAATCTACCACTCGGAAATTTGAAGTACTTAATTCAAATATAAAAAATTAAAAACCCTAATGAACTATCAAACACAAACAAATATAAACGAACACGTTATCGAACGTTCACGAACATAAACGAACGAACACGGCCTCTGTTCATGTTCGTTTGTTTAACTAAACAAACGGAAGTTCTTGTTTGTGTTCGTTCATGTATTAAACGAACGAACACAAACGAACTTCCCGCCGAACAATTCACAAACTGTTCGCCGAACGTTTGGTTTGTTTACAGCCCTACATATATCTAATAACATTCACATTTGGTTTTTCTAATTTATCTTTATCTCTAGGTATAATTTGAAGGTTTCCTTATTTTCTATTGTCATTATAATCTTTTTCTTTGAAATTTAGAGTTTTTGAATAATGGTTCTCCAAGATAAACTCTTAATCATCTCTATAAATGTTTGTATATATGTAATTAAGAAAGGAGAGACAAAACCATAAATAAATATTGTGAGTGAGCCAGAGATAAAAAATGGAGAATGAGATACGATATGTTAATAAAAATCTTGTGATAAATTCATAGAAATGTGATATATAGTTAAATTATAGAGATAGAGACGAAGATTCCGCCGTGAATGCTCTAAATATGTTTATTATGCCAAAAAGATACATGATGCCCACCAATGTCCGTTTATCTAGCTCTTGGCGAAAAAACTACCCTCCATAAACTAGTGCCAAAAACAACATCCACACTAATAAATGGATGATATGACATGCTTTTTGGGCTAATATAAGACACCCTAAATCCACCCATTACGAGTGCTCTAATTTTATTGTCCAAGCAAGTTGTCATAAATTTGAAATGACCATGAGTAAAGAACACAATACTTGATCTTACCATGAAAGCATCAGCTGCATTGACCAAAAAGATGATGGGGGGTACTCAACAGCCATCCATCATTATCCTTGATTTGAATTTCGAGTCCATTCATTTGGTTTTGGCTAAGTATAGAAACAAAGTTCTTGTCCGTATGCGATATGGCAGCCAAATTGGACTCATTTGATTCCGGTGGTCTGTATTTATTCGGTTTAAGAAGATACGTCATCGATTCACTGAAGGATTCATGGTATTTCTCGACTCCATAGCTTTCGAACACCATCTTCCGCACTAGGTTTTCAATTTTAGCTACTAGATTTGCGTACGAATGCAAAGTTACACTAAAGAAAAAAAAGTTGATTACGTTACACGTACTAACAAAGTAACAATTCTATAGGTATACAACATAGTGACGTGCACTCAAACTATAATTGGTGAAAATGTAGAAGACGTATGAAATAAAAACAGTAAAGTCTCGGGAAAATTACGGATTTCGTCATATATGTTTACACTAAGTTTCAGTAGATGCCCTTTAAATTTAAAACTGACGAGATTCATCCATTATATTTTAAAACCTTGTACCCTTTGTCCTTTAGCAGTAACCTGTTTTTAACGTTAAAAGCGGTCACATGGACCCATATGAGGGCAACTTGTAATTTTGATCATTTATTAAAGATATGTTTCTATCACTCTTAGTTCCCCCCCCCCCCCCCACACACACACACAATCTCTTTACCCTCCCACCAAGAACCCAAGACCACCACAACCTGCCACCAACAACCCAAGACCATACAACCTGCCACCAACAACCAAGACCACCATCCCCTGCCACTAACAACCCAGACCAGTAAACACCAACAAATCCAACAACCATCACGAAACCCCACAAATCCGACAACCCACAGAACCCTACCAAATCAGGCAACCACCACAACCCAACCCAACCAAATCCAACATCCCACCATAATCAACGTCGTTTTAGTCTGCGTTTCACACCTTAATTTTTATTTCTTTAACAAACCCAAACCCCAAATCGATTTAGAGTTTTCCAAAGTTGATCTGCAACGGAGGATGGTGGTGCGGTACTTGAGGTTGAAAATGAGTTTTTGTTGTGTGGCAGCAGTGGTGCAATGTCTGAGGTTGGTGTTGTAATCGTGTGGTTTATACTATTCAGGAGGCAGTGGTGGTGGTGTTACGCAGGCGTGGGTCTGAAGCTGAAGACAAGGGATTAGTGGTAGCAGGTAGTGGTATTTGTATTAGAGGTTTATATGGTACGTTTAGTTGGTAGCGGTTGGTGGTTATGGTAGTGGCTGGTGGTGGTGGTGTATTAAAGGTAGAGAGAATGAGAGGGAAGAAAGTTCAGAGAGAGACCGAGATGAGTTGAGATATTCATATATATTTTTAGTTTTAGAAAATTATTGTAGCTTTATTTATTAAATATATCCTAAATAAATGAATAAAATTACCAAGTTGCCCTCATGTGGGGTCTATATTACCTTTTTAACATTAAAATTAACCAGGTCAGTAATCTATAATCTATAATCTATATTATCTTATTAAGGAGGAGTGATGGCCAATAAAATAATTTTCATTTCCATACAACTTAAGAAGCAAGATGTACAATATTTTTAAGCAACACATTTAAGGGCATTATAGGCATGTTGGTGACATTTAAGACACTTAGAAGGGTAATATAGACATTTTTACCCCTCCTCTTTTACAATATGAAAATAGTGTTCCATTACTACCCTTTTCTATTCGTATTTCGCCTAATAAAGCCTGATCAATTGCTTCTGCCATTCATGGCTGAATTCAATTGATTCCTTAGCATTGAATCTGATGCTTCATTTTTAAAAATCCCCAAATTTTTTTCTTGAGTTTTAAAAATAATTAATGTATAAAATATTATTAAAATATAATTATTCTGAATAAAGCGATTTAAGACGTTATAAGTACTTCCAACACCATTTTCTTGTTAAAAAGCATATTATTTCAACTCCAATCTATTCATAAAATTGTTAGACCGGTTTGTCTACACTTTGTAGTTTAGATTTATACATTAATATGTTATGGTAAAGTTGTACGATTTATAATAAATAGTTATAATTTTGTTTTATATTTCTTAGATTTTTAGGAAATTAATTCTTTAATTAACTCATGAATAACCGTTACTTATGAGTAATAAAATAACTTAAAAGATTATATTCTTTATAATACAATTCTTAAAAATTTGTGCACCTTTATACATTTTCTTTCAGAGTTATGCATCCTTTATACCTTTCTTTCAGAGTTATGCATCAATTCTTTATCTAAGAATTCCTCTTGGATTCCGGATGATTCTTCGTGGAAAAGATATTCAGGATTCAAATGTGATGTATTTATTAAGTTTGTTACCTATGTATTATTTTAAATTTATAATCATCTTTTAGGTATTTTAATCAACAGATAGTTGCAGTTGTTACTATGGGATTCGTCGAGGATGCGAAAGTTGATAACGATGTTCAAGGATACAATGCTTATCATAAAAACCGACTCATTAAGGTTTGAATGCTATTTACATGGTGATCCTTGAGACATTTTACTTGATGGGTCATTTTGGGTTATAATGTTTCCCTAATAGGTCAAAGGGGTCAAATAAAAAAAATTATTCAAGTGGGTTAAATGGGTTGGAAATGCCCGTGTTATATCTTTAGTGCTTACAAGCTTATAGCCGCCTAAATCATTTTATTTATAAACTAAAATATATTATTTTTGTGATAACATAATTTTTGTCATCATATTTTGACAATGATTATTTGTAAAAGTATGGGGCGAGTTGGACGACATGAACCACTTTGCCTGCATTAAAGACAACCCGTTTTAACTCATTACCCAACACGTCCATTTGACTATTTCCACTTATGACACATGAGGTTTTATTTTCCCGCTTGTTATTTGACGTATTCCTTTAATCAAATAGAGTTACGGCACTTCTTGTTTTGCAGCCATTTTGGAGACTTTGGAATGTTGTATCATATGCAAACAATTTGAATTTGTCATGTTAATTAGTTTCATAGTTGACCATAAAAGTCAAATTATTTTAATCTTTTACCCGCCACAACATACGGTGAGAAATCTGTTAGCGTATTACAAGTTTTTTTGGATTCCGCCGCAACGCGCGGGTAAACCCACTAGTATAAGACAAATGGTGAAAGGTTTTAAACAATAAAGGATGAATCTTGCCGATGGTTGCCCAAAGGACCAAACAACTTACTTTCTCAAATATTATTCCACATTATTCATTGATAAATAATCAAAAAGAATTGTTAAACTTCTAGGCTGGACAGATTGGTTCGCCATGTGGGAGCTTGACAACCATCGGCAAGCAAAGCATATGATCCATCATCATATTGCAAGGAAGATGCGGCAAGGTGTCTTGTGTTTTGCCAATAAAACTTTGAGGGAGAGGTGGGTTTGGGATACCAAATCGTTTTTTTAGGACCGGCCAAATACTATGTCTAACCAATCACATTTCGGTTAATTTTTTAATTTAATATTAATTTAGTTATCTCATGAGAAGCATATGCATTCCCGATCACGTGAAAACACGAAGGGGGAGGGCGTGGGTGGCATAACGACTTGAAGGCGAAGAAAGTGGTGGGGCTATTTCGTTTTCAACTAATCATACATTTTTTTTTCTTCTTTATATTATTTTCTTTAAATATTAATTTAATGGGGTAATGGTAGTGAAACTTATTAAACCATTATGCATGAAAGGTGAAAAAAAAGTAAGTAGGATTTCTTTATTACGTGGCACTAATGTAGCATGAACTTTATGGTGTGACAGTAACGTTAAGACTGTAAGGAGTTGGGGGCGGGAAAGAGGGGGATGAAGCGCCATGTGGCACTTGTGGGACCCTTGTGGGGGGGAAAATAATTGTGGGGAGTGGAAGGGGGGGAAGAGGGGGGGAAAGAAATAATATTATATTGTGTTAAAGTTAAAAAAAAAAAAAAAAAAAACCTGACCAATAGATGCCTGCCACGTGTCCCCCCTACTCCCCCCACGCCATGGTTCCCGCCCCTGTGGCGGCGGTGTTCCAGCCCCTCCCGCCCTCTCTCCCGCCCCCACTCCTTAGACTGTAAGGAGTGGGGGCGAGAGAGAGGGCGGGAAGGGCTGGAACACTGCCGCCATAGGGGCGGGAAAGGAGGCGTGGGGCTGGGGGCGGGGAGAGGTTCACCGGCGTGGGGGGAGATGTGGGGGACACGTGGCAGCGAGTGGTTGGTTGGAGCTTTGAATCTTGTTACCGTTAAAAAAAAAAAAATTATAACCGTTATTTTCAACGGCTAATTTTAATAAAAAAAAAAATTTATTATATATATATATATATAAACAATACCATCTTCTTCACAAACACACACTTCTTTTTTTCATAAAATCCTCTCCAAACTTCATATTTTTTCAAAAAAAATTGCAAGATGTCGGACGACTCTTCGAGTTCAGACGATTTGTTTGATCAGCTCGCTTTGGATGACTTTGGCGAAGGTGCCGCAGAGTTGTTAATGGCAACCGTTCAGAACGTCGTTAAAGCTATAGCGGACGACGAAGGGACCTCCGAACCACCCAAGCGTAGAAAGTATATAGTTCGCGAACGCGAAACCGGAAATGAGTCATTGGTACGTGATTACTTCTCACCCGAATCAACATACGATGAACGAAGTTTTAGGCGGCGTTTTCGTATGAGTCGTAATTTATTTTTAAGAAATAACAAATGATTTAGAAAAATAATTATGAATATTTCAAACAAAGGCCCGATGCACGTGGTCAGATGGGATTTACCGCGATGCAAAAGGTCACAGCCGCGCTTAGATCATTGGCTTACGGAACCAGTTCCGACGTAATGGATGAGTATCTAAGGATGGCCGAGCGAACGGCTAGAGAAAGTACTCAGTTTTTTTGTGCGGGCGTCATTGATTTATATTTAAAAAGATATTTAAGAAAACCAACATTTAGTGACGTCCAACAACTTTTAGACTTTCACGAAGAAAAACATGGTTTTCCCGGTATGCTCGGGAGTATAGATTGTATGAAATGGGAGTGGCAACTTTGTCCAACTGAGTGGCAAGGCCAACACTCTAGCGGTTTTCATAAATCGCCGTGTATGATGCTTGAAGCGGTTGTGTCACAAGATCTTTGGATTTGGCATGCGTTTTTTGGTGTGCCCGGTTCGTTGAACGATAGGACTGTTCTTAATCAATCCCCAGTCTTCGACGATCTTATAAACGATGTTGCACCAAAAGGAACTTTTTTCTTAAACGATGCAGAATACAAGTACGGGTATCTTCTAGCAGATGGAATTTACCCTGATTGGGCTGTGTTCGTAAAATCGTTTACACGGAGGACTATGTTAGACCCTAAGAGAAAAAAGTTTAACAAAGCTCAAATGGCTGCACGGAAAGATGTTGAGCGTGTTTTTGGTGTGTTGAAAAAAAGATGGCACATTTTGGCCCAACCCTGCCGACTGTGGGAAAAAACGCATGTACGAAATGTGATGTACGCATGCCTAATTTTACATAACATGATTTTGGAGGATGAAGGACGTGCAATATGCGAGTACTTTGGTGACGAAACGCAGCAAAGTCAAGAAGACATTACGGATGAAGAAAGAAACGCCAACAACTTTGAAATCAAGAACAGCCAAACACATCACAACCTTCGAGCGGATCTGGTTGATCATATTTGGAGTATACCAAGAGATTACCCATCTGATGAAGACGTTAGCGATAACTAAGTTGTTTTTTTAAGGTTTTTTTTTTTTTAAATTTCATGTAATTTTGGTTTTTAGTGTTTTTTTTATTTAACTTTGTAGTTTATTATGAATTAATATTATGTTTTTTTAAAATTTTGTTTTATATTTATTAAAAAAGAAAGTTAAAAACAAGAAAAAAAAAAAAAAGAAATGCCACATGGCACTTCCCCCCCTTCCACTCCCCACAATTATTTTCCCCTCCAAAAGGGCCCCACAAGTGCCACATGGCGCTTCCCCCCACCTCTTCCCCCCACCACTCCTTATAGTCTTACAGTCTAAGTGATAAAAAGTAAGATCACAACACATAGCTGTATCATTTATAAAAAAAAGAGATTTTGATGACGTGGTGATGATTTTAAATGCTTTTAGGTAATCTTATTTGGTGAATTTTCATGTTTTTGAATGACATTTTTTTTTATAATATGTGACTATCATATTATTAAGTGTTTTTAGGCTTTCTATGGATAATCTTAGTTTGATAACAAAATCAAAGCAAAGTTCCACAATGACACATTACTAGTTAAGATATATAATTATGTTACTAGTTTTCACTTAACACTATATATATAGTGTTGTGGCACTCGCTAGACGTTAGTCGGTCGGTGGAGTATCAACTAGGGATTAATCAGGATTAATTGGGATTAATCGGATTGGATTTTTATATATATATTTTTAAATTTATACATATATAATGCTAATTTATACCTTATATGTACAAATTTACAAGTTTAGGGACAAAATATAAAGTAGTGAATATGGAGGGGGGGGGGGGGGGGAGTTAAATATTAAAATACCTAAACTTAAATAGCCCTAATGATCACCTCCATCGTTCACCACATCCCATTTTTCCGTCCACATTCCTTCTTTCATCGTAAGGAACTATCAAACGCAACTAGGGTTCATGGAGTTTCATCGATTTTGCTTCTAAATCATGGATTATCATCCAATTTTGAGCGAGGTAAGAACTTGTTTTATTTGATCGATTTGCTTTAGTTTTGACCGGTTCGAATTCATTTTTTTTACCTAATTTTGAGTTTTTAGGTCCGACTAATCGGTGATTAATCGTGACACCGACTAATTGAGTGATTAGCCCAAAATTAATCACTAAAGTAAGAACTAGCGATTAATCATCGATTAATCGGTGATAAATCGTGATTTTTACAACCTTGACTATATATACCAACTATTATATACCAACAAATAATTAGTGACCTGAATTGATTGTCTCCAGAAGGCCACATGAGGTTTGCAAACCTTTCAACACCATCCGAACTCGTAGCATTCTCTATCCCCATGCTTTCGTAGAGCGGACGACTACGGAAGGGACCCAAGTAGCCATGGAAAGGCTTAGCAGAAGTATTCTTCATTTTGGTTTCTGTAGGGAGGTCAAATAGGGTTTTTAAGTTTCTATAAACTTCCTTCTTGAAATCTTGAGAAAGCCCGTCAGAGACAACCATAAAACAACCATACTCTTCAAGTGCATGTCTCACTTTATGGCATGCCAAGCTCCAAGATTCTGTACCTGGTTTCAAGCTTTCTATGTTAATTACAAGAAGCTTGGATTGTGTTAAAGAATCCATATATATGATTCTTATTTTCGTAAGAGCTCTAGTGGTGTATTGAGTTTAAAGAAATTTGTATTGTATCATTTCCATATATTCTATATATAAAGGAAGAAATTACCAGCGGCTTGACTACCATTCAAACATTTATTAATTTACTAGATCTTTGCCCGCGTTACACGCGGCTCACCAACGTACAATTATTTTGAGGGTAAAACATATAAAAAAATGTAGCAGAAATATTTTATTAAGATTTAAAACAAATAAATACACATTCTATTCAAATATCACAAAATTTTTCTTTATACACAAGATTTTTTTGTTTTAGTCTTGACTTTCCCATCAGCATCAAGTATAAGTAACTTGACGCCTGCCTTGCTTTTAACTGTTGACAATGCGACATAAAGTTGACCATGTGAGAATACTGGGTCTCTTAAATATAATACAACCTTCAATAAAGACTGTCCTTGGATTTTATTGATGGTCTTTGAGAAACATATGCTTATTTGGAATTGTTCCCTTTGGAAGTTGACTGTAATCTTATTATAAGATGAAATACTTTATTAAAATGTAAAAGAAAATGATACATATTCTAATCAAATATCATTAAAATATTTCTTTATACAAAACATTTTTGTTTTATTCTTCACCTTGTCATCCGCGTCAAGTATAAGTAACTTCACGCCAGTCCTGATTTTTACTCTTGATAAAGCACCATAAAGCTAGCCATACAAGAGTACAGGGTCTCTTATAAACTATCAACAATAATGTTAAATCCTAAAAAACAATTCAACCATGTAGAATTTTTACCAATATAATAAACAAACATCAAATGTAAACACGCAATTTATGTAGATGAAAATTGTCTCAAAATCAAAGCAAACACAAATGAAAACAAAATGTCAACACACAGGAAATAAAAATCCTGACAATAAACCATTGTTCAAAAAAACGGGTAATTGATCCTATTTTCAACCTTAGGAATCAAGACCGTGTTCTCAGGTGATTTGTTACGGGAAATCAACTTTTCAGACTTGAGGACTTTAGTTGTTGACTGACTTGCATCATCTTCCATTTCGTAAACTTTGTCCAAGCTACGCTTTACCTCAGCTTCATCACGAATCAAACTAACTCTAGAAGATGATGCTGGAGTAGTGTTATCTCCAACAGAATCCTACAATATTAAAAGCCATGTATAAATTGTTAAAATAAACTGTAGGATCGAATAACGCTTAATCCAACAATCACGGGGTTTATACTAGAGGTGCGGAATCCCTCTAATATGCCTTAACAACAGATACGATAATGAAACTAAGACAAACGAGTAATCACAACACACACACGGGTCAAAAGATTAACGATTTATCACTAAAAACAGAGCACGAGTGTTTACAGAGATCAAATCAGACCTTACAGACCTTGGGAGGGTGTTTGGAGAGTGTGTGAGGCAAGAACTGATGATTAGGGCAATGATTGGGCCTATTTATACCTCCCGGGTACGAACAGCACCCAACTAGCGATTAGCCAACTCATGTGATGCGAGTAGGGCTAATCGCCAATACAGAGGACCCAATCGCATGAACAGTATAGCGATTAGGGCCCTAATCGCTAGTAACTGGCACCTAATCGCATGCAGCAACACGAACACACCAAAACGCGTACAAACGTCTCCAAACACCCCGAAACTCGTCCAAACAACTGATATACTAGCCTAGGGACATCATGTACTAACAGACTCCCCCTTGGACCAGGCTAGTATACGTACAGACTTAATCAAAAGACATCGTTTTATATCAACAGCAAACAACTTTACAGACTTGATAAACATAAACAAATAAAACCAAGCAAAAATAACAAGCAGCATCATCCATCTTCAACTTTAGCTTGACGTTGTCTTGACCCTTGTAATTCTTGACCAATCACATCCTGCATGAACTTTGTTGGCATAACAAAACTGGATCACCCTCTGAAACTTCAAGGCTTGATCGGCTTCGGCTGGTAGGTGCATGATCGGATGTTGGTACAACGTCTCTACGTCCTTCTCTGAGCAATTTATCAGCCACATAGGATCCCAAATCCTTATCTTCCTGCACGGATTTGGACTGTTGCTCAAGACTATCACCGCTTCAGTGGTTGCTGCATCATAGTGCCAGTAATACAGCTTCGAAGAAAAGTCTTGTTCAACTGGGACAATGGGAATCCTTGAAACACATCTTGGCGGCTTGATCTTGTGCTCCCAGATAGGCTTTAGGGTGAAAGGATGAATCTTGTCTGTCTGATACGATCTGGGATACTGAGGCATCAACTCGTTCCATCCCTCTGAGCTCTCTCGCTTCAGCTTCGTGTAAAAACCCTTAAGAGGAGCAGATTTCTCTTCATATAACGGATAGTTGAGACGAACTAAGTCGCGAATGTACCAGAACGGCAGGCTCAGAATATCTTTGAAATTCTCAAAGTACAATACGCCTTCCTGCCATTTGACCCCGAGCATTCTGGTCTGGCTCACATACGCCCAGCTGATCACATTCCCAGACATCTTCGACAGACGCTTCTTGAAGATGGAAGCTCGCTCAACAACCTTTTTCTTCTCTTCAGGTTTAAACCACTGGGGATACCGTTCTCTGATCTTGTCATGTCGAATCTTAACAGCATCAGGAACTTCAGTAGAGTCGGCTTTCAACTTTTCTTCAGCCTCACGCATCATCTCTTCATCAATATTAGGAATTCCAGCGCCCGAGTCATTTACAACATACTCAGGGGTCGGCACGCTGGTTCCTTCTTCCAGATCCACTTCGTTGCATTCTGGATGCATCTCAGGAGGAACGCTTTGGCTTGCATTGGAAGATTCTCCAGAAGCAAAGCCATATACTTTGGTCAAGTCCTCCGATGTCATCTCTGGTGGAATCTCTCCTTCTTCCAGATCGTACTCAGGCATGGCAGGGGGTGGAAGCAAGTTGCCTTCGTCATCATATGCAAAGTAGCAGTTCAAAGGCTCCACATCTTCAACAAGAACTATCGCTTTCTTCCTTACTTTATCGCGAAGTTCTTGAATCTTGCTTATCATCGGTGCTGGCTCCCCCTGAGCAGAAGAACCTGCCTTGGGATCCTTGCCACTGCGATCGTGACTTTTCTTTGTTCGTCCCGACGCAGACCCACCTGTAGATCCGCCACCGCCTGTGGCTCCGGGATCACCACCATCACCCTTACCATCGTTGTCATCATCGTCATCAGACTCATCATCCTCTTCTTCATCATCATCATCCTCTTCACTATCCTCATCATCATCATCACCAGCAGTACTTGCTCCAGCTTCCGAACCACCAGTAAGTCTAGGTTGAGTTCCAGTCAGCGCATTCAACCTAGTCCTTAGCCTTATGTTTTGCTTCCTATACTTGGTGATTCGTCGCTCGTTGTTCACATTTGCGAGCTGGAGATCACGATTAGACTGAATTAGCTGCTGATGTGATTCCATGAGCTGCTGTTGTGTTTCCATGATCTGCCGATGTGATTCCGTGATCTGCCTGTTCGACTCCAAGACTTGCTGATTAGATAAAGTAAGTGAGTCGACAGTGGCTCTCAGCTCAGTGTTAGCTGTGATAGTGTCTCCAATCAGTTCCAACATCGCCGTTTCATTTTCTTCAATGTTGGCGTTTTTGCTCTTCATTTCGGCCATTTCCCGTGCTTGGGCGGCCACTAAAGCAGTAAGCTCTCTGACTTGGCGCTGAAGCTGTTCGTTGGTTGTTGGAGTCGAGGATGAGGATTGGGTCAAAGGCCTAGCAGCTGACGTTCTTGCTGCTTCTTTCATCATCCGTATTCTGTCGCCTATCGGATTAGCAGCCAACTGTGAACCTGTCGCTTCAACGGTAACTGAGACTGGCTCAGTGAAGATTACCGATGAAGGCATTGACATTGTCGCACTCGCAGGCATAGCTGCACTAACAGAGGGTGGGACAGTTGATGTTGCTGCTGTTGTTGTTTCTGTTGCTGCTGTTGTTGTTGCTGATACAGAAGAAGAAGCAGGTAGTCCAAAAGATTCTGGGAGATTCATACGCCTTCCCCTCATTTTCTTAGGCGTCCTCTCAGTCGCAGCTGCCTTATCAGACATTCGCTTCTGACCCCTGCTAACTTTCGTTGCTTTCGTCTTTTATCTCTTCTGAGGAGGCGGCGTGCTAAGTTCAGCATCAATATCCGCAACAAGATCATCACTGACAGGAATGAAAGTGGGATCTTTTGCGAGCTCTCTTGCCGCAGCCGCGCGGGCTCTATCCTCCTCAAATGTCAATACATCAGGTGATTCATCTTCGGTACGCTCTGAGTCATCATCATCATCTTCATCAACATCCTCAATATTAACCGGGCCCTCATCAATCTTGGCTTTGCCCTTTCCTGAGCTGGATGGTTCATCTATGTTCAGCAAATCAGGATCAAGCATATCATCATCTTGTCTAGCTCCAGTATCATCCATATTGCCCGGTTCATTGGGTCCCAAAGCTACAGTGGGTCTCCCAATGTTGTCATCATCCTTGAAAACCTGTCTATGAATCAGAATATCGTCCTCTGAATCACTGTCATCATGCCTCCATCTATTACCTGGAGGTGCCACATAGTCGTTTCTCATCAGAAAGGCAAACAGTCTACGACTAGGAGGATATTCAGACTTTGGCTTGTTCTTATACTGCAACATTCTCTTCATCTCAACCTCATCAATCTTCCTTATGTTAATCAGCTCTTCCACCCGTTTCACCATGTTCGGGATCTGATTATCAAGGATCATCTACAGAAAACGGGGATAAACAATAAAGGCGTTCTCTTTCGGTTTTCGCAGAATCACTTCCTTGAGGTGATGCATAATCATCCCAGAGAAGTTGAACGGTTTGTTCAACGTCAATGCAACAATCGCCGATGCCAAAGTGTCCTTGATTGCATCGAACGTTCCTCTGCGAGGTCCGAGACACTTTAGCACCACGTGCGTCAGGTACTTCATTTCAGGAGGAAGACAACCCTTTTGTAACATCTCCTGCGCACGCACATCACCCGTATACTTCATCCGTAGGAATCCACCTCGTATCAAAATGGAGTCGAAGACGATTGGATCATCTTTATTATCACCAAATCTAAGAATCTCGCGAATCATATCTTCAGTAATAAGAACCTCCTTTCGTTGCACCGTGCTTCTTATCGTGGCTGGAACTGTGCTGACATCGACACTCGCATTCTGATAGAATTCCTGGAGAATGTTCTTGTAGGCCGCATAGTCTGTAGATATGGCATAGTGTATCTTCGAGCGCTTCAAGTACTCGATGATGCCTTCAAAACGCCTGCATTCCTGCTTCTTTACCGGTCCGAGGAAGGCAAGACAGTTGTGTTTGGCCGACGTACCGTATTGCATGATTCTGCAAGATAAACACACCATAAGACATCAAAGACAGATCAAGGATATGAAAAACGGACAAAAACGGACAGATTTTGACTAAAATTTGGTCAACAGAGGGTTACAGGCGATTAGCAATGGTAATCGCCTACCCTGTACACGAATCAAGTCCTAATCGCTTAGCATAAGAGGCGATTAGCAATCAGGAAGCCTAATCGTGCCACTGTTCATGCGATTAGCCAAGCTAATCGCATGTCAGTTCAAGGAGACCAATAGTTTTGCCAAAATTCGTAATTGGTCGTTTTGGGTGATGATTTTAGTCACATTTCACCCTAAAACAACCGGTTAGCAAAACCCCTCTACTAATTTCAGTTTCAGGTTCAATTGAATGACTAATTAAACGGGTTAAGAAAGTTAGGGTTCTTCATGTTTTAAAATTGGGGTTTTTAGATTCTGTTTGTTTAGGATCAAGATTTTGGAATACGAGGGACCTATACATGCCGGTGATCAAACCCTCATCAAGAAACATCAACAACAAACAAGTTTTGGTAGTTAATCAACCATTTTTGTTCAACTTAGGGTTTAGGTATAAAAACTATGATCTGACCCCTTAAAACGAGTTGATAGGACCTGAAATTTTGAGGATATGATACCTTTGTTGTGTAGATTACTATACTAGATCAGAGAAATTTTTGGCAAGGGTTCGTTTAGAGTCGGGTATAGAGGGAAATGAAGTTAACTTGAGAGGTTTTGAAATAATGAAGAAAAGTTTCTAAGTGTGGCTTATATACCCCGTCCCTAATCGCATGACTTTATACACGAGTAGGGATATAACCGTTTGATGGAGCACACGAGTATGTCTACTCGCTTAAGCATTCACACGAGTAAGGGTCTAATCGCCTAATATCCTCAAGCGTGTGACAAGTATGGACTGACCCTAATCGCATACAACTAAACGCGAGTAGCACTCTAAACGCCTAACATGTTCACACGAGTGTGGTACTCGCCTAATGCTATATGCGATTAGGAGACCAAATGCATATAGTTTTCCCGCAAATTACCAAATTGCCCCTGCAGCACCAAAGCATACATTTTTGACCTGTTAAGGTTCAAAACATGCGTTTTCAACCCGATTTGACACGCGACTCAGATGATGACTCAGATACTTGAAAATATTACATTTTCCACCCTTGTACTTGACAAAAATACGGTTTTGACCCGGCAAAACACAAGTTTCCAATTAGCTGTCTTTTTTTTTTTTTTTTTCGGCGTTTTATTCTTGAAGAAGTAAGATTACAATGGATTAGGATTCCAACATCGGCAATCAAGAATAATTAACTAAGCTAAACTAAGCATAAATAAAATAAAACGGGAGATCAACTAACTGTACACTAGCATATTTTTGCGAGTTTCAACGGTTAGGGAATCATATCAGTGTACGGACAATACTAGAACCCCTATATTTTCAGTTTTCGCTTAAATTACCAATAAGTATCCTACAACAACTGTCGATATTGTTGTCCACCTAAACTCAAAATCAAGTTTTATCGCTAGGCACTTTAGATACATTTAAGGTAATATTAAGGCTGAGATACAAGGTGTTCCCCGCCACGCGACACATTCCCGTATCAAGTCATGCACAAAGCTTCCTCGTAACCGGTGAGTAAGCTGTTGTCATCCGTATTTTACAAGGAGTGGACTCAGTGGTGATCAGGTCTGCAGAAACGCTGCAACAGAGAGACCAGTGAGATCCAAACCAGGGTTCAAGTCAAATACCGTATATTTGATTTTTCACGGTACGATGCTTTAGGTATATGATTTGATACCTTAGAGCGAATTCTCATTGAGAATAGGGTTTTGGCATATATGAATCTTTTTGCTCTTTTAGGATTCCCGGACGTCTCCTGATCAGAATTTATTCTATTTTTTTGTTTTTTTTTTCTTCAGGAAATGACATAGAGGTGTCTCAGTCGTAGGCTGCGACCCCAACGTACGACACGTGTGCCACTCCTATTTATTCTGAGAGACGTCCAGTTCACCCCGGATGAACCAACCTCTTAAAGACCATGAAACCTCGGATTTTGGCATGCTGTCAAACGAGATTTCGGTACCAAGACCATATGCCAACGCACGTTGATCCACACATGATTCAGATGATTTATGTTTATATCACCGTGCCGAACTTGGAAATGATTTTGAGCCTACCGACACATCATTGTAGAGGCTACCTATCAGTTCCAATATTTTTAAGATGATAAGGGTCCAGACAGTCCGACTGATTGGTTAATATCATCTTCCCATTTTCACCAAAGAAACTCATTTTGCATTTTTCAATTTTTTTTTTTGATTTTGGAATTTTCTCATTTTTTTTTTATTTTTGCATTTTCAGAATGTTTTTGTATTTTTCTGAAATTTTCTCCCCCTAAAAATCTAAAAATTGCGAAAAGACAATATTTTTGGATTTTTCTGTTTTTTGAAAGAAAAATATTTACAAAAACGATTACCGATGAGGATCTAATCCTGCTTAACTTTAATGCCATTTAAGATTAACAGGTACTCAAAACGAGGACCGTCAAAAGCTTTGGTGAATAAATCGGCACGTTGGTAGTCTGTGTGGATTTTTACCATATCGATAAGTTTCTTTTCATAGCAATCGCGTATGAAATGATACTTAACCAAGATATGTTTCGCCTTGGAATGGTTAACTGAGTCTTTAGCAAGAGCTATAGCGGACTCATTATCACAGTGAATGGGAGTATTAAGAAATTTCAAACCGTAGTCTCTCATTTGTTGCTGTATCCAAAGAACCTGGGAGCAACAGCTCGATGCTGCTACATATTCCGACTCGCAGGTGGATAAGGCGACTGAGGCTTGCTTCTTGCACTGCCACGAGACTAGTCTTGGTCCCAAAAACTGGCATCCAGCCGATGTGGATTTTAAGTCTGTCTTGCATCCGCCATAGTCAGCATCACTAAATGCGATGAGGTCAAACTTATCGTCATTAGGGTACCAAAGACCTTTGGTCGGACAACCCTTTAGATAACGTAAGATCCTCTTCACAGCAACCAGGTGTGACTGTTTCGGCCTTGACTGGTGTCTTGATAGTAAGCATGTCGCGAACATTATGTCAGGTCTTGATGCAGTGAGGTACATGAGTGAGCCTATCATAGCTCGATAGAGAAAAGGATCAACGGTTTGTCCTTTCTCGTCAGGCCCAATCCCGTGATTGGTCTGAATCGGTGTGCCTACTGGAGTAGAGTCTTCCATCTGGAACCGGCTCAAGATGTCAGCAACGTATTTTGTCTGGTGGATGAAGATCCCCGACTCTTGTTGTTCTACTTGTAGACCGAGGAAGAATTGCATCTCCCCCATCGAGCTCATCTCAAATTTGTCCTGCATAAGCTTTTCGAATTCCCTGCACATGACATCATTAGTAGACCCAAAAATAATATCATCAACATAAACCTGTACCAGAAGACGATCACCACCCTTTTCCTTGGTGAATAAGGTGCAGTCCACGAGTCCGCGTTTGAACCCGTTGGATATCAGATAGTTGCTAAGCATTTGGTACCATTCACGCGGTGCCTGATGGAGTCCGTACAACGCTTTGTTCAATTTGTAGACTTTTTCGCGATGCAGCGGATCCTCAAACCCCGGTGGCTGAGCAACATACACCTCTTCCTTCACGACTCCATACAGAAAAGCACTTTTCACGTCCATTTGATACACCTTAAACCGTTTGTACGAAGCGTAAGCTAAGAACATCCGGATAGCTTCAAGGCGCGCAACTGGAGCGTATACTTCGTTGTAATCTATTCCTTCGATTTGACGGAAGCCGAGGACAACTAATCGAGCCTTGTTTCTTATAATCACCCCGCGGTCATCCCGTTTACACTTGTAGACCCACTTTGTTCCAATCTTTTTCGAGCCTGGAGGTAAGTCAACTAAGTCCCACACTCCTAGCTTTTGGAACTGCTGAAGTTCGGCTTGCATTGCTTCAATCCATGGTTCTTCCCTCAGTGCCTCTTGCACAGTTCTTGGTTCAGTTTGAGAAACATATAAGGCGAAGGACCAATCGTTCTGATGACCTGCTTTTCTGATTTCCGAATAGAGTGCCAGAGTACCTGTATTGTCACTTGAACTAGCATTTCTGAGCTGACTGCGCGTCATGACTCTGCTAGTCGGATTACCAATTACATTTTGCATCGGATGAGTGTCGTGAATCC
The DNA here is from genome assembly GCA_030844895.1 of Ambrosia x helenae. Taxonomy (NCBI): domain Eukaryota; kingdom Viridiplantae; phylum Streptophyta; class Magnoliopsida; order Asterales; family Asteraceae; genus Ambrosia; species Ambrosia x helenae. Next base: position 38,465,117 of record CM061234.1, on the reverse strand, counting down.
GAGATTCCGGATGTGCCGGCACTGGATCATCCGAATGCAAATTTAGGTTCTCCAAACCTTGAGATATATTTGTCTCAGCTGCGCTTGAACTAGAGGGAGCAGCGGGTTGCATATTAAAACCGGAGAGATCAATCCGAAGACCTATCCCTGGAGCTGCTGAAGAAGAAGGACCAGCTTGATTGTTTCCTGTCGGATTAACTGGAGCTGTAGTGGTAGATTCACCATTTCCAGCTTGTTCCTCAGTGAGAGTTTCATGAGACTCTGCAAAATCGTCGTCGGAAGATGAAGATTCGAGAACCTCTGCTGACGCTTCCTGAAAAACTTCCTCAACTTCTGCTGCTGCGGTTTTATCGGGGGGACCCGTGGATGCAGAGGCATCAGATGGAGCAGGCGCAGGTGCATTAACCACGATCGGACGCATTAGCGGAGAGCTAGCTGCGTTTTCACATTCGTAATACATTTGCGCTACAGCATCATCCACCAAATTCTCCACGTTGAAGGAATCAAATAGACCCTTATAGTCGAACAACCAATCAGGTCCAACACCAGGTGCATTGGCAGTATAACGCTGAACATCGACATTAAGCCAATCCTCAACGTTGTTGGTTCTTTTGTTGTACACTCTTTTGTTGGGAGTGCTGTAACCAACAAAGAAACCTTCTTCTGCCTTTGCACCAAACTTCCCATCGGGATGTATCATGGTGCATGGAGCCCCGAAAGGTTCCAGAAACTCTAAGTTCGGTTTCCTTCGGTTCAGAAGCTCATAAGAGGTTTTTCCAAGCTTCTTTACCGTTAGAACCCTATTCAGAGTATAACACGCGCAGTGAACTGCCTCGTTCCAGAAGATCACAGGCAAGTTCGAGTCTGCGAGCATAGTTCTGGCTGCCTCAATAAGAGTCCGATTCTTTCTTTCTGCAACCCCGTTTTGCTGAGGAGTGTATGGCGCTGTGAATTCATGATGAATACCCTTTTCTGCACATAACGCCTCCATAGCGTGATTCTTGAACTCTGTTCCGTTATCGCTTCTGATCCTACGGATCTTTAGCTGATATATATTCTCCAATTTAGTAAACAGATTCTTCAAGTAATCAAAAGTTTCACTCTTGTGCTTCATGCACACAACCCAAGAAAACCTAGAATAATCATCCGTAACCACTAAGCAGTATGAGTCACCGTTCTTGCTCTTTCGATTGACTGGGCCAAACAGGTCCATGTGCAGTCGTTCGAGAGGTAGACTAACTGAGTTCGTCTTCTTAGGCTTGTGAGACTTTCTTTTCTGCTTCCCTTTCTTACATGAGACACAGACATCGTTTAAATGAAAATTCTTAACAGAAACACCTTCCACTAGTTGGTTCTGAACCAGATGGTTCATTTTCCTCAAGTGGATGTGCCCCATTCGTCTGTGCCACATAATCGATTCCTTCTCTGTCGCCTTTGACAGAAAACAAGTGACTTGACCTTTCGCTGTCATTGCTCGGCTCATATCCAGGACGTATAAGTTGTTGACCCTGGGAGCTGAGATCATGACCCACTCTTTCGGTATTTTGAATCCAGGCTTCAGAATGAAACATGCGTTGTCATCAAAGAATACCGTGAACTTCTTGTCACATATCTGTGAAACACTCAGCAGGTTGTGGTCTATCTGTTTAACAAAGCTTATCTTTTCAAAGCTTACAATACCATTGCTCATACTTCCTTCCTTTGTTATATAACCCCCTTTATTACCAGCAAAGGCAACATACCCCCCATTGATATTCTTTATGTCAAAAAGCAGGGATAAATCGCCCGTCATATGCCCTGAAGCTCCACTATCAACAATCCAGAGGCTGCTGATAAGGCCCTGTGGAACTCCCTGCACAAACATTCAAAGTTCAGTGGTTAAGGGGGACCCAAGCCTTCACGGTCTTGGGTCTACCAACTTCATCTAACATCGGAAAGTCAATCCATTTCCCATTTGGTGTTGGAGTTGTTTCCGATGGTACCGCACTGCCTTTTCCAGCAGATGACTCTCCTTTTTTGGTTGGTGACTTGGGTCTCCAAATCTGTTCAGGTTTCTTCGGCTTGGGCTTCTTCTTTGCCTGTGGGCTAGAAGGTCCAGCCTTGGATTCCTTTGGAGGAACAGATTTAGGATCCACTTCAGAATGAACTGTACGTGGAACGGCTTTGGGGTTGCCCTGCGGTTTAGCTGCAGCCTTTGCTGGTGGCTTAGGCGCTGCTTCAACCTTTGGAGGAACAGCGCTCCCCCTCAGCTGTGGACCCCTGCCATCAACTGGCTTTTGGTTCATAGCAATTTTGTTGCGGTTATCATAAACAACCTGCTTTCCCTTTTGTTTCTCTGAGAGTTTGGGAGAAACCGGTTGCTTGGATTTGCTAGAACAGGGAGGATCATCCACTTTGATCCTTTCTCGTCTCAATTCAGGGCACGCAGCAACTAAATGCCCACGTTCCCCGCACTTGTGACAGGATCTATATTCTTCAAACTTAGGAGATCCGGGTTTGGTCTCCTTCTTGTTCTTTTTGTTAGATGGAGCGGCAAATGAGTTTTTATGTTTTAGATCCTCAAGACATTTTCTTTGCTGATCGACTTGAGGATCGTCATTTCTTTCAGTGCCGCTCGATCTAATAAACTCAGTCACATGCTTTTTCGGACTGTTTCTTTGAGCTTGATTTTGAGGATTAACGGTGTTCGACTTTTGATTTTTCTTATTATTTTCATTAGCCCGAGTTCCCTGATCCTTTTTGCCCTTACCCTTACCCTTGTTTTTACTCCAGGTTTCCTTTTCTACGGTAATGACAGATTCTTGCCAAATTTTGGCAACAAGACCAGGGGCGATACATCTGAGAGGGACTTCCTCATCAGCATGCACCTTTTCAGACCCTTTTAACTTATAGAACACCTTAATCCTCCTCCCATCCTCGGTTTGCACTTTCGGTTGCAGTTCACTCAAGGTTTCAGTTGTAATAATATGATTCTCAAGAGGAACATCTATAGTTTTAACCGGTGCATACCTAGGAGGTTCATCGAGCTCATCATCCGAAGTGTCAGTGTCATATACACTGATATCATCAGGTTTCTCACACAAATTGACAGCTTTAGCAGGAGTAGCAACCTTAGTGACTTCAGCAGGTTTAGCTGCTTCAGTAACCTTGGCCGCCTCTGCAGCTTTTGCTGCCTCGGCTGCCACGTCCACAAGTTCCTCCTTCGGCAAGACATCAAAATTGTGATGCTCGAATCTCACCGGAGGTGGACACTGAGAGTATTTGGGACTGGTGGAGAAACCTTCCTTGTCAGAGTGTTCAACTATGTGATCAAGGACATACTTGCAGTTTAAATAACTTTCAAGCTTTTTCCTGATCTTTTCATAGTCACAGTTAACAATGGCCAATTGTTTCTTAGTGTCTTCGACCTCATTGATGTAATTATTTATAGCAATCTGTTTGTTAGCTAAGGTTTTAGACAGTTCAGAAACATCCTTTTTATAATTTTCAATTGTACTTAGAAAATTTTTCTCCTTTTGTCTCAAGGAATCAATTGACCTTTGCAACGGACCAACATCAGCTTTTAAATTCAGATTTTCTTCAGTTAATTCTTTAATTCTGAATTTCAGCTGATTACACTCTACACAATCTAACTTAGAATCAGAAGAAGAACTTACCTTGTTCGACGATTCAGTGATGGCCATCAATGCATAGTGAGCTGCTGTCTTCTGAGCTCCAAAGAATTCGCCGTAGTTCTTCTCTGTGCAGTCAGCATCCACAAGAAATGATCTTTTGCTGATCAATGCGTCTGCTTCAGCTAACAACTCCTCCAAATCTTCTCCACTATCAGAATCACACTCAGAGTCACAGTCAGACATCTCGGTTTCAGAAGTGATGATGTCAGACTGACTCGAGGTTTCTTCAACTTCGGCTGGTGCTTCAGATGCTTGTTGAGCGAAACAGGCTGCACCACCTTGAGGAGCTTCATCTCCGATGATCAGATGGTTCCAGTTATAGCCTTCATCAGCTTGAATAACCATGGCTTGACCTTGATTGTTGTTTGCAGGCGGCCTCTGGTTCTGATTCTGGTTGTTGACTGGAACAATGGCACGCTCAGTATTAGGTTGACCCTGAGCATGCTGCCTCTGATTTTGATTGGCTCTATTGTTGTTGAAGGGATTCTGATTTCCTTGCTGTTTTGGTCGGTCACATTCCCTTGCAAAATGCCCTTTTGTGCCACAGTTGTAGCATGTGACCTTTGTTTTGTCAAACCCAAACTTGGTGTTATTGTTGATCAAGACATCTCTCCTTCCCGTCCTTTCCATGTAATCCTTTGCCCTTCTCACCACGCTCGCGAAGTGCCATTGTATGTCGATCAGATCCATGTCATCCTTATCAATCTGCGAGTAATCCTCCTGTGTAAGATGAGGATTCCCGATCTGTCCAGCAACCAGTCCACTATAGGAGTTCACCAAAGTCGACAACAGAGCCATGTGTTCTTGAGCTAGCTCTATAGTCACCTTTCCTAAACCCGCAGTGTTCAGCTGCTCTGGGACTGTATTGGTCTGATAGCCACCTTGATTGGAACTAGAAGCACCTCCATATCCACCATAACTTGTAGCTGGAGCCCCGCCAAAACCTGCAGAAGAGGGTCCACTAAAGTTTGCAGTTGCCTGCGCTGGTGCTGCAAGATGAGAAAACGGATTAACACCAAACTGGTTAGCATTATAATTCAAAGGATACGGGTTTGGTCCAAAAGGATATGTAGGAGGAGGAACATCAGTTGGGGGACCATAGTTGTCGAATGCATAGACTGGGTCCGGGTTAACCACAAAAGCAGTTTGTGGTTTGGTTCCACCCACACTGGTGTCCTGAAGAGGATTCCCATAATAGATACTGGGATTCTGTGGAATGAGCGCCTTGTTTGCTCTCCTGATCTCCTCTATCTCCTTGTTCTCCAACTCGGTGATGAACTCGTTGATGGAGAGTGTCTGATATGCATTGTTTGACTTTAGAATATCCAACCATTGATGCCAGTGAGGAGGTAGTGCCTCAGCAAATCTTTCTACAAGGTCCGCAGATGAATATAAGACCCCGTACTGATACATTTCTGACATCAGATGGTAGTATCTAGCTGTCAAATCCCTCAGTGATTCGTTCCCTATAGCATTGAAGTTCTCGAACTCCTTCTTCAGCTGATCCATTTTGACCTTTCTTGTCTTCATATTACCCTCATTTCGCTCAGCCAATGCTAACCAAAGCATCTGTGATGTTGTGCACTGAGCGAATTGATGAAGGATGTCCTTTGGAAGAGCTTGCTTCAATGCTGCCATCGCCTTCTTCTCATAGTTGTATTTCTTTCTCTGATCTTCATTCATGTCTTCAATGGAGATCGGAGTAGTGGAGTTCTCAACTAAAGGCCGACTGTACCCTGTCTCGATAGCTGACCATACAAGACCATCGATGCCCTCGACATAGTCTGAAATCTGCCCTTCCAACCGTGGTAGTCGGACATGTACTGCAGCTTCGGTGCCCTGTTAGAACTACCCGTCTCTAAGTCGCTCATGAGTACGGAAGACAGATGGTTTGTCTGAGAGTTTGCAGCAGCCGCGAGTGCCCATGGATTCGTGTTTACCATTTGCTGTTGAGCAGCTAGCGCCCACGGATTGATTCCGGCAACATTCGCTTGCATTTGCGATTGCTGCATCCGTTGCGCGTTACGTTCTGCTGAATACTGCCAAGGGTTCGTGGGTACGTTAGATTGATTGTTCATTTGTTGATTATACTGAGGTCTCGGTTGACTCAGATGTCCCCACGGGTTCGCCATATGTTAAGGTATGATAATAGTCCGATACTTAGTCAAATTTTATGTTCCAGACCTGTATTGGCGATTAGGTTTATAATTGTGTGTTTTATACGCGATTAGAGGGCAAAACGTGTGAATAGTTAGGCGATTGGACCTAATCGCTACTTTTTATAGGCGATTAGGGTTTTAGAGTGTCAAGTTTATGCTAGGCGATTAGGGCTAATCACTTGTGAGCAATTAGGCCTAATCGTGTGTAGGAACTGGCGAGTAGACGTAATCGCTTGAGCAGTGTAGCGATTAAGGGCTAATCGCTAGCAAAACCCTAATCGTGTGGAAGAAGATGCGATTTGGACTGCGTAATCGCCTGATCTGATCTGTAGCCGCACTTTTGCTCAAAAATCACCTATTTTGCCTCAAAATCTTATCTAAAACATTGTATTTTGATCCCAAATGATTAGACAAGTTACCAAAACAGTTTTAGAGCAAACCCTAATCAAAAACACTTGTTTTTAACCGTAAACACACACCAAAATGTTGAAAAAGATGGGTTTTTGACAAAAACTCAAAGTTTCAAAAATAAGAACAGGTTTTTGCTTAAAAATCTGAACTTTTACACCAAAAACAACCTGTTTTTGCTCGTTTTTGTTATTAAAACACCCGTGATAAGAGCCTCGGCTCTGATACCACTTGTAGGATCGAATAACGCTTAATCCAACAATCACGGGGTTTATACTAGAGGTGCGGAATCCCTCTAATATGCCTTAACAACAGATGCGATAATGAAACTAAGACAAACGAGTAATCACAACACACACACGGGTCAAAAGATTAACGATTTATCACTAAAAACAGAGCACGAGTGTTTACAAGATCAAATCAGACCTTACAGACCTTGGGAGGGTGTTTGGAGAGTGTGTGAGGCAAGAACTGATGATTAGGGCAATGATTGGGCCTATTTATACCTCCCGGGTACGAACAGCACCCAACTAGCGATTAGCCAACTCATGTGATGCGAGTAGGGCTAATCGCCAATACAGAGGACCCAATCGCATGAACAGTATAGCGATTAGGGCCCTAATCGCTAGTAACTGGCACCTAATCGCATGCAGCAACACGAACACACCAAAACGCGTACAAACGTCTCCAAACACCCCGAAACTCGTCCAAACAACTGATATACTAGCCTAGGGACATCATGTACTAACATAAACTACATTAAAATGTAATCTGAACACATGATTGACCAAGTAAACTACTAACATTCAAAGACACCGTATTCTGTGTTGAAGAGTCACCTACATCGATATTTTCAAGCAGAGGTTGTTCGATCTAAAAAAAAATGTAATAAAGAACCGATTAAAGTAAAAAGGGTTTAAACAATAACTAAATAACAACAAAAATAATAACGATTCATAACAGTAATTATAACGAAAATATTTAAATGATAATCATAACCTGAATGTCAAGGAACCGTTCTTCAAGAGAAGCTACAATTTCCGAATCATTTGTAAGCTTCCGTATACCATAACCATCAACATGCTTATCAATATTAAATTGCCCTACTTTAATTTTGAAAGCAAATTTCTTCTCTTCAATTTCATAAAAACTCAACAGGAATTACTTTCTCTTCAATAGAAACCTAGATCATACATCATATAAGTAATACAAAGTAGAATTACATATATTGTTTAAGGCTCAAAAAAATAGGTTACCTGTTTGCTTTTCTCAAGAAGCTGCATCGCTGACATGCCCAACATTTTTTTTGCTTCTCGATCAAACAATGTAAGGGATGTAATTCCAGTACAATCCTGTACCCGTATTGGAATCCTATACCTAAAACACCAAAACTAAAAAATCATATCTATATGTAAAAAAATTACTAAACGTAAAGATGAATACTAAAACATAAAAAATAAATAAATAATATCATACAATTATAACTTATGTATAGAAAATAGAATTCTTACACTGGATCACCAGAGACAATCTGTTTGGGACAACCTTTATTCGTGCAAATCAAAACTTGTTTAAATGAAGTTACGTCCTTCACCTCTTCATCATCTGGTAAACTCAAAGTTGGCTCAACCTTGTGGTTGCAGAACTCGCAACCAAGGTAATACCAATCTTCGTTAGGATCCACCCCCTTGATTGTTCCAACAACAATTACTTGTTTGTTAACCTACAAAACCAAAATTAAAAATGTCACGAATAACCTTGAAATGTATTTGGAAAGAAAGTTATTAGGAAAAAAAAAATTAATTTTATACAAACCTCTGTTATCAATGGAAGCTCACGAATACTGCTAAAAGTTGTTTTATTCAAAAATTCATCAGACATATTCATACTACCAGACGATCCCAGAGATCGTTGAGCAGAACATGATTCGCTGGAGATAAACTTTTCAATATAACTGTAATTAAAAAAAATATATATTTATATATCTTTAAACAACTGAAAACATATAAATAAAACACAAAAAAATATAACTATTCTACCTTTTCTTGAAAGAACGAATGTCTTCAATGTCTTCATTAATAAAAAGGCGAGTGATAAAGAAAGCATTTTGAACTCTTACATTGCCTTTGAAAAAAAATATTAAAACAGGTAAAACAAATACCGGTATATAAAAATATCTAATCGGAATTTCTAAAAAAAGTAATATATAACATACCTTTATAATTGCTAAAGCTTCCAAATTGAACAATAAGGACTACATGAACTTCATCTTCATTCTGCTTGATGTATTCAAGCATCTCATGACTATAATCTTCCCACAAAGAACAGGTCATTTTCATGCCACTACATATAAACAGAATGTATGTTAAAAGGAAAATTATAAAGGGTTTTATACCAACATATTCGTAGCAAATATGAAATACATACTCTAGATCGATCAAGACAAGGTTCATCTTGCTTTTCAAACCAGCTTTAGTTTCTGTTGGTTCTGGTGGAGTCCATTCTTCAACATAGCCAATGAAATCTTAAAAAAAAGTTAAAACAGTTTTATACGAATACATAATCAATATAGAAAAGGATTAAAATACATTTCGCTAGTATAATAAAAACAAACCAATTCTTTGTTCTGTAGACAGATTTCCACCTTTAATTGACTCAAAAGATGAAAAATTAAATCCGTATTCGCTTCCATCAAACTTACTACACTTTGAAATATTAGTTTCAAAAGTAAATGAGAGCATATCTTCTTTAGAAAAATGTTTAGTAGATTTGTTTTCAGCAAGTTGTGAGTTATAAATATAATAGGTTTCATTTTCATGTAAGAATTTTTCATGCTTCTTCATATATCTACTCCATACAATAGCTTGCATTTTCGACCCCTGTTTTAAAAGAAAAAAAATTTATTAACAACCAATTTTCGCGACAAACAAATGTGTAGAAAAAAACAAATTAAAAAAAAATATGTTAAAAACATAACCTGTTCATCCATAAGAACCATATCAAGAGAAAGAATTTCTCCCGGTTTCTTTCGATTTTCTCGCTTCCAAAGCCTAAGCACCCTAACTTTGATGGTATATTTAGTCATGCGCCAAGTGATGTCATTCAAAAAAGTAATGTTGTTTGGATCCATAATGCTACAACTCTATGGTATCTAAGTATTAGGTACGATCAATCTAATATGTATTTATAGATGTTTAACATAAAAATGTAAAGTTTTTTATTTTTAGTAAACATTACTAAATTATGTCTACATAAATATAACAATTGACCAGAAATTGATTTACATTTAAGTGTTTCCATTATTAAGTTAAATTTCGTTTAAAATTAATTATATAATAAAAATATAATTAGCATTGTTATATGTTTACATTATTAACTTAAAAATTAATATTGTTAAATTTTGTTTACATACATACGATTTTTAGTATGGTACATTTGAAACTGTGTATAATTAAAATTTAATTTTTAATAAAATTGTTTGTGAAATTTTTTTTAAAAGTAACAGTTAGAAATGAAAATCAATTTACATTTAAGTTTTTCCATTATTAAGTTAAATTTCGTTTATTGATTAAAAAAGAAAATCATAATTACCATTGTTACATGTTTACATTATTTAGTTAAGGATCATAATTTAAAATATTTTTGGAAAATTGTGATTAATATAATTCAGTTGGAAAAGTCAACGTTACTAAAAGTTTACTTTAAAAATAAACAATAACACATTTAAGAAATATAAAATGTAAATTATTGTTAAAAAAGGTTTGGTAATATAAAAATGTTTCAAAGTTAGTCATAGAATGTATGATGACTTTTTGCCTAAAGATTCCTAAATTATGACAACATTAATATAACAGTTGACCAGAAAATTAATTTACATTTAACTGTTTCCATTATTAAGTTAAATTTCGTTTTGGTATGGTACATTTTAAACTTTGTATAATTCATTTTATATTTTTAATAAAATTGTTTGTTATAATTTTTTTTAACTAACGGCTTTATAAAAGAAAAGTAATTTACATTTAACTTTGTCCAATTTTTATAGGTAAAGTTCGTTTATTCATCAAGAATTTATTTTTTGGAAAAAAATTGTTTATTATTCGTTTTTTAAACTAACCGATTTAAAAGAATTGTAAAACTGTAATACAATTTAATTAAAATAGCCAAACATTGAATTTAAATACCTCTTATGTTACAAAACTGGTTTTAGTTTATAAAGGGTTGGTTTTAAATTTTTTTAAAACAAAGTCATTCAACTGATGTTTTAAATAATTGAAATGTACCAAAAATATTTTGATGATACAATTATATTGATTGTTAGTTAATTGTAATAATCTTAAATTTATTTTGTTAACAATGATTGAGATAAGTTAAACTTCTTAATATAAACGGAATTTATATTTATTTACAATTAATAAATTAAAATATTTTAGGAAAACTGTCATTAATATGATTGACTTGGAAAAGTCAATGTTGCTAAAATTTGACTTTTAAAAAAAAATTATCAAATTTAAAAAATATAAAATGTCACACGTTTGGAATAAAAAAAATTTCTGATATAAAAATGTATGATGACTTTTTTTTTTGTATAAAAATCCATATGATTGTAATTGTAATACTATTACCTAAACAGTATACAATTCATAATTACTCAATAAACAACAAAATAGGATTAGCATAAACATATATCACGACAAACCAAACATCATATGCACAATCATACATGACAACTAAACCTACCAAAAGTTTACAAAATTAATGTTCAAAAAAACCTTTTTCTTAAAAAGAGTTGGACAACCAATGTTACAAAATATAGTTTTTTGTATCAAAATGTAAAATTTTAAGATGAAAATTCAATTATTTTAGATTCTTAGGTAATAGATTTACTAACTTATCCAAACATTGCTAACTTACTGGCTAAACAACCCAAAAACATTACAATATACATAACCTACTAATTTATTGTTTATCAACATATATATAAACCCAAAAACCACGACTTACCACATGAGCAGTAAACGTGGAAATGTTTGTGACTACCAACGATAGATCATGTTCTAACTTAAAAAAGTTACCCACCAAAAAGTATTGTCTTCAAACCACATAACAACCACCACTAACCAAACTAACTACCATTACCGCTAACAACATTAGAGAACTCGAACACACCTTGCTTTTGGAAAAACTGGAAATGCATTTGATCACCAAGCTGAAAGTTCTTATCACCTACGAAAGTTGACATACCTCTTATGTTGTAACGGTACTTTCCAGGTTCACCTTCCCTCCCAACAGACACTCCCCAACTAAAACCCTCACCATCACGAATGGTTAAAGCCCTCTTCTTGCACAACCCGTTTTCCCTTGCCCAAGGGGTCTTCATACGCTACGCAAATAACAAATAATAGAAAGTTATACAATAATAATATATAAATATAGCTTGTCATCTCATTTGGATATAACATAAGTGGACATCTAAATAAGCAACAACAGTTTTTCCATAATTGACAACAGACTAACATTTAACATCTAAATAAGTCTAAGTAACAACACTTGACCCATATTAGGAGGTCATCAACTTATAAACCACTACTATGGCTGCAATAACATCTAAAGGCGTATAATAAAACTGTTCGACTAACATGCATTTAAGTTAATAGATTTAAAAAATAAATGATTGCACTTACATAGTAAATGCCATTTGACCCATATGACAAGTAAAGACCATTTGAGTGCAGTTTGACCTCATAAGGTCAACAAAGTCTAAATAAACAACTAAATTGGTGCAGTTGAGAACGATGACCACAGATGACCCATTTGAATCAAATATATATTTTATACCAACTGGTAACCAATTTGTGTAATCTGATGATTTGACCAGATTTGACCTATGTGTGTAGCTGAAACTAAAATGAATCTAAATCACTTGACATCTAACAAATAAATCAGTTGACCGATATTTGTTTGAGAAGTCTACATAAGTAACAACAGGTGTGGTTAATTTGTCCATAAAGTAAAATCTAACATTTAGACCACTTCACCCATTTTTAACATCTTAATAACCAACAACAGTTGACCCATATCTGTTATAAGCCTAACATCTAAGATCTACATAATACTAAATAACAACAGTTGACACATATTAGGAGGTCGTCAACTTATAAACCACTAATATGGCTGCACTAACATATAAAGACTTATAATAAACCTGATGGACTAAAATACATCTAAATCAATTGAACCATTTTCGGACATACTACAAACCAATAACATAAATTGAAGACTAAATCAAAACCTGAAACATTCCTAGGTTCCTTATAACATAAATTGAAGACTAAATCAATTGAACCATTTTTACTAAATGCAAACCTAAAACATTCAAGCTTAATACAAACCTATAACATAAATGCATAATCATTCTAAGTTGAACGCTTAAATAGTAACAAACCAATAAAGTATTTCTTAAACCATAAATGTATACCTAAAACATAAACCACTAATCAAATACTAAATCATAACAATCCATTCTAAGGTTTCTATAAAACATCAATCGGATCATAAACCTAAAACATGAAAGCTAAATAGAGACCAAAAACATATTTTCCATAATAATCATCAGTATGTAAACAGAATTAATTAAAACCTAAATCATAATCCTAAATCAAAACCCTAAAACAATCGATTAATTAAAATCAGTGTAGTATGTAAACAGGACTAAAATACATCTAAGTTAATACATTTAAAAAATAAATATTATTACTTACATAGTGCCTGTCAACAACAAACACCACTGGCACACCTACATCGTCCTCTTCCTCAGAATCATCATCCTCTTCCTCCATATCAGTGTCCTCTTCATCCTCCTCGCTGAAATCATCAGAAACGACAACCTCCTCACTATCATCAGTAGAAACGACAATGATATCTTCATCAGAGTAATCTTCATCATCATCCTCCTCCTTAACTTCAGCTTCCCATTTAAGTTCAGGAGGAAGAGTAAGCTTGTTTTTCTCAAAAACCGACATATTGTATGTGCTCTGTTAAACCAAAAAGAAGTATATACATTTTATCAGCCTTATGACGTATACAGCGAGCAAAAAATATAAAGCTAAAGATTTAGAATTTATATTTAAGAAAACAGAGAAGACCTCATCAATGATTTCGAAGACAATGAGATGATCAGGTGTGATTGAAAAAGTTTCCTTAATGAAAAGCCATCCTTTAGTGACATAAAAGAAACCATCATTAACTGCTAGCTGTATCTTAAACTTTTTACGTGGAGGAGCTCTAACTGCAATTGGGTCCAACGGGAGTTGTCTGTTCATTAAACCATGAACAACGTAACAACTAACATGCTGGAAAAAACACCAAAAATGTTGACAGGGGTTAAAATAAGTTTTTTTATCAAAAAATTGTATAATAAAATATAATGATGTTATTTGATTAAAAAAAACACATACCAGACGCTTCTCACTGGTATAAGGATCGGACAATCTGCAGTAAAAAAAGTTACCAGCTGCATACACTGCATCTTGATGGAAAGTTATCATCCTGAAAGAGCGAAGATTTTCCTCATACTGAAATAGAAAGTTACACCCAGATGGGTACTTCAATTCAGTAATCATTGTTCTCCAACCATTGTAGAAGAACCACTTGCCAGCAATATTCAACACTTTAATATCATAAACTTTAGAGTCCAAGGTACGGATTTTGGTGTTACCGGTAGGATAACCATAATCTTCGATCCACTTTTGATAGAGTTTTGGTAACGCCTGATAAGAATTACAAACATTAAAATATTATTAGGAAAAGTATAAACATAATGTACTATATACATTTTAGCCTGTAACAGATATCTTACAATACAAACACGGTTGTTACCCTCCGACCCAATCCAAAATCCATAAACCATTGTATTCCAAACGTGTATGCACCTGTAGCAACAGCAAAACATAATCGCAAATACATATCAGCAAAGTAATGTTTATATGAGTATAACATAAATAAAGAATATAAATTGAACACTAAATTGAAGACTACATAAATTGAACAATTTTTACTAAATGCAAACCTAATCGAGACCATGTATGATAACAATCAATTTCTATGTTCCTTATAACATAAATTGAAGACAAAATCAATTGAACCATTTTTAATAAATGAAAACCTAAAACATATTACTACGAATAACAATCTTTATAGGATATGAAGCAATAAAAAACCTAATCGAAAAAGATTAAAAAAACCCAATGTGATTTACCCAGTAATCAAAACCCCTATAAAATACCCGGTAATCAAAACCCCTATTATTACTCTAATCACAGATCCGTAACCCATCATCAACCCTAAAAGACGAACCCTAAAACATGAACCCTAAAACTAAATATTAATAAGTCGGAACAATAATAAACGAAAAATAAAGAACAATAAGTGAAACCTTTAAAACATCAATTGAACCTTAAAAATCCCTAAATCTAAACCTAAAAACATAAACCCTAAAAAATCTATACAAAATCAAAACAATTAATAACACTCAACAATAATAAACATAAACTCAAGAACAAAACAGTAAAACAGAACACAGAGAAAAAAAAATTAACCTTAATCGAAACTTTAAAAACAGTTATGGAGAATCAGTGAATGAAAAGACAGAATAAAGATAGATGAACGTGGATTAATTGAAATAACAAAAAAATCAGAAAAAAAAACGAACAAAACACCGAGAAAAAGAGAGATCAAGATAGATTCATTGAAATAAGAATGGATTAGAGGAAACCTTGGAGAGGAGATGAAGAAAACCTTGGATCGCCCTTGATTAGCTTGATTAGGGTTTGGAAGGAGGCGACAATTGTGTGTTATGTTATGACCGTGTGTTTTTTTTAGGGTTATATATTTTTATGATTTTTGATTAAAAAAAAGAAAATTTTATAAATTACCACATTGTGCCATGAGGGATGACCATTAAATGCTAGGAGCCTAAATGATTGCCAAGTGTCCCATATTGCTCCTAAATATTATATGTATAGAAATGATAAAAAAATCATATATAATCGCTTCATCATCCCATTCAACACACATTTAGCTGTAAATAGGCCCATCCTTGGTCATTGTATCTATTATCTATTAATAATATATATAAAATAATAATACTTTGATGACATGACATTTATTGGTCGCCTCATCCCCTTTGAGTGTGTCACGTGGCATCATGTGGTGCATTCTTCTTATTTTTTTTTAATTTTTCGTTTTTTATTAAATCAAATAAAACCTACCTATTATCAAATAGGAAAAATTACAAAAATCGTCCTTTATATTTACCTGTTTTGTCAGTAGGTGTCCTTAAATTTCAAAAGTATTGAGAATCGTCCTTTATGTTCTAAAATCTTTCAAGTCTCATCCTTTAGCACTAACTTGGTTAGATTTTTTTGGTTAAATCCAGTCATGTGCATTGCACATGAGGGTAAATTTGTCATTTTACTCTTTTAGGGACTAGTTGTGTAATTAACTTATACTTTTGGTCCAAAATTAATAATCTTTCAACTTCAACTAATCTTCTTCAATAATATTCATATTCAACAAAATGCATCCATCAATCGAAGAACCTGAACTCTCTCCAAGCTTCAATTACTACTCATCTCAAACCATAACATCCATATCCATCGCTAAAGCCATCCGTGAAGACCAAATCCCTCTCTCTGTTAAAAAAAAATTATTCTCTTTGTCTCTCTCAACTCCCCCTTTCTTTACCTTTTCTCCACCACCACCACCCTCAGACTACCATCGCCCCAACCTCCAGCAACCACGAGCACCGTCACTGTCTTCGCAATAAACACCGGTAATAGCCTATCTTCCTTCGCTAAAGTTGGATTCAGGTTATGTATCGGGTTTTTATGAGATGTTTTAGTGGTTTTTTAGGAAGGTTGTTGTGGATGGGTTGGGTCGGATATGAAACGGGGTTAGAAACGCGGAAGGTGATTTACTGATTTGGATGTTGTGCATTGTTGGTTGTGTTGTTATTATGTTTAGCAATACTTTGTTGTTAAAAAGTACATACTCCTTTTCAACTTTTCTCAAGAAAGTATTATTAAAAAGCTAATTTGGATGTTGTGATTCACTAGTTTACTGATTTGTAGAGAATATAAGGTTTGATTATTTTTAATAATACTTAGAGCTGTCAGTGGTGGTGATGGTGGTAGTGTGATACGAGTGGTTGTGATTGGGCATCAGTTTATTGGGAATGAATGTTGGCTCTGGTTTTAATGGATGTTGACCACTGGTGGGGGTGTTGGATTTGATGGGTTTCATGGTGGCAGGTGGTGGTGTAGGGTTGATGATTGTAGGTTGTGGTGATGGGGTTGCGCGTGGCAATGGTGGCAGGTTGGTGGTAGAGGTGGTGTGGCCTGGTGGTGGGGGTGGTTATTAAAGACTGTAAGTGATGGTGGTGATAAAGATGAGGGCATAAGTGTCATTTTGTCCTCATGTGGGTCCACATGACTGGATTTAACCAAAAAATCTAACCAAGTTAGTGCTAAAGGACGAGACTTGAAATATTTTAGAACATAAAGGACGATTCTCATCACTTTTGAAGTTTAAGGACACCTACTGAAAAAACAGGTAAACATAAAGGACGATTTTTGTAATTTTTCCTATCATATATAATCCTCATCTTCTCACCCCAAACCCTAAAAATATTATGTATTTTCGTTTTTTTTTTTTGGTTTTATCCCTGCACTCCTTCCTTTGAAACCCTAGCCTCCATTATCTAGATCCACATCTTCTACCTCTAGATCATCCTTCGTTCTTTTCTATACGTATCAGATGGAGCAATCTTCCCAACAAACGGAACAATATATTATATCTAACACCCACCTTTATAAAAACCTAATACATTCAAGAACCCACCATCTGCTATAAACCCACACACACACACACTGATCTAAGGAACAGAGGAAAGAGAGAGAGCAGAGGGATGGGGGTGGAGACTAACCACCGTTGTAGCGGCGGAGCCTCGGCGTCACCACGGTGGCGTCCCTTTCTCTATGGGCCGACACTACCTCAAACAACACACACACCCCTATAATATGGTAAGAGAAACGAGAGACAAACAGAAAGGAGAGAGAGATCAGAGGTAAGGAATCAGAGGTGAAGGGCACCTGAACTGCATCCATATCTCCAGCATGTCAAGACGTCAGCAGGCAGTAGCCTCTCTGCAGCTTCGCTCACCACCGCTCCGGGTCCAACATCCACTCCCCCGTTACTACAACTGTCTAGGTCCTCTCTAGCACCCCTTGCCCCCTCACCCTCTCAAGTATGTGAAAAAGAAATTAATGAGTTTTAATGTAAGATTTAAATGTTTAAACATTCTTGAATAGAGGTCAGTCATTTTACTTGCACACATATATGTATCTTTAGGCTGTGGTCTTAAGTTCTTAACTATTTGATTGAGCAAAAGGATTGAGTAAAAGAGTACAATAACTATTTGACTGCAGCACTAATAGTTTTATAACAATCAATGTGATTGAGTAAAAGAGTACAATACTATATACTTAATATAGTCAGTCAAGAATGTATAGGACACTCAACGATTATAGGGTGAATTCGTGAATGTAGGACTAATCGTTGTGTTCGCTGGTCGGGACACTCTGACAATTAAGCAACAAACTATTTTTTGCTTTCATGAGTTTTGTAGACGGTTGAATATTAGAACTTAAAATCAACAATAGGAGGTTGGTAGTTGCTAGTTTCAGGGTTGCAGGTTTTTATTTACTTCTCTTTGTGTCTCAAAGTTGATAATTTGTCAGCATATGAGGGATAATCTCTTATCTTGTTCCTCATTACATATCAGTTAGGTGTTGGTTTTATGTTCTCATTACATAATCATAACGCATGTCAAGGAACGGTGGACTCGATCAACATTGGTCAATATCAGTCAACAACTGGTCAATAGACCAGTCAACTCGGTTAATTGAAAAGGATCCGAGAGGCATAAACCTAGAACCCGAAATATTTTAGTGATTAGTATGGTTATTTATTGCGAGAGTACGTGTGGGACATAAAGGAACCACAGACCGGACGACTTGACAAATATAACTAACTAATATGTTTGACGCACACATATATATATATATGTGTGTGTGTGTGTGTGTGTAAATAAGTATAGGAGCCGATTAAACAAACGAATGTGTGTGTGTGTATATTGGGTACTTGATTGTTATAATAAACACTTCGTCGATATGGTTGATTTAATAAAAATATGACTATAAAGACATATGATCGTGAATAGAGCATATGACATATTATACATAGGACGCATGGCTTTGTGCTGCTAAGTTCTAAGCCTACCACATGTTCGTCTCTCGCTCCCACCTTCAAAACTCCTATTCTAAACATTGTTTTTTTTCTTTTCCTTATATTCTGATGTGTCTTTATGTAACAGGCCGTGTAGATAATGTGTATGGAGACCGCAACCTCATCTGTACTCTTTAGCCACCACAAGAGTATGAAGAGAAAGTCGAAGCTACTGCTTAAGTGAGCTATGAATCGCCACATTTGCTTCAAGGTTCAGGCCAGTGAACGCAAATCGGAATTAATGATCGGTATGACTGAGTTAACGACTGGTATGTTTTCTACTTTTATCCTTTTTATAAAGTCATATTAGATTTTTAACCCTGGACATTCCTGAGGTAATCAGCTAGCATTTACATATTTAATCATATCCAATACATATCTTCACTATTAAACAAAACATAATTTGCTCGTGCCAAACAACTATATATTAATTTAAAAGATGATTAAGATTTCTTATGTTATTATATATTTTACTATTATAATAGAAAGTATTTGATTTTGTCAAATCTATTTTGAGTGTGACATTTTCTATTATTATATATATTAAATTAAAAGACTATGAATAGTAGCTAAGATTTCTTGTATGGTTTTACTTATATTTTTTTTATTATTATATTTTAAAAATCTTTTGTTTTTTCTCTTTTAGCTTTTTTTCGAGTATATTATTATTACTTTGTGTAATTTTTTACCTCTGTTTCAACGTAAATTATCTTAAATTCGAGTTGTGAGTGGTAATGTGCAAGTAATCAAAGCACAAACGTAAATATTATCAAAAACTACTCTAATGGATTTTAAGATACATGTTTTGTTCAGTTCCGAGTATCTCGTTGCTACGTGCATATTTTTATCTACATCGTAATTTAAAGTTATCCCAAAATTGAGTTATGAATTGTAATTTACACGTAATCAAATCACAAAATGAGATGATTTGGACAAGCGCTAATGGTTGTTATTTATTGTTTCCACCGTCATTATATTTCTTTATAGGTTATTATCTCTGACTTTATATCTAAAATGGAGCTCTGGTTTGGTGGTCTAGGTGTTCCATACATTTTGCATCCACCCGAGTTCGAGTCTGTGTGCCGCTTTTTGTCAATTCTTTTTAATCCTCCACTGTTGACACGTATTCTTTTTAATCTCTCACCGTTGACACGTGTTACCTTGCTGTGCTGGCTTGACACGTGTTTTTGCTCTAATATAGAGAAACCTGATCTCATAAATTGTAATCCATTCACCTATGCTCCTCCATTGCTCACACCCGTCACTAGCCCTAAATCAAAATTGTCAGCGTTTAATTCTTTTGCTGGTCGTTTCTTCTTCAAATCAGAGCTACTCCCGATTCCCGCCCTCTCCACTGGCTGGTTGATACAAAATTTCACTTGAATTTCACCGATTTGCCACCTTACTCTTCAGCCGTTGTCCGGTGTAAACCGTCACCGACCCAAATCGGTGCCTAATATAATATTCTTCTCCAAATTTTAGTGGTTTTTATTTAATATCTAAAGATTACTCTTTGGTGGTGAGTTTTTACTTTGATTTGAGGTATAGGTTAATCACATGCAACTTATGAATTTCTCCAAGCCATGTGATTTTCAAGTCTTAGAAAATTGTATCACCAACAATTTACAATGCGGTATTCAATTTTATTGTTTTACCCACCTTAGACTTAGACTAAAATTAAAGAATACAGTTGCTGATGATTGTACACCCACCCTAGAGTTAGTAATGTTGATTAAAATTATTTTTATTTACAACCACATGAAACTTGACAAGTATGAATAGAAATATTGATTAGCCCACTAACTTTAAATTAAAGCAAACAACGTAAAAGGCTAAAGTTTAAAATGTAGAAATAGTTATAGTCGTATTTTGTCTCTAACAGACCGGGTGAGTTAGCTTGATATATAATATAAAACGAAAGGGATTGAACAGTTAGAAGTCAATCAAAATGTATTTTAGTGTAAAATAAACTAAAAGAAAAAAAAGGTCATACAATATGAGCATTTTAACAAGTGTTTACAACCTTTTAAATTGCTTAAACTCATATTATAGATATATAAACCTTTTACTAATTAATGTGAAATTATAAATTAGGGTTTATGATAAAAAATGTACAAGTTAGTTTTGTAAATAGGGGTAGTATTAGAAAATTTTGTATGACATTTTGAGTGTGAAACAAGAAACTTTTCATATGCAATCTTAAAAAACATATAAAATTACTAGCATAGCCATTTTTGGCACTTTATAATGTAGGATTAGATATAAATAAAACCGCCAAAACTTTGTTAGCTGTACAATGTTTTGACCAATTTCTTAATTTGGTAAATATGTCATGTGATTTTCATGTCTTAGAAAATTGTATCAGCAAGACTTAATTTATTTTATTTTATTTAAATAAAACCACCAAAACTTTGTTAGTTGGACAACGTTTTTGACCAATTTCTTAATTTGCAACGTATGATTTCTCCAAGCCATGTGATTTTCATGTCCTAGAAAATTGTATCAGCAAGACTTAGTTTATTCAAGTCTTAAGAGAAGATGACAAAGCAAAGGATTGTATCTTGGTTTTAGTTATAAGCATGGAAGTGGTGTATAAGTGCATGATCAGTTTGAGCGTAACAAAAATTTAATGGTCAGATTTGGTTTTTGCTCTTACCTTAGCAATATAATTGGTTTAGCCAAATTGTAAAGTATTGTCCCAATTGGAGTTTGGTTGATAAAGAAGAATACTTATTGTTGTTAGGATTAAGTGGCGCAGCGGAATAACCGATTCACAACGAACACGCAATAATAAACAAGAAAATATAAAGCACGACACACGAACACGAAAATTTTACGTGGTTCGGTTCCAGTGGGGAACCTACGTCCACGGGCTACAACTAGGGATATATTATTATGCTCTGACAACTATTACAATTACATAGACAGGATATATATAGAGACTAATCTAGGGTTTATGCTTATAGTGAACAAGAAAACCTAAATGGGCTTCCTAAACATCCAATAAAACAAGCCCAATAGCAATAACTAGCCCAAGGACTTCACACCCAACAATCTCCCACTTAAAGGCCTTACGATAAACACCAAGTCCGCCAACAAGCACAAAGCAATCCATGTCTTCAGTAATCTGTAAAGTTCAAACATACACAGGAACATAAGTCTTCCAGGTCCAGCTCCCAAGAACAAACCAAACTTCAAACCATGTATCCCCAATCAACCTAGTTACAGCCGGCCAATCATCATCAGTAAACAGAAAGGCCCGTTGAAGCTCCAGATGGCTTCAACTCGGTCACACAAGACCCCGTCTTCACATCCTTAATCCCAACTGATTCCCATAGACACAAACCATCAGATACATGGATTCTCAGAGGAACACTCCTCACTAGCAGAAACTTCTCAGGAGAGATTTCATTCGAAAACCTGGTCTTCTGAACCCAACGTCGATTTCCAGACGGTGTCGGAACACTCCCTGTGCTCCCACTGCTACAAAAATCCCGTACATGTTCAGACCTTCGAATACGCTCAAGCTGATTACCTGAAGTCCTAGAGTCCTTTTCTGCAAACTGGACTCGTTTAACTGTCGAATTGGCGAGCCCGAATTTGGCGTTCGTCTTAATAGGTGTGGTCACTTCCCCAGACGGAACAGGCACCATATATAACAACTCCTTCTTGAAACCGCTAGCAATCACGAGATTACCTTTAACGACCTTCCACTTTCCACCACCAAACTTAACGTCCAAACCTTGTTCGTCCAACTGCCCAACGGAGATCAACTTCGTTTCAAGCCTTGGAATAATCCTGACGTTATACAAAGTCCAAGTAGTGCCAAAAGTAGTAACCAGATCCAAATCTCCCATGCCAGTCACATCAAGAATTTCACCATTTCCCAGCCTAACCTTGCCAAAATCGCCCTTTTTAACATTCAGAATGCCATCATGGCTATGGGTAGCATGGAATGATGCACCGGAATCCATGACCAAGGATTCAACACTACTTTCAACACACAGTAGCAAAGCGTCATCCCCAGA
Organism: Ambrosia x helenae; assembly: GCA_030844895.1. Taxonomy (NCBI): domain Eukaryota; kingdom Viridiplantae; phylum Streptophyta; class Magnoliopsida; order Asterales; family Asteraceae; genus Ambrosia; species Ambrosia x helenae. The sequence continues at coordinate 38,442,506 of CM061234.1, read as the reverse complement.
ATCGCTTACCGCAACAGTGTTCAATCTACCGGAATTCTTCGATCCTCCGTCAGAATTCTTGTTCGGACATTCATTCCTATAATGCCCCTTTTCGTTGTAGTCCCAACAACGCACACTTGGACGAGCCCTATACGAGCTCCTGCCCCAACCCTTGCTGCTCCCACTGTTTCTACTATTTCCCCTTCCCCTGCCAACATGTAACATCTCAGAAGATGACCCTTTAGTATTCTTGCGGCGAACATCCTCACCCAATACCAAATTCCGGATCTTTTCAAATGTTAACCCTTCAGGCCCAAATGAGTTAGTGACAGCTGTCACCGTCCCGGACCAACTATCAGGTAGTGAAGATAGCAAAATCACAGCTTTGGTCTCATCATCGAATCTCATTCCCACAGACGATAATCTGGACAGAAGAGAATTCAAATTATTTATGTGCTCGGTCACTGAGCTTCCTCTTTCATTCTCATCGTGAATAACTCTCTCATCAAGAACACTTTATTAGCTGCAGATGGCTTTTCATACATGTTTGACGGAGCCAACATCATACCACGAGCCGTGGTTTCAGACATGATGTTAAATGCAACGCTCCTCGTCAATGACAATGTAATAACACCTCTAGCTTTGTTGTCCTTGGCATTCCACAGAGCTTCCTCAACTTTATCCATTTTCTCCGGTTTTTCTTCCAGTACCATATCCAAGTCTTTTTGACCCAACAATGCATCTATCTGCATTTTCCACCAACTAAAATCCAAACCGTCAAACTTTTCAATCACCAATTTTCCGTCTTCAGCCATAATGACAAACAAAAAATAAGACCAAAGTAACCCGGTTCCAAATTTGATAATAACCCGTCAAAAACTGACAAACAAACCAAACCTGAACAACCCGACCAATAAGCTGAAAACTTGAACAGTACCCAAAACCCGAACAACAACCCAAACAAAACCTAATCAGAAAACAAGAACGAGTGAACCTGTCTCTCCTGATTGTGGCTGAAAAAATGGTTGTAAACGGTGGTTGGTGACACACAATGGTCAGCCGTCAATCGGTTGTAATGGTAGTTCGCAACTCATAAGGTTTAATAATGTCGAAACCAATCACAATATTAACCTTTCTTTTTTTCTTTCCAAAGTCACGACAAAAAGAAAATAAACAAGTCTGCTCCTTGTTGTTTTCTTTTCACCGTCGAATAAATTCAAGCCAAAAAAAATTTATTTTATTTGAACAGCAACTTAATTAACCCAAAGAAAAAAAAACTCACTTGAAGATCGTACCACAAAATTATCTCTTGGATTATTGATTAAACAACTTCGAATCGAAATAGAATAAAACTAATCGCGAAGCGTTACGTGAATCAAACGAGCCTAAGCTCTGATACCACTTGTTAGGATTAAGTGGCGCAACGGAATAACCGATTCACAACGAACACGCAATAATAAACGAGAAAATATAAAGCACGACACACGAACACGAGAATTTTACGTGGTTCGGTTTCAGTGGGGAACCTACGTCCACGGGCTGCAACTAGGAATATATTATTAGGCTCTGACAACGATTACAATTACATAGACATGATATATATAGAGACTAATCTAGGGTTTATGCTTGGTGAACAAGGAAACCTAAATGGGCTTCCTAAACATCCAATAAAACAAGCCCAATAGCAATAACTAGCCCAAGGACTTCACACCCAACAATTGTCACATTTTTACACCTATATTTGCTTGTGAGATTAGCAACTAGCGCTCTATTGCTACATGTTAGAATTTATGTTCGTAAAATGGCTACATCATTCGGTGTTCTTGTAGTTGGATTCACAAACTGTTGGCAAATTACACTCATTAGTTTAGTTGTTGATCTCTTTATTTTAGCTGCAGGTGGAATATCCAATATATTTCCATATAGGCTTTTACTGAAAAGCTTCAAGATGCGTATACTGAAGCTACAGCATTACGTTGAATCGCATTGAATGTCGAGTTCAAGAGGATTCATGTACGCAAACATGACGTGTGGAAGTGTATAAATACACTGTACAAAACTTTTGAATTTTTTTATTAGGATTAAACGATTGAGAATGGGTTAGATTGAGTTTATTGGATAATGATTATCAGTGAACAATTATTGTGATTTTAAATAGAAATTGGATGCGTATTTCATGGATTTTACTCAATTTGATCTAAGAACCGGCTCCACGGATGTACGACCATAACATCAGCTTATTGATTTTTTTGGAATGTGTGTTTCAGCGGAGAATCCAAACGACGCACAACCCCTCAACCCCAGTTCGAATCCAGGCCAAACGCGGGTGTTGAATTTCTCACCCCTTAGTGCGAGTGGGGGGACTCGAACCTGAAACCAAGCCCGGGCGGGAACCTCCCTAAGGAGTAAACCCTCCCACCTTCGACAAGCTGGGCTGGACATCATTGGCATCAGCTTATTGATTATCTTTTTTTTTTTTTTTTTTTTTTTTTTTTTTTTTTTTTTTTTGCAAATGCTTAGTTCAGTGAAATCTTTGTACAACCCTAACCTAGCGGTCCCAAGTTCGAATCCCTAATTTTGAAAGGCTTAAATAACCTTAATCACCTCCATCGTTCACCATATCCCATTTTTTCCTCTCCGTTACTTCTTTCATCGTAATGAACTATCAGACGCAACGGGTTCATGGAGTTTCATCGATTTTGCTTCTAAATCATGGATTATCATCCAATTTTGAGGTAAGAACTTGTTTTATTTGATCAATTTGCTCCAGTTTTGACCGGTTCGAATTCAATTTTACCTAATTTTGAGTTGTTAGGTCCGACTAATCGGTGATTAGTCGCGACACTGATTAACTAAGTGATTAGCCCAAATTTAATCAATAAAGTAAGGACTAGCGATTAATCATCGGTGATTCATCGTGATTTTTACAACCTTGACTATATATACCAACAAATAATTAGTGACCTGAATTGATTATCTCCAGAAGGCCACATGAGGTTTGCAAACCTTTCAACACCATCCGAACTCGTAGCATTCTCTATCCCCATGCTTTCGTAGAGCGGACGACTACGGAAGGGACCCAAGTAGCCATGGAAAGGCTTAGCAGAAGTATTCTTCATTTTGGTTTCTGTGGGGAGGTTGTGGGGAGGTCAAATAGGGTTTTTAAGTTTCTATAAACTTCCTTCTTGAAATCTTGAGAAAGCCCGTCAGAGACAACCATAAAACAACCATACTCTTCAAGTGCATGTCTCACTTTATGGCATGCCAAGCTCCAAGATTCTGTACCTGGTTTCAAGCTTTCTATGTTAATTACAAGAAGCTTGGATTGTGTTAAAGAATCCATATATATGATTCTTATTTTCGTAAGAGCTCTAGTGGTGTATTGAGTTTAAAGAAATTTGTATTGTATCATTTCCATGCTTAATTCTATATATAGTGAAAGAAATTACCAGCGGCTTGACTACCATTCAAACATTTATTAATTTAAATGATAAAAAAATCATATATAATCGCTTCATCATCCCATTCAACACACATTTAGCTGTAAATAGGCCCATCCTTGGTCATTGTATATATCTATTATCTATTAATATTTTTTTTTTTTTAAAGCAACACATTCTATTGGTGGCCTCATCCCCATTGAGTGTGTCACGTGGCATCATGTGGTGCATTCTTCTTATTTTTTTTAATTTTTCGTTTTTTATTAAATCAAATAAAACCTACCTAGTATCATATAGGAAAAATGACAAAAATCGTCCTTTATATTTACCTATTTTTTCAGTAGGTGTCCTTAAACTTCAAAAGTGATGAGAATCGTCCTTTATGTTCTAAAATCTTTCAAGTCTCGTCCTTTAGCACTAACTTGGTTAGATTTTTTGGTTAAATCCAGTCATGTGCATTGCACATGAGGGTAAATTTGTCATTTTACTCTTTTAGGGACTAGTTGTGTAATTAACTTATACTTTTGGTCCAAAATTAATAATCTTTCAACTTCAACTAATCTTCTTCAATAATATTCATATTCAACAAAATGCATCCATCAATCGAAGAACCTGAACTCTCTCCAAGCTTCAATTGCTACTCATCTCAAACCATAACATCCATATCCATCGCTAAAGCCATCCGTGAAGACCAAATCCCTCTCTCTGTTAAAAAAAATATATATTCTCTTTATCTCTCTCAACTTCCCCTCTCTCTACCTTTTCTCCACCACCACCACCACCCTCAGACTACCATCGCCCCAACCTCCAGCAACCACGAGCACCGTCGCCGTCTTCGCAATAAACACCGGTAATAGTCTATCTTCCTTCGCTAAAGTTGGATTCAGGTTATGGATCGGGTTTTTATGAGATGTTTTAGTGGTTTTTTAGGAAGGTTGTTGTGGATGGGTTGGGTCGGATCTGAAACGGGGTTAGAAACGCGGAAGGTGATTTACTGATTTGGATGTTGTGCATTGTTGGTTGTGTTGTTATTGTGTTTAGCAATACTTTGTTGTTAAAAAGTACATACTCCTTTTCAACTTTTCTCAAGAAAGTATTATTAAAAAACTAATTTGGATGTTGTGATTCACTAGTTTACTGATTTGTAGAGAATATAAGGTTTGATTATTTTTAATAATACTTGGAGTTGTCAGTGGTGGTGGTGATGGTGGTAGTGTGATACGAGTGGTTGTGATTGGGCATCAGTTTATTGGGAATGAATGTTGGCTCTGGTTTTAATGGATGTTGACCACTGGTGGGGGTGTTGGATTTGATGGGGTTTCATTGTGACACCCGGCAACTTCCGATCTACACCCACGTGATTTTTATTATTAAAAATTTAATATTTATTTTAAATATTTCTAATTATTGAGTTTCGGAAGTTTACTGACTGTTTTTACGATCGAAACTGCGACCGGTTAAAGTAACGCGATTTAAACGCGTGTTCTGAAAACACGTGTCGGACATCGAAAATATTTATATTTATACTCGGTTTTGTATTTCGAACAAAACCGACTACTTTTTATAATTTATTATCGGGCCTAGAATAGAAACCGAGGCGTTTATGTTTAAAACGGGTTCGACACGCGGTATAACTCACCTACCCCAAAACCCTAACTATAAAAGCACATATCTTCTCCTTCCTCTTCATTTTTCTGCAGCCAAGCACCCCCCCCCCACACCAATCTCTGCAACCTCTCTCTACTCTCTCTCTACTCGCACCTCTCTCTCTCCCGCTCGTCCTCTCTCTCTACCCTCTCACCTTCCTAATCCCTCCCTCCTCGCTCTCTATAGAAGGCCGGCCACCATGGTGGTGGCGGCGCCGGTATAAAACAATCAGGGATGGAATGGATCGAGGTGGAGGCGGTGGTTCGTGGTGGCCTGAAACAGAGGAGGCGGCGACGCGTGTTGGTTCGCGATGGGATCAGACTTCGGTGGTTAGGTGTGGTCCGGTTGTGGTTGTCAAGGGTGGCAGCTGCGGCGTGGTGGTGGTTGTTTGGGGCTCGGGTCTGGGTCGGGTTATGGTTGTGGGTTGGGTTCGAACGGACCAGACCCGGTATGGTTGGTTTGGCTCGGGCTTGAGTCAGAATAGGGCTCGGGTGCAGGTTAGAGTGGCCAGGTTTGGTTGTTTTATGGTGGTTCAGGGCGGTGGCAGGTTAGGTTGTGGTTGATGAAGGCAATGGCGGCAACTTTTGGGAGATGGTCCGGTCAGTTTCTTTGCTCGGGTCCGGTCGTGCAGTGGCTCGGGTCAGATCTTGGCTCGAGTTTGTTGTGGTTCAGGTCACGTTTTGGTTCTTGCCAGGTTTGGTTGTGCTCGGGTTTCGGGTCTCGGGTCATTTTGAGCTCGTTTTGGTTATTTTCGAGTCATGGCGCCCGGGTTAGGTCCGAATCGTGTTTGGGTTTAGTTCGGGTCAAAGTTTGGCGGTTTTGGTGTTCGGGTCAGATTCGGTACGAGATCGGGTTCGGTACGGGACTTGTTCGGGTCAGATCTGGATGGTCAAGCCTCGGTCAACGCGCGGTCAAAGCTGGTCAAACTTTGGTTCCGGTCTACACGCAGTTCGAGGCGGCTTCGGGTTACTCGCGTGTGATTCGGTATACTTGAATTCGTACATATTTCATTATTTCATTTGTATAAGCATTGTATTTTTATAAAAATATAAATATATATATAAATAGTGTCTCGCGAACGAACCGACAATATTATTATTGATAAGTATATAAAGTGCGACTTGGTATTATTAGACCTCGGACTAGATTGGTTGGACTATAATATATATATATTGTCGTGTCTTCATATAAATAAGTATAGTTTTCATATAAAAGCGTCGAAACGTATAAGTCTCGTTTGAATTGGAATTGCGGATAAATGAATTGTAGTCTTGTGTTTTGAAGTTGATTTTGGGAATTTTTAGACAACTTGTGTTGTCTGGTTCGCACAAAAACAGAGGAAACTCTGCCGAAATTTTATAAAATTTATAAGCGTAAACGAAGGCGATGTTTCTTGTATATTTCATTATAAACAATCTTCAAGTATTTTGACAAATGTAGTTTTCTACAATATCGCGAAAAGGTTTTTGATAAATGATTTCTTGCAACATTAAATACAAACGTCGAACAATGTTTCCAAAACAAATACGTAATATCTACTGAGCGTCAATTGCGTCAACCTTTAAAGATTTTAGTAACTAAAACATTTCTATTTTAACGGTTTTGAATTACAAAACGCTCGGCGTATTAGAGGAAAGAATTATATAAAATTATGTTCGAAACCTTTAAAGATTGGAAAAGAAGCGATATTGTTATTAATCGATTTTAAACAACTATACTTACATTTTTATCAAAGGGCATTTTTCCTAAAATATAATTATAAGACGAGCTACGGCTCGGGACAAGTTATACGTTTCATAAAATAGTCCAACGTGGTGTGTACACAAATAGTGACAAGTGCGCAACTTGGGTACTATGTCGTGTGTTAACGCATAAGTAAGATAAGTCACGATCGGTTCGTCGAGTTAAAGCATATTAGTACTCGAGTTATACACGCGAGTTAGATAATTGGATAAACTATCTTTTAGCCGGATAATAGGCTAGGTTTATATGTGTTAGACTTTAAGGTGTCCTTTGTTGTAATAGGGCACGAGGAAGCCGGTCGAGGCTTGGACTTTATTTGCTAGCTTAGCATGGAATTTGAGGTGAGTTCATAACCCCACTTTTTACTGTTTTATAAATGTTTACGGGGTGGAAGACATGCTTCTTTTATGAAAACTGAGGAACTTAAAACGAAATAAAGTTTTGGAAAAATGAAACGGGCGCGTGAGTGTCACGACCCTGTTGTTACTGGTTTTACATTCGGGAAAGAAACATGAGTACTATTTACATTGTTTTAAAGATCATGTTATACTATGGGCACTTTATATTACTATACGGCTTTTATGGAAAGTCCCAGGGGGAAACCATGAATGTGCTGGCATGCACAACGAGGGAAATGTGGATAGATCTATTGGGCCTCACAAACCCCACTCGACGGCGGGGCCGGGCGGGTGCATATTGTCTCTACCTATCGGGTTACCGAGGCATCGGTAGCCCAGTCATCTGGGCTGGTATCAACTTTTGGACACGTTTAGTAATGGGTTCCCAACCGTAGTAGTAAAAACACTCAACGTCTAGCTAACGTTCTTATGACATAGTATTAACGGGAATGATCTTTTCAGACTTATGGAAACTCTTTTATAAAAACTTGTGGACTTATTTATGCAAAACTTATGAACTCACCAGCTTTATGTTGACTTTTTAAGTATGTCTTTCAGGTTTAAACTTTGGTAACGGCACGGTTGGAGTAGTCGGCATATTGGGATCGGGGATCCTAGAGGGTTAGCAATGGCGTTCAGGATATAAGAGTCTTAGATGCATCTTTCCGCTGCGCTGGCAAAGGCACCAAACGTCGCATCCGACAAGGGAAAAGTCGGGGTGTGACAGTTTGGTATCAGAGCCATAGGTTTTAGCGAACTAGGTGTCTGGGTAGATATCTAGGCTTTAACCTGAGTTTGTTTTGAAGTTGGGACCAAAATTTCTAAGACATGATATTTAGTACGAACGCCTAGGAACTGGAATTCCAACCGTTGCCAAATCTGTTGCATGACTATTAGTGTATCACACTAGCTCAGCGTACATTCCTTCGGCGCAAGGAACATATATTTTTTTTTCTTATGTGAATAGGAAGTCGGTATTTTCTATAGTGGTATATAGAAAGGACATTAACACGTGGTGGTTAGGCATACCCCATTAGTGACTGGCGAGTCGTCACTTTAGATATTAGAGCGGTTATTCACATAGAGTTAGCTGAGTCATTGTTTCTTGGTATGAGGAACAATCTACTTGTTTGTATACTATGTGTATATATGTAAAGTATATATAGTACGTATCGCCAATGGTTGTCGACTCAAGCTTGGACGTATCTAGAACGCTCACACGTGTCGCGTTAGTTGGACGAGTTGGCAAAGGGATCGTTGCAGCATCTGCGGTCTCACATCCCTGGTTCGGAGTATGCTATGTCATCAAGGTCGGGTTGGGCCGAAGGCGTCTTGATGAGGCACCTCGTTTTGCTGATGATGCTGTGAAGCGGGAATGCGGACGGGAAGAGCACTCGGAAAGGTGGCGCACACGACGAACATTATATTATGTTGTATATATATACGTGTTATTATATGAATGTGACGAGTGCTCGTGATACAACTTATGATGGAGGTTAATAGGATGATCTGGTGAGGTAAATTTTTGATAACGTAGACGTCACGTTATTGCAAATTTACAGGCACCTGATAGTTCTAAGAAATTCTATCATGAGGGTATCCTATGTGTTGTTGTATATATATTTATATATATAAATAAGGGATAAAGGTTTTTCATTATTTTGTTGTTTCGGACGTGATTGTCGATTCTCCCATGTTCGTGTCATTTGTGACCTTGCTTTTCTTAAACCAGTTTAAGATCTTGATGATCTTGTTTCTTGAACTTCTAAGGTTCATGTTGTAGAACCTAGTTATATCTTTTGAGTACGATCTACATCTCTCTTCTTTTGTATTTGTGGCCTTCAACACTCAATCGTAAAGGAATTTAATTTTTGTTGATTCCTTATTCTTTTCACCAAATTAGACACGTATTTTTGTACACGTGTCAATTGTCATATGTTTGAATTCTTTAAACCTGTGAAGGTCCATTGTAGGGCTTCGCATCGAACAATTGTTTCATTAATGATTTGTTTTATCATTACGTTGCTCGTAATGTTTGTCTTCTAGTCTTGCTATGTCAGGCCATTGTGGGCAATGAATCCTTTGATACTTCGTCGATGAGTTTCTTTAAAGTCGACATTTCAGTTGAATCGAATTGTTGGAATTTGATACAGCACCTTGCGGTGAATATTCAATCGACTTGGAATAACGAATGATTTTATTGACATGTCTCACTTTCATCAACTTGTTTGTCATTGCCTTAGATGCAGACACACCTTGTGGTGTGTAATGAAAAGTTGGTGCACTAGTTGCTTCGTTTGAGGTGTGCCAATAGTATTTGTTGATAGAGTTATTGTTTACACTTTGCATTCAGTTGATTCTGAAACCTTATTTCGTGCCATTTGTACCGGCAAGTCCGTTGACTATTTTGTTGTACTACCATTGGTTCTTGGATGATATCCTACCTCAAATTTTGAGGACAAAATTTCTGTAACATGGGGAGGATGTGACACCCGGCAACTTCCGATCTACACCCACGTGATTTTTATTATTAAAAATTTAATATTTATTTTAAATATTTCTAATTATTGAGTTTCGGAAGTTTACTGACTGTTTTTACGATCGAAACTGCGACCGGTTAAAGTAACGCGATTTAAACGCGTGTTCTGAAAACACGTGTCGGACATCGAAAATATTTATATTTATACTCGGTTTTGTATTTCGAACAAAACCGACTACTTTTTATAATTTATTATCGGGCCTAGAATAGAAACCGAGGCGTTTATGTTTAAAACGGGTTCGACACGCGGTATAACTCACCTACCCCAAAACCCTAACTATAAAAGCACATATCTTCTCCTTCCTCTTCATTTTTCTGCAGCCAAGCACCCCCCCCCCCCCACACCAATCTCTGCAACCTCTCTCTACTCTCTCTCTACTCGCACCTCTCTCTCTCCCGCTCGTCCTCTCTCTCTACCCTCTCACCTTCCTAATCCCTCCCTCCTCGCTCTCTATAGAAGGCCGGCCACCATGGTGGTGGCGGCGCCGGTATAAAACAATCAGGGATGGAATGGATCGAGGTGGAGGCGGTGGTTCGTGGTGGCCTGAAACAGAGGAGGCGGCGACGCGTGTTGGTTCGCGATGGGGTCAGACTTCGGTGGTTAGGTGTGGTCCGGTTGTGGTTGTCAAGGGTGGCAGCTGCGGCGTGGTGGTGGTTGTTTGGGGCTCGGGTCTGGGTCGGGTTATGGTTGTGGGTTGGGTTCGAACGGACCAGACCCGGTATGGTTGGTTTGGCTCGGGCTTGAGTCAGAATAGGGCTCGGGTGCAGGTTAGAGTGGCCAGGTTTGGTTGTTTTATGGTGGTTCAGGGCGGTGGCAGGTTAGGTTGTGGTTGATGAAGGCAATGGCGACAACTTTTGGGAGATGGTCCGGTCAGTTTCTTTGCTCGGGTCCGGTCGTGCAGTGGCTCGGGTCAGATCTTGGCTCGAGTTTGTTGTGGTTCAGGTCACGTTTTGGTTCTTGCCAGGTTTGGTTGTGCTCGGGTTTCGGGTCTCGGGTCATTTTGAGCTCGTTTTGGTTATTTTCGAGTCATGGCGCCCGGGTTAGGTCCGAATCGTGTTTGGGTTTAGTTCGGGTCAAAGTTTGGCGGTTTTGGTGTTCGGGTCAGATTCGGTACGAGATCGGGTTCGGTACGGGACTTGTTCGGGTCAGATCTGGATGGTCAAGCCTCGGTCAACGCGCGGTCAAAGCTGGTCAAACTTTGGTTCCGGTCTACACGCAGTTCGAGGCGGCTTCGGGTTACTCGCGTGTGATTCGGTATACTTGAATTCGTACATATTTCATTATTTCATTTGTATAAGCATTGTATTTTTATAAAAATATAAATATATATATAAATAGTGTCTCGCGAACGAACCGACAATATTATTATTGATAAGTATATAAAGTGCGACTTGGTATTATTAGACCTCGGACTAGATTGGTTGGACTATAATATATATATATTGTCGTGTCTTCATATAAATAAGTATAGTTTTCATATAAAAGCGTCGAAACGTATAAGTCTCGTTTGAATTGGAATTGCGGATAAATGAATTGTAGTCTTGTGTTTTGAAGTTGATTTTGGGAATTTTTAGACAACTTGTGTTGTCTGGTTCGCACAAAAACAGAGGAAACTCTGCCGAAATTTTATAAAATTTATAAGCGTAAACGAAGGCGATGTTTCTTGTATATTTCATTATAAACAATCTTCAAGTATTTTGACAAATGTAGTTTTCTACAATATCGCGAAAAGGTTTTTGATAAATGATTTCTTGCAACATTAAATACAAACGTCGAACAATGTTTCCAAAACAAATACGTAATATCTACTGAGCGTCAATTGCGTCAACCTTTAAAGATTTTAGTAACTAAAACATTTCTATTTTAACGGTTTTGAATTACAAAACGCTCGGCGTATTAGAGGAAAGAATTATATAAAATTATGTTCGAAACCTTTAAAGATTGGAAAAGAAGCGATATTGTTATTAATCGATTTTAAACAACTATACTTACATTTTTATCAAAGGGCATTTTTCCTAAAATATAATTATAAGACGAGCTACGGCTCGGGACAAGTTATACGTTTCATAAAATAGTCCAACGTGGTGTGTACACAAATAGTGACAAGTGCGCAACTTGGGTACTATGTCGTGTGTTAACGCATAAGTAAGATAAGTCACGATCGGTTCGTCGAGTTAAAGCATATTAGTACTCGAGTTATACACGCGAGTTAGATAATTGGATAAACTATCTTTTAGCCGGATAATAGGCTAGGTTTATATGTGTTAGACTTTAAGGTGTCCTTTGTTGTAATAGGGCACGAGGAAGCCGGTCGAGGCTTGGACTTTATTTGCTAGCTTAGCATGGAATTTGAGGTGAGTTCATAACCCCACTTTTTACTGTTTTATAAATGTTTACGGGGTGGAAGACATGCTTCTTTTATGAAAACTGAGGAACTTAAAACGAAATAAAGTTTTGGAAAAATGAAACGGGCGCGTGAGTGTCACGACCCTGTTGTTACTGGTTTTACATTCGGGAAAGAAACATGAGTACTATTTACATTGTTTTAAAGATCATGTTATACTATGGGCACTTTATATTACTATACGGCTTTTATGGAAAGTCCCAGGGGGAAACCATGAATGTGCTGGCATGCACAACGAGGGAAATGTGGATAGATCTATTGGGCCTCACAAACCCCACTCGACGGCGGGGCCGGGCGGGTGCATATTGTCTCTACCTATCGGGTTACCGAGGCATCGGTAGCCCAGTCATCTGGGCTGGTATCAACTTTTGGACACGTTTAGTAATGGGTTCCCAACCGTAGTAGTAAAAACACTCAACGTCTAGCTAACGTTCTTATGACATAGTATTAACGGGAATGATCTTTTCAGACTTATGGAAACTCTTTTATAAAAACTTGTGGACTTATTTATGCAAAACTTATGAACTCACCAGCTTTATGTTGACTTTTTAAGTATGTCTTTCAGGTTTAAACTTTGGTAACGGCACGGTTGGAGTAGTCGGCATATTGGGATCGGGGATCCTAGAGGGTTAGCAATGGCGTTCAGGATATAAGAGTCTTAGATGCATCTTTCCGCTGCGCTGGCAAAGGCACCAAACGTCGCATCCGACAAGGGAAAAGTCGGGGTGTGACATTCATGGTGGCAGGTGGTGGTGTAGGGTTGATGATTGCAGGTTGTGGTGATGAGGTTGCGCATGGCAGTGGTGGCAGGTTGGTGGTAGAGGTGGTGTGGCCTGGTGGTGGAGGTGGTGGGGATGGTAGTGGTGGGGGTGGTTATTAAAGAATGTAAGTGATGGTGGTGATAAAGATGAGGGCATAAGTGTCATTTTGTCCTCATGTGGGTCCACATGACTGGATTTAACCAAAAAATCTAACCAAGTTAGTGCTAAAGGACGAGACTTGAAAGATTTTAGAACATAAAGGACGATTCTCATCACTTTTGAAGTTTAAGGACACCTACTGAAAAAACAGGTAAACATAAAGGACGATTTTTGTAATTTTTCCTATCATATATAATCCTCATCTTCTCACCCCAAATCCTAAAATATTTTGTATTTTCGTTTTTTTTTTTTGGTTTTATCCCTGCACTCCTTCTTCCTTTGAAACCCTAGCCTCCATTATCTAGATCCACATCTTCTACCTCTAGATCATCCTTCGTTCTTTTCTATACGTATTAGATGGAGCAAAATCTTCCCAACAAACGGAACAATATATTATATCTAACACCCTCCTTTATAAAAACCCAATACATTTAAGAACCCACCATCTGCTATAAACCCACACACACACTGATATAAGAAACAGAGGAAAGAGAGAGCAAAGGGATGGGGGTGGAGACTAACCACCGTTGTAGCAGCGGAGCCTCGGCATCACCACGGTGGCGTCCCTTTCTCTATGGGCCGACACTAACTCAAACAACACAAACACACCCCTATAATATGGCAAGAGAAACGAGAGACAAACAAAAAGGAGAAAGAGATCAGAGGTAAGGAATCAGAGGTGAAGGGCACCTGAACTACATCTATATCTCCAGCATGTCAAGACGTCAGCAGGCAGTAGCCTCTCTGCAGCTCCGCTCACCACCGCTCCGAGTCCAACATCCACTCCCTCGTTACTATAACTGTCTAGGTCCTCAGCTCCTCTCTAGCACCCCCTGCCCCCTCACCCTCTCAAGTATGTGAAAAAGAAATTAATGAGTTTTAATGTAAGATTTAAATGTTTAAACATTCTTGAATGGAGGTCAGTCATTTTACTTCCACACATATATGTATCTTTAGGTTAGTGGTCTTAAGTTCTTAACTATTTGATTGCAGCAATAATAGTTTTATAACAATCAATGTGATTGAGCAAAAGGATTGAGTAAAAGAGTACAATAACTATTTGACTGCAGCAATAATAGTTTGAGAAAGTATAGGGTACAAAGTTTCTTAATGTGAGAAGTGTAGGAAGCCACCACATATTGACACGTGTAAACCATGGTTAACTATACCTAACTCAAAACACCCTTCTTTCCTTCCTTTTTGTGGTAGATCTAAACTAACCACCCTTCTCACAAACTTTATCTTCATCTTCATCATCTGATCCACTAGAAGAGCTCGATCTCTCATCAATATAGATGGTTTATACTCCTCATCATCACCTTCCAACCCCACCTTTTTACCTTTTTTATTCTCTTTTTTCGTAATCGGAACCGAACCCAACCTCAATCGTTGTTCGACTTCAACCCGACCTCAATCGTGGCTCAGATCTAGTCACTTCCCTCTATCTTCGGAGAAGACAACCAAGCCAACATCTCTGTATCTCTGGCTAATCACAAAACAAAGGAAAAAGAAGAAAAAAGACAAAAAAAACAACCAATCCATAAAAACCTTACCCCAACTGTGTGTGAATATAGTTGTTTGTTTGTTGGAGAAAAACAAAGGAAAATAGGGAAAAAAGTGAGGAAAAGGTGAGTTCTAATTATACTAAACGCGTTTTACAAAACCAAGTGTGTTTTACAAAAAACAAGTGCGTTTTACAAAAACCAAGTGCGTTTTACAAAACCAAGTGCGTTTTACAAAAACCAAGTGCGTTTTACAAAAACCAAGTGCGTTTTACAAAACACCAAGTGCGTTTTACAAAACACCAAGTGCGTTTTATAAAAAACCAAGTGTGTTTTGTAAAAACCAGTTTAAATAGTGTTTAAAAAACTAAATGCGTTTTATAAAAAAACCAAATGCGTTTTACAAAACCAAATGCGTTTTACAAAAACCAAGTGCGTTTTATAAAAAACCAAGTGTGTTTTGTAAAAACCAGTTTAAATAGTGTTTAAAAAACCAAATGCGTTTTATAAAACAACCAAGTGTGTTTTATGATTTTCTGTTTAACAGTTTCTATACTTCACCGTCTGAAACTTTTTTGAAAGCCATTTTTTTTCTTTAATTCTTTTTCTATTATCGACATCGTTCGTTTATGTGAATAATACATGCGTTGATAGTGATTTTTGAATATGATTCGACTAATTTTATCGATTGAATTATCATACTCTGTTTTTTTCTATTTTTGCAAATACGTTTTGATTTTGTTTGTAATCGAATGTTTTTTATTGTTTAACCATTATGCATGAAAGGTGAAAAAAAAGTAAGTAGGATTTTTTTTATTACGTGGCACTAATGTAGCATGAACTTTATGGTGTAACAGTAACGTTAAGTGATAAAAAGTAAGATCACAACACATAGCCTCCTGTATCATTTATAAAAAAAAGAGATTTTGATGACGTGGTGATGATTTTAAATGCTTTTAGGTAATCTTATTTGGTGAGTTTTCATGTTTTTGAATGACATTTTTTTATAATATGTGACTATCATATTATTAAGTGTTTTTAGGCTTTCTATGGATAATCTTAGTTTGATAACAAAATCAAAGCAAAGTTCCACAATGACACATTACTAGTTAAGATATATAATTATGTTACTAGTTTTCAATTAACACTATATATAGTGTTGTGGCACTCGCTATACGTTAGTCGGTCGGTAGAGTATCAACTAGGGATTAATCAGGATTAATTGAAATTAATCGAATTGGATTTATATATATATATATATATATATTTAAATGTATACATATATAATGCTAATTTATACCTTATATGTACAAATTTACAAGTTTAGGGACAAAATATAAAGTAGTGAATATGGAGAGGAGGGGGAGTTAAATATTAAAATACCTAAACTTAAATAACCCTAATCACCTCCATCGTTCACCACATCCCATATTTTCGTCCACATTCCTTCTTTCATCGTAAGGAACTATCAAACGCAACTAGGGTTTATGGAGTTTCATCGATTTTGCTTCTAAATCATGGATTATCATCCAATTTTGAGCGAGGTAAGAACTTGTTTTATTTGATCGATTTGCTTTAGTTTTGACCTGTTCGAATTCATTTTTTTACCTAATTTTGAGTTTTTAGGTCCGACTAATCGGTGATTAATCGTGACACCGACTAATTGAGTGATTAGCCCAAAATTAATCACTAAAGTAAGGACTAGCGATTAATCATCGATTAATCTGATTAATCATGATTTTTACAACCTTGACTATATATACCAACAAATAATTAGTGACCTGAATTGATTATCTCCAGAAGGCCACATGAGGTTTGCAAACCTTTCAACACCATCCGAACCCGTAGAATTCTCTATCCCCATGCTTTCATAGAGCGGAAGAGTACGGAAGGGACCCAAATAGCCATGGAAAGGCTTAGCAGAAGTATTCTTCATTTTGGTTTTTGTGGGAAGGTCAAATAATGTTTTTAAGTTTGCATAAACTTCCTTCTTGAAATCATGAGAAGGCCCATCAGAGACAACCATAAAACAACCATACTCTTCAAGTGCATGTCTCACTTTATGGCATGCCAAGCTACAAGATTCTGTACCTGGTTTCAAGCTTTCTACGTCAATTACAAGAAGCTTGGATTGTGTTAAAGAATCCATAGATGATTCTTCTTTTCATAAGATCGAGATCTAGTAGTGTATTGAGTTTAAAGAGATTTGTATCATTTCCATGCTTAATTTCATATATTAGTGAACTAGATATTTGCCCGCGTTGACACGCAGTTCAACAACGTACGATTATTTGGAGTAGTATAACGTATAAGAAAAATAAAGTAGAAAAATTTTATTAAAATTTAAAAGCAACGAATACACATTTATTCAAATATCGCTGAAAATTTCCTTATTAACATTAGATGTTTCCAATATGGTGTAAATCATGATAAATGCTATTTATATGCTAAAAATAGTAATGTGACAAATCAAATAATTAAGCATTTATTTGGTGTTTAAATGTCTTTAATTTTAAAAACCGTTTTTTTTTTATTTTGATATTAAATGTGTAAAAATAAATTTATAAATGTATTTATATATGATTAATAATTTTGTGTTTAAAAGTTATTAATGAAATGATAATCATAATTATTAACATTAGATGTTTCCAATATTGTGTAACTTATGATAAATGTCAATTATACGCTAAAAATAGTAACGTGACAAATCAAAGAATTAAGCATTTATTTTGTGTTTAAATTGCTTTAATTTTAAAAACCGTAATTTTTTTAAAATTTTGATTTTGAATGTTTGAAAATAAAGTAATTCAATTGAAAATAGACGTATTAAGTGTGATGAAAAAAATTCAAATTTAACTTTGTTTATAAATGTATTTATATTTATATATGATTAATAATTTTGTGTTTAAATGTTATTAATGAAATGGTAATCATAATTATTAACATTAGATGTTTCCAATATTGTGTAAATCATGATAAATGCTAATTATACGCTAAAAATAGTAATGTGACAAATCAAAGAATTAAGCATTTATTTTGTGTTTAAATGTTTTTAATTTTAAAAACCGATTTTTTTTTTAAATTTTGATTTTGAATGTTTAAAAGTAAATTTATAAATGTATTTATATTTGATTAATAATTTTGTGTTTAAAGGTTATTAATGATATGGTAATTATAATTATTAACATTAGATGTTTCCAATATTGTATAAATCATGATAAATATCAAAATGCAAGAATTGTTAACACTGAAGAGCAAAATCATGTACCTTCTGTTGATATTTTGGATCTCCAATCCTTTGTGCCCGTGCAACAATAAACTCCAATTGGTCTATGCAAGAATCTGCGAGAGTACTATTACCCTGAGCAAACAACCTCCACCGTTGCTCACTGGTGCAACACAATCGTTATACACCTGCAACCGCCATAAAAAAAGTATTAAAAAAACAAATCAGAATTTTAAAAATGTATTAAAATTAGTGCAATAACTTTACAAACCAATTCCACCATCAATTCCATTCAACAACTTTCCAAACCAAGATTCATAATTATAGCAATTATAGTTAATACATTTGACTATGCAGTTAATACATTTGACTATGACTATATGGAAAGTGTACAACTAATTGTGCTATTAACTTTCCTATAATACAATCAATCAATCTCTTACCAAAAAACTCGACCCTTCCTTTTAACATCCAAGACTTTTCAAACCACCATTTATAACAATTAATGCTTATAATTATCCTTCCAAACTTTAAGCCATCAACTTAGGAAACAAATAAAATGCTAATAAATGAGACCCGAATCAACAAACAGGACCCGGACCGGAAACATAATTACACGAACCATTTTATTATATTATATAAGAGCTTACTTGATCGATTTGATCTCCAATTTACGCAGCCATGTACTGTCGATCAAAACAAAGCCTTCAACATAATTACACGAACCATTGGATGATATGAGTCGTTAGGTTAACCCATTTGAGCTTTTTAAAATCTAAAAGATCACTTCCAAGATATAGTAGAGCAAAAGGTCACAAAATTGCTCTGTTTGTATAATGTAATTATTATTAGTTATTTAAAAATTGTGATACATGATATAATTAATAAAAAAAAAAGGGATCAAATCATTCAACTTGGGTTCCAGAAGAAAAAAAAAAGAACTTACTACATATAACGAACAAAGTCGGAGAGCTGAGTCAACAATGGTCGAGAAATGTTTTCGCTGCACAAAATTGAAAAGTATGGAGTTAGTATTTTGTATTGTGGACTTGTGGTAAGTGAGTGTTAAACAATCATTTAACCAAATATTACGGATTCACATTAATATAATATAATTTCTCAAATCATCCAACTAATTGAATAGTTTGAAATGGGAATTAATATGTATGTTCATACTCATTATTGGGATGTTCAGTGGCGATGATAGGCAGTTCAAGTTGATAGTGGGTAGGGCTGTGTACTGGTCATCGCCTCAACGCGTCCCTTTCTCTCTGCTCCATATAAGCATAGCTAATGAGCGATACTGACAGGTGATTGTGAACCTAAAAAAATCACAAAGTAGAAATCAGACGAACAAACTAATGCCAATCAACAGCAATCGTTCTTGCAAAATTCTTATAACAATCATCATAATGTTAATATAAATTCGGTAAAGAAAATAATAAATGTCATTATTGCGGTCAACATAGTCATTAATGTAAATATTTAGTTTGTATAATAATCAATAACGTTATTTAATGTCAATTTTTTCTGTATTTAAATAAAATTATTTTGGTAAATTGACATTAAATTTTTTATTTTGTAGGAACAATCAATATGTTGACTTTCAAGTTTTAATTTAGTAGGAAAAATAAACATTTTTTGACTGAACATTCTGTATTCAGTCAAAATAACATTAAATAACAATTATGATGATGCTAATCTAAATTCGGTAAATTGCTAAAAGAATAAATGTCATTAAGTCCGGTCAACATATAAATTAATCTAAATAAATAACAATAATTAATATTCAAATTCTAGATTAAATAACATCAGTTAACACTTATTATTGAAAATAAATAACATTAATTTTGAATTAATGACAATAAATTTGGTCAAAAAAATTAATGACATTAATCAAAATTTCAAAAAATATCGAAGTATTTCAATAACATTAAACATAAATTCAAAATACAAAAATTAAAATAACTTAAATTAAAAACATTGACGAAGGCTATATCAATCTACTTATGTAGAGACTTTGAATCTTATTAAATGTGTAATTAAAAGGATGATTAGTATATGTAATTTCTTACCATTATTAACTAAAACTCAAAATTTGAAATTTTGTATAATTCAAATTTAAATATTTGGAATTTTAATTTGAATTTTGAAATTCAAAATTCGAAAAATAAGTTATTACCATTAAACTTGAAGATAATAATAGAAATTTAGATATTAAGTCTCAATTATCATTTACTCTAAATTTCTAAAAAGTTGGTTGAAAAAATAAAGAGACTTACAGTGAAAGTCTTAATTATCATTAACTCCAAATCACAACTAAGCATATTGATAAAACAAATTTCACATTAATTAATTATTTTAATTAGTTAAAACTTGAAAAATATTTAATTTCACAATCAAAATCAAGGTATTAGTCTAAACAATAACTCTAATTTTGACTTCATCAAATTGATGAAACCATTGAGAAACACAAGGAATTCAAACATACAGAAGCTTACATCATCTAAACGTTGTTGTCCCATCTCCATCATCGTTACTTCACCTCAATTATTCCAGATCTGGGAGAAACATGTATATATGGTTATAAAAAGTACGCATCAAGTGATAAACGAACACACCATTAAAATAGGAAATATTATAAACGATTTAATTAACAAAATCCCTGTGGAAACGAAGGGGCACACCTGCTTACAACCTTTAAAAGTGAGGCGGCGATTAAAGCTAATTGATAAAAAAATCAGAGGGCTCTCAAAGCTGCCCACATATACCGCAGAATACCTTGAAGCAGAAAAACAAACAAAAATCAGAAAAAAAAACACAAATCAGAAAAAAATTGAAATTATCAACTGAAGTGAACACAACTTCATAATCTTAAATAACTAATCTGATAAAAAAATTAAAACAAACACATATTAATAGGTTTGGCACAATCCCCATTTTATAATAAGTAACCTGATAAAAAAGAGTGAAAGCTGACTCCAAAAGAAAACACAACTTCATTACTAAAAAGAAAGCCCAATTATAAAAATACAGTATAGTAAATGACCAAACCTTTGACCATGAAATCGGAGTCTTAGCAAAAGGTTCAAGTCCAGCATACGTAGGTGGCAATTCCTCGACTATGTAGATATCCTCTTTTAAGGTTTCAATAAAATGTTGCCAGTCAAACAGAACTTTGAAGCCACTGAAAATATATACAATAATATTAAATAAAAAGAAGAAGAGAATCATGTTAACCGTAGTGGGACCAAAAATGCATGAAGTGGGATTAAGTTTGTAATTTGATTATAATTCTTGTTTTGGAGTTGAAAACTCTTTTTATTTACATTAATAAAAGTATACGGGTGTGCGTTTAAAAAAATCAATTAGATATGAGAATGAGAATGAAAGAGTTAGACAAATCATGGTAACAATAATATGAGAATGAAAAATCTATAACAGAGAAAACAAACCTTACTCTCATGGAAAAAGAATTGACATCCTTATCAAGAGTATCAAGAAGAAAATTTGCTTCAATGATCATATTATCAACACAGTTGATATTAAACTTGACCTTTGCCCTACTGTAACTGTGGCCCAGATCAAGTTGTGCTTTCTCCAAATCAACAGGCTATACAGAGATAAAACATTCATCAAAAGAGAGAGCAAAACCTCAAAAAAAAAAAAAAAAAAAAAAAAAAAAAAAACCGAGAGAGAGACAGAGAGAGCAAGGGAGGCAAATAATGAAGGATGATTGAGAGATTTAGGTTTGGAGAGAGAATGAAGTTGAATATTGTTTGACTTGTGATTAGTAAATAGGAAAGTTATTAATGTGATTAAATTAATGATTTTTTATTTAAATAAAAACTAAAATTTTATAAATTCCCACAATGAGACACTTGGCACAATATGATTGGCTACACAATTGAGGATGAATGTGGGAGTGCCAAGTGTCCTCATGGACTTTTGTTTATTAGATGTATAGACTAGCTGATTACCCCGGGAGGGTCTCGGGGTTAAAAAATCTAATTTGACGTGATAACCTATTGCAAATGGCTCAAGTTAACTAACCACAAAATCTCTCAATCATTGCATGTCCATAGTATTCTAATCAGTAATAACTCATATTCCCTAACCTAAAACCTAATCAGTTTTCATCTAAAGAATCACTTATGTAAGCTGCAACTATTCAAAAACTGATCACATTTCTCTAGTCTCTCATTAGAGTCAAACTCATCACATCTCTCTAATCTCCCACATTCTAATGACTCCTATAATTCGTAACCTAATCAACTAAACAATCACTTAAGTTGGAAGTTGTAACCATTAAAAAACTTATCACATCTATGTACCAAGTCTCACAATACTAATATTGATACCTAACCTAAAAGAATGTATAACTCTAATATTAACACCTATCATAAATGCTAAAAAATGCACAACTCTAATATCAATATTCAATACATAACCTAAAACAATGTATAACTCTAATATTAATACATGTCATAAAGGCTAAAAAAATACATAACTCCAAGGTGCTGTTTGTTTTTTCTGAGGCAAAAGGTCTGCAGTCTGCGGACTACATCTGCAGACATCTGCAAAAGAAGAGGTGGACCAAACCTCTGCAGTCTGCAGGAAGAAGACTGTTTGTTTTTTAACTTCTGCTGGCCAAAACCGAACCTATGGCCTGAGACCAAACCATTTTGACACGAGATTGAACCCAACTCGAACCTTGACCCAACAACAACAACCAACTATGACTCGGTTCAGCCCACGTCTAAAAACCACTCGGAATCTCTCTACAGCCATGAACCGACAACGAAACCAACTCCACCATTGTGACCCGTGACCACCAAAACCACAACCAACCACTAAACTCCAGCATTATAAATATATTAAAAGCTTAACACTTTGAATAGTGTTTTCATTTATGGTGTTTGTCTTTTTCCTTTTTTTTTTTTTTATACAACACTTATTATATATATAAATATATATGTTTAGATGAAAATTAACAAAATTGGGTAGTGGTGGGGTGGTTTGTGGGTTGTGGTGTTGTTTGCATATGCTGTCTACCCGGTTCGATTCCATTGGTTATGTTTTTTTTTTTTTTATAAAAGTCTTGGTGGCAGTTTCGTTATTATATGGTTTGGGAGGGGCATTTACGTCAATTTACTGCCTGCTTAGTTTTATTCAACGCACCTGCTGTTACCATCTCAATACACGTGTCCCTTGCACCCCATTTGAACTCCACGTATCTGTCTTACTAATATTAATAAACCGTTTTGTAGAGAGAGAGAGAGAAAGGAGCAGATCGGTTAGAGAGAGAGGGTAACCGGAAAAGGAAGGATAGGCGGGAGAGAGAGGAGAAGACTCGGCGGCGGCAACAGTTGGGGCTCTGATAAGGGTTACAGTGATGACGAATGATTGTGACGGTCAATAGGTCTGAACTGCCGGCTCCTTTCACGTTCCCAAATCGCTCCGATAAGGGTTACACCGGTATGTTGTATCCATATAAAGTTAGGTCTAACTTATTATTTTCAGTTATTCCTGATCTGCTCTTTTTGTTTGGCCTTCCCAGAGCTGAGCAGAGGCACGATGCTGGCGAGTGGTGGACGAGGTCTCCGCTGGTGGTGATGTCACCAGAACAACAAAATCGAGTGTTTGGCTAATCAACAAGTTGAGAGGTAAAAACTTGCCCCATCTAATCATGCAACTAACTAATGTTGTGTGTTTGTAAAGTTTTAGGTGATTATGTTTACATTTTGTTTTGTGTTTGTAAATTAGGTTACAACAAATTGGAATCTGTTGTACATGTTTTTAAGAATATTTTTGCAGCGATTGATGCTTTGATTTTGGGTGGATTTATTTTGTGTTTGTAAATTAGGTTTATAAAGTTTAAAGCCGTCAAATATGTTTCTATAAATGCTATGATTTTGTATGGATTTAGTTATATGTTTGTGAATTAGGTTTAAAAACATGAAATCCGTATAATATGTTATTTCAGATGTTTGTTGCATTTCTTTGATTGATAACACCTTGGTCTGTGTATTGGAAATGGTTAGTTGACCGGGTCAAAAGTTGTTTCAACTCAGTCATAATGACGGGTCTTGACCAGTCAAATAATCTTCCAATTAATCTTGCTGTTTCAACCTAGTCATAATGACGAGTTTTGACCGCTTGAATACCTTTTATTGCAATTTATGATCGACTTTATGACTGAAGATTAATTGCAAGATGAGTTTCAACTTGGTGAAACTATAAATTGAACTTTAGGTTCATTTGTATAGTTGTTTTTGTTGGTTCGTTTAAAGCTCTGTGAAGTATACTAAACTTATATTGTTTTTTTGTAGGGTTCTGACAAGGATTAGCGTAAAGAGATTGGTGAGAAAAAGGACTGCCGTAAGAAGTTAGTTTATATCAACTTTATTGTTGAACCAAATTTTTTATTCTAATTTTTTGACATAAATGTGCCTGTCACATTATACATGTCCTGCGATAGTGCATTTCTACTGTTTGTTTTTCGCAGTGTTAATAATTTGGCCAAAGAAGCATACTTGAGACTCCACATGGACAAACAGGGTTGGGTTTATGTTCAGTTAGTTGCAGGTTTCAATAGAGTGATTTTTTTGTTAATTTGGTTTGTCTGCTTCTACAAAATGAACATGCTGCTAATATTTTTACATGTTGCATCTTATTTTCCTTCTTTAAAACTTGTCTTTACATTGGAATTGTTTCAGTAACATTATATTTGATGGACGCCAGCACACGGGTGTTGTTTCTTGAAGTTTGAAGTCATCAAAGGTTAAAAATCGTATGCGGAAAGTCAATCTCAACGATGTGACGATTGGGTTCTAGACGGTGGTGACTACTTGGCTACGGGCAGTTACTGCGCGATAGTCATGGAATCCATTTCTCGAACTTCGGCATCCTTGCGCCTGTCTTTCCGCATATGATTTTTAACCTTTAAAGACTTCAGTCGTCAAGGAATTGCACTAAAGGTTATTACTTTCGATTTTAATAACACATCTGAAATTTGTAGGTGTATAAACAATTCACGACCTACCAGCTTAGGTGGTAACATGCAGATTCTTCGCGGTAGCCACAAATATCAAATGCCAAGGTGACGCATGCTATCTTATATTATTTACACCTTTTTAAACCTAGGCTAGGATATGATTTCTGCTGCATTGTAGATCGTTTTAGGTATATATGTAGCAAGATCATGTTTGTTGTGCAGTTTGGAATCAATAATGTTTAGGCTTTTATTTTTTTTCCCTCTTGATAGTTAAGGTTGAGCTTCAGTTTAGACACAATATTGGACTATTTGGTTGATTGTTAGCGTTGTTGTCAACTGTAGACTGCACTTTTGGGAAAACTAGCTGGCCCAAAATCTCATGCTGCATGTTACATGGCTCATAGAAAGTTATGTAGCAACAGGTTTTGCCGGAACTAAGGGCTTCAAGCATAAACCAGAGCCCAAATTGCCACATAACGTTGCCACTGACGTTAATGATAAACTCATGATGCATTATTGTCGTTGGTGGTCTACAGCTCATCTTTTTGGCCAAAAGAATACGGACTCTAACTAAAGCCAAAAAAGGGCATGATAGTACGCTATGCTGCTTTCTTTTGGCTTTATTTAAGACCTGCATTCTTTCGGTTGAAGAGGAACACTCTAGATCATGATCGTCAGTTATACATTATCACTTGATCATCATTGCTAGCATTAATGATCTCGGGTAATTTGGCTTCTAATTTATGCTTGAAATCCTTCTTTTCATCAACAACTGTTTGCCTACGCCTTTCTTTGGCGCATAAAATGTCTGCGATGAGGTTGGCTGCATATGTATAATTTGCCGCGCAGTCAATCAAATTTATAAATGTTGTACCTAAATTTTCTTCCAATTTCAACCATTAAAAGGTAAAAAAAAAAAAACCCAGTTTCAGATTCAGCCATTCTACATCAATAAGTCGGTTGGCATGCACTTAAGTTGGTTGGCATGCTTTAGGTGCTTAAAGTTCAAGAATAAAATATTTCTTTAACCTGTAATTAAATGAAAATTTGAACTTAAAAACATTTTAGCCTGAAAAACAAAACAATATTGCAGACCGTAATGTTAGGTTAAAAAAATTAGATTATTGGGGTACATAAAAGCATATGCAAGGCTAGGTTGGGTTTTGTTTTCCTTGATTTTCATTATGTTTTATCAAGATAAGATTTGATCAAATAAGTTTGTCACATCGAGTACATTATTGTATATATTTTCCCAGGTGATTAATTATATCCGAAAGTAAGCTTCTAATTGTCGATAAATGTGTGGTAGATTGAAAATGGGTACTTACTAAAGTCATAAATCCTAGAAGAAGTGCAGGGGAGGAATATCTGGACTATGCAGCAAAAGTAACATTTGTTAGTCATTTGTTGTTCTATCTCGGATACATTAATAAAAAATTAATGCAAAATTGCATTGTCTGTTTTTTTTTATTGCAGATCATTACAACCTTCAGCGTGGTGGATAACATCAAAGAGCAGCCCTGTTCTCAACATGGAAAAACTTCCAGGTAAACTAGAATCGGCCAATCTGGTTTTGCTTCTTTGGTCTGATATTGAATGTTTTTCAAAGACCTTGAAAACAATGTGCCAGGTTTTCATGCAGGAAAGAAGATACACATATCAAAGAACTGTTTGAAAATATTGGAAAGTTAAGAGTAAAGTTTGGTTCAATTGAAAGGCCGAATCTTGAAAAGCTAAGGGTAAGGTTTGCTTTAGTCTAAACATTGATAGCTTCTTCTTAGGATTATCATGAATTTATGTCGACCTTGAGTTGGTTATGATGATTTTGAATAGGCTCAATGGTGCAGCAGAACTGATTCAATGGACGTCATTGTATCTAGGATACAACAGAGAGAGGACGCCATGACAAACCCCGGCCCCACGGCGAAGAAGGGAAACGTGTTTGTTTTAGAGAGTGAACTGCAAAAAGCGATTAAGTAGGGAGCAAACTGCAGAAAGTGATTAAGAATACATGTTTGGTTTCATATGATCTATGAAAATGAGCTTATTGCTGTTTGAGTTTTTTGTTATTAGGTGTTTATTGTAAACATTTTACAATTTCATGTTTATTGACTGTTTCTTGATTTGGTATTGTGTTAATTATCTAATACAAAGTGTGTTGCTAAATGTAGTATAACTGCTTATTGCATCATTTTTGTAACCAAGATTCAATGTTAAAACGACACTCTTGCATTTAAAAGATGAACACTTTGAACAGTAATTCATAAATGTTTTTTGTCTTTTCTGTTTTTTTTTTGTCACACGCGTCCTCTTCGGTAACACGCGTCCTCTTCATTTGGCAGCCACCACACCATTCTCTCCTATAATCCTCTTTACAGACCCCATATTTCACGACTAAAGGCGCCTTTACAACAGACCCCTTCCCCGCAACGCGGGGAATGCACACTAGTTCCTTTTAACCTCAAACTAGTTAAACAATAAGAGTTCATACATGAAACTATGAAGGCTTACGTTAGTTAAATAATCAAAACAATCAATGGTTAAATTAGGCATGTGGTTTAAGAAGGCATAATTAAAAACCCTATCCATGGCTTCATTTGTTCATATTGGGTTATGCTTAGCAATGGAAATGTGGAGATGAATAATAATAATAATAATAATAATAATAATAATAATAATAACAATAATAATAATAGTAATAATAATAATAATAATTTTACAGTGGTTAATGGGAGCTCCATGAAGGTGAGTAGGAGGTTGGTGGTTCTTGTGGAGGTGCCCGTGGCCATAGAGATGGAGAAGAAATGGAACAGATCTGAATTGGATGTTACAGCAGCGGGGAGAAGAAGGGAGGTGCGACGGTGATGGTGATGGGGAGGGGAGGAGCGCCGGAGGAGCAGCGGAGGAAGGGGATGAGGGAGGATGGAAGGGTTTAAGAAGGAAGAAGGAGAAACACTCTGCAGGATGCTAGAAGAGGTTAGAAGAGAGGAGAAGATGGTAGTCCAGGTCTGCACCAAGAAGAGGGCACGCAGACCTTTTTAAGTGAAAGGTCTTCCAAAAAAACAAACACTATGTAGACCAAAAGGTCTGCGCGTGGTCTGCGCGACGCAGACATAAGAGGCCAGGAAGAGCTTCTAGCAAAAAACAAACACCACCTAATATTACCTAACCTAAATAAAGAACAAAATTATACATAGGAATAAACATCGGGCAAAATTGCTTATAGTGACAACTTGCAGAAAAAGGAGCGGCGGAGAGTGGCAGTGGAGGTGTGAGGATGATACCCCGTTGTCGTAATGGAAGAAACAGAGAGGCGGCCGATTGAGATTGTAGTTACATAATAAATATTAGGGCCCAAAAAAATTATGAAGACATTATTTATACTATTGGTGCCTGAATCTAGTAAATAATAATAAAATATTGTTGTTTTAGTAAAAGATTGTATAACTTATAACTATATTAATGTATAACCATATATTACAATCAAATAATAGGTTTTGTCTTCTACCACTTTATTGTGGATAAAAATTTACAAATTTGAATAACATATATGACGAAAAAGTTTTTTGGTTTAAAATATTAAAAGTTTGTAAACTTATACAAAACATATTCAATAAACATTGAATATTATTTTCATCTACATACATAGTTGCATAAAAAGTATTAATGATGAATAATATATATATATATATATATATATATATATATATATATATAAAAGAAAAGTATTTTTTTACAACTGCTATACACTATAAACTTCTTAAAACATATTTAAACTAATTGCTTAATTTGATTAAAAATAAACGGTTAACAACTAAATCAAATTACAAATTGACTTACTCAATTTTCATGTTCTTTGTTTAAAGATAAAATAGATAACAGGCCCGATAACAGGCCCAAAAGATTAATAGTCCAATAAGACAGTCGACTGAAAGTTATCTACTCAATCAAGATGTTTATGGTTTTAGTAAAATTTTGTATCCCTTTATCTTTATTAACTTAAAACGATATGCTATAAAATAAAACTGTTTTTGTTTTCTACAACTTTAAAAAACAAAAATATGAATTGTTTTTAAGACATTACATGTATAAAACAGAACACACATTCTTTTTAAACCATTATTTAATTTGAGGTGAAACCATAATCAATAAACATTGTTTATTATTGTTATTATTGTCACTAAAAACAAAAAGGTAAAAAAATCATTAAAGAAACTAAACAAAGACAAATTGTAGAATACATGCAGATGTCCTCAAGGTGTATGCAGAAACTTTTATGAATTTATGAATTTTAGATAATGGTTCTATTTATAATGTTAGGAGAACAACATATAAATCAATATTTATCTAAATTTTAGTAGATATATCTCAATTTAAATTGGAAGATATACTTCTTTTTTAAAGTTTAAAAATAAATATTTTCAAAAAGGATGTTAAGAGACGTGTCTTTTTTATTACGTAAATTATCTATTAAATAATTTCTAAAAATTCAAAACAAATCTTTACATTGCAAATCTTAACTGATTATTTGCTTTTTAATATTTTAAAGAAAAAGCAATCGGCTAAAAGAAATATATCTTGCACCTCATTATGCCACGTGGCAGAATCAAGAGAGGGTTGAAGCCACCATTGAATGCCACATCAGCAAGGGTTGAAAATATAACCACTCTAATAATACTAATAATAATTGTAATAATTATTACTCCTGTAATTAAATAAATAAAAAAATAACCTTGCTATAAGGTGACACCATGTGTTGCAGTGTTGCGCGATTCTTTCTCCTAGCTTCTCTTGATGAAGTATACCTATCAATTTATCTCTCCATTTTTTATATAGCACTATGGTACTCGTTGGAAAGATAATAAAACACTCGTTAATTTGGTGTAATTTTTTTATTTAAAAAATCTCGTATATAAAAGATATTAACGTTTAAAAATTATGGGAAGAAACATAAGCGAGAAAAATTTAAAATTTGTTTTTAAATTCTTTTTTTATAAAATAACTCAATTTAATTTTAGTAATTGAGAATAAATTTAGGGTTTTATGTTTATCTTTTTTTTTAATTAAAAAAATAAATAATTCAAAAACACTAAAATCTTTCAATTATGATGCCACGTGGAAGTTTCATGGAGAGTTTGAAGGCACCATTGCACGCCACGTTAGCAATGTTCAATTCATTTATATATATTAATAGATGATATTACCGGCGTACCTTGAACTTTTCTAAACATTTATTAAAAACTGATAAAAAAATCATATATAATTAGGGCTGCAAACGAACCGAACGAACACGAACAAGGCCTTGTTCGTGTTCGTTTGTTAAGGAAATCATGTGTTCACAAACAATTCATGAACACTTGCCGAACAAGATTTTTTGTTCTTGTTCGTTCGTTAAGAAAACACTTGTGTTCGTGTTCGTTTGCGTTCATTTGTTAATTTTGATCATGAACGCACACGAACACAAACAAACATTAATGAACACAAACGAACATATATTAACTGTGGAATAAGATATAACTCTTAAGACATCAGCTAGATCCACCCAAAATATAACTAAATTATCCAAACATATTTACCAAACATATATTATTTATTTGGGTAAATAAAAGAAAATAAAAATTATAAACCCTATTAAACTATCAAACATAAGTGAACACGTTACCGAATGTTCACGAACATAAACGAACGAACGCTGCCTCTGTTCATGTTCGTTCGTTTAACTAAACGAACAAAGTTTTTTGTTCGTGTTCGTACATTTATTAAACGAACGAACACAAACGAACTTCTCGCCGAACGGTTCATGAACTGTTCGCTGAAATTTCAGTTCGTTTGCAGCCCTATATATAATCGTTTCATCGTCCCATTCAACACGCGAGCTGACATCAAATATTAAATAAGTCCCCACACCACATGGTCATTATTGTTAGCGAAAAGAAAATAGCCTGTTGACCAAGTCTTTTACGAAAATAGTCCCCTCCCGTCTCTTTGAAGAGACGAGTCACACATTTCAAGACGTCTCAAACGTCTCTTGAGACGTCTCCAAATCCAACCAATAACTCACTGTCACATCATCAGACGCACTCTCTCTCTCTCTCTCTCCTTCTCCTCTCACTCTCTCTAATAATATTACCCCCTGACATCTTTCTCCTCTCCTTCTTTCTCTCTCTCGCTCTCTCTCTCTCTCCAAATGATGAGTGAATTTTAAATAGATTATAAGAAAATGATTGGACTTGTTAAAAAAAACATAACAAGCTGGTGGGGATGTACGTAAATTAGGAAGAGGCTGCAAAGCATGCGTGTACAATTGAGGGCAGTTGATCACATCTGATCCAATTAATGTCATGCAGTTGACGGGGTTAGTGTGTACCATTGTCCAAGTCAACCACCAAATCTTAGCCGATAATGTTTTAGAGAGATAATTGTATTTTTGTATAGATAATATTAAGACTTAACTTAAAAGACAAATGACGCCCCAGCTTGACTCGATATCAAGATCTTGTATTATGTCTATCCATTCCTAAAATAGAGCTAGGCTTATCACTGTATTTCATCCCTATATAATGGAATCGTTTTCATTGTATGAGATTCAATCAGAAATCAAATACTTTCATGGTATCAGAGCTTCGATTCTGACAACCAATTTTTTTCCGATCAAAGCTTCGGTTATGATCCTTGCTTTGTTTTCAACCAGACCCTGCTTTCTTTTCAATTAGACCCTGCTTTCTTTTCGACAAGACCCTGCTGCCCTACCTGCTTTCTTTTCGACCAGACCTTGCTGCCCTATTGGATCCCTTCTCTGCCGATAACCCACTGCCCTCCATAACCTACTGCAGCCGATAATATCACCCTATATCAGACACAACCATGGCCAAAACCAATGACAAATCTGAAGCCTCTCAACCCGATAACAACCCTGCTACCAAATCCCTTCACCCAGCCTATCCTGTATCCAATATAAACTCCAAAATCCGAACCCTAGACGACACAAAAGTCACGTACTCCTCTTGGGTGAAACTTTTAAAGTTTCACGCAATCGCCTACAAAGTTTTAGATCATCTTGACAACACCCCTGCCCACCTGAAACAGACTCATCCTACATTTCATGGAAGGAACTAGATGCCCTAGTTTCTCAATGGATTTTCAGTACCATCTCTGATAATCTTCTGGGTCGTTTTCTTGACACAGAAGCATCTGCGCGTCAGACCTAGGATCGGATAGAAAAACACTTCTTAAGCAATAAACAAGCCAAAGCCGCAGTTCTCGAAACCCGGTTTGTTAATCTAACCTTGGCCGCGTGTTCTTCAGTTGATGATTATTGTCAAGAGCTGAAGGATTTGGCAAACTAACTTCTTGATGTTGACCAACCCATCACTGAAAAACGACTTGTCTCGCAACCGGTTCGGGGATTATCCCCCGAGTTCAATACCACGGCTGCCCTCATAAACTCTCAAGAAGCGGACTGTGTGACATCCGTCACCCTCGTCATTTGTTAGATTTACAAAAATAACCCTTGAAATATTTTCATTATAGTCCCTATACCTTTCAATGTTGTCAAATTTATTTAAAACGTGAGTTATTTTCAAAATAAAAATTTTAAACGCTACTGAATGTGTGAATTTTAGTCGAAACTTACGAAACACAACCTTAATTAGTTATTTTATAAGTTAAGATAACAAGTTTAAGAAAAAAAAATGGTTTAAGTTAGAATGTAGTTAGTTTTGTTAAGTTTTATAAAGGAGTTACTAACCAAGTTACACTCAAAACTAACTAAGTTAAAAATGAGGGACTAAAACTGCCAAAAATCAAACTTTTAAAAAGTTTGTCTTCCCTCTCCCCTGGGCCACGGTTTTCCGGCCAGAACCAATTCCGGCGACCGGAATTTACTTCCGGCGACCCTTATAATCAGTTTTTAAGTGTAATTAATCCTTATAAATGATTTCTAACTGTTTCTCCTCGCGTTGTAACGTAATTACCATCATGATAACGATCTTAAACGACCAAAAACTTGAGCTTTAATTCGGTTATTATCGTGTAACGACCGGAACTTTTAAAGCTCTTTAAACACCTGTTTCGATTAATCAACATATAAATTGACCTCGCCATTTCGTTTCTGCACCCTCACACATCATAAACCCACAAAAAAACTAAACAAAACACGTCCAGAAACCTATCAAATCGGGGCAAGGTGTTCGGCCCTTGCTTTTCATTTTCAAGTATCTAAACGTTGTTGTAAGTCTTATTTTTTCTTGCCGTTTCGTTATTCATGTTGTTCCGACCAAAACCCCCTTATCACAGAGTATTAACGTTGCTTAAAACGGGTAATTGATTGTGGGGTTAGGGTTAGGGTTCATAGGATTTGGGGAAGAAGAAGATGAGTTATGAATTACTTGTTAAATATTATTCTTCATAAATTAATTCAACAAAACAAGTGTTAGTGTAGTGGTAGTATGTGTGTTATACAAACAGGAAGGGGCGGGTTCGAACCCCAGCACCCGCGTCCCCTTTTCACTTATTTTTTTTTTAGATTTTTGTTTTCTTTTTAATATCTATATATTAATATATAAACATATTAATCTTATAATATTCATAATAAATCCATTTTTACTCCAAAAGTTATGAAAATTTAGGTGTAGCTTCTTGACATCATAAAGAACATTTCCACATTTTTATTTTCTGAAAAATGTTTTATTTTTATATTTTTATTGAATTAAATTGTTTTAATCATATATAATTGATAAAAAATTCATTTTTAATGATTTTAATCTCAAACTTTTTGAGTAATTATTTCTAACCATTCTCAACTGAAATAAAAATTATTGGTTAAGAAAACATTTATTTTTATTAATTTTACCATTTTTAATCATTTAAACATGATTTAATCTCATTAAATCAGTTTTAAATACGAATAAGTTTATATAAATTATGGGGAAATTATTCTAATATGTTTACATCAGAAATCATCCATTTTCTATAAAATAAATATTTTTGGATCACGTATAGTATTATTAGTCTTATTTACGTTTAGTTAGACATAATAACACATTTATTTATTTATACCATTTAAACATCTATTTTATAAATGTTTGCTTATAAAATAGAAATACTCGTATGATTTAATGTCTTAATTATTCTTGTTGAAT
The DNA here is from genome assembly GCA_030844895.1 of Ambrosia x helenae. Classification (NCBI taxonomy): domain Eukaryota; kingdom Viridiplantae; phylum Streptophyta; class Magnoliopsida; order Asterales; family Asteraceae; genus Ambrosia; species Ambrosia x helenae. The sequence goes on along the minus strand of CM061234.1, from coordinate 38,408,570 downwards.
CGTTGTGTAACACAAAAATTATTTATTTATATATTTACGAATATTGTATTATTTTAATTTAGTTAAAGTAACTAACTAAATTATTTTGTCTTGATTATTCAAACATATTGTTATCTAAATATTTAATCGGTAATAATTATATTACCTAAATCATATTTACAAACTTTAGTATATTATTTTAATATACAACTTTTACATTAATTCGACTAAATCATAAAAACTCTAATTCCCCAAATCGACTTAGCAAACCCTAATGCCTTAGACCCTAGATACCTTAGACTTTGTAGACTTTACCTTACTAGTATTCATATACGTTATAGGTTGAATTCCTCGGAATTCTCACTACTTAGCTCACAACCGCTTAAGTGGATTTTGATCGCTTTCGCAAACTGTGAGTATATCTTTCCCCTTTTTACTATTTTACATTTCGGGGTGACTCATGTACTTACTATCAAGTTTATATTTCCTTTTACTAAAATAGCAATTCTTATGTGTGTTTGCTTGTGTTATTTTGTGTATCTATGACCTGTCAAATCATTAACCGCTGGGCGGCCTGGCATTTCAATGAATAGTACTATGGTTTATACCCTTGTGACTCTGTTGAGAGTCCTCGTCATTGCTATGTATTACATTACTACTAGCGCATACTATATATATCTGCTTTCTTCTCTTAGGGTTGATTTGACCCGGATTCCACTTATTACATCTTGCAAAATAAACACGAATTGCTAAAGTTTACCTTACTATATATATCAAACGGATGTACTCACCAATACATTATATGTGTTGACAAAATTGTTTTGTACATGTTTCAGGTGACGTTTGATGTTTCATGCTTTCACGCTTAGGATGGACCTAGTGCTTTAATAAAAGTTGAACATTTAATATTTATGTTTGAGATTTCTATTAAGACTCTTTGTATTTCGTTTTGAATGATGGAAGTTATTTGCTATTAATATTTACAATTTAGTCCATGTGCTATTGAACAATCGTCACTACGTGACACCTCGATGTTTCCGCCATCGGTTGGGGTGTTACAGATTGGTATCAGAGCCATGGTTATAGGGAATTAGGTTATTAGTAAATGCTTTTGACCTAGACTATAACTAAGCTACCCATTACATGCTTTCTTTTATTCTCATATTTCTTTAGATAGATTTTCTCCTTTTACTTTTCATTATACTCGGAGAAGATTTTTATTCTACAAATGGAACGAAAACACCAAGTTAGGAGTGATATCCATACCTTGGTGAATAGTTTCACTCTTTATATGTTTTATTTATTTATTTTATCTTGGAATATTTTCCTTTCGAGATAGGAGACGTCCAAATCTCAAGGAATCTATCCCTCCAAAAGAAACTTACTCACTAAGCTAGGAGTGACATCCTTATCTTAGTGATCAGTTTTCACTCCATCATATTTTTACTATATGGAAGTATATCTTTGAGTTAGGAGTGAAATCCACATCTCGAGGATATATATTTTCCACATCTCAAGTTCCGCTAGAGTTTTGCAATTTATTTGTGACGGGGCACGTGCAATCTGGAAGGGTGAGCGCCTGTATTCTGAGTTTTCTGTCTAGGTTGGTAATTCGCATAAATCCCAATCAGACGAGGGACCCGTTTACCTACCTGGGAATTCTCGGATGAGCATTCACTTATAGGCTAAAGTACGCCCCCACAAGTCACTAATAATATTTCAATTACTTTAGTTAGTCAACAGTTTCTTTGGAAACACTCTTATATCTCGTTTTATATTTGGTATTGTTACTCATTTGAAGTTTTATCATGATTTTCTTTATGATACTCATAAATTTTCTTATATCAATTTATAATTACTATATCTCATGTTATGTGTTACTTGTCTTGATATAAACTATGGCATTTCCAAGATTTTTGGAATCAAATCTCATAATTATTGTTCATTTTTGTAGATGTCTGATCGCGAATCTCGTAAGAGAGCCTCGAAGCGTCAGGCTAAACTAAAATCTGACCAGCGTATCGCGACTATGCTCAATGACAAGTTGGAAACACTTGTTCCTAACATCATTAATGCTATTATTCCAAACCTTAACCTGAACGGTAGCTCGAATGGGAATTCTAACGGGAATACGAATGGAAATGGTGGGGCTAGTGAGAATAAGTGCACTTTCAAGCACTTCAACTCTTGCCATCCCAACAAGTTTAATGGCACTGAGGGAGCCACTGGGTTACTTGAATGGTTCGAAAGTATGGAGAATACTTTCATTAATAGCGACTGTCCAGATAACCTACGTGTTCGTCATGCCACGGGTGTTCTTCAAAAGAGAGCGCTTACTTGGTGGAATGGTGAAAAACATGCTCGAGGGACGGAAGCTGCATTAGCTATGTCTTGGGATGATTTCAAAATCGCCATGACTACTGAGTTCTGTCCTCGTAGTGAGATGAAGAAATTGGAGGATGAGTTCTATCACCTCAAGCAGGATAGTGGAAACAATGTTCCCTACAACAACCGTTACCACGAATTGAGCTTACTAATTCCTCGTATGGTAACTCCGGTATCCTTGGCTATTGAGAAGTATATTGAGGGATTGCCACCTCAGATCCATGATTCGGTTATGGGAAGCAAGCCCGCTACTGTAGAGGATGCCATTCGTCTCGCAGCATCTCTTACTGACAAGCATGTCAAGGATGGTACTCTAACTCGTAAAGGTACTAAAAGGACTACTGAAACCCCTGCTACCACTGAACCGTCTCAAGCAAACTCTGTCTCTACCTCTAGTTCCAATAAGAAACGAAAAGGTGGAAACCAGAACTATGCTGTTGTTACACCCCTTAATCAGGTTCCTATTGCAAACACATCTACTGTACCTCAAACTCAAAAGGGTCAGGGAAACTATTCGGGTTCACACCCTAAATGCATTTCATGCAACTTTCACCATCCAACTACTCGACCCTGCTATAAATGTGACACTTGCGGCAAAGCAGGCCACACCGCTTCTCACTGTCGGGAAACTGAATCTGGGAATGCTCAAAACCAGAGGACTGGTCAACCCAGAGCTTGCTATGCTTGTGGTGATCCTAACCACAGGCAAGATAGATGTCCTCATTTAGCTGCTTTCATTCAGTCTCGTCAGCAAACCCCAGCACTTCCAGCAGCTCCAGCAGTCCCAGCAATCCAAGCAGCTCCAGCTCGTGGTCGTGCTTTCAACATCAACGCTAACCAAGATCAAGCTACCAACGATGTTGTCAATGGTATATTTCTTATTACTAACTTAAATGCTTCGATTTTGATATCGGTATGGATAGGAGTTTTGTCTCGTAGAAGTTGAACCTTTGCTTGCTCGTATTTGTCCTCACCTTACCCATCCTTTTACTATGGAGGTTGCTAGCGACAATCTTATTCTTAAAAATCTATGTCCCGTAATGCACGTTAAACTTAATGGTTATAAATTTTCTGTTAATCTTATACCTGTTTTTAGGAACCCTACGAACCGAGTTTATAAACCTTTCTTGAACCAATTCGTAACTGTTCTTCATCAATAACATGCACACGTACACCAGAAACCTTCACTTAAAAGAAATTTCGAGACGAAATTTTCTAAAGTAGGGGAGCCTGTGACATCCGTCACCCTCGTCATTTGTTAGATTTACAAAAATAACCCTTGAAATATTTTCATTATAGTCCCTATACCTTTCAATGTTGTCAAATTTATTTAAAACGTGAGTTATTTTCAAAATAAAAATTTTAAACGCTACTGAATGTGTGAATTTTAGTCGAAACTTACGAAACACAACCTTAATTAGTTATTTTATAAGTTAAGATAACAAGTTTAAGAAAAAAAAATGGTTTAAGTTAGAATGTAGTTAGTTTTGTTAAGTTTTATAAAGGAGCTACTAACCAAGTTACACTCAAAACTAACTAAGTTAAAAATGAGGGACTAAAACTGCCAAAAATCAAACTTTTAAAAAGTTTGTCTTCCCTCTCCCCTGGGCCACGGTTTTCCGGCCAGAACCAATTCCGGCGACCGGAATTTACTTCCGGCGACCCTTATAATCAGTTTTTAAGTGTAATTAATCCTTATAAATGATTTCTAACTGTTTCTCCTCGCGTTGTAACGTAATTACCATCATGATAACGATCTTAAACGACCAAAAACTTGAGCTTTAATTCGGTTATTATCGTGTAACGACCGGAACTTTTAAAGCTCTTTAAACACCTGTTTCGATTAATCAACATATAAATTGACCTCGCCATTTCGTTTCTGCACCCTCACACATCATAAACCCACAAAAAAACTAAACAAAACACGTCCAGAAACCTATCAAATCGGGGCAAGGTGTTCGGCCCTTGCTTTTCATTTTCAAGTATCTAAACGTTGTTGTAAGTCTTATTTTTTCTTGCCGTTTCGTTATTCATGTTGTTCCGACCAAAACCCCCTTATCACAGAGTATTAACGTTGCTTAAAACGGGTAATTGATTGTGGGGTTAGGGTTAGGGTTCATAGGATTTGGGGAAGAAGAAGATGAGTTATGAATTACTTGTTAAATATTATTCTTCATAAATTAATTCAACAAAACAAGTGTTAGTGTAGTGGTAGTATGTGTGTTATACAAACAGGAAGGGGCGGGTTCGAACCCCAGCACCCGCGTCCCCTTTTCACTTATTTTTTTTTAGATTTTTGTTTTCTTTTTAATATCTATATATTAATATATAAACATATTAATCTTATAATATTCATAATAAATCCATTTTTACTCCAAAAGTTATGAAAATTTAGGTGTAGCTTCTTGACATCATAAAGAACATTTCCACATTTTTATTTTCTGAAAAATGTTTTATTTTTATATTTTTATTGAATTAAATTGTTTTAATCATATATAATTGATAAAAAATTCATTTTTAATGATTTTAATCTCAAACTTTTTGAGTAATTATTTCTAACCATTCTCAACTGAAATAAAAATTATTGGTTAAGAAAACATTTATTTTTATTAATTTTACCATTTTTAATCATTTAAACATGATTTAATCTCATTAAATCAGTTTTAAATACGAATAAGTTTATATAAATTATGGGGAAATTATTCTAATATGTTTACATCAGAAATCATCCATTTTCTATAAAATAAATATTTTTGGATCACGTATAGTATTATTAGTCTTATTTACGTTTAGTTAGACATAATAACACATTTATTTATTTATACCATTTAAACATCTATTTTATAAATGTTTGCTTATAAAATAGAAATACTCGTATGATTTAATGTCTTAATTATTCTTGTTGAATCGTTGTGTAACACAAAAATTATTTATTTATATATTTACGATTATTGTATTATTTTAATTTAGTTAAAGTAACTAACTAAATTATTTTGTCTTGATTATTCAAACATATTGTTATCTAAATATTTAATCGGTAATAATTATATTACCTAAATCATATTTACAAACTTTAGTATATTATTTTAATATACAACTTTTACATTAATTCGACTAAATCATAAAAACTCTAATTCCCCAAATCGACTTAGCAAACCCTAATGCCTTAGACCCTAGATACCTTAGACTTTGTAGACTTTACCTTACTAGTATTCATATACGTTATAGGTTGAATTCCTCGGAATTCTCACTACTTAGCTCACAACCGCTTAAGTGGATTTTGATCGCTTTCGCAAACTGTGAGTATATCTTTCCCCTTTTTACTATTTTACATTTCGGGGTGACTCATGTACTTACTATCAAGTTTATATTTCCTTTTACTAAAATAGCAATTCTTATGTGTGTTTGCTTGTGTTATTTTGTGTATCTATGACCTGTCAAATCATTAACCGCTGGGCGGCCTGGCATTTCAATGAATAGTACTATGGTTTATACCCTTGTGACTCTGTTGAGAGTCCTCGTCATTGCTATGTATTACATTACTACTAGCGCATACTATATATATCTGCTTTCTTCTCTTAGGGTTGATTTGACCCGGATTCCACTTATTACATCTTGCAAAATAAACACGAATTGCTAAAGTTTACCTTACTATATATATCAAACGGATGTACTCACCAATACATTATATGTGTTGACAAAATTGTTTTGTACATGTTTCAGGTGACGTTTGATGTTTCATGCTTTCACGCTTAGGATGGACCTAGTGCTTTAATAAAAGTTGAACATTTAATATTTATGTTTGAGATTTCTATTAAGACTCTTTGTATTTCGTTTTGAATGATGGAAGTTATTTGCTATTAATATTTACAATTTAGTCCATGTGCTATTGAACAATCGTCACTACGTGACACCTCGATGTTTCCGCCATCGGTTGGGGTGTTACAGACTGGGATCTTGCGCGGATGATGCTCAATGATGAAGTCATCCGCCAAGAAGCTAGAAACAAACAATCCTTCTCTATCCTTGCTGCCACCACACCCGGACCTAACCAGAACTCTTCTAACCCGAACCACCAGCAGCCTTCTTCTGATTCATGGCAGCCTTCGCAGCAGGCTGGTTCACAGTAGCCGCCCACTCAGCAGCAGCCATATCGAAACAGTAATAGGGGCAGAGGATGCAGTTGTAACACCCCAACCGATGGCGGAAACATCGGGATGTCACGTATTGACGATTGTTCAGTAGCTCATGGTAAATAATAAATTTCATTAATTGATTACATAAATTACATACAATTGTTCTAAAAGAATTTGTACATCAAAATGAAAAATACTAGATACACATCTTCAAGCATTAACTCTAATCTTCAAGCAAGCTATATCCTGAAACATGTTAAGTTTGAAAATATTTTGGGTCAACAAAAGTTGGTGAGAATTACATAGGTTTGAATGTTGAATAAAATTTGTACAATTCGAGTGTCATGACAAGTCTAGTCCATATGTGAAAACAATACTACCCGGTAAATCGTGTGCATAATCAAATCTTGTGACTAGAATATTGTGGTCCATCCCATACGCATATGGTTCACTCGCTTTTGTTGCGATAACAATCACCCACGCTACCCATACTGGAGGTAACGTATCCGGGTGGGGTTGTCAGTCCAATAGATCTATCATTGTGTATCGTTGGCTTGTACGGAGTTAATGATTATGCTAGAATAATTGTGCTTACCATAGTAATGTTTAAGACATAATGCAACATAGAATAACACATAGACACTTATGTTGAATTGTAAATTGATGTTGTAACATGTTTCACCCCAAAATAGTGAAATGGTAAAAGGGGCTATGTAAACTCACCTTAGGTGCTTAATGAGTTCGTGAGTTTTCTTGAGCGTGCAAACACTTAGTAATAATGCCTTGGAAAACTCGGAACTAGCTAGAGGAGATAATGATGGATGAAAACTTTAGTATGTGGGAGATGGGATAATAATGTTTTTTTTTATTGAATGTTATAAAGAGTTGAATGGTAGGCTATTGTATTTATAGTGTAGAAATTGGAGTTGTAATTAGGGACTACTTTGACTAGGCTAGAATTTAGGAACAACTTTAACTTGACTAGAAGACCTTATTTACTAACACTTTGACTTGACTAAGAGACCATATTTACTAACACTTTGACTTGACTTGACTAAGAGACTACGTTTGACTTTTCAGGTTTGACTAAGGAACCTTGAAAGGGTTTAAGTTTAATTGGTTTTAATTAACATCACAAAACACCAAATGGTGTAGTGGTTTGTGTGGTGTGGTTAAGGTTTAGCCCGCCAGGGACTCGGGTTCGAATCCTGGCTCAGGCAAACATTTTTTTTAACGTTTTAAATTAGAATTTTTAATAAAATCCAATTTAATATTGATTATAAGTCATTATTTAAATAAAAAATTTAATAAAATGGATAGGAAAGATAATGTAAACATGAATCGGATGAATAAACGAGGGAGTTCTATATATATATATATATATATATATAATTGTGTGATGTTACAGTCTCCCCTACTTTTAAGAACTTCGTCTCGAAGTTTATTAAAAACACAGGGTTGAGGATGATTAGGTAGAAATTAAGTCAACTGGGGTTTGGAAAATTTGGGTTAAGGCACGACATGAATTTATAGGTAATAGAATAATCTGTTTCGAATAATTTGGATAAAAGGTTTGATATGTGTGAGTTTTAAGGGTTGGATTAGGTTCGTCTGAAATAGCAAGGAGAATAAGAATCTAGCAAAACACTAAACTTAAGTGTTAGGAAAGAAATGCATGAGTTGATTGACTATAGAAAGACTAAATGAACTACCAGGTAACTAGAGTTTATAATTGATTATCTACCGAAAACCTTGATAGAATTCCACACTACCTTAACGTACCTGTAAATTCATGATTACGTTCTGGACCGCAATCACCAATTTACCTTACATTAGGGTTTTGTGTCCTTCTATGACTCTAAACACATATGTAAGTAATGCAAAATAACCTTGTGATTGAATCTTTGTATCATTGAGTCTAATAAATCTTTGTATCAAATTACATGTATGATGTATCCAAAAATGAGTCCAACTGTTGAGCAGGAAAAGACCTCTACCAGTCATTGAGTAGGAACCTCTATCGATTGTTGAGCAGGTGCGATAGCCTCTACCAGTCGTTGAGCAGGTTATTAGAACCTCTACCGACTGTTGAGCAGGCATGATGACCTCTACCAATCGTTGAGCAGGTATTTAGGTACTCTACTAACTGTTGAGCAAGTACTTCATCCTCTACCAGTTGTTTGATTAAGTGTAACAATTGTTTTTTATTTAACACATAAGCTGCAAGTTCGTAATATATACATGTAAGTAAGTTTGTAAATGCATCAAGTATAGCATGCGAGTTGTAATAGAGTTGTCCTAGACAAGATTAATGACTCTAGGTGTGTTTATAGCAAATAGTTTATATTCCATGCTTTCAAGTATCATGAATAATCAAATGTTCAAGTAGATAATCAAATCCTCATGTATAACTAAGAATCAAGTTTGATGCAACGAACAATCAAGTTTTCAATAGTCTGATTATCATAGGGATCAAGTTCATGTTCCAGAAGGTGAAGAATATGAATTTAGTTCTTGAGAGGATGATGAAGAACTCAAAGCATCATCAAGGTTATGAAAGATAGTGAACGTGAAAATAGTTAATAAAGGGTTTATTTTATAGTAAGGAGATTATGTAGTAGTGTAAATCGTGGGGTTTGGATCAAAGGTTAGAATCTAGCGTATGAGAAAACATGATTGTGATAATACCAAAAATTGTAAAAGTTTGAACAAGTTGAAAATAATTAGGTGGCAATGGAGATTAAATTTTGTTCATGAGGATGGAAAGATCTTATCATTTTTCTTTTTAAAACTGGTTTCTTATATAGTTGCTAAATAGTACAAACTAAGTGGCTTTAGATCAGAATATTTTAGTTTAGTCGAAGATTTTAAACACGACGTTAGGTTTTATAGATCAAGGTGACATTATATCAAAAATCCTTTGTTATGCTAATGAATAAACATTTGGATTTAGAAATTAAGTTTGAGGATATCTTATAACAAAAATATGTATTTTTCATGGTTTATAGGTGATGAAAATTTTGACAATATTAAGAAATCTTTAGTGTTGGGCTAGGGTCTACCCAGGTTATGAGGTTACAGTTTAGAAATATGTAACATGTTGAAAAATGAAATAATATGATTGGGGGGTGTTGAAAATAATCAAACATGTGGCTAAGATGGTAAGATGAAATGTGATTGTGAAATCCATATATGATTAGGAAATGGGATTGATTTAAGCTGTAAAATTTTGAGATTTTAGAGCTTAGTTTTAAGGAAAGTGAGTGTAATCATTTATTCATTAATTAAAACGAATAAACGAAAACGTTGACTTATCAAAGCTTCTAGATTCTAATAACATAGTGAAGACATGCTTTAGCCTATAAGTGAACACTCATCCCGAGAATTCCCAGGTAGGCATCCGAGTCCCTCGTCTGATTGGGATTTATGCGCAATGCCAGTCCTAGACAGAAAACTCAGAATACAGGCGTTCACCCTTCCAGATTGCACGTGTTCGTTATTAGAATATAGAGCTTCGACGAGATTTATAAGGTATCTCAGGTTAGGATCTGGGAATTTTGTTCCAGTTATAGAGAGCAAACATCTTGTGGGGACTAAAGTAGGGATAAGAAGTAGGATAGAGGTAGAGAATAGAAACAAGTAGAGTTGCAAGTAAAAGGAGCAAGTACTGGTTATAATCCTATGGTTATAGACTAGATTATTTTTCTAATAACCTAATTCCCTATAACCATGGCTCTGATACCAATCTGTAACACCCCAACCGAATGCGGAAACATCGGGATGTCACGTATTGACGATTGTTCAGTAGCTCATGGTAAATAATAAATTTCATTAATTGATTACATAAATTACATACAATTGTTCTAAAAGAATTTGTACATCAAAATGAAAAATACTAGATACACATCTTCAAGCATTAACTCTAATCTTCAAGCAAGCTATATCCTGAAACATGTTAAGTTTGAAAATATTTTGGGTCAACAAAAGTTGGTGAGAATTACATAGGTTTGAATGTTGAATAAATTTGTACAATTCGAGTGTCATGACAAGTCTAGTCCATATGTGAAAACAATACTACCCGGTAAATCGTGTGCATAATCAAATCTTGTGACTAGAATATTGTGGTCCATCCCATACGCATATGGTTCACTCGCTTTTGTTGCGATAACAATCACCCACGCTACCCATACTGGAGGTAACGTATCCGGGTGGGGTTGTCAGTCCAATAGATCTATCATTGTGTATCGTTGGCTTGTACGGAGTTAATGATTATGCTAGAATAATTGTGCTTACCATAGTAATGTTTAAGACATAATGCAACATAGAATAACACATAGACACTTATGTTGAATTGTAAATTGATGTTGTAACATGTTTCACCCCAAAATAGTGAAATGGTAAAAGGGGCTATGTAAACTCACCTTAGGTGCTTAATGAGTTCGTGAGTTTTCTTGAGCGTGCAAACACTTAGTAATAATGCCTTGGAAAACTCGGAACTAGCTAGAGGAGATAATGATGGATGAAAACTTTAGTATGTGGGAGATGGGATAATAATGTTTTTTTTTTATTGAATGTTATAAAGAGTTGAATGGTAGGCTATTGTATTTATAGTGTAGAAATTGGAGTTGTAATTAGGGACTACTTTGACTAGGCTAGAATTTAGGAACAACTTTGACTTGACTAGAAGACCATATTTACTAACACTTTGACTTGACTAAGAGACCATATTTACTAACACTTTGACTTGACTTGACTAAGAGACTACGTTTGACTTTTCAGGTTTGACTAAGGGACCTTGAAAGGGTTTAAGTTTAATTGGTTTTAATTAACATCACAAAACACCAAATGGTGTAGTGGTTTGTGTGGTGTGGTTAAGGTTTAGCCCGCCAGGGACTCGGGTTCGAATCCTGGCTCAGGCAAACATTTTTTTTAACGTTTTTAAATCAGAATTTTTAATAAAATCCAATTCAATATTGATTATAAGTCATTATTTAAACAAAAAAATTAATAAAATGGATGGGAAAGATAATGTAAACATGAATCGGATGAATAAACGAGGTAGTTCTATATATATATAAAAAAAATTGTGTGATGTTACAGCAGTCAACCATCCCGTGGCAGAAGATGCGGCAAGGGCTACCGAAACTCTCAATCAGGCTCCTCCAACTGGGCTTTTCAGAACAATTCATACCCTTAATGGGCATGGTGGAACACCCCACCATGCCCCTACCCAAGCCAATAGCCCTGGCGCCCTAACCAACCTTACCCGCCTGCCCCGACTACATCAGCAAACTACACGGGTTTGATGCTCTTAATCCCTCAGCACTGAGTGCCGCTTTCAATGCAATGCAGCTCCAATACACGGATCCAAACTCTTACTTTGACACTGGTGCTGAGAAACACGTCACTGATACTCAAGGTATGATCAAACACCCTAGTTCTTTTCCTGTACATACTAAATTACTTGTTGGCAATGGTCATGTCTTACCAATCGAGGCCTCCGGTACAGGCTTTCTCCCAATTCATAACAGGACCTACATCCTCCCTGACCTACTTTATAGTCCACAAATCATTAAAAAGCTTTTATCTGTTCGTAAATTTACCCGTGAGAATAATGTTTCAATAGAATTTGATCCCTTCGGTTTTTCTTTGAAGGACCTCAAAACGGGACGCCTTCTTTCCCGCCACAATAGCACGAGAAACCTTTATCCAGTCACTCCACCAACACTTCCGCCTCAAGCTTGCTCCATCACCTCAACTACCTTACCATGGCATGATCGACTTGGACACCCCGACGCTCAAGTCTTAGATCTTCTTAGTCGCCGTTTTTATTTTTCATGTAATAAAAACCATGGTTCTATTTTTTTATTCTTGTCAATTGTCAAATAGTAAACGGTTGCCATTTTATGAATCTACTTCTTTTACTTTTACTCCTTTCGACATTGTACATTGTGATTTGTGGACTTCCCCAATACCCAGCAAAACCGGTTATAAATATTATATGGTTTTAATAGATAATTTTTCCCGCTTTATCTGGGTTTATCCATTAAAACTCAAATCTGAAAACTTCCCCACATTTGTTAAATTCCATAAAATGATTGCCACCTAATTTAATCGAAACATTAAAACCTTCCAGTGTGACTTGGGTGGTGAATTTGAGAATCATGCTTTCAAAACCTTTGCAACTCAACACGGACTACTTTTTCGTTTTTCTTGCCCTCAAACATTATCCCAGAATGGTCGTGCATAACGAATGATTCGTCGCTTAAACGACATCATTCGCGCCTTACTCATACACGCACATCTTCCACCTTCTTTTTGGGTGGAGGCTTTACACACTGCCTCTTACCTTCACAACATCCTACCCACTAAACGCCTTAATTACTTTACCCCAACATTTGCCCTATATCTTCGTAACCCAACATATGAATACTTACGAGAGTTCGGATGTGCGTGTTACCCAAACTCTTCGGCCACCACACCTCACAAACTCCACACCCGCGCCATTCGTTGCATCTTCCTAGGCTATCCTCCTGATTTCAAGGGATACCGGTGCTTCGACCCTACCACCGGCAAGGTCTCTATCTCTCGTCATGTCGCCATTGATGAGCACACCTTCCCTTATACAATCCCTACACCTCCCACCACTTATAACTTCCTTGATGACTAACCACCACCCGGTTTCACATTTTCTCGGCCCAACCCAACCCCACATCCACCCAACACTCAACTACCCCTGCACACCACATCTCCCTTCCCTATTACCTACACACGTCGTCCCAAAACCACCCTCCTACCGGTCCCACATCTGCTGCTGCCCCACGACAGTCTGCACCAGCCCCTTCTATGCCTGTTCCCTCATCGTCCACAGCCACCTCAAAGTTAAACACCCATCCCATGACCACCCGCTCTAAATCCAAAGATACGCTCATGACCACATCTATCTCTCTCGTGCCTACCTCCTATTCGAGAGCTTTTACCGACCCTCATTGGTTACATGCCATGCAGGCCGAATTTAGTGCACTACAGGTAAATGATACTTGGGAATTGGTCCCACGTTCGGTTGATAAACCGGTCATTCGATGTATGTGGTTGTTTCGCCACAAATTTAAATCTGATGGCTCACTTGAAAGGTACAAAGCACGTTTGGTTGTCAACGGGAAATCTCAGACTGTAGGTGTTGATTGTGATGAGACATTTAGACCGGTTGTTAAACTGGAAAATATTCGCACTATGTTATCAGTTGTTGTTTCCCGTTCGTGGCCCATCCACCAACTTGATGTTAAAAACGCTTTTCTTCATGGTAATTTGAATGAGACTGTTTTTATGGATTAGCCACCAGGGTTCGTTGATAAACGGTACCCAACATATGCCTGCAGGCTTAAGAAATCCTTATATGGACTTAAACAGGCCCCCCGAGCATGGTACACTCGTTTTGCCACATACATTTTATCACAGGGCTTTCGGAGCAGTGCATGTGATAACTCTCTTTTCATCTATAGTAGGGGTCCTCATACAGCTTGTTTGTTATTATATGTTGATGATATTGTCCTTACAGCTTCCTCAAACACTTTTCTACAGGAGATTATTCGCTTACTCTCATGAGAATTTGCTAAGACAGATTTGGGACAGTTACACCATTATTTGGGTATTAAGGTTACTAGACAGTCTCATGGTCTTTTCTTAGATCAATCACAGTACGCACGTGACATCATTGCTCGGGCTTCTATGTCAACGTGCAAACCATGTACTACTCCTGTTGATCTTTCTGCTAAATTAAGTGCTACAAATGGGCCACTGTTTTCGGATCCTACTTTGTATCGCAGCCTTGCAGGTGCTTTACAGTACCTGACATTTACTAGACCGGATATCTCTTATGCCGTGCAGCAGGTGTGTTTATTTATGCACGAGCCTCGTGACCCACATTACGCTTTTCTTAAGCGTATACTTCGTTATTTACAGGGCATATTCGGATGCAGATTGGGGTGGGTGTCCTGATTCACGTCGCTCCACGAGCGGATACTGTGTTTTTCTTGGAGATAACTTGATTTCTTGGTCTTCTAAAAGACAACCTACAGTTTCCAGATCTAGTGCTGAAGCCGAATATCGTGGTGTTGCAAATGCTGTTGCAGAGGTCACCTGGATTCGAAATCTATTACTTGAGCTACAGATCCCTCTCAGGCAAGCTTATGTGGTTTATTGTGATAATGTCTCTGCAGTCTATTTATCATATAACCCAGATCAACATCAGCGGACCAAGCATATAGAGATTGATATTCATTTCGTGAGAGAAAAGGTTAAAGTCGGGGGCATTCGTGTTCTTCATGTTCCATCTTCGCTACAATACGCAGATATTTTCACTAAAGGACTCTCAAAGCAGTTATTTCAGTCCTTTCGATCCAGTTTAAGCGTCTGTCTGCCGACCGTTCAAACTGCGGGGGAGTATTAGCCGATAATGTTTTAGGGAGATAATTGTATTTTTGTATAGATAATATTATCTTGTATTTATGTCCGATAATGTTTTAGGGAGATAATTGTATTTTTGTATAGAAAATATTATCATGTATTTATGTCTATCTATTCCTAAAATAGAGTTACGGTTATCATTGTATTTCATCCCTATATAATGAGATCGTATGAGATTCATTCAGAAATAAATACTTTCACCAAAGTCCAGACATAATTTTTTTTAACAGCAAATTTATGAATATTATATTATCAAAAGAAAATGTTACGGTATACATTTAGCATATTATTTCATTATTTAGTTATGTGAGTCAAGTAATGGCGTAATTGAACAACACTAAACTTAATCTAGCCACGTCATTAAACTTAACGTATAAGAGCTTGAGCTCGACTTATTTGAAACGTTTAAACATGATACATCTAGCAGTTTCCCTGTGACTATCTTTCTTCATAATAAGAAGCTAAGATGTTTTACTGACAAAACATTCATAACATGTTACACTAAAACCAATTACGTTTTAATAAGATTTGTAATGATAACTTAAATTATCCTTTTGTTCAATTTTTTTAATACAAAATAATTAAGCTATCTCCAATTAAAAAAAATAATTTAAGTGATAATTACGTACACAAATGAATTTGTTGTCAGTATGGTTGCAGAAATCGCTAGGCGCTACCAACTTGGTTGACTAGGGAGTTGCGAGTACACGGTCTAGTCGGGCGAGTACTCGAGGGTCGAATCGGCCTATGCGGAAAGTACTCGGAATATTCGGCCAAATCGGTGACCCACCCTGTAACGAGTAATTGGTCAACTCGGACGACTTTTGCAACTATATGGTTGTTAGTAACGTTCTTATTTAAAAAGTAATTTTCCCAGTGGCCAAATCAAAATTGTAAACTACTCAACGCAATAATCTAATAAAGTAAAGTTGAAAAAAATAATGTTAAGCAACTTGTAATAAGTTAAAAATAAATGACGAACATTTAAATTAAATATGAAAATTCAACTTGATAAATATATTTGATAAGACGGCTCAATTTATCATACACATAGCAAAATAAATGAAAAGAATGAGAAGGATAAAAAACACAACATATCACGAAATATAACATAATGAAACCATAAAATATATCACAATGTCGAAAAATACAACACAATACTAAAGAAAAAGATACAATGAATCGCAAAAATGACACAACGATGAAAATATGAAAAAAGGCATGTTATATAAAAGACACAATGATATAATAAAAATTCTAAAAACTACAAGCTAAAAATCCAAAAAAGAGAAAACCTAAAAACTACGATCGTAGAGTTCGATGAGACGGTTCTAATGGTGTTTGAATGAGTTTAATCGAAATCCGTTTGATACCCTTTCTACGACTTCCAATTTTTTTTTTTTTTTTTTTTTTTTTTTTTTTTTTTTTTTTGTGTATTTGATCAACGATAACTTTTTATATTAAGAGAATAAAAAATAAAAAGTCAGATTAGGAATCAGAGAAATCTTAACCAAACCAATATGATAAATAAACCTAAAAAATGTTATTTAATCCAAAATAAACTGATATGTAAACGACTTTGATGGACATATATATATACCGGAAGATTTATCAAGTTAATTTAAGCAATTAATTTGTAAGTATTCTTTTTTTTTGTACGTTTTGATTCATATCCGTTTGTATTTGGTCCATTTGTTCCGTTTGTTTTGTTATATGCCTATGATTTAAATTTACTGAGTTTTTTCATTTCCGTATATATACATAGTGGCGGATCTACATACATCCTAAAAAATTGGGTGCCCACTTAAAAGACAATTTAGTGTAATTTGTAGACAAAAATCCGAATCGCACTCCAAGAAAATAATTCATAGGTTCGCCACTACGTATATACTGGTAAAATCATCATTTTTATAAACTATTTTATAGCCTTCAAAATTTTTCACAAATAAATAAATAAATTAACAAAGCAGGGCTAATTTTTTATTTCCAAAAGTTACAATTAGTTTCAAATTATTTATATAAAATAAAGATGTTACAACTTAAAAAACATACTTTATGACATTGTTACAACTTTATAATACAATACATGAACCACAAAAAGAACAAATAATTTGCTTGCACACAGAAAGAAACAAGATGCAACAAAACTATACATATATCTGGATGCACTTTTTGAATCTTAATTAAAAGATTCATAAAGCAAACATATGTACAGTTAATTAAAAGAACACAAATTAATCACTTGGTAATATCCAACAATTCTTGTATGACAACATCATGTTATCTAGTAAATCAAACTGGAACAGTTCGGTTACTTGTGTTGGAAGTAGGCACAATTTCCTCTTCATTCTCACGAGACAATTCTTCTAGCGATTTGCCCTTAGGTTCGGGGACCAAGAGTGTAAACGCCATTCCCAACAGGTTGATCACACCGAGAACAATGAGAGAGTTTTTGATTCCGATACCGGTCGGGTAGCCGTGGTCGGTCTTTGTAGGGTCCTTGCTTTGAGCAGCGTAGAGAAATCCGTAGGCGCCAACAATGGCGCCTGCTTTTCCGGCTGCCGCAGAAATACCGTGGCAGGTGGAGCGGAGCCTGGCCGGGAATATCTCAGCCGGGACCACAAAAGTGGTGGCGTTAGGGCCGAAGTTGGCGAAAAAGAATGTAAGAGAGTACATGACCACGAAGCCGATACGGTTGTCGTGTAAGGTCCAGTGGTGATATGGAATGGCGAGGGCGAACATGAAGACCGTCATGAAGAAGAATCCGACGATTTGGATGGTGAAACGACCGATTATATCGATGAATGCGACCGTGAACCAGTATCCGGGAACAGTACTGCAAAGCGCGATAAGGGTTTGAGCTTTTGCCACCTTGAAAACCTCGCCGACAGCGCTCATTGTGGCTGCTGGAGGGATCCACCCGATACCGCTTAAGACATCCTTTTGGAAGAGGTTTTGTGAGTAGAAAGCGATATCGAGTAAAAACCAAGTGGAAGTGGTTCCGAGCAAGTGAAGCCCATGGCGACGGGCGAATTCTTTCGAAAACAATCCGAATGAGTTTGCAGTATCTTGAGCAATTTTCTCCACCTTCTGCTCCTCAGCATCGATCTCAACTTGTAACACCCGAGTCATGTCAGCTGCTGCTTGTTTAGCGTTTTTCGCCACTAAAGCAGTGTAACGAGCAGTTTCAGGCATTTTCATACGCCAGTAGTAAGTCAGGGCCGCCGGAATTGCACCAAACATGAGTATAATACGCCAGATGTAGTCCGCTTGTGGGACTGTGGACCCTAATCGGTCTGTTGCATAGGAAGGAGCACTAAACGCGTTGTCAAAAGCAGCTGACACGATTAATGCTACAATCCCACTAGCCAAAATCCCAAACCCTTGCATAGCAAAAACCGCAGCGATAAACGCACCACGCGTTTTCTTATTAGCGTATTCCGACATAATCGTAGCCGAGAGCGGATAATCACCACCGATCCCAAACCCTAGCCAAAACCTAAAGAAACAAAGGGTGGCCATGACGCCTTTCGCTTCATTCCCGAACGAGAGGCCCGAGGCAAAGGAGCATATAACCATGAGAGCCAAAGTCATACCATACACTTTCTTCCGGCCCATCTTGTCACCGAGCCATCCGAAGAAGAGTTGGCCACATAGAGTCCCGACAAGGGCCACACCGGTAACCGATGAGGCCACAGCGGGCGGTAGTGTTCCAGGCTTGGGCCCATCTTTATGGTAGTAAATACGACCAAGCAATCTCGTGACGAGGGATATTGCGAAAAGATCGTAGGCGTCCGTGAAGAAGCCCATTCCAGCAATCACGATGGCCGTGAAATGGTACATTTGTGTCTTGGCCGAGTCAAGAACACTGAGCACATGAAGTTGCTCTCGAGCCATGGCTACTCTCTTAGCCTGCAAACAAATCAACAATGTTGTGTACGTTTAGAGACACTTTAACTTAGTTATCTAGTTAAATATATATAATCTATAACTTATTAATAAAACATGTAAAGTTCGTTTAGAAAGAAAAAAAAAATCATATTTTGATTATAATTTCTCACAAAATATCTAAACACGGGGATAAAATACGTAATACCATTATCAAATTACTATATATATATGTACAAAATGGAAACTAATTTATTAAAAATTAAAGCCACTAAATAACATCAATTGATGTTCACATGACTTTTAGTTTATTACACTCTTTTTTACATGACTCTCCTTGATAGAAAATGGATAGGGACTAATTGTGGAGTCGTGTCTTAAATGGACTATTTTCTTTATGAATGGATGTAAAACCATGGTATAAGAAAGATAGAGTACCTTATGAAGAGTGTAGCTATGCGATTGTAATAGTGAGAGAACGAAAGAAAGGAGGCGATGAGAAGAGGAGATGTTGGATGCATGGGTATTTAAAGATTCACAAGTCTAAGAATCATTTAAAGCATATTATGGCATATGCTCTAATGGATGAGGTCAACACCATCTAATTGGTTCTCTAATTAGCTAAATCTTTAATTAATAAAGTCAACGAGTTAACAAACCCCATACATATATGGAAGGGTATATAAATAAATAAAAATATACAATAAACATTTCGTCTTGTTTACAGGAGGATTTATCTTCTATTCCACGTATCAAACTTGTATCTATAATTTGAAGGAGAATAAAATATGTTTCACATCATTTGAGCATTAATATTATCGTGTATCAGTTTTATCCCCTATACTTTGAGAAAGCTTTTGTTTTTATTACTTCAAATTTCAGCTCATTCCTTATAATAAATTTAATTTAAGGACTTGCCTCTTATTTATATATACTATACTAGTAGAGTACCCGCACGATGTAGCGGGGAACACGAACACTTTTAAGAGTGTGTATGGTTCGGTTAAGTTCGATTATTAGCCTCACCCGAAACTAAAAGTCATCAATTAATCTATCTTTAAACAATTGGTTCCTTGGTTTAGTTAGTATTGTTAGATTATCAGTTTTTAGTCCAGTTTAGTTAATTTTGGTGAATAACAAAAAAAAAAAACTTTGCCTAAATATTTTTTGCCTAGAAGTACAAGAAATGGAGGTATAACTACACGAAATAGAGGTAAAAATAGGCCTGTAAATGATCCAAATGTTCATGAGATGTTCGTGAACTTGTTCGGTAGGAATTCGTTTATGTCGTTTATTTAACAAACGAATGAACACGAACAAAAAAATTTGTTCGTTTAGTTAAATGAAAGAACATGAACAAACGTTGAGTTTGTTCATTTACGTTTGTGAACGCTCATTTATGTTCGTTTATTTATCTCCGTTTAAGTTTATTAATTACATACGTAGTTATATTTAGATAATATAAACATAAATGGGGTTTTAGCTACTTGTATAAATATATAACCAATTAGTAATTGGGTTTTTTGAGTAATACAAAACCGTTCACATTTATTATGTTTGTGGACCTCCGTTTATGTTCGTTCGTGAACTGTTCGTTTACAAAATATGTTTGATTATGTGTTCGTATTCGGTTAAAATTAAATGAACAAACACGAACATCGTGTTCGTTCGGTTCATTTACAGATCTAGTTATAAAAGCTAAAAATTTCAAAACCCCTTCTATTTATACCGCCACTACAATTCATAAACGCATCTACTTAGCTTCAAACTATATTAGAGTATAATTTGCTATATACTTTTAATTAAAAATTTGATTTTTTTTACGTGATTAACAATATTTAGGGGTGAACAATAATTCAACCTCAACTGAAATCAAACAAAAACATACAAAACCGAACTAAAAATTAACCAAAACTGAGTTAACTAGCTAGTATCGATTTTTTTGTACCCTAAGTTAACCAAAATTGACAAACCAAAACTGAACCATTCATATATTTATATCTTTTATACATTCATTACATGTATTTATGCCTTCATTTCATGTGATTCTAAGCAAAATTTAACCAAAGTTTGGTTTTGGTTATTAACCAAAATTATATAAACCGAACTAAAAACGACAATCTAACCAGATAGACTAAACCAATTAACAGGTTGGTTAACAAGATCGATAAACCGATAATGTCGATTTTTGTTTCGGATGAGGCTTATAACCGAACTGAACCTAACCCAACCATGAACCATTAGAAGTGTCTGTGTTCCCTACCACATCGTGCGGGCACGATGTTAAGAATATAATAATGGGTATGTTTTAGTTTAATTAATTTGGGTTAATTAAGGGTACAAAAAGAAAACGATAACCAATTTTAAGTTAAATCGGATGTTTTCAGTTTTCAATAGAATTTGGTTCAGTTTTGTCTGTTTTTTGGTTTGGCTTCGATGAATGGTTTAGTTATTGCTGCAGCCTAGATATTGTTAATCATGTAGCACATAATGATTTTTTAAATAAAAAATAGCAATACTATACTCAAATTAAAGATAATAAAATGCTCATTATTATGATGTAATTTTTTTTTTTATAAAAGTATAAACGTATGCAAAAAATATAACTGTTTAAAAATCATGGGGATGGTTTACTTAAAATAAGGAAAAGAAGTTTAACTATAATTTAAATAAGCAAAAGTTAAGTAAAGTTTAAGGAATTAAAGTGTAACTAAGATATGATATTAAAATGTAAATAATGATGATGACTATTTTACCCTCATTTTAGGGTTATTAATGAAAAATAAGTTCTTAACTTTTAGATATCTTAAACTACAATTTCCTCATGCATTATAATATAGTATAAATTTACCAAGGTCGGTGCATTTACATAAATCTACTATTGTAAACTTGCCACGCTTTTCAAAAAAAATTGAAATCAGGTTAAAGTCCTTCATCTCTCTCTCTCTCTCTCTCCACAGGGAATTGGTGGAAAGAGTAGTTTTGTAAGTTTAACTATTAAACTAAAACCTAATTACTTTGTTTTTGCTTTGAATTCAGAAAACGGATTTGAAAAGTTGTGAACAATAATAATAAAGAAGTAACCCCCTCTGACTTTCAGGTTCAATGATTCACCCAAACCTGGTTAAATGATAGGATACCACATAGACATGGCTTTGTTAAACGATTTTAAATCAAGTGATAACCGAACACAAGTTTTTAATAATAACCTGTACAATTCAATTACCAACCCACATGTATCAATTACCCTCCCAATAATCAAACTGCGCACGATGCAAGAAAACCGAATGCGATTGATTAAAAGATAAGTAATTGAAACACACATAAATTGTTTAAATGATTAAAACCACAAATATTCATCAAGTGAATGAAAAACAATCCAAGAATCAAATCAAACAAGTTTAAAGGTTTCACAAACGAACCGTGCACCCGGAGGTGGTTACATAAAGAAACTAGCCGCTCATCATGATTATGTATGCTTCCATGGATGATTTTGATGATAGATGCATGAAAAGAATGTTTAAAATGTGTTTTGGAATGGTAAAATTCATCCTAGAATGGTCCAAGACGGCTAGGGTTGAAGTTCTCTTTGTTTGTGGAGTAAGGAACCCTTAAATATGGCCAAAACCCGAAATTTCGCGTCCATAATCAGATAGGGGTGCAAGCTTGCGCCCCTGGTGAAGTAGGTTGCGTCCTAAAGGGCACAGATCAGCCAGAAATTGGCTATCAGCGCAAGGTTGCGCCCTGCTAAGGTAGGTTGCTGTGACAACCGGTAAATTTTCTTTCATTTCTTTCTTTTCGTCTTCTTCCTTTTGACTTCGTACAATTTTCGGGACGAAAATTCTTTCAACGAGGGGATGATGTGACACCCGGCATATTTGACTTAACATATTTAAAACTTATAAGTCTACCTTAGCGGGAAACAGTTTAATTACGTACTTAACTGGGTTAGTTGAGTCGGGGTTTTCTTACGTATTGTCCAGAGTTCAATGATCTGAAGGATCATTGGCGTCTTTTACATATACACACGTCTTGAGTCCCGTTATTGGTGAATTACATAAGCTAAATTAAGTGTTATGTGTAGAATGATTCTTATATGGTGGATTATATACAAATACGTGTTTAAATGATGTTTAGATGATTGTCCATGCTTAATTATGTGAAACATAGATTAGGGTTACATGTTCATGCGTTAAGGTGCGTTAAAATGTGCTAAACACGACAAACTGGAAATATGAAAATGACACCTCTCTGGTTCGACCGTTCGAAGGGTCGAACCTGGCCCTCAGTTTTCTAAAAAGGTCTCCTTCGACCGTATAAGACTACCTTCGACCCATATGAAGGGTCGAACCTGGCTAACTGTTTTGAAAAGGTTCCTTCGACCACTTAACTTCCACGTTCGCCCATACGAAGGGGTCGAACCTGGACATAGTATAAATACCATCCTTAGTCATTTTTCATCATTTCACAAACCCTAAACGCCTCTAAACACTCTCTCTCGACTATTATCATTGGGGAAGGAGTTTTTGAGCTTGTTTTTCATAATCCAACTCTCTAAATCATTACGAGTGAAGATCTAAGGTGTGTTCTTCATTCTAAATCCTTTTTAAACGATTTTGATTTGTTTTTATTAAACCCCAAGAGTCCAGATTTGATATAAACATGTTTTAATGGATAAAAACCTTCCTAATGTCTTTCTAAACAAAACCTATTCATAAACAATGAGTTTTTATACAAACTAACATGTGTTAATGGTGTTTTATGTGATGTTATGTATTGTTTGATGATTGACTGCTGTATAGATGTTATAACAATGATCTAGGACTGCTATTGATGATGTTTTATGATTGAGATAGGTTACAATTGATTATTGATGATGTTTTACCCATTTTGGGGGTCTTGGGTTAGATCTAGGGCTTGTTCATGATGATAGTGATAGGGATATGATTGGGGGGTTTATTGTTCATGGTAATCTGAGTATATTAAGTTGATTATTGATTGATTTCATAAAGTTTCCTAATTGGGTAAAGATTGCATGCATGATGATGTGACATCTCCATAATTTACTATTTTGGGAAACTTGTAAAACGACTAGATTTTGGTGTAAAATCGGTAGGGTTTTGTAGGGATAAGTTATCCATGCTTGACTGCTGTGTTTGATGATGTTTCGAGTCGTTTTGAATGTGTTTGAAGCGTTTTTAGGGAAAATTGCACAACAGGGGCGAACCTGGCCTCCTTCAACCGGTCGATGGTGCGAAGGAGGGACTCCAGGGTCGAACCTGGTTATTAAATGGTCGAACGTATTATAAATGGGCGAAGGAGGGAGAAAAGGGGCGAAGGTAGCCACATTCGACCGTTTAAAGTCTCCTTCGACCATTTACAGTCACCTTCGACCCTACGTTAATTAAAATGAGATTTTTGATACAAACTAAGTGTTTTATGCTCGAAACTTGTGTGTAATCTATGTGTACTTGATTTACTTGTGTAATGGGTCACCAACGGGATGTCGGGTCAGTTTCACGTGTCGGTTACACTGTCAAACACGTTTTCAAACTTACTTAATCATGATCTGGACAATCGGGGACTGAATAGCCTTGGGGTTATTAGTCACAATTCTTATACAACCTTTATTGATAGATCGCCGGTACTTGGGATCATCAAGACTTGTCTAAATTCTTATTTTGGGAACGCAAACTAAGGTGAGTGTCACAGCCCCATTCTTTACTGTTTTTGGAACATTCTGGGGGAGAGACATGCGGTAAAACTTTCTAAACTTTTAAACCAACATATTACATGATACCTCATGGATACTTAGTGACTTATACTTTCATCATTAAAGTCCTCTCATATCTTAGTGAACCACCAATATGTGGGTACATAGCGGGGAAGGTGTGAATAGATCTATGGGCTTGACTAGCCCCACTCGGGCCGACTGGAGGTCGGTGGCGGGTGCATATTTGTCCTATATCTTACGGCACCGGGTGATGAACCGGTGACGGGTTTGAGGCATTCTTATCTTGTCAGCAGTGGTTCACGACACTATAGTATCATGTAACGATGTCTAGCTAGCATCAGGTATAGATGTAAGGGTTGTTGGGTTTGGCTTACTTATGATAACTTTTGCAAACTATATCTCTGTGACTCACCGGCACTTTAAGTGTTGTCTAACTTCGCATGTTTTCTCAGGTCGCTAAGGTAGCAGGGAGTCTTAGGCGCACTGGAGTCGCACCGCGTCTAGTCTTGCATACATCAGCAAACCGGGTTGTGTTTGCATTCACATTTTGACATTGGTTTTGTAAACATTAAATTTTGCTTCCGCTGTCGTTTTATACTTTACTTATAAACTGCGTGGTTGGTATTTCTACGTAACTTTTATTGCATATAGATGTCGTTTATTATGACCGTTGACTTGGATCCTGGTATGTCATGCGCCTCGCGGTAAAACCCCGCAAGTGGAATTTGAGGGTGTGACAGTTGCACCCCTGTCTGCTGGTAGGTTGCGCCCATGTGTAAAAATTGGCCATTCTTCGTGTTTTCATCCCGGGTGCTCTCAAGTGACTTCCAATCCTTCTTAACTTGTCCCGAAACCCTCGAATATGCTCTGCTTAATGCTTTTCACCATCGTGCACCTGCAAATCACAAACATTCTCAAAGTAACTATGTTTCATGCAATAAATCACATAAAAACACATAATTAAATACATCTTAACATGGTAAAACACCCTCTCATCTCTCTCTCTCTCTCTCTCTCTGTAAAGTTTTTATATTTTCACTTAAATAACCTCAGTTTTTGACCTCACTTTTTGGATGATGGAACAAATGTGTACTGAAGCACGAAGGCGAATCGAAGCCGATCAGAAAGCAAAGCATCGGTGATGGCAGATAAGTAATTTTTTTAGGGTTTAGGGGTGAATTTAACCTAATTATTAGACCTATTGTTTCTGTAGTGGAAGAAGAAGAGAGAAGTCAACCGACCATATAGGCCTACAACCACTAGGTCTTATGCGTATGTTTGTTAGGGTACAACTCTTCTTTGCTTTAGTTTTCAGTACAGCACTACAAGAAAAGTGACCATTAGGGACTAAGGTAAGAGGGATTGATCTATCAGTCTCGAATACATAGTATCTAGGACTAATATGTCAGTTACTAATTGTATTAGTGATTGATTTTTTTGTGACTGATGTTTGTGACTAACAATCAGTCCTTAATACTTTGATCACTTATTTGAGACTAAAATTTAGTCACAAATATGTCTGTCAAATATATTTTTTTGGAGGGAATGTAATTGGTTACTGAAATTCAGTCTCAAATAAGTGCCCTCACTAATGAGAAATGTCGCCATTGTATAGGTCACTAATATTCAGTCTTTGATAAAGAGGGAACATATTAAAGAGTAAAAATCAGTTCTCAATATTGTGACCATTGGGGACTAAGGTATGAGGACTGATCTATCAGTCTCGAATACACGGTATTTAGGACTAATATGTCAGTTACTAAATGTATTAGTAACTGATTTTTTTTGCGACTGATGTTCGTGACTAACAATCAGTCCTTAATACTTTGATCACTCATTTAAAATTGAAATTTAGTCACAAATATGTTTGTCAAATATAATTTTTTGGAGGGAATGTATTTGGTTACTGAAATTCAGTCTCAAATAAGTGCACTCACTAATGAGAAATGGTGCCATTGTATAGGTCACTAATATTCAGTCTTTGATGAAGAGGGAACATAATAGAGAGTAAAAATCAGTTCTCAATATTGTTATAGTGGCCAACATTGAGGACTGGTAATTAGTTTTAAACACCTTTTGCTTAAGAAATGAACAAAGACTAATTTTTAGTCTATGATTGTTTGGCACAAGTTATGCCATTATAGAATATGCATTGAAGACTGAAAATCAATCTTAAAGATCTTGCTTTTCAAACAGAACTTCAATTATAAGATGTACTTAAAATAAATGTATAAACTATATATTTTTCATGCAGTTAAACATACTATTATTATAGCAAAAAAAATATTAAGAAAACACATGAGTTAAAACTAGCCTATGCATGCATATGTTCTTCATGTAACTATCATTTCTTTTTCTATTTCTTTTTAATTTCGTTCTTTTATAATTAATTAGCACAAAATCTACGGTTCATTTGCACTTTAAGAACTTATATAGTTTCTATATTCATTATATTGATCACTGAGATATAAAATACATATTGATATAAGACTGCGTAATTAAATGCACAATTTCATTCTACAAAAGTTAAATACACAGTTGAAAAGTCTACTTGATGCCTTCCAAAAAAAAGAAAAGTCTACTTGATACATGTTGGTTGAATCCAAACCTGACAAGAGTAATATTTATATTTACTTTATTTAAGACTAACAGCTTATATATTAAAATGCAAAGAATAAAGCAGGTCCACACCACTGTATGATTTCCAAACCGTCTGTGCAGATGCGCATGTCACGACCAAATGCTCCACGGAGTCTTCTTCATCACCACATATTGGGCATAAACATGAGCCAAAGTGCAGCCCTCTCCGCAGCATCGCAAGAAGAATCGGAAGCCTTCCTAATTCTACACGCCAAGCAACTATACAACCGAACAATTAGTTCGCCACCTAGTTTTTACAATTACACTTTCATTTAAAACTAGACAAATCGAAACTTCGCCATCTATCCCAATCTAAATCGCCTTGTTTCACTCTAGCTTTTACCCAAAGAAGACTCCGCGCCTTGATTTCACCAATGATTTTTTGTAGAGAAACTTGTTTATTTCCAAATACGACCTCATCGCGACTCTTCCAAATGCACCAAATGACCGTGAAACATATTGCATTAAACGCCTTCTTTATCACCTTTGATCCCCCAATATATAAATGAAGCCTCAAAATATCTCTAAACTCGAACGCGAACACATTTCCTACTTTCAGAGCCGGCCCAACCTTTTTGGTGGCCCTAAGCGAATTGAAATTTTGGGTCCCTTTTCTAAAAGCCTGACACGTTTTTTAATTCGCTGCACATAAGTAACTAATCCGCGCCTTTTAAGATCATGAATCTGCACTTGTATGATGTAATATATAACTTGCTGATACAATTATACTGCACATAGCATGCTGATTTTCTTTGAAAAACGCTGCACTTATGACTGTTGGATATATAGTATGTCCGATGTGATTAAAAGTCGAGGTCAACGTAACCCGACCCGGTACGATCCGAAGAGTTACACGTTGGTACACGAATCAGATAAGTTCATGTGTTGGTGGATTATTATTTCTGAAATAATAATAGTTTTGAACTCGAGGGACTAAATAGTAAAGTTTACACTTTGACTAGTCAAATGGTCAAGTGTATTACTTTGACTAATTAAGTGGTCAAGTCTTTGACTAGTCAAATGGTCAAGTGTATGACTTTGACTAATTAATTGGTCAAGTCCTTGACTAGTCAAATGGTCAAGTGAATGACTTTGACTAATCAAGTGGTCAAGTGCCTTTTATCTATATAAATAGGTGTGATAGATCAAACTCTAATCACACATGTTTTGAAAAAGATAAAACAACATAACCCTTGTCTCCTCTTCAAGATTTGCGGCCACCCTTAGGAGCCACCGCCCCTTTGTCCTCCGCAAACCACCATCATCGCCGCCTCCGTCTTGCAAAGTGTTGCTTTCGGTTGGCCAGTGCTCGGGTGTGAACTTCCTACTAGCGAGGATTCGTTGTAACCCGCGTGTTACAATTCCGGTGTAGTCGTCAAAGGTTGATTACTAAACCCCCTATGGTTGTTCATTATTTATTTGTTTATACGCGTTTAACCGAGATCCTGATTGGGAATATTTTGTTAATTGGATTAATAAAATTAAACATATATTTTATATATATAAATCGGCTCATATTATATATTGTATATAATCGATTTTATTAATAAATAAAACTGCTTCCGCTGTGTATTTGATACCATGATTCCCAACAGTGGTATCAGAGCCACGGTTACGCGCGTATAGATGGTAAATTTATAATTTTGATCTATGTTTTATTTGTCAAATTTTTTTTTTTAACAAAAGATCAAAAGCTCTTTGTTGTACATGGATTATGATGTGAATCGAGCCCTAGGTATTTTGACTCTTGTCATGGTTGTGTTTGTGATGTTTTATTTTTTTTATTGATTTGTATTTTTTATTACGGATATTGGATCCGGTGTAATGATAGGATTAGAATAGATTTGTTTTATTTGTATTTCAAATTTATTTGTAATCCTACAAGTACAAGATCAAGACGAAGATAAAAATGCGAACAGGTTCCATGAAGATAGAGATCTCGGGTCAAGTGGGAGCTATATCAAAAATAGTTTTGAAACCCTTTTGACTGGTTCGTTTCGTTTCTGGCTAAAACGAAACGGACAACCTATTAGGGGCTCGATTCGTTTAATTTTATTATTATGTTTTGTGGTTGTTGTTTATTTATTGTAAATAATTTAGATAACCCAAAATAAATAAAATTTTCACAATCATGGCAACGGTTTTATTAAAACAAGTTTTATAAAAACCGAAAAGCATTTTTAATAAAAGGAGTTTTATTAATATTAAAACAAGTTTATTCGCGATAATACGACCAACATAGTTTAAATAGGGTATTTAAAACTATACTGTGTCGAGTATTGAAAGGAATTTCAATTATCACGAACAATATAAAATTGGATTTTATAAACTATTGTGTGACTCACATCATGCTAACGAGTCATTCAAAATATTTATGGTAAATATTAAAATTAAATCCCAATTTTAAATTGATGTTTTATGCCACCCTTAACGAGTTAACACTTCGTTTAAAATCGAACCCAAATGTTAGTGCTGACCCTGCATCTGGGCGTTGATCATGAGTGAAGGTAATCATCGCGTTTCCTGTGTAACATAGGCCGGTGTTACAGTTAACAGTAAAGGACCAAACATCGCTTGTTTGACAAGTGGGCATAGTTGGGGTTAAACATACATCGCTCTTAGCGATAACCCCAAAAAGGAGAGTTGTGTAGTGGACACAATTAACAATCGTTGTTTACCTACCTAATCATGCCAGTGGACAGTGCTAAGCCAGTTCATTGTGTATTGATGAATCGGGATCTCATCCTAATTAATTTTGCTTTTTGGGTCATAAAATAATTAGGATACTTAAAACATGAAATACTAATAAATTAGATTTTGAACTTTGTAGATGTCAACTGAAAACAATTCCGCCTCCCAATTCTCTCTCAAGTCCATCTTAGAGAAGGACAAACTTAACCACTCCAACTTCATGGACTGGCACCGCAACTTGAAAATTGTTCTCAAGGCGGAGAACAAGTTGTATGTTCTAGAAACGCCAGTTAGCACTCGTGTGCTAAAAATGAAGGCATATCTTGATCACTTGGCTCGTCTGGAATACCCCTTGAGCGATGAGTTAGCGGGGATATTATCCTAAACTCATTGCCCAAGTCATATGACCAGTTCATTATGAACTACAATATGAACAGGATGGAAAAGACACTTGCAGAACTGCATCAGATGCTCAAAACTGCTGAGGTGAACATACCTAGCAAGACTGCACCAGTGCTAGTGATCAAGGAGGGTCAAGTTAAGAAACCTAACACCAAGAAAATGGGCAATCAGGGCAAAGGCAAATCTGTTGCCAATAAGAAACCTCGAAAAGATGCCAAGTGTTTTCATTGTGATGAAACTGGGCACTGGAAGAGGAACTGTGCTAAGGATTTAGCTGAGCTGAAGCAAGCTAAGGCTTCAGGATAAGAGTCCTCAAGTATATATGTTATTGAAATCTTTGCTTTTCCTAGCAAAACATGGGTGTTTGACACAGGATGTGGTTTCCACATTTGTAATGTTTTGCAGGGACTAAGAAAGATTAGAAAGCTGAAACAAGGTGACTTGGAGGTCCATGTTGGCAATGGACAAAGATTTGCAGTGAAGGCAATAGGAGAATATGTTCTTTTACTACCTTCTGGTTTAGAACTTGTTTTGAACAATGTTTATTACATTCCTAGTGTGACTAGAAATATTGTTTCATTTCATGCTTTGCGTAGACAAGGTTTTGATTATCGTTTTAATGGTGAATTTATTTCTGTTTATTTTAACGATGTATTTTACTTTGATGCAAAACCTAACAATGGGATCTATGAGATAGAAATCCAAAACGATAACATATTATGCAATATCTCCCATAAACGTAATAAATTGGACTTTAATGATACGTATATGTGGCATTGTAGACTTGGTCACATAAGTGAGAATCGTGTTAAGCAACTCAAAACCGCAGGAATCCTGGATTCCAAAGGTTCGGAGTCGTTTGGAAAATGCGAATCATGCTTAAGTGGAAAGTTAACAAAAGCACCTTTTTCAAATGTTGGAGAAAGAGCTAATGATCTGTTAGGACTTGTACATACAGATGTATGTGGTCCATTCAGAACAATGTCAAGACATGGAGAAAGATACTTTGTTACATTCACTGATGATTTCAGTAGATATGGTTATGTTTATCTTATGAAGCGTAAACATGAAACTCTTGAAAAGTTCAAGGAATACCAAAATGAAGTAGAAAATCAGCTAAATAGAACTATTAAAATGATTCGATCAGATCGAGGCGGTGAATATCTTAGTCAGGAATTCATCGACCATCTAAAGGACTGTGGAATAGTTTCACAACTAACTCCACCTGGAACACCGCAACATAATGGTGTGTCTTAGCGGAGAAATCGAACTCTATTAGATATGATTCGATCAATGATGTGTCGAACAAACCTTCCAAAATCCTTTTGGAGTTATGCTTTGGAGACCGCCGCAAGACTTGTGAATATAGCTCCAACGAAAAAGGTTACTAAAACGCCTTATGAGATATGGCATGGAAAGAAACCTCATGTATCCTACCTTAAAGTCTGGGGATGTAATGCTTATGTCACTCTAGAATCTTCGGATAAACTAGATCCCAGAGGCGAAAAAGTGGTTTTCGTTGGATACGGTAAGAAGATCGGTTACCTGTTCTACCACCCCACTGAAAATAAGATTTTCACCAAACGCAGAGGCACTTTCTTAGAGGAAGAGCTTCTGGCGCGAGGGATTGGAGATAACCATGTGGATCTTGAAGAAATTCGAGAATCACAAGTGACTGAACCAGCTGTTCAGACAGAACCAGATGTAATTGATCCAGTTGTTGAAGTTGAGCCTGAGAGGACTCAAGAAACAACAGAAACACCAAGTGTTCGGAAAAGTATTAGGGATCGTCGTGCACCGGTAAGGTATGACGATATCTTCATGATTGATGAAGCTGAGCCTACTACTTACAAAGCTGCAATCTTGGATTCAGAATCCAAGAAATGGCAAGAAGCCATGAATGCAGAGATGCAATCCATGTATGATAACCAAGTCTGGGATTTGGTTGATCTTCCTACCGAATGTCGGACTGTGGGAAACAAATGGATCTTCAAGAAGAAGACTGACATGGATGGGAATGTGCAAACCTACAAAGCAAGGCTTGTAGCGAAAGGTTTTACTCATACTCAAGGAATTGATTATGAGGAAATTTTCTCGCCAGTAGCCATGCTTAAGTCTATTAGAATTCTACTTGCCATTGCTGCATATTATGACTATGAGATATGGCAGATGGATGTCAAAACCGCGTTCCTTAATGGACACTTACTGGAAGATGACTATATGGTTCAACCTGAAGGTTTTGTCGATCCAAAGAATCCTAATAAGGTGTGCAAGCTGAATAAATCCATCTATGGATTAAAGCAAGCATCTCGCAGCTGGAATCTCCGTTTTGATCAGAAAATCAAAGAGTTTGGTTTTATCAAGAACGAAGATGAACCGTGTGTTTACAAGAAATCTAGTGGGAGCTATATCACTTTTATTATACTGTGTGTAGATGACATACTAATCATTGGAAACAATATCCCTATGCTTAAAGATGTTAAGACCTGGTTGGGTAAATGTTTCACAATGAAAGATCTTGGTGAAGCCGCTTATATTCTGGGAATAAAGATTTATAGAGATAGATCAAAGCGGTTATTGGGTTTGAGTCAAAGTACATATATTGAAAAGGTCATACGACGCTTCTCAATGTAAGACTCAAAAAGGGGGGCTCTTGCCCATGGCACATGGAACCATTATTAATAACAAGCAGTGTGCAAACACTGAAGAGGAAAGGAAGAAAATGGAAAGAGTTCCATATGCTTCTGCTATTGGTTCCATCATGTATGCCATGTTGTGTACTAGACCTGATGTCTCGTATGCTCTTAGCATGACGAGTAGATATCAACAGAACCCAGGAAAGAGTCACTGGGCTGCAGTGAAGAACATTCTTAAGTACTTGAGAAGGACTAATGACATGTTCTTAATATATGGTGGACTGGATGAGGAGCTGTCAGTTAAGTGTTATACTGATGCAAGCTTCCAGACTGATCGTGATGATTCAAGATCACAAATGGGATATGTTTTCATTCTGAATGGTGGGGCTGTAACTTAGAACAACTTTAAGCAAAGTGTGGTTGCTTAATCCACCTGTAAATCAGAATACAATGCTGCATCGGATGCTGCAAAGGAGGCTGCCTAGATGAAGAAGTTCATTGGTGATCTCGATGTTATGCCTAGCATAAAGAAACCAATCGAGATACTATGTGACAACACTGGTGCCATTGCTCTTGCAAAGGAACCAAGGTCACACCAGACCACAAGGCATATACTCAGGAAATTCCACTATATTAGAGAGATAGTAGAACGTGGAGACATCATGATAAACAAAGTTCATACAGATCTAAATCTGGCTGACCCCTTTACTAAGCCTTTACCTCAAGCTAAACATGAGGAGCATGTTGAAAGATAGGGCTTAGAGTTGCTAGACAGTGGGCATGATCTGTAATTAGTATTGGTGTTTTATTTTGAACTATAACAGTTACATTGAATATTTAT
The DNA here is from genome assembly GCA_030844895.1 of Ambrosia x helenae. Classification (NCBI taxonomy): domain Eukaryota; kingdom Viridiplantae; phylum Streptophyta; class Magnoliopsida; order Asterales; family Asteraceae; genus Ambrosia; species Ambrosia x helenae. The sequence continues at coordinate 38,374,772 of CM061234.1, read as the reverse complement.
TTGATTTAATGGGTTAAATGCAAATTTAAATATTTTGTGACCGTGTTCATTATTTGTATGTTTAAATCCTTGAATAAGAGTATTCTAAATATCCGTAGTCGATCAAATTACATGGGAATGAATTTGAATGTAAGACTATTGTGAATTGAGATGATTGTATTCATGAGATGAATAACTCAATGGTTTGAGAATCATAATTCACAGATATCATTAGGGAATGATATTGGATGTAACTCGCTTCAAAACGATCTCCATGGATCTGTGTCATGAGATGTTTTGATATTGATATGTTCAATCTGTCCTTTTTCCTAAGGCACATATTAAACTACATTGATCAAGGATTATCCTTGATGTTATCTAGCACTGTCCTGAAACATGGGTAGTAATAAGGGTATCGTTGGGAGAAATCCAAGATTAAGTGGGAGTTGTATGACGCTGATGGAATTCTGTACTTCTATAGGATTAGAAGTCTAGACATTCTGGCGCCCTCGTTAATTCAAACTGGTATAAACGCGTGGCCATGCTCGGACTAAGGTAGTTCGTTAGACCACTTTTTATTAGAGACGAGAATAGAGAATGGTTGATCACTATATAAGAATGAATGATCCATGTCTTATGATCAACGGATGTCTATACAGAAGGGACTTATTGATAGAATTATCAGGGCTATAGTATTTGGTTAAGTAAAGCGTTACTTGAACTCAAAGAACTAGTTGACGACTGTAAAGTGTCATACTGGTTTGGGTGCAATGCGATGCAGCTAGGCGTCCAACTCTGCGCACATTGACTCATTTAATTAAAATCGTCCAAGTGGGAGATTGTTGGATATATAGTATGTCTGATGTGATTAAAAGTCGAGGTCAACGTAACCCGACCCGGTACGATCCGAAGAGTTACATGTTGGTACACGAATCAGATAAGTTCATGTGTTGGTGGATTATTATTTCTGAAATAATAATAGTTTTGAACTCGAGGGACTAAATAGTAAAGTTTACACTTTGACTAGTCAATGGTCAAGTGTATGACTTTGACTAATTAAGTGGTCAAGTCTTTGACTAGTCAAATGGTCAACTGTATGACTTTGACTAATTAATTGGTCAAGTCCTTGACTAGTCAAATGGTCAAGTGAATGACTTTGACTAATCAAGTGGTCAAGTGCCTTTTATCTATATAAATAGGTGTGATAGATCAAACTCTAATCACACATGTTTTGAAAAAGATAAAACAACATAACCCTTGTCTCCTCTTCAAGATTTGCGGCCACCCTTAGGAGCCACCACCCCTTTGTCCTCCGCAAACCACCATCATCGCCGCCTCCGTCTTGCAAAGTGTTGCTTTCGGTTGGCCAGTGCTCGGGTGTGAACTTCCTACTAGCGAGGATTCGTTGTAACCCGCGTGTTACAATTCCGGTGTAGTCGTCAAAGGTTGATTACTAAACCCCCTATGGTTGTTCATTATTTATTTGTTTATACGCGTTTAACCGAGATCCTGATTGGGAATATTTTGTTAATTGGATTAATAAAATTAAACATATATTTATATATATAAATCGGCTCATATTATATATTGTATATAATCGATTTTATTAATAAATAAAACTGCTTCCGCTGTGTATTTGATACCATGATTCCCAACAATGACTTACCCATCAGAGCCAAAACCAATCTCCCAAAATAAGGTTGCGCTGAAACTGATGCTGCTGAATCTGAATCAGAAGCTGCTGAGCTGCATAAAACTAAACTGATCCGCGCCTTTGTAGACCATAAACTGCACTTGTATGATGTAATTGCCTCACATAACTTTCTGATGTATTTGTTCTACACAAAACTTGCTGATATGCTCTGCAAATGCTGCACATACCCTTCAGCAACCCAAACCTTTCTCCTAATCAGAAAATTTTGCTGAGCCAAGTTGCACGACAAAAACAAATGCTCAATAGTTTCTGTAAGTTCAATACATAACGGACATAAATCTGAACCCAATTGTATGTTCCTTCTAATTAACGCCGCCTTAGTAGGTATTATTCCAAATGCCGCTCGCCAAGCCAATAGCCATACTCTTTTAGGGACCCAAGAATTCTGCTGCACAACAAAATTTCCAACAGTGTGCCTCGATGCCTGCAATTCCTTTTTCAGTCGACTAACTTCAAAACCACCTGACCCAACCCAGCCCCAAACCCATTTGTCGACCCCAGCAGAGATGAATGGGCAGACAACAGTCACCATTACAGTGATCAAATGGAAATCAATCGTCAAAAACAAGTTATTTCAAGTAAAGGGGGCTCTCGGTCAATAGCCAATCACATATTCCATATGGTAAGTTTTGAATATTGTTTCAACTTTTAAGGGTTCTATTTGATTTAGTGAATTAGTTTTACACCCTCCTTTTATTTTTGGACCATTTTTATGTTAAAATTTAGATTATGGAACATTGTTTACAACTTGCAACTTCAATGTTTTAAAAACACATTTATCAAACTTTATGTATTAATATTACTTATGTTATCACAGACAAATCCGGAGACTCAAATTCCGCCTAGCCCCTTTGAAGTCTATTACAAGTTGCATTATAATGCTAAAAAAAGATGGCAAAATGATGAGGCAAAAACCGAATATGTAAGTTATTACTATCATTGATAATCAATATATTTGTTTTGTTATTATTAAAATGTTCCATGGTCATTTTCCTTATTGTTTCTCTTTGTTTGCTTAGTATTGTGCCTTAGACTTTTAGTAGTGTTACTAATCTGCTTGAATTATTTATGCTAATTTCTTTCGGTTAAAAATTTGTTTTAATGCATTAATATTCCTAACTTAATTTCTTTATGTTAGGCGGCTATTATTCATCATAAAGAGGAGGCAGTGGCGGAGTTAATTTCTAAAGGGACAACTATCACTACTACCATGCATCACGAGTTAGAAAAGGAGGCAATTGAAAGCATATGTGCTAAGGAAAAAAACAACCAAATCTGCATGGAAGGTAGGCGTTGGGCCTGTTTTCAGAAAAAAAAAAGATTTTTGGATGACATCAGAACATGGATCGTCTCAGCAAACTTTAAGCGAGGATGAAGCACTTCGAAATAAGGTTGCTTCACTAGAAGAGGAAGTGAAACAAAGAAATGAAAAATATGAAAAGTTGTTAATGTTCGTGAGCTCAAAGTTTCCGGATTTTGAGAGCGCGGTATCTGCACATGTGAGTAGTGGAGCAAATGATTTGGATGAGCAAGTCAACGACAATGACAATTTGAATTAGGAAGTGAGTTAAGACTTATTTTGTTAGTGTTTGATTGATTTCCGTTTTAAAGTTTAGACTTAATCTGTTTAGTACTATTTAGTTATATGTCTGTTTACTCTTTTTAATTTTTAGAATTAACATGCTATAATGTTATGCGTTAAATTAATTATGAATTGGTGCATACACATTATAGACTATTAAATATAGTATCAAAGACTATTTTCAGTCTTTAATAAACATGCCGGAAACAAGTCATAGTATTAAAGACTACTTTTTTAGTCACGAAGTTAACATATTAGGGACTGATTATTAGTATTTAAAACACATATTTGGGACTGAAAAGGTTCTTACTTGATAAAAAATTTAGTCTCTAAAAAAACATATACGATGCTAAATAATAACTTTTAAGATTATTTTTCAGTCCTTAAAATATAATTAAGGAATAAAATGATATGTTAACGTAGACTAAATTTCACTCTCTAAAACGCACATCCACGACTAAATAACATGACATCTAAGATTGTTTTTCAGTCCCTAAAAGAATATATGAAGACAAAATAGCATATTATCAGGGACTAATTCTTAGTCTCTATAACGTCTAATTAGAGACTGAATTGTCATGGAACCCAAGGCTAATTAAATGTATTTGTGACAAAATACACAACATTTTAGTACTGATTTTCATTCCCAAAAAACCTTCGTTCAAGGACTGATCTTCAGTCACAAACGAAATGTATTTGGGACTGAAATGATGTGGTATAGGGGGGATAGAATAAGGACTGATTCTATGAGTAAGAGAGACTGAATGTCAGTCCTTGTAGGTATCATATATTTAGGACTGAAATTTGTTATGATGATGATAAGGACAAAAATTCATGGTTATATGTTGTTGAGTGTACTTTGTTGTTCTTATCAGATCGTATGATGCATGTGATCTACTGATCCTGATATAAGCGTAACTTAGTCAATATTATGTCATGCTGACTTGCCTTCTCTCACAGATCTCTGATGGGTGAGGACTCCTCACCTTCGACTATTGAAACCGGTTGTCATGGAGCACTCAAGGAGAACCATTGGCTTTATCATGCTGCATATCTCATGGTGAGTATTCTTTGTTATAGATCAAAAAATGATTTTTTATTTTTATTTTTTGTCAAACACTTAAAATCATTTGTCTAGGTTGTATGTCTAGTTGTTCACTGAATCACTCGCAACTAAATAGTAAATAGAAAAAAGTTTTACATTTCAAGTTAATTTATTACATTTAGTATAACTTACAGATTCGAACATGATCAAATACATACATATGTTTTTTGTTTTGTTAAATTTACATAGCGGCACCTTTGCTGATGGTTGGACCGATAGAGCCATCTCTAAAAGCTTATCAAAGTTACCTCCAGTCCAGTTGGTTTGCTTGGTTGGTTGTGTAAGGTAGGTTCAGGTTTGAATCAGGGGATATATTTTTTGCCCTGTTTTAAGTTGTTTTTTTGTCTGCTTTATGAAAATGGTTTACAGATGTGTTGGCTTATTGCGTGACACACATTATCCTGAGTCATGCCTGTATAATGTGTTGGTTATTTAAATTTTCTCTTATTTGCATCGTTTTCTTATCTTCTTCGATCACGGTTTACAGCAGGTACAATTGTGACATATTACAATAACGATTTTTCTGCATCTGTTTTCTTTTTTACTTTATTTTTGTGTGTCATGTTTAAGGCTTTTATTTACATTGTTGATTCCTTTTTTTACTTTCCCGTTTCTCTACAGGTTTCTTAAAATCCGTTGACTATGCGATTACAGTAGTGATTGGTTTATTAATAGGTGGGGGGGTGATGATTGTATTTTTATCATAATATTTTTGTAAGTGTTACAAGAACTGATGCGGTGTCGTAAAGATGTAATTCGGTGTCTTAGAGGGTTTATTGTGGGACCCTTCAGTTGTTTGAAGAAATGCTTGAGTTAAACCTTTAATTTTAATTTATTGTTTTAGCCTGTTGGTTGGTAGACAATGTAGAGTTATTAGTTATTGTTTTATCTTGTGTTGTTTGTTGAATATTTTAGTTGTTTGGTTCTTAGTGGGACTTGTGGCTGCATGTTTCAAGCAATTCACAGGTTGTTGTTTTTATTGGATATCAGGTTGGATATCTCTCTTTTGTTGGCATGCGATGTCATTGTGGTTTTGTTGCTGGATGTAGGAAATATTTTGTTGTTTGTGTCTCTTATTTTTTTGACATGTATTTTTGTTGCGTTTATGCTATACATCTTTGTTGTTTATATGTGTATATTGTTGGATCAAAGCACAAATACTCAAAGTAATTAACAGAATTATGAATGAACTCAAAGGCTTCTTTTATTGCTTATTTGTGAATGATAGAAACAAGATCAGGCTGCATCTTATATAGGCAAGCCTTTAATGTACATAAACAGAAAATGCACTAAACTAGGATCTAAACAACTTATTCGAATAATTCAAAAGACTAATAACGTAAACATCAACTGAAGCCTGAGAATCCGGATGACTTGTTCATCACACGTGCATGCTGCATGGGAAGTTTGAATCATATCTCAATACCCCCCCCCCCCCCCCCTTGATTCAAACTCTTGCACTCCCATTAGGTACCTGAAATAAACAAACTTGTATTTAGGGAGTGCCTTGGTTAAACAATCTGCCACTTGCTCATGAGTTGTCACACCCTCAAATTTCCACGTGCGGGGTTTTACCGCGAGGCGCGTGACACACCAGGATCCAAGTCAACGGTCACAATAAACAACACTATATGATACGTAAAAATGACAAAATCAAGCCATTAAGTTTTCATAAATGATCCAACGCTGCGGAAGCGTAAAACTTTATTACAACGTGAAATCAAAAGTACGAAAGTCTGAAAATGCTAAATGAGATGCACATGAATCCTAGACGCCGTGAGACTCCGTGCGCCTACCAACAGCTGCTACCTTAGCGACCTGAGACAAACATGCTAAATACGTCAGCAAATAATGCTGGTGAGTTCACAGGTTTTTAAATGAATACCGACTCAAAATGTATACCAACTCCAAGTGATAATCGACTCCAACTGAATACTCATTGTCAATCCAGACCACATGCATGCAAAATATATGAATACCTGTTACTACTGCGATTGGAAAACCATTACTGGACTCGAATACTGTGAATACTGAATACGTGCCCGAGTGAATACTGAATACTGAATACTGAATACTGAATACCTAAGAGACAATATGCACCCGCCCGGCCCTCCAAGCCGTCGAGTGGGGCGGGTCAAGCCCAAATAGCGCTACCCACATTTCCCCCGTTGTGCATCCTCGCACATTCATGGTTTCCCCCGGGACTTCCAAAGATCGCATAGTAATATAATGAATACTCTAAAACATAATGAATACGTGAAAACATAATGAATACTCCAAACCCAATGAATTCATGAATACCAAAACGTAGTTGACACATCTTTCCTGAAAACTTAGTTGAAACGCCTTTTATGAAAACATAGTTGAAACGCCTTTTATGAAAACATAGTTGAAACGCCTTTTATGAAAACATAGTTGAAACATGTTTAAAGGACACAGCATGTTTTCTCCCCCGAAAATGTAAAACCAGTAAAAGAGTGGGGCCGTGAAACTCACCTTATTGTGCGTCTTCCGATAACTAGAATTCCAACACGTGTATGATAATCCCAACTAATGACAACCTATCAATGAGTTTACGTAAGTGTGATGACTATTAATCCGAAGGCTAACTAGTCCCCGATTGTCCAGATCTTAACCAAGTATGTTTTAAAACGTGTTTAAATGTTTAACCGACACACTAGACCGACCCGACATCCCGTTGGTGACCCATTACATCAATTAGTCATGCACATAAGTTTAACACATAAGTTTCAAGCATAAAACACTTAGTTCGTATCAAAAATCTCATTTTTGTTAACGTAGGGTCGAATGTGGCTTTGAGTGGTCGAAGGTGGCTTTAAACTCCCACCTTCGCCCCTTTTCTTCCACCTTCGCCCCTTTTCTTCCACCTTCGCCCCTTTTCTTCCACCTTCGCCCCTTTTTTTCCACCTTCGCCCCTTTTAGTTCCAGGTTCGACCCTGCTGTGTTGTTTACTCAAAAACGCGTCCAAAAACATCCGAAAACATCACGAAACATCATGAGTTACAGCAGTCAAGCATCATTATTATATTCCTACGAAACCCTACCAATTTTACCCCAAAATCTATCCGTTTTTACAAGTTTCCTAAAATAGTAAATTATGGAGATGTCACATCATCATGCATGAAAATATTACCCAATTAGGAAATTTCTGAAATCGATCAATAATCAGCTCATCATACTCAGATCATCATGAACAAGAAACCCTTATCATAACCTTATCATAACTATCCAAAACAAGCCCTAAATCTAACCCAAAATCCCCAAAATGAACATAACATCATCAATAATCAATTGTAACCTATCTCAACCATAAAACATCATCAATAACAGTCCTAGATCATTGTTATAACATCTATACAGCAATCAATCATCAAATAACACATAACATCACATAAAACATCATTAACACATGTTAGTTTGTATGAAAACTCATTGTTTATGAGTAGGTTTTATTTAGAAAGATGTTAGGAAGGTTTTTACCCATAAAACATGTTGATATCAGATCTGGACCCTTGGGGTTTAGATGAAAACAAGTTAAAATTGTTTAAAAAGGATTTGTAATGAAGAACACACCTTAGATCTTCACTTGTAATGATTTAGAGAGTTAGGTTATGAAAAACAAGCTCAAAAACTCCTTCCCCAATGTTAATAGCTGATAGAGAGTGTTTAGAGGCGTTTAGGGTTTGTGAAATGGTGAAAAATGGCTAAGGATGGTATTTATACCATCTGCACGTTCGCCCCTTTTTAGTGGTCGAATGTGGAATTTTTCCACGTTCGCCCCTTTTTAGTGGTCGAATGTGGAACTTTTCCACATTCGCCCACTTTGTTTCCACGTTCGCCCCTTTTTCAAACCCCATTTCCACATTCGCCCAAAAGTTCCACATTCAGGTCATCAGCACATTTTTAACACATGTTAACAGCACTTTTAACACATGTTAACCTTTTTCCAGTTTATCGTGTTTAACGCATTCTAACACATCTTAACACATAAGCATGCATCCATAGTCTATACTTAGCATGTTTAGGCACGTATAATCATTCGTACATCATTTAAGCAAGTATAAGCATACAATCCACCACACGACCCATAATCTACACATATACTTAATTAACTCATGTAATGTCACCAACGACGGAACCCGGTACTAATGTATTCCCAAAACGACTCCCAATGATCCTCCAGATCATTGAACCCTGGACAATCCTAATTTGACCCGACTCAACTAACCCAGTTAAGTTTGTTTATAAACGTTTCTCGCTAATGTAGACTTATGTGTTCATAAAGTGTTGACTCAAACATGCCGGGTGTCACATCATCCCCCTGTTGAAAGAATTTTCGTCCCGAAAATTTCCCGAAGTCAAAGAGAACGAAGCGAGAAAAAGAAAAATTTTCCCGGTCGTCACATCATCCCCCTGTTGAAAGGAATCTCGCCCCGAGATTCACTCTTCGACAGTAATGAGTGTCGACCTAACCCAAGTAACGTTTCCCAGAACACAAACGAAATGATAACCACGAACGAAAGATGATATCAACGAATACTCTGTGCCGGGGAACCGCCCTCCCCAAAGTGAATAGAGAACAATGAATCCCCCTGATCGAAGGCCTACTAGAGACTACTATGATCGGTATAAATGATACACCGGTACCGTCCAAGTATCATCTCCAAAGGACCCACATCAGACTCATGAATGCAAAATGATGACCAAATACCAAACTGAATGCACACAATGAATACGAATTTCCAAACAATGCGAACGAGAATGAATACGAGCATAACGAGAATCAAGAAAAGAATACTCACCAGTAACAGTGTCAGGATCCTCCTGGTTCTCCCTAGCGCCAATGACGTAGGCATGACCTCGGGTAGTTCGACCGCCGCCTTCATTCCCAGCACCACCTGCAGTCCCTTGGTTCAGCTTAGGACAATCCCGCTTGAAGTGTCCATTATCCCCACAGTGATAACATCCCTGCCTCCCCTGAGGAGCAGTAGCAGTGGTAGTAGTAGTAGTGGCCTGTGCCGGTTGTAGCTGAAGAGTAGTCCTACAGTCCTTAGCATGATGACCAAAACGCTGACACCGTCGACAGCGAAACCTCTCACAATCACCCGTATGATGGAACCCACACTCACCACACTTCGGGAGCTTCCCAGTATATCCCCCAGACCTCTGCCCAGATGATGCTCCCACAACTTCTTGCTTCTTTGTCTGCGGCTGGGACGACCCAGTGCTCTTTCCAGCACTCTCCCACTTTCTCTTGTTGTCCGCAGGGGCTTTCACAGCAGCACCCCTCGGAGGTAGAACGCCCTCCGCAACCTTCATGTTGGTCAGCTTGTGGGCTGCCCGAACAGTGGCCAACATAGTAGTGTGATCAGCAGCAGCAACAAGTCCAGCAATCTCCGGTACTAACCCAGCAACGTAGTGCTCAATCCTCCGGTACTCCGGTGTAGCCAACCCGGGGCACATCACAGCCAACTCGTTGTGCCTAGCAGTAAACTCCTCGATCTCCGACCCAACCATCTTCAGATTCCAGAACTCATGCTCCAACTTCATAATCTCGTCTCTTGGGCAATACTCTGCCCTCAACATCTGAACAAACTCGGACCACGGCATAGCATTGGCCTCACCCAGACCAAGGTTCGCAGTGGTGGAGTTCCACCAGGTCAACGCATGTCCCTCCAGTGTAGCAGAAGCATACTTGACGCGATCAGCGTCGGGACAGTTACACATAGCAAACACCGACTCAATCTTCTCCAACCACCTAAGTAGTCCCACCGCTCCTTCAATCCCATTGAAGAAATGGGGCTTACAGTCCATGAACTTCTTGTACGTGCACCCAGTCTGCATCTGATTAGTATTTCCCAGGGTCTGCTGAGCAGCCTGGAAAGCAGCCAACGCAACGTTCAACTGTTGTTGCAACATGTGCTCCAACTCCGCCTGAGTCATGGTGATGTTCCCACCACCTCGTCCACCGCCATTGCGACCCCGCCGCCACCACGGCGTCCACCAGCACGTCCACCAGCGCGACCAGACATGTTCTGCCCAAACATGAGACAAGATACGCAAAATCACCAACAGATCGAGCTACAAGTGACCAAACGAATTCAGAACGTGGTTCCAGCATGACCATTAGTCCGAACATGAAGTCCACCAAGATTTTCATGCATTTCGATTTATGATTTCGTGTGCACCCGAAATAACAAATCGCTCTACATGGTCCTCTAGGCGTGCTCCTAGCTAGAACTTCAAATCACCCGATACCCACATTCCTAAAAGAAACTGTTATCGCACGAAGATCCCAAAGTGAATAGTCACTCATGGGTGTACTATGACAAGTACTAGTGCAGGATAGTGTGTGAGTAAGCAAGTATGTAAGCGAATAGTCCCTTCAACTTCAAACCGAAGAAGAAGATAGAACCCAGGTAGGAATAACAAAAGATAGATAACGTGATACTGTGTGATGAGGACACCGACACCCCGACAAGGTTAATATGTTTTCCAAATGACACGACTCGTAACTATGTGTGACCGTCTAACGTGTGTGATACTCGGCTATAGACTAGACTCTACATGCAGTCCTAGTTCACTATAACCATTGGCTCTGATACCAATCTGTCACACCCTCAAATTTCCACGTGCGGGGTTTTACCGCGAGGCGCGTGACACACCAGGATCCAAGTCAACGGTCACAATAAACAACACTATATGATACGTAAAAATGACAAAATCAAGCCATTAAGTTTTCATAAATGATCCAACGCTGCGGAAGCGTAAAACTTATTACAACGTGAAATCAAAAGTACGAAAGTCTGAAAATGCTAAATGAGATGCACATGAATCCTAGACGCCGTGAGACTCCGTGCGCCTACCAACAGCTGCTACCTTAGCGACCTGAGACAAACATGCTAAATACGTCAGCAAATAATGCTGGTGAGTTCACAGGTTTTTAAATGAATACCGACTCAAAATGTATACCAACTCCAAGTGATAATCGACTCCAACTGAATACTCATTGTCAATCCAGACCACATGCATGCAAAATATATGAATACCTGTTACTACTGCGATTGGAAAACCATTACTGGACTCGAATACTGTGAATACTGAATACGTGCCCGAGTGAATACTGAATACTGAATACTGAATACTGAATACCTAAGAGACAATATGCACCCGCCCGGCCCTCCAAGCCGTCGAGTGGGGCGGGTCAAGCCCAAATAGCGCTACCCACATTTCCCCCGTTGTGCATCCTCGCACATTCATGGTTTCCCCCGGGACTTCCAAAGATCGCATAGTAATATAATGAATACTCTAAAACATAATGAATACGTGAAAACATAATGAATACTCCAAACCCAATGAATTCATGAATACCAAAACGTAGTTGACACATCTTTCCTGAAAACTTAGTTGAAACGCCTTTTATGAAAACATAGTTGAAACGCCTTTTATGAAAACATAGTTGAAACGCCTTTTATGAAAACATAGTTGAAACATGTTTAAAGGACACAGCATGTTTTCTCCCCCGAAAATGTAAAACCAGTAAAAGAGTGGGGCCGTGAAACTCACCTTATTGTGCGTCTTCCGATAACTAGAATTCCAACACGTGTATGATAATCCCAACTAATGACAACCTATCAATGAGTTTACGTAAGTGTGATGACTATTAATCCGAAGGCTAACTAGTCCCCGATTGTCCAGATCTTAACCAAGTATGTTTTAAAACGTGTTTAAATGTTTAACCGACACACTAGACCGACCCGACATCCCGTTGGTGACCCATTACATCAATTAGTCATGCACATAAGTTTAACACATAAGTTTCAAGCATAAAACACTTAGTTCGTATCAAAAATCTCATTTTTGTTAACGTAGGGTCGAATGTGGCTTTGAGTGGTCGAAGGTGGCTTTAAACTCCCACCTTCGCCCCTTTTCTTCCACCTTCGCCCCTTTTCTTCCACCTTCGCCCCTTTTCTTCCACCTTCGCCCCTTTTTTTCCACCTTCGCCCCTTTTAGTTCCAGGTTCGACCCTGCTGTGTTGTTTACTCAAAAACGCGTCCAAAAACATCCGAAAACATCACGAAACATCATGAGTTACAGCAGTCAAGCATCATTATTATATTCCTACGAAACCCTACCAATTTTACCCCAAAATCTATCCGTTTTTACAAGTTTCCTAAAATAGTAAATTATGGAGATGTCACATCATCATGCATGAAAATATTACCCAATTAGGAAATTTCTGAAATCGATCAATAATCAGCTCATCATACTCAGATCATCATGAACAAGAAACCCTTATCATAACCTTATCATAACTATCCAAAAACAAGCCCTAAATCTAACCCAAAATCCCCAAAATGAACATAACATCATCAATAATCAATTGTAACCTATCTCAACCATAAAACATCATCAATAACAGTCCTAGATCATTGTTATAACATCTATACAGCAATCAATCATCAAATAACACATAACATCACATAAAACATCATTAACACATGTTAGTTTGTATGAAAACTCATTGTTTATGAGTAGGTTTTATTTAGAAAGATGTTAGGAAGGTTTTTACCCATAAAACATGTTGATATCAGATCTGGACCCTTGGGGTTTAGATGAAAACAAGTTAAAATTGTTTAAAAAGGATTTGTAATGAAGAACACACCTTAGATCTTCACTTGTAATGATTTAGAGAGTTAGGTTATGAAAAACAAGCTCAAAAACTCCTTCCCCAATGTTAATAGCTGATAGAGAGTGTTTAGAGGCGTTTAGGGTTTGTGAAATGGTGAAAAATGGCTAAGGATGGTATTTATACCATCTGCACGTTCGCCCCTTTTTAGTGGTCGAATGTGGAATTTTTCCACGTTCGCCCCTTTTTAGTGGTCGAATGTGGAACTTTTCCACATTCGCCCACTTTGTTTCCACGTTCGCCCCTTTTTCAAACCCCATTTCCACATTCGCCAAAAAGTTCCACATTCAGGTCATCAGCACATTTTTAACACATGTTAACAGCACTTTTAACACATGTTAACCTTTTTCCAGTTTATCGTGTTTAACGCATTCTAACACATCTTAACACATAAGCATGCATCCATAGTCTATACTTAGCATGTTTAGGCACGTATAATCATTCGTACATCATTTAAGCAAGTATAAGCATACAATCCACCACACGACCCATAATCTACACATATACTTAATTAACTCATGTAATGTCACCAACGACGGAACCCGGTACTAATGTATTCCCAAAACGACTCCCAATGATCCTCCAGATCATTGAACCCTGGACAATCCTAATTTGACCCGACTCAACTAACCCAGTTAAGTTTGTTTATAAACGTTTCTCGCTAATGTAGACTTATGTGTTCATAAAGTGTTGACTCAAACATGCCGGGTGTCACATGAGTACTACAATACTGCAACTCTACTCTTTCTTGATTCACCATATCACGAACAAAATGATATTTGAGATCAATATCTTTAGCTTTTCCATGTTGTAACACCCCAACCGATGGCGGAAACATCGGGATGTCACATATTGATGATTGTTCAGTAGCTCATGGTAAATAATAAGTTTCAATATATGATTTAAATAAATTACATACAATTGTTCTAAGAATTTGTACATCAAGATGAAAAAAAAAATACTAGCTACGCATCTTCAAGCATTAACTCTAATCTTCGAATAAGCTATAACCTGAAACATGTTAAGTTTGAAAATATTTTGGGTCAACAAAAGTTAGTGAGAATTACATAGGTTTTGATAATCGAATAAAACTTGTACAATTCAAGTGTCATGGCAAGTCTAGTCCATATGTGAAAACATACTAGAAGTAAATTGAGTGCATAATCAACCCTTGTGACTGTTATATTGTGGTACATCCCATACGCTCATGGTTCACTCGAATATGTTATGCGATAACAATCACCCACGCTACCTTTGTAGGAGGCACGTATCCGGGTGGGATTGTCAGTCCAATAGATCTATCATTGTATACCGTCGGCTGATCAATGTTAATGATTATGCTAGAATTGTGCTTACCCTAGTCATGTTCAAGACATAATGCAACATAGAAAAACACATAGACACTTTGATGATTGAATTGCATATAGAATGTTGTAACATGTTTCACCCCAAAAATGGTGATAAATAGAAAAGGGGCTATGTAAAACTCACATTGGCAAAGGTGAATTATCCTCTAAGTGTTGTGAATGTATGCGAGGCGAATCCTAAAGACTCAACAACGTAGCTAGTCCAAATTGTAGAAAACGAAAAAGAAAGAATATCAAGCTTCCAATTCGCCAATTACAAGAGCTTATAATCAAAGCTTCAATTGTAGAAGTAATAGACTATAGAAGAAAGGTATGAGGGAAAGTTTAATCGGTATCGATTTAGAGGTGCAAAGTATAATGGGTCATAGGTGGGTTTTTATACTAGTTTTGGAGTCAATTAGCCATTAAAATTGGTCAACACCATAAAGTAAGGTTTTATGATGAATTGACTATTTGACTAAGACTTTGACTGTTTGACTAAGACTTTGATTGTCAATTTAAGGAATGTGTTAAGTTTATTTTCTTCTGAAATACTACACAAGATGATAGTTGGCTCAGTTGGTTGTCACTGTGTGTTGGTTGGCTGTGGACGCGGGTTCGAGTCCCGGTCCACACAAATCTTTTTTTGGCAATTATTTCCCTAAAACTATATTATTCTAAATTCATAATATGATTATATAAGCCCGAAAGTGACTCGGAATATTTTTAAAACGTACAAAAAGTGTCGAGATACAAATAATTATTAGTTTAAGGTATTTAAAACATATATTGTTTAAAACAATACATTCTTTTTATCAAAAAAAAATAGGGGAAATTCGCGATGTTACAGTCTCCCCAACTTTTGGAAACTTCGTCCCGAAGTTATTAAAAACACAGGTTTGAGGTTGATTAGGTAGAAATTAAGGCAGCTGTGGTTTGGGTTAAGGCACGACATGAATTTATAGGTAATAGAATAATTTGTTTCGAATAATTTGGATAAGAGGTTTGAGATGTGAGTTTTAAGGATTGGATTAGGTTCGTCTGAAGTAGCAAGAAGCATAAGAATCTAGCAAAATACTAAACTTATGTTTTAGGAATCTTATAAGAAATGCATGAATTGATTGGCTATATGAAAACCAAATGAACTACTAAAACCTTATTAGAATTTCATACTACCTTAACGTACCTGTAAATTCATTATTACATTCCGGACCGCAATCACCAATTTACCTTACATTAGGGTTTTGTGTCCTTCTATGACTCTAAACACACATGTAGTAATGCAAAATAACCTTGTGATTGAATCGTTTACAATGTATCCAAAAATGAGTCCAACTGTTGAGTAGGAAAAAGACTTCTACTAGTCAGTGAGTAAGAACCTCTACCGATTGTTGAGCAGGTGCGATAGCCTCTACCAGTCGTTGAGCAGGTTGTGGGGCCTCTACCGACTGTTGAGTAGGCATGATGACCTCTACCAATCGTTGAGTAGGTTATTTGGTACTCAACTAACTGTTGAGCAAGTACATCATCCTCTACCAGTTTTTGATTAAGTGTACCAATTATTTCACACATAAATTGCAAATTGATAATATGTACATATAAACAATCAAGTATCAAGCATAGTATGCGAGTTGTAATAGTGTTGTCCTAGACAAGGTTAATGACTCTAGGTGTGTCTATAGCAAATAGTTTATATTCTATGATTTCTAGTATCAAATGTTTAAATATGGTAGATAATCGAATCCTCATGTATAACTAAGGATTAAGTTTGATGCAACACACAACCAAGTTTCAATAGTTTGGTTATCATGGGTAACTAGTTCATGTTTGAGAAGGTGAAGGATATGAATTTAGTTCTTGAGAGGATGATGAAAAATCTTGAAGCAGAATCAAGGTTGTGAGAGATAGTGAATGTGAAGATAGTTGATAAAGAGTTTATTTTATAGTAAGGAGATTATGTAGCAGTGTATATTTTGGGGTTTGGATCAAAGGTTATAATCAAGTGTATAAGAAAACATGGTTGTGGTATATGCCAAATATTGTAAAAATTTGAACAAGTTGAAAGTGAGTGAGTGTCGATGGAGAATTTAGAGACTAGATATTATTCCTATGGAAAAAAAAAAATCTTATTTTCAAAATTGATTTTATACATAAAGCAAAAGTTGTTAAATAGTACAAGCTAAGTGGGCTTTGATTAAAATATTCCCGTTAGTTGGAGATTTCAAACATGACATTAGGTTTTGAAGATCAAGGTTCTATTAAGTGATTTTTAATAGTTTAAAGCATTATATAGAAAATTGTTTGTTACGTCAATAAATAAACAATTGAATTTAAGTTCGAGGACATCTTTTGACAAAAATATGTACTTTGTAAAGTTACTAGGTAATGAAAATACAACAAGATTTAGAAATCTTTAGTTTGTGCTAAGGTATGAGGTTATAGTTTTTAAAAAAATAAGTAACATGTGGAGAAATGAAATAATATGATTTGGGTAGGGTGTTGAATATTTAAAAAGTGGCTAAGATGGTAAGGTGAAGTGTGATTGTGAAATCCATAGATGGTTATGATATGAGATTGATTTAAGCTGTAAAATTTTGAGATTTTAGAGCTTAGTTTTAAGGGAAGTGAGTGTAATCATCTATTCATTAATTAAAACGAATAAATGAAAACGTTGACTTATCAAAGCTTCTAGATTCTAATAACATAGTGAAGACATGCTTTAGCCTATAAGTGAACACTCATCCCGAGAATTCCCAGGTAGGCATCCGGGTCCCTCGTCTGATTGGGATATATGCGCAAAGCCAGCCTAGACAGAAGACTCAGAATACAGGCGTTCACCCTTCCAGATTGCACGTGTTCATTATTAAAATTCTAGAACTTCGACGAGATCTCAAGGTGGTTCAGGCTAAACCTGAGGATTTGTCCTATTAGTCTAAGAGTAGATCTTGTGATGGAGAACAATCTTCTTGTAGGGACTAAAGTGGGGATAAGAAGTAGGAGGGAGATAAAGAATAACAAGTAAAAGGAGCAAATACTGGTTATAATCCTATGGTTATAGACTAGATTATTTTTCTAATAACCTAATTCCCTATAACCATGGCTCTGATACCAATCTGTAACACCCCAACCGATGGCGGAAACATCGAGATGTCACGTATTGATGATTGTTCAGTAGCTCATGGTAAATAATAAGTTTCAATATATGATTTAAATAAATTACATACAATTGTTCTAAGAATTTGTACATCAAGATGAAAAAAAAAAATACTAGCTACGCATCTTCAAGCATTAACTCTAATCTTCGAATAAGCTATAACCTGAAACATGTTAAGTTTGAAAATATTTTGGGTCAACAAAAGTTGGTGAGAATTACATAGGTTTTGATAATCGAATAAAACTTGTACAATTCAAGTGTCATGGCAAGTCTAGTCCATATGTGAAAACATACTAGAAGTAAATCGAGTGCATAATCAACCCTTGTGACTGTTATATTGTGGTACATCCCATACGCTCATGGTTCACTCGAATATGTTATGCGATAACAATCACCACGCTACCTTTGTAGGAGGCACGTACCCGGGTGGGATTGTCAGTCCAATAGATCTATCATTGTATACCGTCGGCTGATCAATGTTAATGATTATGCTAGAATTGTGCTTACCCTAGTCATGTTCAAGACATAATGCAACATAGAAAAACACATAGACACTTTGATGATTGAATTGCATATAGAATGTCGTAACATGTTTCACCCCAAAAATGGTGATAAATAGAAAAGGGCTATGTAAAACTCACATTGGCAAAGGTGAATTATCCTCTAAGTGTTGTGAATGTATGCGAGGCGAATCCCAAAGACTCAACAACGTAGCTAGTCCAAATTGTAGAAAACGAAAAAGAAAGAATATCAAGCTTCCAATTCGCCAATTACAAGAGCTTATATGTCACACCCTCAAAATCCACTTGCGGAGTTTTAACGCGAGAGGCGCATGACAAACCAGGATCCAAACCAACGATCACAATAAACAAGTCTAAATGAACATAAATGCAATTTCAAAACATAGTTTAAAATCCCCGTTTACAGCGGAAGCTTATTTAAAAACAATATCTCAATAATGAAACAATAGTTCAACGTTCAAAAGACCATGCAACCCTATTAAGACGCCGTGCAGACGCGTGCGCCCTAGTCCAGTCGTGCTACCTTAGCGACCTGAGAAAACATGTAAAAGTTTACGTCAGCACAAAAATGCTGGTGAGTTTACAGGTTTTGTATCCAAGTACCAAGTCCACCTGTCCATACTATAACAAATAGAAAACCAGTATACGCTAGCTAGGCGTACGTTTTGTTACTACCACGATTGGAAAACCATTACTAACGCGAATACCAAAAGTATGCCCGATGTATGTTCCTGTTGTTCCTGTTGTTCCTGTTTGAGACAATATGCACCCGCCGACCCTCCAAGTCGACGAGCGGGGTTGGTCACTCCCAATAGCGCTATTCACATTTTCCCGTTGTGCAAACCCGCACATTCATGGTTCCCCCGGGACTTCCAAAGATCGTGTAGTACACAATAGAAACCCATAGTATGACAGTAGTTACCAAATAATCGTTTTAACACATGTTTTCTCCCCCGAAAGTATAAAACCAGTTTAAAAGAGGGGCCGTAAACTCACCTTAAGTTCCGTTACTCCTTAACCCGAGTAAACTCAGCTGCTATGCTAGTCCGTAAAGCGGCGACCTAACATACGACAGTTACAAGTACTTAGACTAATAACCCGCAGGTTAATTAGTCCCTAGATGTCCAGACCATAACCAAGTTCGTTTGAAAACACCGTGACTGTTTAACCGACCCAAAGTACAAGACTCGACATCCCATTGGTGACCCGAGACTCCCCGTGTTATGTTTACGCTCCAAAACATACAATAACGCAAGTACACTTAACATACGTTAACGCACAACAAGTTATAGCACATAGTTCACGTATCACCGAAATACATCCAAATATATGTTACCAAGTTATTAGACATGTTACGGGGTTCCTAACATGTTACTACATGTTAAATCGGGTCTCGGAATGCTAATTTACACTTACAGCAGCAGTACACGCGATTAGGAAAAGTCAACTAGCATTTAGGAAAGTCAACTAGTGATTAGGAGTCCTATTCGCCCCTACTATAGGCGATTAGGGGCTACTCCCCTGAACTTACTAGTGATTAGGGCTATTCACCTGAACTTACTAGTGATTAGGGCTATTCACCTGAACTTACTAGTGATTAGGGCTATTCACCTGAACTTACTAGTGATTAGGGCTATTCACCTGAACTTACTAGTGATTAGACCTCTACTCGCCTGTGTTATAGGCGATTAGCACCCTACTCGCCTATAACATAGGTGATTAGGAATGCTACTCGCCTGTAACCTTGCTGTTCCGGTTTTTCGCGTGTTTAACGCTCCAAATCAGATCCAGAGCGTGTGTAACCACCCAATATCATCCCAAACACTATCCTAAACATGTTTAACCCAAAATCCTTCGTTCAACCTCGTATAATCAGTCCTGCATGCAACCAAGTAATCCAAACACCAATTCACATAGCATGCAACATCATACTAACACATGTAATCATAACCCTAATAACCGATTACTGAGATTTCTAGCATCATAATATCAATATCAGTTCTGACCTAACATAATAACACATCAATCCATCATCATGAATCATAAAAACCCTAGCTTTCTAATCATACACACCCATAACGCATGTATATTAGTTATAATCCGATTAACAACCCTTATTGACGATTTTCAGAAAGCTTTTTCGTTTATGAACAGGTCTGGACCATTAGGGATTGATTAAAAACGTTTACAAAGTGTTATGGATGAGAATCAAACCTTAGGATTATGAAAGAATGATGGTTAGACCTTGAAACCTTGTGTTTTTGATCAAAATCGCCTTCCAGAGGTTGTTTATGTGTTTGGGGCGGTTATGGGACGACTAGGGTTGATATTAGGAAGTTTAGGAGGTTAAGCATTGTATTTATAGGCGTTTCTAGTCGTCCAGCCCGTTACTAGCGAGTATGCAGCAGTTTCAGGCGATTAGGGCTTGTAATCGCCTGAAGTTCATGTGATTAGGGCCTACTCGCCCTTAGTTATACACGAGTAGGGCCTACTCGCCCTTAAGGGCTCCCTACTCGCCTCCCCTATAGGGGAGTAGACCTCCTACTCGCCTATAGGGGTTGGTCTTGTGTGTTTTGCGCGTTAAACCCCGTTTTAACATATGTTAATGCATATTCATGTACCGACAAGTCACATAATGATTGTAAACACATAACACAAGTAAATACACATATTTACACTCGTTCACCAATTCCCGGGACTCGAGACTCGTACGTTCCGTATGCCTGACGATCCTACAAATCGTCACCGTTTGTACACTTGGTTAAGGACCGACATCTAACGAACCTCTAGACCAACATCCAATGATCTTCTAGACTAACCAATAGTTCCCGAACCATATCCCGACTTAACTAACCCAGTTAAGTACAATATACGCGTGACTCGCTAAGGTAGACTTTCATCTAAACAACGTTGTTAACCAGAATTTGCCGGGTGTCACATCATCCCCACGTTAAAAGAATTTTCGTCCCGAAAATTGCACAAGTACCAAAAGAACAAAAGAATAACGAAGGAAACAAACAAAAGATAGAAACCAGAAGAGAGATTTACCCGAGTTGTCACATCATCCCCACGTTAAAAGGAATCTCGACCCGAGATTCATTCAGCTGCCGAAGAGACATGTCTCGACTCGAACGCTTCCTTAGGAAAAAGATGAGGATACTTAGACTTCATCTGATCCTCCCGTTCCCATGTATATTCCGGTCCCCGGTCCGAGTTCCACCGAACCTTAACGATACGAATCTTGCTGTGACGCAGGCTGCGAATCTTGTAATCAAGGATCTCTACAGGTTCTTCCACAATCCGAAGACGATCATCAACCTTGATCTCTTCTAGTGGAACGATGAGAGACTCGTCAGCCAGACACTTCTTCAAGTTTGACACGTGAAAGACGTTATGTACGTTACCGAGCTCCGTCGGTAGATCAAGTCGATATGCCACCGGCCCAATCCGTTCCAGGATCGTAAATGGGCCGACATATCGCGGATTGAGTTTGCCACGCTTCCCAAAGCGTATGACGCCCTTCCACGGTGAGACTTTTAGAAGTACCTTGTCATTGACTTGGAATTCCAGTGGTTTGCGACGCTGATCAGCATAACTCTTTTGCCGGTCCCGTGCCGCCGCCAACCGATTACGAATCTGTACGATCTTTTCCGAAGTTTCGTACACTAGTTCAGGCCCAGTGAGTTGACTCTCACCCACTTCAGCCCAACAAAGAGGAGAACGGCATTTCCGTCCGTACAGTGCTTCGAACGGAGCAGCTTTGATGCTCGTGTGATAACTGTTGTTGTACGAGAATTCTACCAACGGTAGATGAGCTTCCCAACCCTTGCCAAAATCGATCACACATGCCCGCAGCATGTCTTCTAAAGTTTGAATCGTACGCTCACTCTGACCGTCAGTCTGTGGATGGTAAGCCGTACTCATGTCTAGTTGGGTACCCAAAGCCTTGTGCAAAGACTTCCAGAAGTGAGAAGTAAAATGGGAGTCACGATCCGAGATAATAGAAACTGGTACCCCGTGCTTAGAAACAACTTCTTTCAAGTAAAGACGAGCCAAACGATCCACGGTGTCGGTCTCCTTAATAGCAAGAAAATGAGCTGATTTCGTCAACCGATCGACAATCACCCATATCTTGTCGTTCCCGCTTGGTGATTTAGGAAGTTGTGTGACAAAATCCATAGTAATCCGTTCCCATTTCCATTCCGGAATTTCAGGTTGTTGTAGGAGACCCGACGGTTTCTGGTATTCCACCTTGACCTTAGCACAGGTCAGGCATTTGCTCACGTATGAGGCTATGTCCGACCTCATGTTTGGCCACCAGTAAAGCACCTTCAGATCTTGGTACATCTTATCCGAACCAGGATGAATAGAATACCGGGACTTATGAGCCTCATCAAGGACAAGCTCCCGTAGTCCCCCGAACAAAGGAACCCATATACGTTCTGCGAAATAGTGCAGGCCATCAGGCCTTCGCTCTAGGTGCTTGTCGGCACCGTGCATGGTTTCAGCTTTAAGGTTTTCCTCCTTCAAAGCTTCCAACTGGGCAGAACGGAGTTGATCAGGTAACGATGAATGAATAGTGAGCTGCAACGCCCGAACGCGACGAGGTTTAGTAGATTCCTTCCTGCTCAAGGCGTCTGCTACAACATTCGCCTTGCCAGGATGGTACTTAATAGCACAATCATAGTCGTTCAAAAGTTCGATCCAACGGCGCTGCCGTATGTTCAAGTGTTGTTGGTCGAAAATGTGTTGGAGACTCTTGTGATCGGTGTAGATGGTGCATTTGGTACCGTACAAGTAATGTCTCCAAATCTTCAACGCGAATACCACGGCACCCAACTCCAAGTCATGAGTTGTGTAGTTCTTCTCGTGCACTTTGAGTTGACGAGAAGCATACGCAATCACTTTCTCGCGTTGCATCAACACGCAACCGAGTCCATGAATGGAAGCGTCACAGTAAACAACAAAATCATCAGGACCCTCAGGTAAAGACAAAATAGGAGCAGAACACAGTTTAGACTTCAGTTCTTCAAACGCGGACTCTTGTGGTTCACCCCAGTCGAATTTCCTATCCTTCTGAGTGAGAGTGGTGAGGGGTTGAGCAATCTTCGAGAACCCCTGAATGAAATGACGATAATAGCCCGCAAGGCCTAGGAATTGCCGCACCTCAGTTGGCGTCTTTGGTGCTCCCCAGTCCTTGATCGCTTCGATTTTGGCTGGATCGACATGAATTCCTAGTTCATTAACCACATGTCCTAGGAATTGAACTTCGCGTAACCAAAAGTCACACTTTGAGAACTTGGCGTAAAGTTGCTCCCGTCGCAAAAGTTCCAAAACTAACCGCAGATGTTCCCCGTGTTCGGTCTCGTTCTTGAAGTAGATCAGAATGTCATCAATAAATACAATGACGAATTTGTCCAAATATGGTTTACAGACGCGGTTCATCAAGTCCATGAAAACCGCTGGTGCGTTCGTAAGACCGAAAGGCATGACCAAGAATTCGAAATGGCCATAACGTGTTCGAAAAGCAGTTTTTGCAACGTCAGCCTCCCTGACGCGCAGCTGGTGATAACCGGACCTCAAGTCGATCTTGGAATAATAACTAGAACCCTGAAGCTGGTCGAATAGATCATCAATACGTGGGAGAGGATAACGGTTCTTGACGGTCAATTTGTTCAGTTCTCTGTAGTCTACGCACAATCGGAAACTCCCATCCTTCTTCTTAACAAATAAAATCGGGGCTCCCCAAGGGGAAGAACTTGGCCGGATGAAACCCTTGTCCAAGAGTTCCTGTAACTGGCTAGACAATTCCTGCATCTCGGGAGGTGCAAGACGGTAGGGAGCCCGAGCAATAGGAGCAGCCCCTGGTACAAGATCAATACCGAACTCGACTTGACGATGAGGAGGGAGGCCAGATAAATCATCGGGAAAAACATCAGGAAACTCGCGTACCACCGGAATGTCGTCGATCTTCTTCTCATCAACAGAGGAAACAGATAAAAGCGCCAAACAGCTGGATAACCCTTTCGAAGACACTTAAGGGCTTTCATGCTAGAGATGATGTTTAGCGGAACACCACCCTTGATACCGTACACAGAAAGAAATTCTCCATCAGGGAGAGGAATCCGAATAACCTTATCGTAACAGACGATCTCCGCGCGATACAAAGATAACCAATCCATTCCTACCACAACGTCAAAACTACCCAATGGTACCGGCATAAGGTCGATGGGAAACGATATACCCGACAATTCTAATTGACACTCCCGAAGGATACTAGTAGCTTCAATCGTTTTACCGTCAGCTAACTCAATAATATACTTGGCCTCTAATGGTACGGGTGCTACATCTAGCAGTCGACTAACATCCATGGATACAAAACTCTTGTCGGCACCAGAATCAAATAACACGCTAACAGAACGATTATTGAGAAGAAACGTACCGGTGACTGTGTCAGGGTCCTGCCTAGCCTCAGCAGCTCCAATGACGAAGGCACGTGCATTTCTGCCGCCGCCCCCGTTGTTACCATTCCCGTTGTTCCCACCCTGCTTCAGTTTTGGGCAATCCTTCTTGTAATGCCCGGTGTCACCACAGTTGTAGCATCCTTGTTTCCCTGTAGTCCCCTGAGTAGTCGGAGCTGAACTGTTAGTCGGAGCCTGAGTCGATGGAAGTGTAGCCCGACAATCCTTAGCATAATGCCCTGTTCGCTGACAGCGGTGACAACGGTTACTATCGCAGTTCCCTTGGTGATGGCGTCCACACTTGTTGCATTTGGGCAGTTTTCCCGCATAACCACCCTGCTTATTACCCGAAGAAGATGAACCCCCATTATCAAACCTTTTACCCTGCTGTGTAGACCCAGATCCTTTCCCGTCATTTTCCCACTTGCGCTTGTTGTTCTCTGGAGCCTTAACAGTTGAACCTTTCGCAGGCAAAATCCCCTCATTCACCTTTAAGTTAGTCATTCTATGTGCCGATCGAACTACTTCCGCATAAGTAGGATGATTTCCAGCAGCTACCAACCCTGCAATTTCCGGCACTAACCCTGAGACATAATGTTCAATCTTACGATACTCTGGCACGTGCAGATCGGGACACAGCACTGCCAACTCATTCCTCCTCACAGTATACTTCTCGATTTCCGACCCAGTCATTTTGAGGTTCCACACCTCATGCTCCAGCTTCTGTACCTCTTCTCTCGGGCAATACTCCCGCTTCAGCAACTGCACAAAGTTCTCCCATGGCATAGCATATGCCTCCCCAATACCCATGTTCTGGGTGATACCATTCCACCAAGTGAATGCCACGTCCTGAAATAACGCAGCAGAATACTTCACCCGATCTTCTGGGAGACAGTTACACATCAGAAATACCGACTCCACTTTCTCCAACCACCTAAGCAAGCTAACCGCACCCTCAGTGCCAGAGAATTCCTGGGGCTTGCAGTCCCGGAACATCTTGTAGGTGCACATGGGTGGGGGTGGGTCAACAGGACCACCTGAAATGAAACGTATGAGAAACCACGAATAACGTAAACAAGGCTCACCAATGAGGCAAAGAAAATGGATAAAACAACTTACCACCACCGTTGTGCCCTAACTGGAAGGCAGCTTGGAGCAAGTTGTTCAGATCAGCCTGTGATAGGTTAATACCTCCACCACGACCACCAGCACCACCGCGACCACCACCACGTCCACCATTGCGACCACCTCCACGTCCTCCACGCACTCCAGACATGATTCTGGTAGAAAGAACGAGAAAATTTAGTTTCGCAGTTAAAGATAACCACTAATGTTCACAAGATCAAAGCCAGAATCCAATCCAGGACTATCCCCTCAAACCCAGAGCTCACTAGGGCTTCCATGCATTTCGTTTTATGATTTTGTGTGCACCCAAAATGATAAAACGCTCTACATGGTCCTCCCAGTGTTCTCCTAGTTCAAAGTTCAAATCACCGATCATAGACTCTTAGCTACACACCGTAATACTACGGTAGTTCATGACAAGTGTTTCTATTGGAGTGCGAAAGGGAGATGTCCGAGCCTTGGACAAATCTCAAGAGCACACGAGTTACTCCAACAGACCACACTGCCTAGAAAACAAGTAACCCAACCTAAGATAGAACGGATGATGTAACGTAGAAAGACCAATGATTTAGAGACACCCTGACAAGACCATACGTAACCCACTATAACGTTTAGTACCATGTGATCGTCTAGTGTGTGCGACTCGGCTATAGACTAGACTCTACATGCAGTCCTAGTTCACTATAACCATTGGCTCTGATACCAATCTGTCACACCCTCAAAATCCACTTGCGGAGTTTTACCGCGAGGCGCATGACAAACCAGGATCCAAACCAACGATCACAATAAACAAGTCTAAATGAACATAAATGCAATTTCAAAACATAGTTTAAAATCCCCGTTTACAGCGGAAGCTTATTTAAAAACAATATCTCAATAATGAAACAATAGTTCAACGTTCAAAAGACCATGCAACCCTATTAAGACGCCGTGCAGACGCGTGCGCCCTAGTCCAGTCGTGCTACCTTAGCGACCTGAGAAAACATGTAAAAGTTTACGTCAGCACAAAAATGCTGGTGAGTTTACAGGTTTTGTATCCAAGTACCAAGTCCACCTGTCCATACTATAACAAATAGAAAACCAGTATACGCTAGCTAGGCGTACGTTTTGTTACTACCACGATTGGAAAACCATTACTAACGCGAATACCAAAAGTATGCCCGATGTATGTTCCTGTTGTTCCTGTTGTTCCTGTTTGAGACAATATGCACCCGCCGACCCTCCAAGTCGACGAGCGGGGTTGGTCACTCCCAATAGCGCTATTCACATTTCCCCGTTGTGCAAACCCGCACATTCATGGTTCCCCCCGGGACTTCCAAAGATCATGTAGTACACAATAGAAACCCATAGTATGACAGTAGTTACCAAATAATCGTTTTAACACATGTTTTCTCCCCCGAAAGTATAAAACCAGTTTAAAAGAGGGGCCGTAAACTCACCTTAAGTTCCGTTACTCCTTAACCCGAGTAAACTCAGCTGCTATGCTAGTCCGTAAAGCGGCGACCTAACATACGACAGTTACAAGTACTTAGACTAATAACCCGCAGGTTAATTAGTCCCTAGATGTCCAGACCATAACCAAGTTCGTTTGAAAACACCGTGACTGTTTAACCGACCCAAAGTACAAGACTCGACATCCCATTGGTGACCCGAGACTCCCCGTGTTATGTTTACGCTCCAAAACATACAATAACGCAAGTACACTTAACATACGTTAACGCACAACAAGTTATAGCACATAGTTCACGTATCACCGAAATACATCCAAATATATGTTACCAAGTTATTAGACATGTTACGGGGTTCCTAGCATGTTACTACATGTTAAATCGGGTCTCGGAATGCTAATTTACACTTACAGCAGCAGTACACGCGATTAGGAAAAGTCAACTAGCATTTAGGAAAGTCAACTAGTGATTAGGAGTCCTATTCGCCCCTACTATAGGCGATTAGAGGCTACTCCCCTGAACTTACTAGTGATTAGGGCTATTCACCTGAACTTACTAGTGATTAGGGCTATTCACCTGAACTTACTAGTGATTAGGGCTATTCACCTGAACTTACTAGTGATTAGACCTCTACTCGCCTGTGTTATAGGCGATTAGCACCCTACTCGCCTATAACATAGGTGATTAGGAATGCTACTCGCCTGTAACCTTGCTGTTCCGGTTTTTCGCGCGTTTAACGCTCCAAATCAGATCCAGAGCGTGTGTAACCACCCAATATCATCCCAAACACTATCCTAAACATGTTTAACCCAAAATCCTTCGTTCAACCTCGTATAATCAGTCCTGCATGCAACCAAGTAATCCAAACACCAATTCACATAGCATGCAACATCATACTAACACATGTAATCATAACCCTAATAACCGATTACTGAGATTTCTAGCATCATAATATCAATATCAGTTCTGACCTAACATAATAACACATCAATCCATCATCATGAATCATAAAAACCCTAGCTTTCTAATCATACACACCCATAACGCATGTATATTAGTTATAATCCGATTAACAACCCTTATTGACGATTTTCAGAAAGCTTTTTCGTTTATGAACAGGTCTGGACCATTAGGGATTGATTAAAAACGTTTACAAAGTGTTATGGATGAGAATCAAACCTTAGGATTATGAAAGAATGATGGTTAGACCTTGAAACCTTGTGTTTTTGATCAAAATCGCCTTCCAGAGGTTGTTTATGTGTTTGGGGCGGTTATGGGACGACTAGGGTTGATATTAGGAAGTTTAGGAGGTTAAGCATTGTATTTATAGGCGTTTCTAGTCGTCCAGCCCGTTACTAGCGAGTATGCAGCAGTTTCAGGCGATTAGGGCTTGTAATCGCCTGAAGTTCATGTGATTAGGGCCTACTCGCCCTTAGTTATACACGAGTAGGGCCTACTCGCCCTTAAGGGCTCCCTACTCGCCTCCCCTATAGGGGAGTAGACCTCCTACTCGCCTATAGGGGTTGGTCTTGTGTGTTTTGCGCGTTAAACCCCGTTTTAACATATGTTAATGCATATTCATGTACCGACAAGTCACATAATGATTGTAAACACATAACACAAGTAAATACACATATTTACACTCGTTCACCAATTCCCGGGACTCGAGACTCGTACGTTCCGTATGCCCTGACGATCCTACAAATCGTCACCGTTTGTACACTTGGTTAAGGACCGACATCTAACGAACCTTTAGACCAACATCCAATGATCTTCTAGACTAACCAATAGTTCCCGAACCATATCCCGACTTAACTAACCCAGTTAAGTACAATATACGCGTGACTCGCTAAGGTAGACTTTCATCTAAACAACGCTGTTAACCAGAATTTGCCGGGTGTCACATTATAATCAAAGCTTCAATTGTAGAAGTAATAGACTATAGAAGAAAGGTATGAGGGAAAGTTTAATCGGTATCGATTTAGAGGTACAAAGTATAATGGGTCATAGGTGGGTTTTTATACTAGTTTTGGAGTCAATTAGCCATTAAAATTGGTCAACACCATAAAGTAAGGTTTTCTGATGAATTGACTATTTGACTAAGACTTTGACTGTTTGACTAAGACTTTGACTGTCAATTTAAGAAATGTGTTAATTTTATTTTCTTCTGAAATACTACACAAGATGATAGTTGGCTCAGTTGGTTGTCACTGTGTGTTGGTTGGCTGTGGACGCGGGTTCGAGTCCGGTCCACACAAATCTTTTTTTGGCAATTATTTCCCTAAAACTATATTATTCTAAATTCATAATATGATTATATAAGCCCGAAAGTGACTCGAAATATTTTTAAAACGTACAAAAGTGTCGAGATACAAATAATTATTAGTTTAAGGTATTTAAAACATATATTGTTTAAAACTGTCACACCCTCAAATTTCCACTGCGGGGTTTATACCGCGAGGCGCGTGACATACCAGGATCCCATAGCCATAAGTCACAGGAACGAACTCTAAATGCCCAAACCATTTAGTTCGTTTTCAAAAACCAAGTTTAGTTAAGCTGCGGAAGCGTAAACCAAATTTAAAACCTTTTAAAACCATGCGCAAAACAACGCACCCAAATTAAAACCATACGAAAGCATAATATATAATTTATGTGTGCCCGAGAGCCCAAATGCAGTGAAGTGTACAGTGCTTTCTAATCCTGGCACCGGAAGCTAACTACCTGCAAAAGCATGTAAATCGTGGGTCAACAAACAATGTTGGTGAGTTCACTAAGTAAAGTAGGTGAGTAAGTAAAAGCGTAGGTTTCCCAAACCATGTAACCAAATGAAAGTGTCGGTCTCCCAGACCACATATCAATAAGTAAGAACGTCGGCCTCCTTGGCCACAAGTAAACAGCTAATTCAAATGTCAGGGGTAGCTAGCCCACTCATGATAACTAAAACCGGCGAATACCGAACTACTAATGAACAAGTTCCCATAACCGGGAGAAAAGTGCCTTGCGTCATTGCCCATCAACAATGACTATGTTTGAAGCTAATAGTTCACATCCGTGCTCCCAGCACGATGTGAGGTTTGTTAGACCTAATAGCGCTATCAACTAATTAACCCGCTTGCCCAACCGGCAATTGATTCGGTATTTTGAAGGACTTAAAAGATGTGTTTGGTTTAGTTCATCAAGGACATATATATGAATTAGTAAAAATAGATTCACCACGTGAACCATGCACCCCAAACCCGGGATGTGTAAAAGTAGTCCCAAACCGGACTAGAAACGTTAAGTAAGTTGTCTCAACCCGAGACGCATGCTTTTGAGAAAAGAGTAGTGAAACTCACCTTATCGCGTAAGCAAAGAATCCGAACAGCAAGTATTATATGCTACCGACACCCTAATAACAGTGTCACTACGTGAGTATAGGCGTAACATCATTACACCATATAACTCGTTTGTCCAAGGCGTTTTAATATTCAAAAGTGTGTATGCGACGCCTAGTGATTCTACATGCAATAGTAAACCCTACGGACTCGTTGGTGAATGAGTTGGTTATAATTAGTTTCTACAGCCCATATGTGTCGTAAACATGTGTACTTCCGTTATATGTCAATTTTAGATCACCTAAGACCTCAAGTAATCACATAGTCACATAATACACAATCTGTGTTTTCAGGACAGATTGTGCGCCATCAAAACGAATTTATTTAAAATAGTAAACCAGTGAGTTATCCTCCCAAATTTTTACTGAATTTTCTTTGGGATTCACTTGGCAATACCTATTTTTGTTTTGTCTTAATTCCAAACACAAAAATTATAAAAATTCGTACAACACAGCAGTGTTCAGAAAATTTCCACAACAGGTCAGTTTAGTAGGAAAATTCTTAAAAATTGTGTATTCATCCAAACGAGATGAATCCACTTGGAAAAGCTCTATTTTTCCAGTATCGACCTACTGTAAAAATTTCATAACCTAACTCCTTGTAAATCTCAAGTTATGGCCATTTAAAGTTAGCCCAATTTACAAATCCGAAAATCTGATATGACCCCTAATCAATTAAAATTCCAAAAACGACTCATCCTACGTCCAAAACACATGATTTTACCCATTATGAAAAGCTAAGACCAGGTGTGACCTAACCATGCCAAGAAAACCCTAAAATTATTATGTTAGAGCCGTGTTACAGCTCCTACAAGTTTGACTAACCATTCTGTCCAGATTTTAGTTTCGCCTAAATCATACTTTAATCGCCTACCGTGTGCACAAAAACTATTAACATTCACCAATCATCAACACAAAACATTCCTAATACCTATTTTATCAGATTCTATGATTAAACATGTCAAGATCAAAGCTTTAAGAATCAAAACACCAATTACTTGCGCAACAAGTATCCTACGATGTTACTAAGCGTTTATGAGTATGTTTAATCCATTTAATCTTCAAAAAGATTCATGCTTTAATGTTTTATAAACTCATTCAGACCTGGACAAACTTATTATATGATTTTTATTAATGAAAACACAAGATAAAAGCATAAGAAATCGTAAGATATACCCTTAGCTCTCTCAATCGATCAATCGCGCGCCTTGGAGCCTCCCAATTGATGATCTTGAGCCTTAGCAGAGGTTGTTTGAGTGAAATATTCGTGTGGGGCAGTAAGGGGGCGATTAGGGTTGAGTATGGGGGCTGCATGGGAGTTTAGGATGCTTAAATATAAGTTTAAGGCGGTTTAGACCCGTCAGGTCATTTCGAGCGGCCGCTCGGTGCCTGTGAGCGGCCGCTCACAGGTCCGGGTGGCGCGCTCTTTTCTCGTTTCGTCTCCCGACGCGTTATCCTTCGACGTTTTCGTTATTTCGGACCGTAACAAGTGTAACCCCATGCATTAAGACCCTAATCAACCTCATGCTCCACTTTTAATGATTTCTATTAACGTGTTCGGTTTAGGTTCACATAATTACGTATGGTTTTCACATAAGTTTATTTTTCACCAACGTCCGAGGTTCACTAATCATGCAATCACACATTGACTCACAACCATGCACGTAAGTCTTATCTAACTAACCCTAGTTAAGTATAATGCAAGGAAATGTAACTAGAGTTTAGTTAAAGTGAGAACCTGAATTTTCGGGGTATCACATCATCCCCAAGTTGAAAAGAATTTCGTCCCGAAATTCAGCAAGTAAACAGTAAAGCCAGCTAAAAATGTATGCTTGGTTTCCGGATGTCACATCATCCCCAAGTTGAAAGGAATTTCGCCCCGAAATTCACTTTGAGCGAGCTGCTTTATGTTCGGCATTTGATCTATGCACAGGTTCAGGTTCAGAAAAGAGGTGTGGATATTTGAGCCGCATCTGATCTCTGCGCTCCCACGTGTATTCCGGTCCTAGACGGGAATTCCACCGTACCTTCACGATGGGTATAGTGCTTTGCCTGAGTTTCTTGACGCCCTGCTCAAGAATCTCCACTGGTTCTTCCACGAACCGTAACTGGTCGTCCACCTGGATCTCCTCCAGCGGCACCATCAGTGTTGTATCCAACAGGCATTTCTATAGATTCAGTACGATATGTGGGATACATCGTGTATCCTACCAAGTTTGTTAAGCAGGTTTAACCTGTAAGCTACCAGACCAATCCCATCAACCATCTCGAATGGTCCAACGTTTTACGGGTTCATCTTCCCCCGTTTTCCAAAGCGTGTCACACCCTTTCCAAGGTGACACCTTTAACAAAACCTTGTCCCCAACCTGAAACTCCAAAGGTTTTTCTACGTTTGTCCGCGTAGCTTTTCTGTCGATCACGAGCAGCAGCCCTCCTGTTTCTGGTTTGCACTATCTTCTCAGAAGTCTCGTGCACGAGTTCGGGACCTGTTAGCTGGCTATCCCCAACTTCAGTCCAGCAGATGGGAGACCTACACTTGCGTCCATAAGTGCCTCAAAAGGCGCACGCTGTATCGGAGTGTGGTAGCTGTTGTTATACGAGAATTCAATCAAAGGCAAGTGCTTATCCCAACTGTTGCAAAAATCCACCACGCACGCTCGTAGTAGATCCTCCAATGTTTGGATGGTACGTTCACTCTGTCCATCCGTCTGAGGGTGATAGGCTGTGCTCATATCTAAGGGAGTCCCCAAAGTGTTTTGGAGAGTAGTCCAAAAATGGGAAGTAGATCGCGCGTCGTGATCCGATATGATAGAAGTAGGCATCCCATGCCTAGAGGCAATTTTCGTAATACAAAAGCGGCTAGACGTTCCAACATGTCCGCCTCTCTAATTGCCATGAAATGCGCTGATTTGGTCAAACGGTCAATAATGACCCAAATCATATCGTGCCCGCTGGGCGTTTTAGGAAGCTTCGTAATGAAGTCCATGGAAATCCCATCCCATTTCCACATCGGAATCTCTGGTTGTTGAAGTAGGCCTGAAGGTTTCTGATATTCAATCTTAACCTTCGCGCAAGTCAAGCACTTACTAACATAAGTGACTTTTCTCAGCTTTCATGTTTGGTCACCAGTAAAGAGTTTAAGATCTCGGTACATTTTATCCGAACTAGGATGTACCGAATAACGAGGGGTGTGTGCCCCATCGAGCACTAGTTGTCTGAGATCTCCAACACGTGGAATCCAGACTTGATTCATGAAGTGCTGAAGACCCTATGTCCTCCATTCCAGGTGCTTATCAGCACCGTGCAAGGTTTCAAGCCCGATGTTTTCCCTTTCAAAGCCACGCCCTGGGCTTTACGTATCTTAACATGAAGATTAGATTGTAGGGTAAGTTGCAAGGCTCGCACTCGTTTGGGTTTTGTTTCCTTACGACTCAGGGCATCCGCTACTACATTAGCCTTCCCTGAATGTTACTTGATGGCACAGTCATAACCATTCAGGAGTTCGACCCATCGGCGTTGTCGTATGCTTAGCACCCTCTGGTCGAATATATGCTGGAGACTTTTATGATTTGTGAAAATCGCGCACTTTGTCCCGTAGAGGTAGTGCCTCCAAATTTTGAGAGCGAAGACCACCGCTCCCAGTTCCAAGTCGTGAGTGGGGTAATTTTTCTCATGAACTTTTAGTTGTCGTAAAGCATATGTGATCACCTTTTCGCGTTGCATCAAAACACACCCTAGACCTTGGATAGATGCATCACAGTACACCACAAGGTCCTCCGTACCCTCAGGTAGTGATAATATTGGAGCACTGCAAGGTTTAGTCTTTAGTATCAGAAAAGCAGGTTCTTGGGCATCTCCCCACTTGTAGGTAATCCCCTTCTGTGTCAAAGCAGCGAGGGGTTGAGCGATTTTTGAGAATCCCTGAATGAATTTGCGATAATAACCTGCAAGGCCAAGGAATTGTTGGACCTCCGTGGGAGTCTTAGGGGCCTCCCATCTTTTAATCGCATCAATCTTAGCGGGATCGACCTGTATTCCTGCCTTGTTCACCACATGACCCAAGAATTGGACCTCACGAATCCAGAAGTCGCACTTGGAGAATTTTGCGTATAACTGCTCACTTTTCAGAAGTTCCAAGATCAGTCGTAGGTGTTGCTCGTGCTCTTCCCTACTCTTGGAATAGATCAGAATGTCGTCTATGAACACTATGACAAATTTGTCTAGATAGGGTTTGCACACACGGTTCATGAGGTCCATGAACACAGCTGGTGCATTGGTCAGCCCGAAGGGCATTACCAAAAATTCATAGTGCCCATAACGAGTTCGAAAGGCTGTCTTTGGCACATCCTCCTCTCGGACTCTCAGTTGGTGGTACCCCGACCTCAAGTCAATCTTGGAATAGAAACTCGACCCCTGGAGCTGGTCCAATAAATCATCAATACGAGATAAAGGGTTCAATTCCCGGTAATCGATACACATACGGAAACTCCCATCCTTTTTCTTAACAAATAAGACTGGAGTTCCCTAAGGTGAAGAACGAGGTCTAATGAAACCCCTGTCCAATAGCTCTTGGAGTTGGGTGGATAGTTCTTGAAGTTCGCCTGGTGCAAGGCGGTATGGTGCACGCGCAACTGGGGCGGCTCCTGGTGCACGGTCAATTTGAAATTCCACTTGTCGAACAGGTGGAAGTCCGGGTAATTCCTCTGGGAAGACATCTGGAGAATCCTGAACTACAGGGATATCCTCAATTTTTGTTTCAATTTCAGCTCGAGTATCAGAAATGTTAACCAATATGGCTGGGTAGCCCTTCCGAATACACTTCTAGGCTTTCAGGAAAGAGATGATGCCCATCATGGCACCACCAGGATCACCCTGGACAGATAAGAATTCTCCACTAGGGAGAGGGATACGAACAATCTTCTCTTGACAGAGAATTTCAGCGTGTTGCTTGGACAACCAGTTCATGCCAACCACGAGATCAAAGCTTCCTAGGGTGATAGGTAAGAGGTCGATGGCAAACAACTGTCCATCTAGTTCGAGCTTACAGTCACGATGGATGTGGGTTACCTTAACAGGCTTCCCATCAGCTAACTCTATAAAGTACGGGGTATCAAGAAGTGTAGGAACTATCCCTAGTTGTTTGCTAAGTTTTGATGACACAAAACTATAGTCTGCACCAGCATCATATAAAACAGAAGCGAGAGTGGCGTTTAAGGAACACGTATCCGTCACGCCGTTGTTATCAGTCCTGGCCTCCCCAGAGCCCATCACAAATGCTCCTCCACGAGCCCCATTGTTGTTGTTACTGTTGTGGTTATTGTTGAAGGACTTATACCGCATACTATCCCACGTTCTCTTGTTATCACCAAAAGTAGAAGATGAAGCACCCTGCTTCGGAAAAGTACCATGCTCAACAGCCTCGTCGGTGTGTTTGTGAGCCAGGTGAAAGGTTTGTTACATTCTGGGTAGGTGAGCCGTAGTAGCCATGCTACGAACCTGTGGGATAACCCCTTTGGTGTGAAGCTCGATCCGTTTGCAATGTAGGTTAAATATGTATGAGCATGTAGTAGCTAACTCCTGTAGCTTGGTAGTGTAGGCGTCGATTTCAGACCCATCCATCTTTAGGTAACAAGTTTCTAAATTTTGTCATGGGGTTACATTCTCCACCCAAGTATCTGTAACTCATCGAGTGTGCATGTGGCATACATTACCTCGTCCTGCCTGGGGGCAAATGCACAGAGCAAAGACTTATACTACCGAAGAAATCAGACGGTCTCCTTCAGTTCCGTTGGAGTTATCGAGGTTTACAACCAATAAAAGGCTTGGAAATACAATGTGCGTGCAAGGTATAAGAAAGTTCAAATGTGGAAGTCAGGGGAAAAGAATGATTTAGCAAAATAGATCTTTACTAGCTTGGAAAGATGCGAGGGCCTCAACCACCCTATCGTTGATCATAAGAACTCAGTCTTATCTAAGTTAGCAAAGGAAAATGAAAGAAAAGATAGGTAAGAAAAGGTAAAAGCCAATCGTCGCCATGCTCTGTCTAGATAGTAGAGCCTTCATCGTCACTTTTCATGTGCTCGTCCTGCTCAGGTTCCCCTTCCATCTCTTATCCTTCCTCTTTTGCAATGTTAGTGTTATATGGTTCTCATCACGTACAATCTCCTTCTCTAGTCCTATGTGAACCAGTTTAGTGGTAAGCTGTACCACTCGTTCCTCCAATCGTGGCTATCAGCCATTAGTAGGTTTCATCCTCCCTTGTGATGTTGCATTACATCGCAGGCTTTACGTAACTCCCCAAGAGTGTGTGTAACAAGTCCCGATCTAATGTGTTCCCATGAATCTACCATATACTTATGAGTAACGGGGATATGCAGTCAGACGTCCGCCCGCTCATACTAGGCGTAAGGTACTAAAGTAAGAATTAAGTTCTATATGCGTAACCCAGTCCCGTCTGAGTTTCGAATGGGGGTAAGAAAGATCAAGTAGCAAGGAACAGAAACTAATTGTCTCCTTGCTAAGTGACAAAAGATAAGTCTCAGCATTCGAATTCCTTCATAGTTGATTTAATGGTACCACGTCATGCGCATCGTGCAGCTTCCTGTGTACGTGCGCCATAACGCTCGCAAGGGCTCCCTCCCTTGTACTATTGTTGTCTCCTCGTCCATGAGGTTAGTTAGGATATTACTCCCAGTGATGCGCCACCTGGTGTAACCCTAGGTTCCCACCATTGACGTGTTAAGAATTACGTCTAGAACTAGGAGATAACATATCTCCCGAAATCATATGTTGTAGATATATGTAGCTAATAGCTAGTTGTGCACTTAAGTTGTGAGTGTACTTATGCTATAATGATTATAGACTAGACTCAACATGCAGTCCTAGTTCACTATAACCAATGGCTCTGATACCAATCTGTCACACCCTCAAATTTCCACTGCGGGGTTTATACCGCGAGGCGCGTGACATACCAGGATCCCATAGCCATAAGTCACAGGAACGAACTCTAAATGCCCAAACCATTTAGTTCGTTTTCAAAAACCAAGTTTAGTTAAGCTGCGGAAGCGTAAACCAAATTTAAAACCTTTTAAAACCATGCGCAAAACAACGCACCCAAATTAAAACCATACGAAAGCATAATATATAATTTATGTGTGCCCGAGAGCCCAAATGCAGTGAAGTGTACAGTGCTTTCTAATCCTGGCACCGGAAGCTAACTACCTGCAAAAGCATGTAAATCGTGGGTCAACAAACAATGTTGGTGAGTTCACTAAGTAAAGTAGGTGAGTAAGTAAAAGCGTAGGTTTCCCAAACCATGTAACCAAATGAAAGTGTCGGTCTCCCAGACCACATATCAATAAGTAAGAACGTCGGCCTCCTTGGCCACAAGTAAACAGCTAATTCAAATGTCAGGGGTAGCTAGCCCACTCATGATAACTAAAACCGGCGAATACCGAACTACTAATGAACAAGTTCCCATAACCGGGAGAAAAGTGCCTTGCGTCATTGCCCATCAACAATGACTATGTTTGAAGCTAATAGTTCACATCCGTGCTCCCAGCACGATGTGAGGTTTGTTAGACCTAATAGCGCTATCAACTAATTAACCCGCTTGCCCAACCGGCAATTGATTCGGTATTTTGAAGGACTTAAAAGATGTGTTTGGTTTAGTTCATCAAGGACATATATATGAATTAGTAAAAATAGATTCACCACGTGAACCATGCACCCCAAACCCGGGATGTGTAAAAGTAGTCCCAAACCGGACTAGAAACGTTAAGTAAGTTGTCTCAACCCGAGACGCATGCTTTTGAGAAAAGAGTAGTGAAACTCACCTTATCGCGTAAGCAAAGAATCCGAACAGCAAGTATTATATGCTACCGACACCCTAATAACAGTGTCACTACGTGAGTATAGGCGTAACATCATTACACCATATAACTCGTTTGTCCAAGGCGTTTTAATATTCAAAAGTGTGTATGCGACGCCTAGTGATTCTACATGCAATAGTAAACCCTACGGACTCGTTGGTGAATGAGTTGGTTATAATTAGTTTCTACAGCCCATATGTGTCGTAAACATGTGTACTTCCGTTATATGTCAATTTTAGATCACCTAAGACCTCAAGTAATCACATAGTCACATAATACACAATCTGTGTTTTCAGGACAGATTGTGCGCCATCAAAACGAATTTATTTAAAATAGTAAACCAGTGAGTTATCCTCCCAAATTTTTACTGAATTTTCTTTGGGATTCACTTGGCAATACCTATTTTTGTTTTGTCTTAATTCCAAACACAAAAATTATAAAAATTCGTACAACACAGCAGTGTTCAGAAAATTTCCACAACAGGTCAGTTTAGTAGGAAAATTCTTAAAAATTGTGTATTCATCCAAACGAGATGAATCCACTTGGAAAAGCTCTATTTTTCCAGTATCGACCTACTGTAAAAATTTCATAACCTAACTCCTTGTAAATCTCAAGTTATGGCCATTTAAAGTTAGCCCAATTTACAAATCCGAAAATCTGATATGACCCCTAATCAATTAAAATTCCAAAAACGACTCATCCTACGTCCAAAACACATGATTTTACCCATTATGAAAAGCTAAGACCAGGTGTGACCTAACCATGCCAAGAAAACCCTAAAATTATTATGTTAGAGCCGTGTTACAGCTCCTACAAGTTTGACTAACCATTCTGTCCAGATTTTAGTTTCGCCTAAATCATACTTTAATCGCCTACCGTGTGCACAAAAACTATTAACATTCACCAATCATCAACACAAAACATTCCTAATACCTATTTTATCAGATTCTATGATTAAACATGTCAAGATCAAAGCTTTAAGAATCAAAACACCAATTACTTGCGCAACAAGTATCCTACGATGTTACTAAGCGTTTATGAGTATGTTTAATCCATTTAATCTTCAAAAAGATTCATGCTTTAATGTTTTATAAACTCATTCAGACCTGGACAAACTTATTATATGATTTTTATTAATGAAAACACAAGATAAAAGCATAAGAAATCGTAAGATATACCCTTAGCTCTCTCAATCGATCAATCGCGCGCCTTGGAGCCTCCCAATTGATGATCTTGAGCCTTAGCAGAGGTTGTTTGAGTGAAATATTCGTGTGGGGCAGTAAGGGGGCGATTAGGGTTGAGTATGGGGGCTGCATGGGAGTTTAGGATGCTTAAATATAAGTTTAAGGCGGTTTAGACCCGTCAGGTCATTTCGAGCGGCCGCTCGGTGCCTGTGAGCGGCCGCTCACAGGTCCGGGTGGCGCGCTCTTTTCTCGTTTCGTCTCCCGACGCGTTATCCTTCGACGTTTTCGTTATTTCGGACCGTAACAAGTGTAACCCCATGCATTAAGACCCTAATCAACCTCATGCTCCACTTTTAATGATTTCTATTAACGTGTTCGGTTTAGGTTCACATAATTACGTATGGTTTTCACATAAGTTTATTTTTCACCAACGTCCGAGGTTCACTAATCATGCAATCACACATTGACTCACAACCATGCACGTAAGTCTTATCTAACTAACCCTAGTTAAGTATAATGCAAGGAAATGTAACTAGAGTTTAGTTAAAGTGAGAACCTGAATTTTCGGGGTATCACAAAAACAATACATTCTTTTTATCAAAAAAAAATTAGGGGAAATTCGCGATGTTACACATGTTGACCAGGATTCTTTGACAGTTTAATAGCTGATTGACTGTCACACATGATAGTGATTGCTTCATTCTGAGGGAGGCCAAGATCATCAAGAATTCTACTGATCCAAATACCTTGACAGGTAGCACTAATAGCCGAGATTTACTCAGCTTCAGTGCTAGACAAGGCCACATTGCTTTGCTTCTTAGAACTCCATGGCACTGCCCCATTACCAATTGAGAATACATAGCCACTCACACTTTTCCTGTCATTAATGCATGCTGCCCAATCACTATCCGAATAACCAACTAACTTAACATGATCTGCCTTCTTGTATCATATACCAAAATGGTATGTAGCTGCAACATATCTTAGTATCCTTTTAGTAGCCCCTGAGTGAACTTTGGATGGTGACTGCATGAACCTTGACAATACCCCAACTGCATAAGCTAGATCAGGACGTGTATGAGTTAGATAAATCAGACCACCCACCAAACTTCTATATTTAGTTTCATCAACCTTATCTTCTCCATCATTAACTTGAAACTTAACATATGGACTCATAAGAATATCTTCTTTCTTACATCCCTGCATTCCAAACTTTGACAGAAGACTAAGAGCATATTGCTCTTGAGAAACAAACACACATCTCCTGGATTGCTTAATTTCTAACCCTAGAAAATACTGCAACAACCCAAGATCTGTCATCTCAAACTCCTGCTTCATTCCACTTTTAAATTCTGCAATCAATTCATCACTTGAACTAGTACAAATAATATCATCGACATATAAACATACATAGATAATCTCATATGCACTATGCTTAACAAACAAAGTAGGTTCATTTGGGCTTTTCACATACCCATGGCAAGAGAAATATCCTTCAATTTTAGCATACCATGCCCTGGGTGACTGTTTCAGGCCATACAAGGCCTTGAAAAAACTGTATACCTTATCTTCTCCTCCTGTTACTTGAAACCCCTCAGGCTGTTCAACATAGATTTCTTCCTGAAGTTCACCATTAAGAAAAGCAGACTTTACATCCATTTAATGTATTGTCCACCCCTTTTGAGTTACAACTGCCAGAACAATCCTAATAGTTTCAAATCTTGCCACAGGGGCAAATGTTTCTTCATAATCAATGCCATACTTCTGAGAGTACCCTTTTGCCACCAACCTAGCTTTGTGTTTAATAATCTTGCCATCTGACCCATACTTAGTCTTGAACAACCATTTCAATCCCACCAGATTATTTCCTTTAGGCAGAGAGGCAAGCTTCCAAGTGTCATTCTTCTTGATGGCATCTAACTCTTCTTCCATTGCTGATTGCCACTCTTTCTTCTTTGCAGCATCAGAGAAACACAATGGATCAGAGATGTTTAAGGCAAACTGACAATTATCATGATCATTGGTAGCATCCACCTCCTGAGTGTTTGCATATAAATCAGCTAAGGATCTGACCCTTACAGGAGTTAAGGTAGATCTTGAGCTTGATTAACCATGACTAGTGTTAGTCTGAGGAGTTAGAACACTAGGGGAGGCTGCAGCATTTGTATTGATAGTACTTGGACCTGCATCACAATCTTCAGCTTCACTGAATTCAACTGGAAATGGATCAGTGTACATTCTATCATATGACTGCTGGTTTGACTTATAAAATGATTGCCAATCCCAGCATCCATCTTCTAGAATAGTAGTATCACCAAATCTTTTAGTCTCAAACTTCTTAGTTACAGGATTAAACAACCTATAACCTGTTCCATTGGTAGAATAACCAATGAAAACCATCTTGTTGGCTCTATCATCAAGTTTTCTCACTCCATTGCCTAGTTTATGACCATAAGCCACACAACCAAAGACTTTTAAGTTAGTTACATCAGGTTTGTGATTAAACCATACCTGATATGGGGTTCACAGCAGTTGTGGATGACCTGTTGATCACATAGATTGCAGTAGCCACTGCTTCTGCCCAAAGGTAGTTTGGCAGCCTTCTCTCCTTTAACATGCTTCTAGCCATCCCTATAACTGTCTTGTTCTTTCTCTCCACTACTCTATTATGCTGAGGAGTATGAGGTTCTTACAGCTCTCTTTGAATACCATGTTCTTCACAAATAAAGTTGAACTGCTTTGAGCAGAACTCTCCACCTCTATCAGTCCTCAACACTTTAATTTCACACTCACTTTGCTTTTCTACAAGTGACTTAAACACCTTAAATCTTTCAAAAGTATCTAACTTTCTTGCAAGGAAGTATATCCAACACATTTAGACACATCATCAATAAGTAAGAAATAGTAAAGACTATTACCAAGACTAGGAACTTGCATTGGTCCACAGAGATCAGCATGAACTAATTCCAACTTTCTGGTTGCCCTCCAGGATGTTGATTTGAATGGTTGTCTAACTTGCTTTCCCAGTATGCACCCTTCACATACACATGTTCCTTTAATCTTGGGCATGCTTGTCACCATTTGATGTTGATATAGTTTCTTTAAGTTATCCCAGGTCAGATGTGCATACCTTTTGTGCCACGGATGGAGTACTTCAGCCTGATTAGGGGAGCTAACTTCAGCCTTTGAAGCATCTAGCACAAACATATTGTTGTTGGC
The DNA here is from genome assembly GCA_030844895.1 of Ambrosia x helenae. Lineage (NCBI taxonomy): Eukaryota > Viridiplantae > Streptophyta > Magnoliopsida > Asterales > Asteraceae > Ambrosia > Ambrosia x helenae. Next base: position 38,331,977 of record CM061234.1, on the reverse strand, counting down.
AATAGGTATCTTCATAAGCTCCATATGCTTATTCTTGATGGTGCAATGATCTTTTTCAAACATCAAACTATAACCTTTCCTCATCAGTTGTCCAACACTCAACAAATTATACTCCAAGGTTGGAGCAAAATAAACATTAGATAATAATTTGTGAGTTGTTGATCCTGTATGAGTCTTCACCACTCCTTTTCCTTATACTACCAATGTCTTTTTGTTTCCCAACTGGACATTCAATCTCAAAGTGTCATCCAACTCAACAAAACTAGATCTGTTGCCTGTCATATGATTTGAACAACCTGAGTCCAAAAACCACAGATTGTTGGCATCATGTGAAGGGACAGTCTTAGTCATTAAGAAGAATAGATGATCATAACTTTCAGTGAATGCCATGAACAAATGTTGATCTTCGCTGTTTTCTCCTAGTTCAACAGGTTCAACAGCAACATTGACTTGTTGATCCTCATTATACCAAGAATCTTTAGACATATGGCCATACTTTTTACAGGTATAGCACTGAGGGACCCTGTTTCTATCATTCATTCTTCCTCTTCCTCTACCTCTTGCACCACCACGACCTCTACCTCTTGTATAGCTTGATCGATTGTTGTCTTGAACCACTTGCAGGGCATGCTCCTCTACTACTTCTGTTTTCTCACTTGGTCTTTCAGATGATCTGCTGTTCAATCTGTCTTCCTGGGATTGTAAGGATCCCATCAGTTTTACATGTGTGAGTTGTGACAAATCAAAGGCTACCTCTATATATGGCACTATGAAATCATATTTTGGGGACAAACTTCGTAGAATCTTTTCCACAATTGTTTGATCAGAAACAGTCTCTCCATAGGCTATTTTCTGACTAACAATGATCATAGCCCTAGAAAAGTACTCTCCAACACTTTCAGCATCTTTCATTAAGAGATTCTCAAAATCCTTTCTTAATCCTTGTAGCTTAACAGCTTTAACCTGGGTATCTCCTTGATACTCCATCTTCAAGATCTGCCAGCATTATTTGGATGATTCTGCAACAGCAATATGAGAGAAAAGCTGATCATGCACTGCCTGTTGAATGATAGACATTGCATAAGCATCTTTCTTTTTCGAATTCCTGAGTCTGGTCACATCTGTCTCAGCTTCATTCACCCCTAGTTCCACCAGATCCCATAGATCTCTTGCTTTCAGTATGTTTTTCAGACGTATGCTCCAATACTCATATCCCTCACCCTTAAAGACAGGGATTGGGGTAGTAGTAATGGGCTGGTTGTGGTTTTGATCGGCCATAAGGTAGGAATGAAGAAGGGAAGTGATTTAGTAGGTATATGAGAACGCAAGCTCTGATACCACTGTTGGATCAAAGCACAAATACTCAAAGTAATTAACAGAATTTTGAAAGAACTCAAAGGCTTCTTTTATTGCTTATATATTTGTGAATGATAGAAACAAGAGCAACCTGCATCTTATATAGGCAAGCCTATCACGTACATAAACAGAAAATGCACTAAACTAGGATCTAAACAACTTGTTCGAATAATTCAAAAGACTAATAACGTAAACATCAACTGAAGCCTGAGAATCCGGATGACTTGTTCATCACACGCGCATGCTGCATGGGAAGTTTGAATCATATCTCAATATATATAAGGTTAGCCTATAGAATGCTTCGAAGCTGTTGATGATTGTTTTTCCATTTTTCTTATGAAATTTCTTTCTCTGTTGCAGTATACAATCATTTCAAAGAGAATATTGGCAAACGACGAGATGCTAGAGAAATTTTAGACAATGTTTGTGAATTGATAAAAATCTCAAATGACGCGCGCTCTTATTACAAAGATTTTTATACCAAGGCAATTCTTGAGGCTATAAGGCGAGATGCAAGCGTTGTTGTCGAAAAAGTTGTGCATTGGTTTCCAGATGCAGCTATGATCGTGGATGCAGATGGTAACATCGCTCAGGCTGCTTGGAAGAACCGTGCATCAAAGGTTCTTTCTCTAACCGTTGATGGAAAAATGGCTAAGCATACAAGTCTCTCTCAGAAACTGAAACATTATGGGAACAATTTCCTACATTTGGCTGCAAGATTAGCGCCTGCCAAAGGAGAATAATGCCTTCCTCAATAGTTTTTAAAACCAATTTTGAATGTGTTATTGATGAAACATGTCCATCAAAGTAATTACATTATGATTATTGTTTTAAAACTAAGAGATTTACTTATTTTTATACTATTCCACTGTGTTGTTTTCGCAGGTTTGTTTACTCTACGTTCGTCGTTGAATAGCTGTATACAGGTATGTTTCAACTTACAATCTTGCTTGCTGTTTGTTGTAGTGTATGCTTGCATCTAACTGGTCAATGGGCCAGAAAACATGTTCATTGACTTAAAAGAGATATTTTTGGATTTAGCAATCCGAGGTTGTAGAATTGGGAATAGAAGCACACATGGGGTAAAGGAGAAATGTTAACCCAGCCTTTTTATTATAAATACACATACATATTGTTTAATTTACAGTCCAACAACAATGAAAATGAATTCTGAATGCCACTCTTCATATATTGATGCATAAATACAAACTGATTTGATAGATTTTGTTACATTTGGCTTGACAAAGCACTTTACTCATATGTGTTCTCCAGGTACCGCATTCCTATTACCATTGATGATAAAACAGATTTCTTGGACGCGAACTGTTTGACAAAGAAGGTATGAAAGAATTTCCCACCTTCCATTATCACAACACAATATTTATTAACATTTTTTTAATAACAGGCCCTGGGAATCCAACCAAAAGACCAGCCACTGACAACTAAATACACCCTGCATATCTAACGGCCACGTAACATTTGTTTGGCGCCTTTTTTGTTTAACATGGTTGTTGCTATCATGACCTCTCTATGGTCTGTTCTACATAATTGTTATTTGCAGTTATTGTTTCTAACTATTATGCCGCCTAACTTTTGTGGCTTAATTTGTTTAATATGAATGTTGGTACCCTAACTTCTTTATGTTCTGATCATGCCACTTCGCTTTCTGTTTATGATACATGCTATTGTTGTTTTCTGTTTCGGCCAAACATATCACTAGCCGTTCACAAACATATAAGAAAATTGTTTAACCAACAACACCATTATGTAACAATCATGTGACATTCAGATCATACACTCAACAACATCGTTTGATATCTCTATTCGCTCATAAACATGCTTGACAGTTGCGCAATGCGCAACTCGGTAACCCACTAGTTATTTATATAAAACAAAGATGTTACAACTTAAAAAACATACTTTATGACACTGTTACAACTTTATAATACAATACATGAATCACAAAAAGAACAAACAATTTGCTTGCACACAGAAAGAAACAAGATGCAACAAAACTATACATATATCTGGATGCACTTTTTGAATCTTAATTAAAAGATTTATAAAGCAAACATATGTACAGTTAATTAAAAGAGCACAAATTAATCACTTGGTAGAATCCAAAAATTCTTGTATGACAACATCATGTTATCTAGTAAATCAAACTGGGACAGTTCGGTTACTTGTGTTGGAAGTAGGCTCAATTTCTTCTTCATTCTCACGAGACAATTCTTCGAGCGATTTGCCCTTAGGTTCAGGGACCAAGAGTGTAAACGCCATTCCCAACAGGTTGATCACACCGAGAACAATAAGAGAGTTTTTGATTCCGATACCGGTCGGGTAGCCGTGGTCGGTCTTTGTAGGGTCCTTGCTTTGAGCAGCGTAGAGAAATCCGTAGGCGCCAACAATGGCGCCTGCTTTTCCAGCTGCCGCGGAAATACCGTGGCAGGTGGAGCGGAGCCTGGCCGGGAATATCTCGGCCGGGACCACAAAAGTGGTGGCGTTAGGGCCGAAGTTGGCGAAAAAGAATGTAAGAGAGTACATGACCACGAAGCCGATACGGTTGTCGTGTAAGGTCCAGTGGTGATATGGAATGGCGAGGGCGAACATGAAGACCGTCATGAAGAAGAATCCGACGATTTGGATGGTGAAACGACCGATTATATCGATGAATGCGACCGTGAACCAGTATCCGGGAACAGTACTGCAAAGCGCGATAAGGGTTTGAGCTTTTGCCACCTTGAAAACCTCGCCGACAGCGCTCATTGTGGCTGCTGGAGGGATCCACCCGATACCGCTTAAGACATCCTTTTGGAAGAGGTTTTGTGAGTAGAAAGCGATATCGAGTAAAAACCAAGTGGAAGTGGTTCCGAGCAAGTGAAGCCCATGGCGACGGGCGAATTCTTTCGAAAACAATCCGAATGAGTTTGCAGTATCTTGAGCAATTTTCTCCACCTTCTGCTCCTCAGCATCGATCTCAACTTGTAACACCCGAGTCATGTCAGCTGCTGCTTGTTTAGCGTTTTTCGCCACTAAAGCAGTGTAACGAGCAGTTTCAGGCATTTTCATACGCCAGTAGTAAGTCAGGGCCGCCGGAATTGCACCAAACATGAGTATAATACGCCAGATGTAGTCCGCTTGTGGGACTGTGGACCCTAATCGGTCTGTTGCATAGGAAGGAGCACTAAACGCGTTGTCAAAAGCAGCTGACACGATTAATGCTACAATCCCACTAGCCAAAATCCCAAACCCTTGCATAGCAAAAACCGCAGCGATAAACGCACCACGCGTTTTCTTATTAGCGTATTCCGACATAATCGTAGCCGAGAGCGGATAATCACCACCGATCCCAAACCCTAGCCAAAACCTAAAGAAACAAAGGGTGGCCATGACGCCTTTCGCTTCATTCCCGAACGAGAGGCCCGAGGCAAAGGAGCATATAACCATGAGAGCCAAAGTCATACCATACACTTTCTTCCGGCCCATCTTGTCACCGAGCCATCCGAAGAAGAGTTGGCCACATAGAGTCCCGACAAGGGCCACACCGGTAACCGATGAGGCCACAGCGGGCGGTAGTGTTCCAGGCTTGGGCCCATCTTTATGGTAGTAAATACGACCAAGCAATCTCGTGACGAGGGATATTGCGAAAAGATCGTAGGCGTCCGTGAAGAAGCCCATTCCAGCAATCACGATGGCCGTGAAATGGTACATTTGTGTCTTGGCCGAGTCAAGAACACTGAGCACATGAAGTTGCTCTCGAGCCATGGCTACTCTCTTAGCCTGCAAACAAATCAACAATGTTGTGTACGTTTAGAGACACTTTAACTTAGTTATCTAGTTAAATATATATAATCTATAACTTATTAATAAAACATGTAAAGTTCGTTTAGAAAGAAAAAAAAAATCATATTTTGATTATAATTTCTCACAAAATATCTAAACACGGGGATAAAATACGTAATACCATTATCAAATTACTATATATATATGTACAAAATGGAAACTAATTTATTAAAAATTAAAGCCACTAAATAACATCAATTGATGTTCACATGACTTTTAGTTTATTACACTCTTTTTTACATGACTCTCCTTGATAGAAAATGGATAGGGACTAATTGTGGAGTCGTGTCTTAAATGGACTATTTTCTTTATGAATGGATGTAAAACCGTGGTATAAGAAAGATAGAGTACCTTATGAAGAGTGTAGCTATGCGATTGTAATAGTGAGAGAACGAAAGAAAGGAGGCGATGAGAAGAGGAGATGTTGGATGCATGGGTATTTAAAGATGCACAAGTCTAAGAATCATTTAAAGCATATTATGGCATATGCTCTAATGGATGAGGTCAACACCATCTAATTGGTTCTCTAATTAGCTAAATCTTTAATTAATAAAGTCAACTAATTAATAAACCCCATAGATATATGGAAGGGTATATAATAAAAATAGAAAATAATTATTTAGTCTTTGTTTACAGGAGGATTTATATTCTATTCCACGTACGTATCAAACTTGTATCTACAATTTGAAGGAAAATAAGAGGGAAGCTAATGTACAAAGCGACCGTAACATACAAAGTGTAAAAAGTAATTACAGTCATTGATTAAGGTTTAAAAACAAGATGGTACGATCGTAATCATCCAACGCGTTTTAGCAAAGCGGTTGACGATTAAAGGGCAATTCTGACAAATTACACCTAAACGGATTTGAATTTTTTATAATTAAACCGCCCAAATTATATCATTAATTGACAGTTTTTATGATTTGCTATAATCGTGGAAATCATAAATCTCTTCTCCATAAAGACGATTGTATGTAAACAAAAAAACAAAGCATCCATTCAACAAAATCAGAGACTGAGGATCAATCAATACACAACCGATTATGGTTCCAAAACGAAAAACAAGTAAGCAGATCTTCATATTCATACTTTAATTTTGATCATTTAATACTTTTGATTGTCAATAATGAAGAAATGAAAAACCTAAAATTTTGTTTATATGAAACAGATGAAGCAAAAGAATGAAGAAGCATAAAGAATAATAACAGGCCTTCGATTTTACATAATGCATGCATGAATGTGATAAAAACAAATTTAGATGCGTGTTTATGAAAGAAGAAGAATAAGATGAGTGAATATGTTTGTGGTTGAATATTATTGAACATATGTTTTGATCGTGCGTTTAATATAAATTATTAAGACGTTTTATGTATGTCTTTGATTGTAATGATTTCATATTGTGATGTTTGTTAAACGCATGTATAATCTACCAAAATGCACCTTTATATTTGTGAGTCTTATAATCAAATGCTATGTTGATAAACGCACTTATAATACATTAAAACACATGTTATAAAATTGACATTATTCAACTGCCATTGTAAAAACATAAAACGCTTTTAATGTTTTTATAAAACGCACCTAGTTAATTACTTTGCAACATGATTTCATGTGAATGCATTTGTTCATTATTGTTTGTTTAATTTTGAAGATGAAAAACAAGGAATGTTATTTAAAATTGTTCTGATAATGATTTCCAAACATAAAACGCGCGTACAATATACTAAAACGCATCATATGTATTGATATTGTTCAAATTACCTTGGAAAAACATAAAACGCATCTATATATTACTCTGTATCAATGTTCAATAAAACCATAAAATACACTATCTTGTAAACTCATTAGTTCTCAGTCATAAAACACATTTATATAATACACGATATCAATGTTCAATAAAACTAAAACGCACTTTATAAGTTGAACTCACTCTTCATCACCTTGATTTTCATTGTCTTCGGAATCATTTTGTTGTTGTTCATTTTCTTATTCTTCTTCATTTTCAACTGCAACATCTTAAAAACCACAATTACCTTGAATAGTTCTATGTTCAGCCATGAAATTAAACCTCTCACAACCTTCTTCATCAGCATTATGTGAAATTTCCTGTATTATATCTACAATATAAAAACAGATATCTATTAGCCTTTGGTGAACTGTATTATCTTCGAAAATATATGAAAAAACATGAAAATTAACCTTGAAAGTTTAGCTTATCAATATCAACCACATGATCTTCTTCTCTGATTATGGTTTCGGGTTCCATGTTTAAGTCTGATACACAATTAAAATGCATAATAAGATTACGATTAAATGAAAAAAAAACAGAGCAACATACCGAACATGACGATAAACTCTTCAATGGAATGTCAAAATTGAAAGATTTTTTATCAAAAATTGTCACACCCTCAAATTACCACTTGCGGAGTTTTACCGCGAGGTGCATGACAAACCAGGATCCAAGTCAACGATCACAATAAACGACTCTATATGAAATACGTAAAACCATAACAACGATTTTTTTTTATAAGCGGAAGCATTTAAGAAGAATTTAATCAGCTACAATAGTATTCCAAAGTATTCAAAACACTTTATTTCAAAATGTGCAACTAAGCCTAGACGCCAATGCAGACCCGTGCGCCTAGTTCCATTTGTTGCTACCTTAGCGACCTGAGAAAAACATGCCAAAAAGATGTCAACATATAATGCTGGTGAGTTCACAGGTTTGTTCAATATGTTACCAAAACGTTACCATGTCCATACTATATCAATGTTACCAATTACGCTAGCTAGGCGCATGTTTTATTACTACTACGATTGGAAACCATTACTAGAAACGTTTAGCAATGTTTAGCATGTTTAAGCAGCCCGTATGTTCAGCATGATACCAATGTTCCTGTTCGAGACAACATGCACCCGCCCGGCCCTCCAAGCCGACGAGTGGGGCAGATCACGCCCAATAGATCTATCCACATTTCCCCCTTTGTGCATCCCCGCACATTCATGGTTTCCCCCGGGACTTCCAAAGATCGTATAGCAATACAAAGTTAAAAACCATAGTATGACATATGTTACCAAAATAGTTTAGCGCATGTTTTCTCCCCCAAAAGTTAAAGCAGTAAAAGTGGGGCCGTGAACTCACCTTAGATAGCGTTCTTCGGTTATAAGTAAAGATGTTAAGCCCTTGATAATCCCTCTACCGGAGATCTATCAAAATGTTCACATAAGTGTTCCGACTAATAACCATAAGGTTATCTAGTCCCCGATTGTCCAGATCGTAACCAAGTATGTTTTAAAACGTGTTTAAATGTTTAACCGACACACTAGACCGACCCGACATTCCGTTGGTGACCCATTACCCTAACTAATCAAGTACACATAGATTACACACAAGGTTCAAGCATAAAACACTTAGTTTGTATCAAAAATCTCATTTCTGCATCAGAACGGTCGAACCAGTCAGTTTAAGTCTCCTTCGCCCGTTTTGTATTTCGTTCGACCGTTTGATGCCTCCTTCGACCGTTCTGCCACTTTCGCCCAACAAAACCCAGGTTCGACCCTGGATTCCCTCCTTCGCACCTTCGATCGGTCGAAGGAGTCCAGGTTCGCCCCTGTTGTGCAAATTTTCCTAAAAACGATTCAAACACATTCAAAACGACTCGAAACATCATCAAACACAGCAGTCAAGCATGAATAACTTATCCCTACAAAACCCCACCGATTTCCCCCAATAATACGTCCATTTCAGCCCTTTCCCAAAATGGTAAAAATTATGGAAACGTCACTATCATGCATGGATTATTTACCCAATTTGGAAACTTTTGAAATCAATCCGTATTCAACTTAAAATGCTCAGTTTGTCGAGTGTTCGATCTTTCCCTATTAGTTCTATTGATCATAAATATCATGCATCAAGTCTAGATTCGTTAAAACCCCCCAAATACCCATAATATCATCATTTATCCAATCCTAACCCTAAATAACAATAATCTAGCATCAATAACAATCCTATATCATGTTTCTATCATAGATACAGCAGCAAATCATTGAACAACACATAGCACCACATAATACACAATTTACATATGGTTATCATCATGAAAACCTATGTCAAATGATAATGTTTTGGTTTAGAAAGATGTTTAAAAGGTTTTTAATCATAAAAACACCCTTAGGACAGATCCGGACAATTAGGGTTAGATGAAAACGAATTAAAATGCTTTTAAAAAGGTTTAGGATTAAGAACACACCTTGGATTCTTGTTTAGATGTTGTAGATAGGTTAGATTATGAAAAAGAAGAGCAAAAAACTCCTTCCTTAGTGATTAAGATCGTTTGAGAGTGTTTTGGGACGGTTAGGGTTTGTGAAATGATGAAAAATGACAAAGTTTGGTATTTATACTAATCCTCCTTCGCCCCATGTCAATGGTCGAAGGTGGCCTCCTTCGACCCTTCCACAGGGTCGAATGAGCCCTGTCCTGGTCGGAGGGAATTCTTTCAATTCCACACCCCAGGTTCGCCCATTTACAAAGGGTCGAACCAAACAAAATGTTCTCCTTCAACCACTCGAAGTGGTCGAACCAGAACTCATGTTTAACTAGTTTTCCAGTTTGTCGTGTTTAACGCATTCTAACACATCTTAACACATAAGCATGCATCCTTAGTCTATATTTAACATATTTAAGCATAGATAATCGCTTACACATCATTTAAACACATCTATGTATATAATCCAACACACGACCCATAATCTACACATATACTTAATTAGTTCATGTAATGTCACCAACAATGGAACCCGGTACTAGTGTATTACCAAAACGACTCCCAATGATCCTCCAGATCATTGCACCCTAGACAATCCTAACTTGACCCGACTCAACTAACCCAGTTAAGTCTGTTTATAAACGTTTCTCGTTAAGGTAGACTTAGATGTTACTAATATGTTTAAGCCAAACATGCCGGGTGTCACATCATCCCCACGTTGAAAGAATTTTCGTCCCAAAAATTGCGCAAAGCCCCAAAAAGAAAGAAACGAAAAGAACAGAACAAAAAGAAAATTACCGGATGTCACATCATCCCCACGTTGAAAGAATCTCGACCCGAGATTCATTCCGCTTCAACAGTAACATGCCTAGATTCGAATGCACGTTTCGGAAAAAGATGAGGATGTTTAGCTTTCATCTGATCCTCCCGTTCCCATGTGAACTCCAGTCCACGATTCGAGTTCCAACGAACTTTAACGATGCGGATTTTACTCCGACGAAGGCTACGAATCTTGTAGTCGAGAATCTCGACAGGTTCCTCCACAATGCGAAGACGATCATCAACCTTGATCTCCTCTAGTGGTACAATGAGAGATTCATCAGCCAAACACTTCTTCAAGTTAGACACATGGAAGACGTTGTGCACACTACCGAGCTCCGCCGGTAAGTCAAGTCTGTATGCCACCGGTCCAATCCGATCCAGGATTGCGAATGGTCCGACATATCGAGGGTTAAGCTTACCACGCTTTCCGAAGCGTATGATGCCCTTCCATGGTGAAACTTTCAGAAGTACCCTGTCCCCAACCTGGAACTCTAAAGGTTTTCGACGGCGATCGGCATAGCTCTTCTGACGATCCCGTGCAGCAGCCAAACGGTGACGAATATGTACGATTTTCTCCGAAGTTTCGTACACAAGTTCCGGACCAGTGAGCTGGCTCTCGCCCACCTCGGCCCAACAAAGTGGCGATCGACATTTCCGTCCATAAAGAGCCTCGAACGGAGCTGCCTTGATACTAGAGTGATAGCTGTTGTTGTAGGAGAACTCCACTAATGGCAGGTGGATCTCCCAACTTTTGCCAAAATCGATAACACACGCCCAGAGCATGTCTTCCAAGGTTTGAATTGTCCGCTCACTCTGTCCATCAGTTTGCGGATGATAAGCCGTACTCATATCCAACTGAGTACCCAAAGCCTTGTGCAGAGCCTTCCAGAAACGCGAAGCAAAACGAGAATCACGATCAGAGATAATAGAGACAGGCACCCCGTGCCGAGCAACCACCTCCTTAAGATAAAGTCGAGCCAACCGCTCGAGTCCATCGGTTTCCTTAATAGGTATGAAACGTGCCGATTTTTTCAGCCGGTCAACAATCACCCAGATCATATCATAACCACTAGGTGACCTTGGCAGCTTGGTGACAAAATCCATCGTGATTCGCTCCCACTTCCATTCCGGAACCTCTGGCTGTTGCAGGAGACCAGACGGCCTCTGATATTCCACCTTGACTTTAGCACAAGTCAAACATTTGCTGACATAAGAAGCTATATCAGCTTTCATGTTTGGCCACCAATAAAGTATCTTCAAATCCTGATACATCTTATCGGAGCCAGGGTGAATAGAATACTGGGATTTGTGAGCTTCATCCAAGACAAGCTCGCGCAATCCCCCGAACAATGGGACCCAAACACGTCCCGCAAAATAGTGTAAGCCATCGGTCCCGAGCTCAAGATGCTTGTCAACACTGTGCATGGTCTCAGCCTTAAGGTTTTGCTCCTTCAAGGCTTCCAACTGTGCAGAACGGATTCGGTCAGGCAACGACGAATGAATGGTGAGCTGTAAGGCTCGAACACGACGAGGATTCGCAGACTCCTTCCTGCTCAAGGCGTCCGCCACAACGTTCGCCTTGCCAGGATGGTATTTGATAGCACAGTCATAATCGTTCAGGAGTTCAACCCAGCGACGCTGCCGCATGTTCAACACCTTCTGGTCAAAAATATGCTGAAGACTCTTGTGATCGGTATATACTTCACACTTGGTACCGTACAAGTAATGTCTCCAGATTTTCAACGCAAAGACTACCGCACCCAGTTCCAAGTCATGAGTAGTGTAGTTCTTCTCATGAACTTTGAGTTGACGAGAAGCATAAGCAATAACCTTCCCGCGTTGCATCAACACGCAACCGAGACCACGAATAGAAGCGTCACAGTACACAACGAAGTCATCCGTACCCTCTGGTAAGGATAAGATAGGCGCAGAACAAAGTTTAAGCTTCAGCATCTGAAATGCTGATTCTTGCGGTTCACCCCAGTCGAACTTTCGGTCCTTCTGGGTAAGAGTAGTAAGGGGTTGAGCGATCTTCGAAAATCCCTCAATGAAACGACGATACTAACCCGCAAGACCTAGGAGTTGCCGCACCTCAGATGGCGTCTTTGGTGCTTCCCAGTCTTTAATAGCTTCGATCTTAGCCGGATCGACATGAATTCCCAGTTCATTCACCACATGCCCTAGGAATTGAACTTCACGTAACCAAAAATCACACTTTGAGAACTTAGCATACAACTGCTCCTGTCTCAAAAGTTCCAAGACCAACCGTAGATGTTCCACATGATCCGCCTTGTTCTTGGAATAAATCAGAATATCGTCAATGAACACGATGACGAACTTATCAAGATAAGGTTTGCAAACGCGGTTCATTAAATCCATGAACACCGCTGGTGCGTTAGTGAGACCAAAAGGCATGACCAAGAACTCAAAATGGCCATAACGAGTGCGAAAAGCAGTCTTCTGAATGTCAGCTTCCCTGACGCGCAACTAGTGATAACCGGACCGCAAATAAATCTTCGAATAGTAGCTGGAGCCCTGAAGCTGGTCAAAGAGATCATCAATGCGAGGAAGAGGATAACGATTCTTGATGGTCACTTTGTTCAGCTCGCGATAATCAATACACATGCGAAGACTTCCATCCTTCTTCTTCACAATCAAAATAGGAGCTCCCCACGGGGAAGAACTCGGTCGGATGAAACCCTTTTCCAAGAGTTCCTACAACTGGCTGGACAACTCTTGCATCTCGGGAGGTGCAAGACGATACGGAGCTCGGGCAATAGGAGCTGCGCCCGGAGTAAGATCAATACCAAACTCAACCTGACGATGGGGAGGAAGACTAGGTAAATCATCAGGAAACACATCAGGAAAGTCACGAACCACCGGAATATCCTCGATCTTCTTCTCATCGTCAGTAGAAATGTTAACAAGCGCCAGAATGGCCGAACAGCCCTTCCGAAGGTACTTACGGGCTTTCATGCTAGAAATGATACTCAGCGGAGCACCGCTTTTCTCGCCACGAACCGAAAGAATCTCTCCATCAGGGAGAGGGATTCGAATAACCTTGTCGAAACAAACGATCTCCGCATGAAACAACGATAACCAATCCATGCCGACCACGACATCAAAGCTACCCAGGGGTACCGGCATAAGGTCAATGGGGAAGGACAAACCCGACAGTTCCAAGCGACATTCCCTAAGGGTGTGTGTCGCTTCAATTTTCTTACCATCAGCCAATTCTATTAAGTACTTAGCCTCTAAAGGTGCGGGTACTATATCTAGCAATCGACTAATGTCCAAAGATACGAAACTCTTATCGGCACCAGAATCAAACAAGACAGAAACATAGCGATCATTAAGAAGGAACGTACCGGTAACTGTGTCTGGATCCTGCCTAGCCTCCGCAGATCCAATGACGAAAGCACGTGCAGTCCTGCCTCCGCCGCCGTTGTTCCCGTTACCGTTCCCGCCCCTCCCATTATCGCCCTGCTTCAGTTTAGGACATTCACGCTTGAAGTGTCCCGCATCACCACAGTTATAACACCCCTGCCTCCCATGAGTCCCCTGAGCAGTAGGAGCAAGAGTAGCCGCAGGAGTCTGAGTTGGGGTGAGTGCCACCTTGCAATCCTTAGCGTGGTGCCCCAACTGATGGCACCGATGACAACGAGCCCTATCACAACCCCCAGAATGGTGAAAACCACACTTGTTGCACTTGGGATGCTTCCCAACATACCCACCCGTCTTCTGCCCAGAAGAAGACCCAGATGAATCAAACTTCTTTGCCGGCTGAGCTGGCACAACACTCTTCCCCACACTATCCCACTTCCTCTTGTTCCCTTCAGTAACCTTCACAGCAGCACCCTTAGGAGGCAAAACACCTTCTGCCACCTTCAGGTTAGTCATCCGATGAGCTGATCGGACAACTTCAGCAATAGTGGGAAGGTTCCCAGCAGCCACCAACCCAGCAATCTCCGGCACCAGTCCAGACACATAGTGCTCGATCCTCCTGTACTCGGGTGTGTGCAAATCAGGGCACAACACCGCCAGCTCATTCCTCCTCACAGTGTATTCTTCAATCTCAGACCCAACCATCTTGTAGCTCCAGACCTCATGCTCCAACTTCTGTATCTCCTCTCTCGGACAGTACTCACCTCTCAACAGCTGTACAAACTCCGCCCAAGGCATAGCAATAGCCTCCCCCAATCCCATGTTCTGAGTAGTAGCATTCCACCACAACAGTGCAGGCCTCTCAAATGTCGCAGTAGCATACTTCACCCGGTCCCCAGCAGGACAGTTACACATGACGAACACAGACTCAACCTTCTCCAGCCATCGGAGCAGTCCCACCGCTCCCTCAGTTCCAGCGAAGTTATGGGGCTGACAGTCCCGAAACTTCTTATAAGAGCACTGAGGTGGGGGTGGATTGGCACCAGCACCTGAAACACGGTACACGAGTAAAACACAAACGAAAGACGCGAAACCCAAGAATGAGGCAAGGTCGACAGAAATCAACTCACCACCCATGGCATTAATCCAAGCCTGGAAATTAGCCATAGCCATATTCACTTGCTGCTGTAGCAAGTTGTTCAGTTCAGCTTGGGTCATGTTGATGTTTCCACGACCACCGCCCCCAGCACGACCACCGCCGCCAGCACGGCCACCACCGCCACCACAACGTCCACCACCGCGAGCACCAGACATGATCTAACAAATCAAGAAATCGATGGATTCAGATTCACTTCCAGTGTCAACCACTAGAAATTTACAAGAGTTAACCTAGGGACAAATCCAGGACTATACATCCGAACTCGAAGTCCATCGAGATTTTCATGCATTCCAGTTTATTATTTCGTGTGCACCCGAAATGATAAACTGCTCTACATGGTCCTCCAGATGTACCCCTAATCCAGACCCCAGTCACCGAATATCGTCGCCTAATAACGTGTGACGATAGGTGCAAGTGTAAGAAGGCATGTGTGTGCTAGATCCAACAAATCAACCCCTCCTTCTTCAATCCAGAAGAAGAAGACAAGAGTAGGTAAGAACCCAAATAAAAGCGGATGATGTAACGGAGAAGCATGATGATGATGTAAGGACACGCCGACAACGTTAGTACGTATCCCACTAATAGACTCAAAGTATGTGACCGTCTAGTGTGTGCGACTCGGCTATAGACCAGACTCTACATGCAGTCCTAGTTCACTATAACCATTGGCTCTGATACCAATCTGTCACACCCTCAAATTACCACTTGCGGAGTTTTACCGCGAGGTGCATGACAAACCAGGATCCAAGTCAACGATCACAATAAACGACTCTATATGAAATACGTAAAACCATAACAACGATTTTTTTTATAAGCGGAAGCAATTAAGAAGAATTTAATCAGCTACAATAGTATTCCAAAGTATTCAAAACACTTTATTTCAAAATGTGCAACTAAGCCTAGACGCCAATGCAGACCCGTGTGCCTAGTTCCATTTGTTGCTACCTTAGCGACCTGAGAAAAACATGCCAAAAAGATGTCAACATATAATGCTGGTGAGTTCATAGGTTTGTTCAATATGTTACCAAAAAGTTACCATGTCCATACTATATCAATGTTACCAATTACGCTAGCTAAGCGCATGTTTTATTACTACTACGATTGGAAACCATTACTAGACACGTTTAGCAATGTTTAGCATGTTTAAACAGCCCGTATGTTCAGCATGATACCAATGTTCCTGTTCGAGACAACATGCACCTGCCCGGCCCTCCAAGCCGACGAGTGGGGCAGGTCACGCCCAATAGATCTATCCACATTTCCCCCGTTGTGCATCCCCGCACATTCATGGTTTCCCCCGGACTTCCAATGATCGTATAGCAATACAAAGTTAAAAACCATAGTATGACATATGTTACCAAAATAGTTTAGCGCATGTTTTCTCCCCCAAAAGTTAAAGCAGTAAAAGTGGGGCCGTGAACTCACCTTAGATAGCGTTCTTCGGTTATAAGTAAAGATGTTAAGCCCTTGATAATCCCTCTACCGAAGATCTATCAAAATGTTCACATAAGTGTTTCGACTAATAACCATAAGGTTATCTATGTAACACCCCAACCGATGGCGGAAACATCGAGGTGTCACGTAAGAATGAGTATACAGTAGCACATGGTAATCCAAATTTTAATTGAAATAAATTTAAATTTGCAAATATCCAAAAATAGAAATACATAAGAGTTTTAAATGTGGAAATCTAATACATCACACAAGAATCAAGCAAGCATAGACTCCTTATTGTCTTCATAAATCCTCTAAACTTCAAGCATCATTATTCCCTGTTGAGTTGTAAAAATGGGGGGGGGGGGTTAACTAGAAGTTGGTGAGAATACATAATCCATGTTAAGCATATAGTTTAAGTATAAAAGTTTAGCAATTCGTATGTCTATCGTAAAATTTAAGTCTACAAGAATAGTATAATATGTTGACATAATCAAACCTCCGACTAGTTTAGGTCCATCCTGTCATCTACGGTTCACCTTAGTAATATGTTGGAACGATAACAATCACCCACGTTACCTATATAGGAGGTACACGTATCCGGGTGGGGTTGTCAATCCAATAGATCTATTATTGAGTATCGCCGGCTTGGCCATAGCTAATGATTATTTAATGTTGAAACTCGTTGAAACTCGTTGAAACTGTTGACTATTTCATGAGGCAATAAAGTTTACTACTAGACATGCATGTTGAATTGCTTAAAATGTTGCAAGTATAAAGAATCGCATAAACATGGTTACGTAAACTCACCTTGGTATAGTATTAGGTATTGAGGAATAGTATAAGTGTAGCCCAATAGATTGCCAAGTATCACCCTATGTATAAGGCAACAAATAAGTCTAAGTCCATCTAGTCTATAAGTATATTCTAGGGTTTCGATTTGGGGATATCCAATTGTTGAATTTATAATAAAATGTTAATTAAATAAAGGGAAATTGATAATTAAATAATTGAAAGTCTTTTTATAAAATTTGAATTTAGGATGTTCACAATAATGTGTTTGTAGTATAAAAATTTTTTTTATAAAATTATTTTCTTTAAAAATAGATTATTAAATCTATTTATTACAAATTGCCAAAACTAAAATTAAAGAATTATTATATTAAAAATCATATTTCTGTTCTAAATATTCAGAAATAATTTGTATAAAATTTTAGTGCAAAAATAATAAAAATTGAATTTATTATGATTTAATTATGATTAAAACTAACAAAAATTGATTAAAAATATAAAATAAATGATTTTTCAGAATTAAAAATCATTTCAGTAAAGTTTATCATTGTACAAACTCAGGATAATTTTTGTGGAAATTTATAAAATTGTTTTGATATTTTAATGGATTTTTATAAATATAATAGCATAAAATTGATTTAATTATTATAAATATTAAATAAATTAATTTCAGAAAACTAAAAATTGTAAGTAAAACTTTTACATCAGATTTGATAAAAATAAATTTTTTTAGAATTTATAAAAAGGTTTTAATAATTAAAAATGAATTTACAAGATTTAATGTATAATATATAATTATAATTGGTTTGTTTTAAAAAATGAAATTAAGTGGAAAAAGGGGCGCCCAAGCCGGGACTCGAACCCGGGTGGTTATGGTTACAAGCATCAGTCACAACCACTTGGCCTAGGCCTGTGGTTGTGCTAAATTCCGTTTTAATAAAAATAAGTACATTACGCGAAATCAGTTTTATCCCCAAATCAAAGGCCATGAACCCTAGTTCTGCAATTGATTGATTCACTCATCAATAGCCCAATTAATCATGGGGCTATTGATGAGTGATTGCCGATATACAAAACCCACTGGAAAAATTGGACTTACAATGTCGTGTAGAACACGATTGAATGGTCAAGCTCAAAAGTCAAACAATGAGCGTGAAATGATAAACAGAGTGGAATGAAGAAGATTGGTGGTTGAGAGAAGATTATTGGCGAGTTGTAATGCTTCGCAGAGGATCAATTTATATAGTGGATCAATGGATTGATGAATTGGCAAGGTTGACCAAGGATTGAATGTCAAACGCGTATTAGGGTTAATTGATGGACAATTGATCAACAATCAACGTGTAGCTTAGTCAGACGAGGCCGGTTATCGCGTATAGTTGCCAATTTTGGATCAATCACGAGTTAATTTGATTGATTATCACATGCGCGTCCCACAGTTGACTTTTCAAGTCAACTGTGAAGGATTGAAATCATGTATAAGGTTAAAGCGCGCCTGGATTTATTCAAATGTGTTGGCCAGCCTAGCTGGTTAGTTCGTTGGTTGGTTTGGGCCGGTCTTGGGCGCGGGTTCGATTCCCGGCCCAAGCAGTTTTTATTTTTTTGTATTAATCAAGGTTTAACTATATAATATTAATAATATATATAGTATTAGGGTTTCAAATATGCGACAGAATAATTATTACACACGAGAATAACGAAACTTGACGTTTTATTAATTATGATAGTGTAACGTACAAGTTTAAAATGCGAAATGTTATAGTCTCCCCTACTTTTAGGAACTTCGTCCGAAGTTGGAGTTGGAGAGTCTGGTGGAAAAAGATGTGGATACTTCGACTTCATCTGGTCTTTACGTTCCCAAGTGAACTCTGGGCCTCGTTTAGATTCCCAACGAACCTTAACGATCGGAATGAGACTGCGCTTGAGTTTCTTGACTCCAGTATCAACAATCTCGACGGGTTTCTCGATAATGTGCATGCTTTCATCAATTTGCACATCCTCAAGAGGAACATGAAGGTTCTCATCCGCTAAGCATTTCTTGAGATTCGAAACATGGAAGGTCGGGTGAACATTGCTTAGCTCGGGTGGAAGATCAAGTATGTAAGCCACTTTTCCAACTCTGTCAAGAATTTTGAAGGGGCCTGCGTATCGAGGAGCTAGTTTTCCCTTTCTACCGAAACGAATTACTCCTTTCCAAGGGGATACCTTAAGTAGTACAAGGTCCCCAACTTGAAATTCCAAGGGTTTACGACGTCTATCAGCATAACTCTTCTGACGACTTCTAGCCTTGAGAAGATTATCCTGAATGAGTTGAATTTTGTCTGTGGTTTCCTGGATTAGTTCGGGTCCAGTGATACGAGTTTCACCAACCTCAGTCCAACAGACAGGTGAACGACATTTCCGACCATAGAGTGCCTCGAAAGGAGCCATGTTAATGCTGGCGTGATAACTGTTGTTGTATGAAAACTCAACCAAAGGAAGATGAGAATCCCATGCGCCACCAAAATCGATGATACATGCCCTGAGCATATCCTCAAGTGTTTGGATGGTCCGTTCAGTCTGACCATCTGTTTGAGGGTGATAAGAAGTACTCAGGTTCAACTTGGTACCCAAAGCATCTTGTAGAGAATCCCAAAAGTGAGAGGTGAAACGACCATCGCGATCAGAAATAATGTCCAAAGGTATACCATGACGACATACGATTTCACTTACGTACATCTTTGCCAACCTTTCCACAGAATACTTCTCACGAATAGGTAAGAAGTGAGTTGACTTGGTCAAACGATCGACGATTACCCAAATACTGTCAAAACCTTTGGGTGTACGAGGGAGTTTGGTGATGAAGTCCATAGCTATGCTCTCCCATTTCCATACAGGAATCTCTGGTTGTTCAAGCATACCAGATGGTCGTTGATGTTCAGCCTTGACTTTGGAACAAGTGAGGCATTTTGCAACGAAAAGAGCAATGTCTTTCTTCATACCAGGCCACCAATAAGAATAACGGAGATCTTGGTACATCTTGTCGCTCCAGGATGAATAGAATAACGAGACTTATGAGCCTCGTTCATGAGAAAAGTACGAAGATCATCACGGTCGGGAATCCACAGTCGATTAAGAAAATAGAGAAGACCATCAGGTTTGGTTTCAAGTTGAGTTTCAGCACCACAAGACATTTCATCGTACATGTTACCTTGGGTGACTAATGTGTGTTGAGCCTGGAGAATGCGATCTTGAAGATCAGTACGAACTCTCGCACATTGGAGTTTGATACGCTCTTTCCGACTAAGTGCGTCAGCCACTACATTCGCCTTGCCAGGATGGTAGCGAATTTCGCAATCATAATCGTTAAGTAACTCAACCCAACGTCGTTGTCTCATGTTAAGATTCTTTTGGTCGAAGACATGTTGGAGACTTTTGTGGTCCGTGAACACCACACATTTGGTCCCATAAAGATAATGTCTCCAAATCTTGAGTGCAAAGACAACAGCGCCCAATTCAAGATCATGAGTGGTATAATTCTTTTCGTGAGTCTTGAGTTGTCGAGACGCATAAGCAATAACCTTTCCTCGTTGCATGAGAACACAACCAAGACCCTGGTTCGATGCATCACAGTAGACCACGAAATCATCATTACCATCAGGTAGAGACAAGATAGGAGCTTCACAAAGTTTCAGCTTAAGAGTTTCAAATGCTTCCTCTTGCTTTGGTCCCCAGTCATAGGGTTTACCCTTGTGAGTTAAGGTAGTGAGAGGAACAGCGATCTTGGAGAAATTGGCGATGAATCGACGATAATAACCAGCCAAACCAAGGAAAGAACGGACTTCGGTTGGAGTTTGAGGAACACTCCAATTTTTCACAGCTTCGATCTTTGCGGGATCTACATGAATCCCATTCATATCAATGACATGTCCCAAAAATCGAACTTCCTTAAGCCAAAATTCACATTTTGAGAACTTGGCATACAGTTATTCTTTCTTTAGGAGACCCAAGATGGAGTGAAGATGTTGCTCGTGATCGGATTTTGATTTAGAGTAAATCAAAATATCATCGATGAAGACGATCACGAATTTGTCGAGGTAGGGTCTACAAACCCGATTCATCAAATCCATAAACACTGCGGGAGCATTAGTTAATCCAAAAGGCATAACCATGAATTCGTAGTGACCATAGCGTGTGCGAAAAGCTGTCTTGGGAATATCTTCATCGTGGACTCTAAGCTGATGATAACCAGAACGGAGATCAATCTTCGAGAAATGGGTTGCTCCTTGAAGTTGATCGAAGAGATCGTCAATCCTAGGCAGTGGATAACGATTCTTGATGGTGAGTTTGTTGAGTTCACGATAGTCAATACACATTCTTAGAGAACCATCCTTCTTTTTAACGAACAAGACAGGGGCTCCCCATGGAGAAGAACTAGGGCGAATGAACCCTTTATCAGAAAGTTCCTGTAATTGACTGGCAAGTTCTTGCATCTCAGATGGTGCAAGACGATAAGGAGCTTTGGCGACAGGATTAGCACCAGGAACAAGATCAATTCTAAATTCCACTTGTCGAGCAGGAGGCAAACCAGGTAAATCCTTTGGGAAGACTTCAGGATAGTCTCGAATAATAGGAATGTCTTGGATACTTTGCCTTTGTCCTTCTTCTCTATCACGTTAGCTAAGAAGGCTGTATACCCCTTTTGTAAGTACTTTTGGGCAGTAGTACAAGACATAAGCTTAAGCTCGCCACAGGGTTTCTCACCATAGATCCTCAAAATCTCACCAGATTCGAGAGGAATGCGTATGACTTTCTCGAAGCACAGAATTTCGGCACGATGAGTTGACAACCAGTCCATGCCTACTATAACATCAAAACTTCCAAGATGCATGGGGATGAGATCGATAGAGAAAGTATGATCGTCGAGGTTCAACAAGCAGTTACGAATAATAGAGTCGATCGAAATAGACTTCCCGTTAGCTACCTCTACCACTAAAGGTTCCTCTAGATTAGTGTGGGGTAAGTTAAGTAAAGGTTCAAACTTCAGTGACACAAATGACTTATCAGCTCCCGAATCAAATAATATGGATGCATAGTGGTTATTAATGAGGAACGTACCATTCACCACTTCGTTGTTGTCACGAGCCTGGTTAGCGTTGAGATTGTAGGCGCGACCTCGAGCACCTTGGTTCTGGTTGCGGTTCTGGTTTTGGTTTTGGTTTCGGTTTTGGTTCTGGTTACGATTAGGGCAGTTGTTGATGTAGTGATCAAGGCTGCCACACTCGTAGCATTGACCACGAGTAGGCCTGTTGTTTTGTTGGTTGGGAGCTGGATTGTTTCTGGCTGGGTTGTTTTGGTTGTTTTGGTTGTTTTGGGCAGCAGGGGCTTGACAGGCGTTGGTGTAGTGTCCATACCGTTTACAGTTATTACACTGGCGGCACGGTCTACCAGGAAGATGATGGAACTGACAGGTGTTGCAAAGAGGGTGAGTCCCGCCATATGGCTTCTTGGCTGGGTTTTGGGCAGTAGGTGGAGTAGCAGCAACCATGTAGTTTCTAGCCTTGCGCTTCTTGTTGCTTGAGGTCTCAGGCTTGACTTCAATTGCAGGCTGTGGAGTGTCTTTGGCAACCGTCTTCTTAGTGCCCTTGCGGAAGAGAGTACCGTTCTTCCCATGATTATCAGTAAGAGTGGCCGCTAGACGTTTGGCCTCTTCCAAAGTTGCAGGATTCCTTCCCCAAACGGTGTCCTGGATTTGCATGGGCAGACCACCGATGTACTTCTCGATGGCTACCGGCAGGGGAGTGACTTTGTGAGGCAACAATAAGCTAAGCTCGTGAAAGCGGGTGTTGTAGGCAAGGTTTTCCCCACTATCTTGAGCTAGGGTGTGGAACTCATCCTCAAGCTTCTTAACCTCATTGCGAGGACAAAACTCTTCCTTCATGACCTCCTTGACTTGGTCCCATGTCATAGCAAGAGCAACTTCGGCCCCACGAGTGCGCTTTTCTTCATTCCACCAAGTGAGTGCTCGTTTGTGGAGAACACTCATGGCGTAACGAACCTTGAAGTTGTCGGGGCATTCACTGTTGATGAAGGTATTCTCAATACCCTCAAACCATTGGAGGAGTCCTGTAGCTCCTTCTTCACCACTAAACTTTGGAGGGTTACAAGAATTGAAATGCTTAAGGGTGCAGGCTGGGGGTCCATTACCATTACCATTGCCGTTCCCGTTGCCGTTCCCGTTGCCGTGACCGTTCCCGTTTATGTTCATTTGGATGACCTGAGCGAGTAAATTGGGAACCAGAGTTGCGATTTGCTGCGCCATTTGTTGAGAAATGATTGCAGCCAGTTGAGCATCGACACCATTGTTGTTGTGGTTAGGACCTTGGTCATGGTTATGGTTGTCACCACCTTCTTCGTGGTTCTCACCATTGCTGTTGCGAGTGCTGCGACGTGGAGGCATGATCTGTAATAGACACAATGAAATGAATGAGATTATATAAGGAATGTAATCATTTATTCATTAATTAAAACGAATAAACGAAAACGTTGACTTATCAAAGATTCTAAATCTTAATAACATATGAAGACATGCTTTAGCCTATAAGTGAACACTCATCCCGAGAATTCCCAGGTAGGCATCCGGGTCCCTCGTCTGATTGGGATATATGCGCAATGCCAGCCTAGACAGAAGACTTAGAATACAGGCGTTCACCCTTCCAGATTGCACGTGTTCGTTATTAAAATCTAGAACTTCGACGAGATCTCAAGGGGGGTTCAGGTTAAACTTGAGGATTTTGTCCTATTAATCTAATGGTGGATCAGGATTGCAGCAGACGAATAAGAGTAGTCACATGTAGGTTTAGGGTTATATAAGGTATAGGATAAGGATAGGATTAGGGAAGCAATTAGGGTTACAAGTAAGAGAAGCAAGTACTGTTTAAGTCCCTAAGGTTATAGTCTAGATTATTTTCTAATAACCTAATTCCCTATAACCAAGGCTCTGATACCAATCTGTAACACCCCAACCGATGGCGGAAACATCGATGTGTCACTTAAGAATGAGTATACAGTAGCACATGGTAATCCAAATTTTAATTGAAATAAATTTAAATTTGCAAATATCCAAAAATAGAAATACATAAGAGTTTTAAATGTGGAAATCTAATACATCACACAAGAATCAAGCAAGCATAGACTCCTTATTGTCTTCATAAAATCCTCTAAACTTCAAGCATCATTATTCCTGTTGAGTTGTAAAAATGGGGGGGGGGGTCAACTAGAAGTTGGTGAGAATACATAATCCATGTTAAGCATATAGTTTAAGTATAAAAGTTTAGCAATTCGTATGTCTATCGTAAAATTTAAGTCTACAAGAATAGTATAATATGTTGACATAATCAAACCTCCGACTAGTTTAGGTCCATCCCGTCATCTACGGTTCACCTTAGTAATATGTTGGAACGATAACAATCACCCACGTTACCTATATAGGAGGTACACGTATCCGGGTGGGGTTGTCAATCCAATAGATCTATTATTGAGTATCGCCGGCTTGGCCATAGCTAATGATTATGTAATGTTGAAACACGTTGAAACTCGTTGAAACTGTTGACTAATTCATGAGGCAATAAAGTTTACTACTAGACATGCATGTTGAATTGCTTAAAATGTTGCAAGTATAAAGAATCGCATAAACATGGTTACGTAAACTCACCTTGGTATAGTATTAGGTATTGAGGAATAGTATAAGTGTAGCCCAATAGATTGCCAAGTATCACCCTATGTATAAGGCAACAAATAAGTCTAAGTCTATCTAGTCTATAAGTATATTCTAGGGTTTCGATTTAGGGATATCCAATTGTTGAATTTATAATAAAATGTTAATTAAATAAAGGGAAATTGATAATTAAATAATGAAAGTCTTTTTATAAAATTTCAATTTAGGATGTTCACAATAATGTGTTTGTAGTATAAAAATAATTTTTATAAAATTATTTTCTTTAAAAATAGATTATTAAATCTATTAATTACAAATTGCTAAAATTAAACTTTAATATTTAAAAATACTAAAATTAAAGAATTATTATATTAAAAATCATATTTCTGTTCTAAATATTCAGAAATAAATTGTATAAAATTTTAGTGCAAAAATAATAAAAATTGAATTTATTATCATTTAATTATGATTAAAACTAACAAAAATTGATTAAAAATATAAAATAAATGATTTTTCAGAATTAAAAATTATTTCAGTAAAGTTTATCATTGTACAAACTCAGGATAATTTTTGTGGAAATTTATAAAATTGTTTTGATATTTTAATGGATTTTTATAAATATAATAGCATAAAATTGATTTAATTATTATAAATATTAAATAAATTAATTTCAGAAAACTAAAAAATGTAAGTAAAACTTTTACATCAGATTTGATAAAAATATTTTTTTTAGAATTTATAAAAAGGTTTTAATAATTAAAAATGAATTTACAAGATTTAATGTATAATATATAATTATAATTGGTTTGTTTTAAAAAATGAAATTAAGTGCAAAAAGGGGCGCCCAAGCCGGGACTCGAACCGGGTGGTTATGGTTACAAGCATCAGTCACAACCACTTGGCCTAGGCCTGTGGTTGTGATAAATTCCGTTTTAATAAAAATAAGTACATTACGCGAAATCAGTTTTATCCCCAAATCAAAGGCCACGAACCCTAGTTCTGCAATTGATTGATTCACTCATCAATAGCCCAATTAATCATGGGGCTATTGATGAGTGATTGCCGATATACAAAACCCACTGGAAAAATTGGACTTACAATGTCGTGTAGAACACGATTGAATGGCCAAGCTCAAAAGTCAAACAATGAGCGTGAAATGATAAACAGAGTGGAATGAAGAAGATTGGTGGTTGAGAGAAGATTATTGGCGAGTTGTAATGCTTCGCAGAGGATCAATTTATATAGTGGATCAATGGATTGATGAATTGGCAAGGTTGACCAAGGATTGAATGTCAAACGCGTATTAGGGTTAATTGATGGACAATTGATCAACAATCAACGTGTAGCTTAGTCAGACGAGGCCGGTTATCGCGTATAGTTGCCAATTTTGGATCAATCACGAGTTAATTTGATTGATTATCACATACGCGTCCCACAGTTGACTTTTCAAGTCAACTGTGAAGGATTGAAATCATGTATAAGGTTAAAGCGCGCCTGGATTTATTCAAATGTGTTGGCCAGCCCAGCTGGTTAGTTCGTTGGTTGGTTTGGGCCGGTCTTGGGCGCGGGTTCGATTCCCGGCCCAAGCAGTTTTTTTTTTTTTGTATTAATCAAGGTTTAACTATATAATATTAATAATATATATAGTATTAGGGTTTCAAATATGCGACAGAATAATTATTACACACGAGAATAACGAAACTTGACGTTTTATTAATTATGATAGTGTAACGTACAAGTTTAAAATGCGAAATGTTATAGTCTCCCTACTTTTAGGAACTTCGTCCCGAAGTTGGAGTTGGAGAGTCTGGTGGAAAAAGATGTGGATACTTCGACTTCAACTGGTCTTTACGTTCCCAAGTGAACTCTGGGCCTCGTTTAGATTCCCAACGAACCTTAACGATCGGAATGCGACTGCGCTTGAGTTTCTTGACTCCAGTATCAACAATCTCGACGGGTTTCTCGATAATGTGCATGCTTTCATCAATTTGCACATCCTCAAGAGGAACATGAAGGTTCTCATCCGCTAAGCATTTCTTGAGATTCGAAACATGGAAGGTCGGGTGAACATTGCTTAGCTCGGGTGGAAGATCAAGTATGTAAGCCACTTTTCCAACTCTGTCAAGAATTTTGAAGGGGCTGCGTATCGAGGAGCTAGTTTTCCCTTTCTACCGAAACGAATTACTCCTTTCCAAGGGGATACCTTAAGTAGTACAAGGTCCCCAACTTGAAATTCCAAGGGTTTACGACGTCTATCAGCATAACTCTTCTGACGACTTCTAGCCTTGAGAAGATTATCCTGAATGAGTTGAATTTTGTCTGTGGTTTCCTGGATTAGTTCGGGTCCAGTGATACGAGTTTCACCAACCTCAGTCCAACAGACAGGTGAACGACATTTCCGACCATAGAGTGCCTCGAAAGGAGCCATGTTAATGCTGGCGTGATAACTGTTGTTGTATGAAAACTCAACCAAAGGAAGATGAGAATCCCATGCGCCACCAAAATCGATGATACATGCCCTGAGCATATCCTCAAGTGTTTGGATGGTCCGTTCAGTCTGACCATCTGTTTGAGGGTGATAAGCAGTTTTTCAGGTTCAACTTGGTACCCAAAGCATCTTGTAGAGAATCCCAAAAGTGAGAGGTGAAACGACCATCGCGATCAGAAATAATGTCCAAAGGTATACCATGACGACATACGATTTCACTTACGTACATCTTTGCCAACCTTTCCACAGAATACTTCTCACGAATAGGTAAGAAGTGAGTTGACTTGGTCAAACGATCGACGATTACCCAAATACTGTCAAAACCTTTGGGTGTACGAGGGAGTTTGGTGATGAAGTCCATAGCTATGCTCTCCCATTTCCATACAGGAATCTCTGGTTGTTCAAGCATACCAGATGGTCGTTGATGTTCAGCCTTGACTTTGGAACAAGTGAGGCATTTTGCAACGAAAAGAGCAATGTCTTTCTTCATACCAGGCCACCAATAAGAATAACGGAGATCTTGGTACATCTTGTCGGCTCCAGGATGAATAGAATAACGAGACTTATGAGCCTCGTTCATGAGAAAAGTACGAAGATCATCACGGTCGGGAATCCACGGTCGATTAAGAAAATAGAGAAGACCATCAGGTTTGGTTTCAAGTTGAGTTTCAGCACCACAAGACATTTCATCGTACATGTTACCTTGGGTGACTAATGTGTGTTGAGCCTGGAGAATGCGATTTTGAAGATCAGTACGAACTCTCGCACATTGGAGTTTGATACGCTCTTTCCGACTAAGTGCGTCAGCCACTACATTCGCCTTGCCAGGATGGTAGCGAATTTCGCAATCATAATCGTTAAGTAACTCAACCCAACGTCGTTGTCTCATGTTAAGATTCTTTTGGTCGAAGACATGTTGGAGACTTTTGTGGTCCGTGAACACCACACATTTGGTCCCATAAAGATAATGTCTCCAAATCTTGAGTGCAAAGACAACAGCGCCCAATTCAAGATCATGAGTGGTATAATTCTTTTCGTGAGTCTTGAGTTGTCGAGACGCATAAGCAATAACCTTTCCTCGTTGCATGAGAACACAACCAAGACCCTGGTTCGATGCATCACAGTAGACCACGAAATCATCATTACCATCAGGTAGAGACAAGATAGGAGCTTCACAAAGTTTCAGCTTAAGAGTTTCAAATGCTTCCTCTTGCTTTGGTCCCCACTCATAGGGTTTACCCTTGTGAGTTAAGGTAGTGAGAGGAACAGTGATCTTGGATGAGATCGATAGAGAAAGTATGATCGTCGAGGTTCAACAAGCAGTTACGAATAATAAAGTCGATCGAAATAGACTTCCCGTTAGCTACCTCTACCACTAAAGGTTCCTCTAGATTAGTGTGAGGTAAGTTAAGTAAAGGTTCAAACTTCAGTGACACAAATGACTTATCAGCTCCCGAATCAAATAATATGGATGCATAGTGGTTATTAATAAGGAACGTACCATTCACCACTTCGTTGTTGTCACGAGCCTGGTTAGCGTTGAGATTGTAGGCGCGACCTCGAGCACCTTGGTTCTGGTTGCGGTTCTGGTTTTGGTTTTGGTTTCGGTTTTGGTTCTGGTTACGATTAGGGCAGTTGTTGATGTAGTGATCAGGGCTGCCACACTCGTAGCATTGACCACGAGTACGCCTGTTGTTTTGTTGGTTGGGAGCTGGATTGTTTCTGGCTGGGTTGTTTTGGTTGTTTTGGGCAGCAGGGGCTTGACAGGCGTTGGTGTAGTGTCCATACCGTTTACAGTTATTACACTGGCGGCACGGTCTACCAGGAAGATGATGGAACTGACAGGTGTTGCAAAGAGGGTGAGTCCCGCCATATGGCTTCTTGGCTGGGTTTTGGGCAGTAGGTGGAGTAGCAGCAACCATGTAGTTTCTAGCCTTGCGCTTCTTGTTGCTTGAGGTCTCAGGCTTGACTTCAATTGCAGGCTGTGGAGTGTCTTTGGCAACCGTCTACTTAGTGCCCTTGCGGAAGAGAGTACCGTTCTTCACGTGATTATCAGTAAGAGTGGCCGCTAGACGTTTGGCCTCTTCCAAAGTTGCAGGATTCCTTCCCCAAACGGTGTCCTGGATTTGCATGGGCAGACCACCGATGTACTTCTCGATGGCTACCGGCAGGGGAGTGACTTTGTGAGGCAACAATAAGCTAAGCTCGTGAAAGGGGTGTTGTAGGCAAGGTTTTCCCCACTATCTTGAGCTAGGGTGTGGAACTCATCCTCAAGCTTCTTAACCTCATTGCGAGGACAAAACTCTTCCTTCATGACCTCCTTGACTTGGTCCCATGTCATAGCAAGAGCAACTTCGGCCCCACGAGTGCGCTTTTCTTCATTCCACCAAGTGAGTGCTCGTTTGTGGAGAACACTCATGGCGTAACGAACCTTGAAGTTGTCGGGGCATTCACTGTTGATGAAGGTATTCTCAATACCCTCAAACCATTGGAGGAGTCCTGTAGCTCCTTCTTCACCACTAAACTTTGGAGGGTTACAAGAATTGAAATGCTTAAGGGTGCAGGCTGGGGGTCCATTACCATTACCATTGCCGTTCCCGTTCCCGTTGCCGTTCCCGTTGCCGTGACCGTTCCCGTTTCCGTTCATTTGGATGACCTGAGCGAGTAAATTGGGAACCAGGGTTGCGATTTGCTGCGCCATTTGTTGAGAAATGATTGCAGCCAGTTGAGCATCGACACCATTGTTGTTGTGGTTAGGACCTTGGTCATGGTTATGGTTGTCACCACCTTCTTCGTGGTTCTCACCATTACTGTTGCGAGTGCTGCGACGTGGAGGCATGATCTGTAATAGACACAATGAAATGAATGAGATTATATAAGGAATGTAATCATTTATTCATTAATTAAAACGAATAAACGAAAACGTTGACTTATCAAAGATTCTAAATCTTAATAACATATGAAGACATGCTTTAGCCTATAAGTGAACACTCATCCCGAGAATTCCCAGGTAGGCATCCGGGTCCCTCGTCTGATTGGGATATATGCGCAATGCCAGCCTAGACAGAAGACTCAGAATACAGGCGTTCACCCTTCCAGATTGCACGTGTTCGTTATTAAAATCTAGAACTTCGACGAGATCTCAAGGGGGGTTCAGGTTAAACTTGAGGATTTTGTCCTATTAATCTAATGGTGGATCAGGATTGCAGCAGACGAATAAGAGTAGTCACATGTAGGTTTAGGGTTATATAAGGTATAGGATAAGGATAGGATTAGGGAACCAATTAGGGTTACAAGTAAGAGAAGCAAGTACTGTTTAAGTCCCTAAGGTTATAGTCTAGATTATTTTCTAATAACCTAATTCCCTATAACCAAGGCTCTGATACCAATCTGTAACACCCCAACCGATGGCGGAAACATCGAGGTGTCACGTAAGAATGAGCATACAGTAGCACATGGTAATCCAAATTTTAATTGAAATAAATTTAAATTTGCAAATATCCAAAAATAGAAATACATAAGAGTTTTAAATGTGGAAATCTAATACATCACACAAGAATCAAGCAAGCATAGACTCCTTATTGTCTTCATAAAATCCTCTAAACTTCAAGCATCATTATTCCCTGTTGAGTTGTAAAAATGGGGGGGGGGGTCAACTAGAAGTTGGTGAGAATACATAATCCATGTTAAGCATATAGTTTAAGTATAAAAGTTTAGCAATTCGTATGTCTATCGTAAAATTTAAGTCTACAAGAATAGTATAATATGTTGACATAATCAAACCTCCGACTAGTTTAGGTCCATCCCGTCATCTACGGTTCACCTTAGTAATATGTTGGAACGATAACAATCACCCACGTTACCTATATAGGAGGTACACGTATCCGGGTGGGGTTGTCAATCCAATAGATCTATTATTGAGTATCGCTGGCTTGGCCATAGCTAATGATTATGTAATGTTGAAACTCGTTGAAACTGTTGACTAATTCATGAGGCAATAAAGTTTACTACTACACATGCATGTTGAATTGCTTAAAATGTTGCAAGTATAAAGAATCGCATAAACATGGTTACGTAAACTCACCTTGGTATAGTATTAGGTATTGAGGAATAGTATAAGTGTAGCCCAATAGATTGCCAAGTATCACCCTATGTATAAGGCAACAAATAAGTCTAAGTCTATCTAGTCTATAAGTATATTCTAGGGTTTCGATTTGGGAATATCCAATTGTTGAATTTATAATAAAATGTTAATTAAATAAAGGGAAATTGATAATTAAATAATTGAAAGTCTTTTTATAAAATTTGAATTTAGGATGTTCACAATAATGTGTTTGTAGTATAAAAATAATTTTTATAAAATTATTTTCTTTAAAAATAGATTATTAAATCTATTTATTACAAATTGCTAGAATTTAACTTTAATATTTAAAAATACTAAATTAAAGAATTATTATATTAAAAATCATATTTCTGTTCTAAATATTCAGAAATAAATTGTATAAAATTTTAGTGCAAAAATAATAAAAATTGAATTTATTATGATTTAATTATGATTAAAACTAACAAAAATTGATTAAAAATATAAAATAAATGATTTTTCAGAATTAAAAATCATTTCAGTAAAGTTTATCATTGTACAAACTCAGGATAATTTTTGTGGAAATTTATAAAATTGTTTTGATATTTTAATGGATTTTTATAAATATAATAGCATAAAATTGATTTAATTATTATAAATATTAAATAAATTAATTTCAGAAAACTAAAAATTGTAAGTAAAACTTTTACATCAGATTTGATAAAAATATTTTTTTTAGAATTTATAAAAAGGTTTTAATAATTAAAAATGAATTTACAAGATTTAATGTATAATATATAATTATAATTGGTTTGTTTTAAAAAATGAAATTAAGTGCAAAAAGGGGCGCCCAAGCCGGGACTCGAACCCGGGTGGTTATGGTTACAAGCATCAGTCACAACCACTTGGCCTAGGCCTGTGGTTGTGATAAATTCCGTTTTAATAAAAATAAGTACATTACGCGAAATCAGTTTTATCCCAAATCAAAGGCCACGAACCCTAGTTCTGCAATTGATTGATTCACTCATCAATAGCCCAATTAATCATGGGGCTATTGATGAGTGATTGCCGATATACAAAACCCACTGGAAAAATTGGACTTACAATGTCGTGTAGAACACGATTGAATGGCCAAGCTCAAAAGTCAAACAATGAGCGTGAAATGATAAACAGAGTGGAATGAAGAAGATTGGTGGTTGAGAGAAGATTATTGGCGAGTTGTAATGCTTCGCAGAGGATCAATTTATATAGTGGATCAATGGATTGATGAATTGGCAAGGTTGACCAAGGATTGAATGTCAAACGCGTATTAGGGTTAATTGATGGACAATTGATCAACAATCAACGTGTAGCTTAGTCAGACGAGGCCGGTTATCGCGTATAGTTGCCAATTTTGGATCAATCACGAGTTAATTTGATTGATTATCACATACGCGTCCCACAGTTGACTTTTCAAGTCAACTGTGAAGGAGTGAAATCATGTATAAAGTTAAAGCGCGCCTGGATTTATTCAAATGTGTTGGCCAGCCCAGCTGGTTAGTTCGTTGGTTGGTTTGGGCCGGTCTTGGGCGCGGGTTCGATTCCCGGCCCAAGCAGTTTTTATTTTTTTGTATTAATCAAGGTTTAACTATATAATATTAATAATATATATAGTATTAGGGTTTCAAATATGCGACAGAATAATTATTACACACGAGAATAACGAAACTTGACGTTTTATTAATTATGATAGTGTAACGTACAAGTTTAAAATACGAAATGTTACAATCTAGTCCCCGATTGTCCAGATCGTAACCAAGTATGTTTTAAAACGTGTTTAAATGTTTAACCGACACACTAGATCGACCCGACATTCCGTTGGTGACCCATTACCCTAAATAATCAAGTACACATAGATTACACACAAGGTTCAAGCATAAAACACTTAGTTTATATCAAAAATCTCATTTCTGCATCAGAACGGTCGAACCAGTCAGTTTAAGTCTCCTTCGCCGTTTTAAGCCTCCTTCGCCCGTTTTGTATTTCGTTCGACCGTTTGATGCCTCCTTCGACCGTTCTGCCACTTTCGCCCAACAAAACCCAGGTTCGACCCTGGATTCCCTCCTTCGCACCTTCGATCGGTCGAAGGAGTCCAGGTTCGCCCCTGTTGTGCAAATTTTCCTAAAAACGCTTCAAACACATTCAAAACGACTCGAAACATCATCAAACACAGCAGTCAAGCATGAATAACTTATCCCTACAAAACCCACCGATTTCCCCCAATAATACGTCCATTTCAGCCCTTTCCCAAAATGGTAAAAATTATGGAAACGTCACTATCATGCATGGATTATTTACCCAATTTGGAAACTTTTGAAATCAATCCGTATTCAACTTAAAATGCTCAGTTTGTCGAGTGTTCGATCTTTCCCTATTAGTTCTATTGATCATAAATATCATGCATCAAGTCTAGATTCGTTAAAACCCCCAAATACCCATAATATCATCATTTATCCAATCCTAACCCTAAATAACAATAATCTAGCATCAATAACAATCCTATATCATGTTTCTATCATAGATACAGCAGCAAATCATTGAACAACACATAGCACCACATAATACACAATTTACATATGTTTATCATCATGAAAACCGATGTCAAATGATAATGTTTTGGTTTAGAAAGATGTTTAAAAGGTTTTTAATCATAAAAACACCCTTAGGACAGATCCGGACAATTAGGGTTAGATGAAAACGAATTAAAATGCTTTTAAAAAGGTTTAGGATTAAGAACACACCTTGGATTCTTGTTTAGATGTTGTAGATAGGTTAGATTATTAAAAAGAAGAGCAAAAACTCCTTCCTTAGTGATTAAGATCGTTTGAGAGTGTTTTGGGACGGTTAGGGTTTGTGAAATGATGAAAAATGACAAAGTTTGGTATTTATACTAATCCTCCTTCACCCCATGTCAATGGTCGAAGGTGGCCTCCTTCGACCCTTCCACAGGGTCGAATGAGCCCTGTCCTGGTCGAAGGGAATTCTTTCAATTCCACACCCCAGGTTCGTCCATTTACAAAGGGTCGAACCAAACAAAATGTTCTCCTTCGACCACTCGAAGTGGTCGAACCAGAACTCATGTTTAACTAGTTTTCCAGTTTGTCGTGTTTAACGCATTCTAACACATCTTAACACATAAGCATGCATCCTTAGTCTATATTTAACATATTTAAGCATAGACAATCGTTTACACATCATTTAAACACATCTATGTATATAATCCACCACACGACCCATAATCTACACATATACTTAATTAGTTCATGTAATGTCACCAACAACGGAACCCTGTACTAGTGTATTACCAAAACGACTCCCAATGATCCTCCAGATCATTGCACCCTGGACAATCCTAACTTGACCCGACTCAACTAACCCAGTTAAGTCTGTTTATAAACGTTTCTCGTTAAGGTACACTTAGATGTTACTAATATGTTTAAGCCAAACATGCCGGGTGTCACAAAAATAGTGTACTGTGATCGGCGTTTGAATTATGTGAAAAATATGAAAGAAGATTGTGTAATCGGTTACGGAAATTTGAATTCAATATCACGTAAAAATAGGGATTTATATTTTTTTTTTATCAAAATTAGAACGTGATTAATGGAGGTGTAAAAGTATATAATACCCTCATAAGGCTTCACAACGAACATTGAGGGTGTAACCGTCAGATTCCACGTGTCAAATTCTAGTAGCTTGTTACACTTTGTATATTAAGGTACTTTGTACCCTACACTTTCTAAGAAAATAAAATATGTTTCACATCATTTGAACATTCACACCATCTTGTATCAATTTTATCCTCTATACTTGTAGAAAGATTTTGTTTTTTAATAGTTATATAACTTCAAATTTCATCTCATTCCTTATAATAAAATTTAATTTAAGGACTTACCTTTTAGAGCATTCACAATAGAGCCTTTATATTTGTGTGAGATAAAACCTTAAAATTTTTTATGGGGTTAGAAGTGGTTGTGAGTGAGGAAAATAGGGAATTTACTGTTTATCGGTAAATTTTGGGTTCTTTGGGAATCTTTTTGGTAAAACAAGAAAACTGTATTTATTTTTTAATAGAGTAAACTGCACGGATGGTCCCTGTGGTTTGCACGAATTGCACATATGCCCCCATCTATTTTCAATGGTCCCCAACGTTAACATTTTATAACATTTTGGTCCCTACCAGCTAACGTCGTTAAGTTTTGTCAGTTAAGTCATGTAAAATGACCAAAATACCCATATGGACCATCCGAGCAGTTTAATCCTTTATATATATATGACCACCACCACCTCCTCCTCAAACAACCAACATCACCCCTCCTCATCCTCTTCCTCCAACCACCACCACCACCACCACCTTACTCATTTGAAACTTATTGAAGCAGTAGTGGATCAAATTGTGCACAAATTCGTCAAAGTCAATGGAGTAAAGATTCACTTAGCCGAGATCGGCAACGAGTCATCACCAAAAATTTTGTTCGTGCACGGTTTCTAGAAATATGGTACGGTTGGTGGAGATGATCGCCATCGCCGGTGCCGGTTTCAGAGCCATCTCTCTCGACTACCGAGGCTACGGCCTTAATAATCACCACCTGTCAATTATAAATAGAAAAGATGTCAAATACAAAAAGTTCCGAGTAACAACACCCAATAGACAAACCAAATACATCGTGAAATCAACGGCCATCAACTGTCGCCGCCACCACCACCACCGTCGTCCCCAACCCTAACCCTAACCCAAAAATACCGTAACAATTAAAGATCTGCACTTTATTACCAGATCCAGTTCATCAAATGGACGACTTCAGTATATTCGTTACAGATTTCTGACTCAAACCGTAAGGCAAATCGGCTCCCATGAAATCAAACACCAACCCCATCAAATCAACACTACATGTGACATCAAATATTGATTACGATTCCATTTTTAATAATTCTTTTTCAAATAATAATAATAATAATAATAATAATAATAATAATAATAATAATAAACCAGTTTATGCTGATGATGACAATGATATTTTTGATGGAGTGCCAAGTATGAAGAGTAAAAGTAAATCGGTGTACTCTGGTTCAGGGAGATGATGATGATGATGATGATGATGATGATGATGATGATGATGATGATGATGATGATGATGATGATGATGATGATGATGATGATGATGATGATGATGATGGTGGTGGTGGTGGTGGTTAAGAGAGACTGATATATAGAGATAGAGATTATAATATTTTTTTAAAGAGGGAAATTTAGGAATTTTACATGGACTTAACTGAAAAAGTTAACCTTCATCCAAGTCAGAGACCACTGATGCAACAAAATACAAACCACAGATCTCATACGTGTAATCTCGAAAAGCTGAGGAGCAGAGTTTAAATTTGGGCAAACAACAGGGACTATCCGTGCAGTTTACTCTTTTTAATATTTGTTGAAAGTGGTTGTGAGTGGAGGAGAGAGAAACTGTAATGAGGTTTAGTGTAATATGTGGTTGTGATTGGTTGTAAGTGGATGAGGATGGGGAAACTATTGTGAATGCTCTTATTACTTAAATCTAGTAACTCACTATTCATTACTCATATTTTTCGCGAGTGTTTGTAAATGGAATATAAAGATGTGGTGGTCCATTGGTAAAGGCAAAGCCTTTAAAACACCTAGGTTGTGAGAGGTCTTGGGTTCAAGTCTCAAAAACTACAAGGATTAAAGAGAAAAGTAACCTTTCAAAAAAAGTGTAAGTTTTTAACTATATAGAGATATGAAGAGAGAAATGACTCAATGAGATGCTTGTGTTTCTAAATGAAGAAATTTCAAGGGGTATTGAATTTTAATAATCCAAACTTTTACCCATTGGCCAGCAATAATTTGTACATCAAAATTTCCCAACAACGATCCAAACTTTCAACGTATTGGCCGGCAATGAACCTTTATTAACTAAGAACTAACTCAGTTAGTGGATGATGACGTGGACGCTGACGTGGCATGCCATGTCAGCGTCCACATCATCATCTATGCCCGTGTTGGCATGCCACGTCATCATCCACATCAGCGTGAGCATGCCACGTCAGCGTCTACGTCAGCATCCACTAACAGTGTTAGTTCTCAGTTAACAAAGGTTCATTGTCGGCCAATACATTGTAACTTGGGATCGTTATTGGGAATTTTTTAAGTACAGATTATTGATGGCCAATGGGTGAAACCGTAAAACTTTCACCGTGAAAGTTTGGATTATTAAAATCCAATACCCCAAATTTAAAAGTAAAGATAATTTTTAACTAAAATTATTATATAATGATGGTGATGAAGAACACAATATAATGCTTTAACCGCGATGCCTAAAATCCTGTGTATTATCCTATAACATCTTCCTAGTTGTATTAGTATTAGAAACAGCCTCCCATGATCAGAAACGTTACACCATTCACAACGTTTTACCTCGTTCAGAATTCAGACTTTAGTAGCATGTTATATCATTCCAAATCACTTCTCTTCCCCTCTCTTATACTTTGAATAATATACGTTTTTAACTTATTTAGTATTCATCAAATTTTAGCTTTTTTTTATTATAATTATTTTTTTTAATAGAAATTCTTTTATTCTATGATTAAAAAAATTATAATTATAACTATGTACTTAAATTTCATTGGACGATGAACTTAATATATAATATCTTTTAGTTTCAATGTCACCGCTTATATATAATTTAATTATTATGCGTTTTTAATCCATTTACTTTTCATTTAATTTGACTTTTCTCTAATAACTTGTAGTTAGTTGTTTTAACAAAACTATATGCATTTAGTGTCTTTTCTTCTACATTTTGGTATAGAAACGAAGTTGAATTCTAAGTAGAATACTTTTGGTTTTGGTGCCATAAGTTATAGTGATTGTTGCCGTTACGGTCCTAACAGATACCGATATATATATATATATATATATATATATATATATATATATACTATATATAAAGCATAAGGAAGGGATTCCTGAAAAAATTAAGTAGATACAAGATTTGATGCTTTTGGTACAATAGTTACAAAGCAATAGATAAGGGTAAAAGGGGAATTCTGCATAACCTTAAGAACTTTAGCACCTTTAATTGTAACTTTAAAACCTTTAATTGTATATGGGCGATTTCAGTTACTAAACCGCAACCTTTCAATTTAAATGCCATAATTTTTTTTATTAAAATTGCCATAAATCCTTTTCATCATTAGGTATAGCGGGTGTTATTTAAATCTGAGGCTCCATCACTCTCTTTCTCACTTGTCATATGCAAGTTGAAACATGGGAAACAAGTTTTATGTTTGAAG
The DNA here is from genome assembly GCA_030844895.1 of Ambrosia x helenae. NCBI lineage: Eukaryota > Viridiplantae > Streptophyta > Magnoliopsida > Asterales > Asteraceae > Ambrosia > Ambrosia x helenae. The sequence continues at coordinate 38,293,310 of CM061234.1, read as the reverse complement.
ATGTGCCCCACTTAATGGATTACATCCCTGATCTCTGTGTAAGTTATTTATATGCATTTATGATTTGATTTGTTTTGTTTGCCTTGATTGTGAGAGAATATCGATGTTGCTTTGTTGAATTATGGAGCCCAAGTTTTTCCCCTTTTCTTTTTTAATGTGGGCTTCTTGAAACACTTTGAGGTGATTCGTTTTTCTTCGGTTCTCAGATGTGGATGATTAGATAGGTGACTGTTAATGGATGTGGTACATTCAGCACGTAGGCAGTGGCAGATTCAGGATTGGTTTTCAAGGGGTGCGGTCGGGGGACATTGGGTGCAATGGGGGGCTTTTTCCAAACTTTTAAGGGGTGCGATCGGGATTTTCGCCAATAAAACACTCTCTTTTTTTTCAAGGTGTACGGTCGCACACCTTGGGTTGTATGTGGCTACGCCCATGCACGTAGGCATTGGTTCACAAGTTGGACAGTTGAGATGACTTTTTATATGATCAAACACTTTTTTCGTTTATTCATAAAGCAGTTAGGATTTTACATTCCTGCTTAGAAGGATTAACATGTTTTATCATCCCTGCCCTCGAATTGATGGGGCCTTCTGGCTCATGAACCATATATAGTAATAAAACCAACCTGAGCCGGTCAATATACATGGGTATTGATTTGACAATAGCTGGTGATGCTCGTGTATAAGAATAGAAATGCTAAAAAGTGAAAATATGGTTTTAACTCAACTGGTTCCATATAATTTTATACCATTACTGAATGAAAATATCAACACACTCAAATAGATGGTTTTTTTGAATTGCATGAATTGAGTAGAGTAAAAGCATGTGTTGCGCTGCCTCTTTGAAGGTTTAGATGCCTTAATCGACCCACATAAATTTTGCAATTCTAATCTCAAAACCTATTGGCATTTGATGAGAAACAATAAACAATTTCTTAGTTCAATTACCCTTTTCTCCAAGAACCTGTACTATTTCCTTCTTTAAATGTATTTTAATACATGATTTTTTTTTTTATATTTAATTTAATGGACTTCTATGTTATTTGTTACCATCTTAGTGCTATTGCTTCACTATTTGTTGAGAATTTTGATTTATAAGCGTTGCAAATAGCCGCCATTGTAGCAATATCGCCCTCACTTTATTTACAATGTTTATGAACTCGTAGTCTTTTATTCAAAGGTTGGTTACTATTAAGCACATCAACACAGCCACTTCCAACAAAACTCATCGTGCATACGACATGGAAAACAAAATAACATAACACATACACAACAATGAATAACAAGTTATAACAGAAACACATACCACGTACCTTACAAATTTCACGCCCGCCGCAACGCGCGGGTTACCTACTAGTATATATGTATATATATATATATATATATATAATAAACTCCCTACAGTAGTTCGTCTTGGACCAGATTTAGAACCGTTCTCAACAGTTTGTGTAGCCATAAATCCTATTGTATTCATTGAAATCTGTTGACTTTGTATACCATCCCATTGTAAATAAACGATCTTATCATAGATCCATTGTGGTCTTGAAATTATATAATAATGGAAACAGCAACCCTAGTCACCATCTTTATATCTGGTTTACTTGTAAGTTTTACTGGGTACGCCTTATATACCGCTTTTGGGCAACCTTCTCAACAACTAAGAGATCCATTCGAGGAACATGGGGACTAATTGAAGTAATGAGCCTCCCAATATTGGGAGGCTCATTACTTCAATTGCGATAATGAAAAATCATTTCATTTTTTTTATTTTTTTAGTTGAAATTGTCGGCGGTTCTCTAAAAAAGATAGCGAAAAAAATTATTCCTAGAGTCGAGACTAAGAGGAATGTATAAACCAATGCTTCCATAGATTCGATCGTGGTTTACAATTATTGTGACATCCGTCACCCTTGGCTTTTATCTAATTTACAATTTAAGTCCTTCTAATATTTCCTGTATTTGTGGTCGCTTTCAAATTTAATAAATGTGCAAAAATTTAAATTATATTAATTGCGTGTTCTTTTGGATCTCAATCTCGATTTAAGTTTAACGCGTATGTTGCAACGTGGTTCGGAAAAATATACGTATATCATAAAAATTCCTAGTTATACAAGTTTTAAGTTAAAAAGTTAACTTAGTTAGTTGTTATTAAAGGAAAACTAACTAGGAAAACTTTAAATCTAACTAAGAAAAATGTGAGGGGCCTTTATTGACAATTTCTGATAGTTAAAAAAAAATTTATTCATACTGCTGCTGCCTCACGCAAATCCGGCCAAGAAACAAAATTCCGGCCGCCGGAATAAATTCCGGCAAGGCCTTAAACTCTCCTTTACGCGTCCGTTTCAATCCTTTATCGTTCCAAACGTCTTCTCCATCAATAATTAACGCATTGCAATCATTTATTTGGGTTAATGACGGGTTTTTAAGGCGTTTAATCGTGGGTTTAATGATGAAACCGGCGAGCTTTAATAACTATCTTAAACGCGTTTTTTTTAAACGTGTATAAATACCTAGATGATTGTAGATGGTTGCTGCACCATTACACATCAAAACCCACAACAAAATTCATACAAATCGTGCAGAAAGACCACCCTTTTTGCGTTTTTTTTGCGAGTTTTAAAAGCTTCAATTGGGAGCCGAAAAGAAGTTGTAAGTGTCTAATCTTGGTTGTTATGTTTTAGTCGAGTATATTAGGCTAAAACCCCTTATTACAGATCACTAATATGAACGAATTGGATTTGGTAAGAATTAGGGTTCTTAGCTAGATGATTTGGGGAAGAAGACATGTTTTATTTTTAATATAAATACAATTCAGGATCTGATATCTTAACAAATGGCATAGGTGGACTAATGGTTAAGAGTGTTGGGTTATACCATGGGGATCCGGGTTCGACTCCCCTTGGACCCATTTCTTTTCTTTCTTTTTTCTTTCTTTTTGGTTTATATTTCTTTGCAATAATTATACATATATATTACATATAAACTTAGAATAATTGTAATAAATCCATTATTTACCCAAAAATCATGAAAATTTAGACATGATATCTTGACATCTAAAATGAGATTTCCCACTTTTATTTTTCGGAAAATGTCTAAATTTTATATTTTTATTGAATTTAATCGTTTTAATCATAATTAACCAATTAAAAATTCATTTTAAGAGATTTTAACCTCAAATTTTCTGGAGCTTTATTTCTATGAATAATAAACTGTAATAAAATATAATTTCTTATAAAAATGATTATTTTTGTTATTTTTTACTAATTTTAAATCATTAAAACATCATTTAATTACATTAAAAATGTTTTAAATATAAAAGAAATTATGGAAATATTATTTTTAGTATTCTACATCATAAAATAATTATTTCTCATAATAAGTTTGTTTTGGGATCATACCTTGTATTATTCATACTATTTATATTTAAATTAGAGTTAATAATGAATTGTTTAATTAAATATAAATCATTAACTCTATTTCAAGGTTATTTTTCTATAAAATGGAATATATATCTATATGTAAAACACATAAGAGTTTTAGTCATTTATTAAATTCATCGTAAATATATTTATTTCAAAAACTGTCGTTCAAGTCATTACTAATAATTTCATCTTCCCTAATACGAGTCTAGCAAGCCCTAATGCCTTAGATGATTGATTGTCTTAGACTTTTAAGTCATTTTCCTCATTTAGTATTTTCATATATAGGTTGAATTCTTCGGAATTTTTAAGCCTTACGACGAACATTCTCGGAATTTATACGTAGCGAAACTGTGAGTATATCTTTCCCCTTTTTCATGTTTTACTATTTTGGGGCTACTCATGTACATTATTTATCAAATGATATTTTTATTCTTAATGCAATTCTCATGTGTGTTTGCTTTATGTGAATTTATGTGTATAATTAGTCAAAATCATTAACCGTTCTGCGGCCTAGCATTTCAGTGAATAGTACTATGGTATACCCCCTTGAGACTCTGTAAAGAGGATCTTGGTCATTGTTTTGTTAATTCATTATTCAGTTGGTTATTCATGTGTTAGTCATTTTTCATCAAGGCTTGCTTTTGACCGATAACATTTATTTCATATTTGCAAACGGTATACAACACAGGAATTGCGAAAAGTTTAAATATTATATCTTTCAAATGGATGTACTCACCAATACATTATATGTGTTGACAAAATTATTTTTGTACATGTTTCAGGTGCTGTTTGATCAAGTTTTGCTTTACACGCTTAGGTTTTGGACCTAGTGCTTTAATAAAATTGAACTATATTCAATATGTTTTGTGTTTCTTTGAGACAAGTTGTATTTTGGTTTGAACAATGGATTATGTTTACTATTTAAAATTTACATTTTAGTCCATGTGCTATTGAACAATCGACACCTCGTGACACCTCGATGATTCCGCCATCGGTTGGGGTGTTACAGATTGGTATCAGAGCCAGGTTATAGGGAATTAGGTTATTAGTAAATGCTTTTGACCTAGACTATAACTAAGCTACCCATTATATGCTTTCTTTTATCCTCATATTTCTTTAGACAGATTTTTCTCCTTTTATTTCAAGAAAATCATATTCCACAAACGAAACGAAAACATCAAGTTAGGAGTGATATCCATATCTTGGTGAAATAGTTTCACTCCTTACATATTTTATTTATTTATCTTGGAATATTTTCCTTTCGAGATAGGAGACGTCCAAATCTCAAGGAATCTATCCCTCCAAAAGAAACTTAAATCACTAAGCTAGGAGTGATATCCTTAACTTAGTGACCCGTTTCACTCCAACGTATTTTAAAAAAAAAATTTTGGACGTATATCCTTGAGTTAGGAGTGAAATCCACACCTCAAAGATATATATATTTCCACATCTCGAGATCCGCTAAAATTTTGGAAAATTATTTGTGACGGGGCACGTGCAATCTGGAAGGGTGAGCGCCTGTATTCTGGGTTTTCTGGCTAGGTTGGTAATTCGCATAAATCCCAATCAGACGAGGGACCCGTTTACCTACCTGGGAATTCTCGGGATGAGCATTCACTTATAGGCTAAAGTACGCCCCCACAAGTCACTAATAATATTTCAATTTCTTTGGTTAGTCACCAGTTTCATGAGAAACAATCCCAAATATCTCATTTTACTCTTGATATTTCATTTGCTTTTATCATGATTTGATTTTCATTATTAATCTATTGGAAATTTTCCTACGTTGATTTCTAAAGTTACTCTTTAATTATGCAAAATTTCTCGTATGCTATGTGTTGAATCTCATAGGTGTTGCTTTATTTTTGTAGATGTCTGATCGCGAATCCCGCAAAAGAGCTTCTAAGCGTCAAGCTAAGTTGAAGTCTGATCAGCGTATCGCGACTATGCTCAATGACAAGCTGGAAACCCTTGTTCCTAACATTATTAATGCTATTATTCCAAACCTTCACCCGAACGGTAGCTCGAATGGGAACTCTAACGGGAATGCGGGTGGAAATGGTGGCACTAGTGAGAATAAGTGCACATTCAAACATTTCAACTCTTGCCATCCCAACAAGTTTAATGGCACTGAGGGAGCCACTGGGTTACTTGAATGGTTCGAAAGTATGGAGAATACGTTCATTAATAGCGACTGTCCAGCCAACCTACGGGTTCGTCATGCCACGGGTGTTCTTCAAAAGAGAGCACTCACTTGGTGGAATGGTGAAAAACATGCTCGAGGGACGGAGGCTGCTTTAGCAATGTCTTGGGATGATTTCAAAATTGCCATGACAACTGAATTCTGTCCTCGTAATGAGATGAAGAAGTTGGAGGATGAATTCTATCACCTCAAACAGGATAGTGGAAACAACGTTCCCTACAACAACCGTTATCACGAGCTGAGCTTACTAATTCCTCGAATGGTGACACCACTGCCCTTAGCCATTGAGAAGTATATTGAGGGATTACCACCCCAGATTCATGATACAGTTATGGGGAGTAAACCTGCTACTGTAGAGGATGCCATTCGTCTGGCAGCATCTCTTACCGACAAGCATGTCAAGGATGGTACCCTGACTCGTAAAGGTACTAAGCGACCCACTGAAACCTCTTCAACCCCTGCTACCACTGAACCTCTCAAGAGTACCTCTGCCTCTACCTCTACTTCTGGATCCAACAAGAAACGTAAGGGCAGGAGTCAAAATTATGCTGTTGTTGCACCTGTTAATCAAGTTCCTGTTGCTAACCCACCTGTCGCACCTCAAGCCCAGTCAACCCCAAAACCTTATACTGGCACGTATCCCAAATGTAATAAATGCAACTGGCATCACCCTACTGACCGACCTTGCTGGAAATGTAACTCTTGTGGTCGGATGGGTCATACTACCTCTCACTGCCGCAGTACCCAGAAAACCGGTCAACACAGAGCTTGCTATGCTTGTGGTGATCCTAACCACATGCAAGATAAATGTCCTCACCTAACTGCTTTTATCCAGTCTCGCCAACAAACTCCAGCAGCCCCAGCAGTTCCAGCAATCCAGGCAGCTCCAGCTCGCGGCCGTGCTTTCAACATTAATGCTAATCAGGCTCAGGCTGCCAATGATGTGGTCAACGGTACATTTCTTATTAACAATTTATATGCTTCAATTTTGTTTGATACCGGGGCGGATAAGAGTTTTGTCTCGTTAGAATTTGAACCCTTACTTGCTCGTGATCGTTCTCACCTTACACATCCTTTTACCGTGGAAGTTGCTGATGGAAATCCTATTGTTATAAAATCTGTGATCCGAAATTGCACGTTGAATCTAAATGACTATGATTTTTCTATTGACCTGGTACCCATGAAATTGGGTAGTTTCGATGTCATAGTAGGCATGGACTGGCTTGCTAAACACCATGCCGAGGTTGTTTGCTTCGAGAAATTTATTCGAATTCCGCTTCCATCTGGTGAATCTCTATCTGTTTATGGGGAAACGACATCGAAGGGTTTGAAACTTATGTCTTGCACTCAAGCTCAAAAATATCTTCGTAAGAAGTATATATCTTTCTTGGCTCATGTGGTGGAAAAGAAAGATAAGGGTAAGAGTATTCAAGATGTTCCAGTTGTGTGTGATTTTCCAGAGGTCTTTCCTGAGGATTTATCTGGTTTACCTCCTGTTCGTTCTGTTGATTTTCGTATTGATCTTGTTCCTGGTGCTACTCCCGTCGCTAAAGCTCCATATCGTCTTGCACCTTCGGAAATGCAAGAACTTGCTAGCCAACTTCAAGAATTAACTGACAAAGGTTTCATTCGTCCGAGTTCCTCGCCTTGGGGAGCTCCAGTATTGTTTGTTAAGAAGAAAGATGGGACTTTTCGTATGTGCATCGATTATCGTGAACTTAATAAGCTTACGATAAAGAATCGTTACCCTCTACCTCGCATCGATGACCTTTTTGATCAACTTCAGGGTGCAGTCTGTTTTTCGAAGATCGACCTTCGTTCTGGATACCATCAACTTCGTGTTCATGAGGATGACATTCCCAAAACCGCCTTTCGAACTCGTTACGGTCACTATGAGTTCATGGTTATGCCTTTTGGTTTAACAAATGCACCTGCGGTTTTCATGGATCTAATGAATCGAGTTTGCAAACCTTTCTTGGACAAATTCGTAATAGTTTTCATTGATGATATCCTCATTTATTCCAAATCCAGGACTACCCACGAACAACATCTTCGTCAAGTTTTAAGCCTTCTTCGTGATGAGCAACTGTATGCCAAGTTCTCCAAATGTGAATTTTGGCTTAAGGAAGTTCAATTCCTTGGTCACGTAATAAACGACAAAGGAATACACGTAGACCCTGCTAAGATTGAAGCCATAAAAAGCTGGGTTGTACCCACAACTCCCACTGAAGTTCGTTCGTTTCTTGGTCTTGCTGGTTACTACCGTCGATTCATTGCCAACTTTTCAAAGATCGCGGTTCCACTTACTTCTTTGACTCACAAAGATAAACCTTTCATATGGGGATCCAGTCAGGAAGAAGCATTTCAAACTTTGAAACAAAAGCTTTGCGACGCTCCTGTACTCTCTCTTCCTGATGGTGTTGACGATTTTGTGGTGTACTGTGATGCATCTCACCTAGGCCTTGGTTGTGTTCTCATGCAACGAGGCAAGGTCATCGCTTATGCGTCACGACAGTTGAAAACATCTGAGAAAAATTACACTACTCATGATCTTGAACTTGGAGCCGTTGTGTTCGCGTTGAAAATTTGGAGACACTATCTGTATGGTACTAAATGTGTGGTCTTTACTGATCACAAAAGTCTTCAACATATTTTTAACCAAAAAGATCTAAATATGCGTCAACGTCGATGGGTTGAATTTCTAAATGATTATGATTGTGAGATTCGCTATCATCCTGGAAAAGCGAATGTTGTGGCTGATGCTCTTAGTCGCAAGGCATATACTCAACTTAACTGCATTCAGACTCATGATCTCAAACTTCGAATCTATGAAGCCCAACATGTTTCGGTTACTGAAGGCAATATGTACAACGAAATGTCATGTGGAGCTGAAAATCTTTTGGAGACGAAACATGGATTGCTTTATCTCTCCAATCGTTTATGGATTCCTGATCGTGATAATCTTAGAACCTTTATCATGGACGAGGCTCATAAGACTCGTTACTCCATTCACCCTGGTGCAGATAAGATGTATCAGGATCTGCGTCCCATGTATTGGTGGCCCGGTATGAAGAAGGATATAGCTCACTACGTGGCTAAATGCCTTACTTGTGCCAAGGTCAAAGCTGAGCATCAACGCCCATCTGGTTTGCTTGTACAACCAGAGATTCCTGTGTGGAAATGGGAGAACATTGCTATGGACTTCATTACTAAATTACCCCGCACTGCACGAGGTCATGATAGTATATGGGTTATTGTGGATCGTTTAACCAAATCTGCACACTTTTTACCCATTCGTGAGACTTATTCGGCTGAGAAACTGGCTAATCTTTATATCGCCGAGATCATTAGTCGTCATGGAACTCCTTTGAGCATCATTTCTGATCGTGACAGCAAGTTCACTTCCCGTTTTTGGCAAACTCTTCACGACGCGTTGGGAACTAAACTAAATCTTAGCACAGCATACCATCCTCAGACAGATGGTCAAACGGAACGTACTATTCAAACATTAGAAGATATGCTTCGGGCTTGTGTCATAGATTTTGGTGGTAATTGGGATTCACACTTGCCTTTGGTTGAGTTTTCGTATAATAACAGCTATCATGCCAGTATCCGTATGGCACCTTTTGAAGCTCTTTATGGTCGCAAATGTCGTTCTCCTGTGTGTTGGAGTGAGGTCGGTGATACTCTCATTACTGGTCCTGAACTTGTCCAGGAAACAACAGACAAAATTGCGGTTATTCGTGGATCCTTACTGGCAGCTCAGAGTAGACAGAAGAGTTACGCTGATCAAAGGCGTAAACCTTTGGAATTTCAAGTTGGTGACATGGTTCTTCTTAAAGTCTCACCTTGGAAGGGTGTTTTTCGGTTCGGGAAAAAGGGAAAGCTTGCTCCAAGATATGTAGGCCCATTTAAGATTTTGGAAAGGATTGGAAAAGTGGCTTACAAGCTAGACCTTCCCGATGAACTCAACAACGTTCACCCTACCTTCCATGTATCGAACTTGAAAAAGTGTTTGGCGGATGAGAATTTACATGTTCCACTGGAAGATATTCAAGTTGACGAAACGATGCGTTTCACGGAGAAACCCGTGGAAATTATGGATCGTGAAGTCAACACTCTTAAGCGTAGCCGTATTCCTATTGTCAAGGTTCGTTGGGAGTCTAAACGGGGCCCAGAATTTACTTGGGAACGTGAAGACCAAATGAAGACGAAGTACCCTCATCTCTTTACAGGAACCTCCACTTGAAATAAATTTCGAGACGAAATTTTCTAAAGTAGGGGAGACTGTGACATCCGTCACCCTTGGCTTTTATCTAATTTACAATTTAGTCCTTCTAATATTTCCTGTATTTGTGGTCGCTTTCAAATTTAATAAATGTGCAAAAATTTAAATTATATTAATTGCGTGTTCTTTTGGATCTCAATCTCGATTTAAGTTTAACGCGTATGTTGCAACGTGGTTCGGAAAAATATACGTATATCATAAAAATTCCTAGTTATACAAGTTTTAAGTTAAAAAGTTAACTTAGTTAGTTGTTATTAAAGGAAAACTAACTAGGAAAACTTTAAATCTAACTAAGAAAAATGTGAGGGGCCTTTATTGACAATTTCTGATAGTTAAAAAAAAATTTATTCATACTGCTGCTGCCTCACGCAAATCCGGCCAAGAAACAAAATTCCGGCCGCCGGAATAAATTCCGGCAAGGCCTTAAACTCTCCTTTACGCGTCCGTTTCAATCCTTTATCGTTCCAAACGTCTTCTCCATCAATAATTAACGCATTGCAATCATTTATTTGGGTTAATGACGGGTTTTTAAGGCGTTTAATCGTGGGTTTAATGATGAAACCGGCGAGCTTTAATAACTATCTTAAACGCGTTTTTTTTAAACGTGTATAAATACCTAGATGATTGTAGATGGTTGCTGCACCATTACACATCAAAACCCACAACAAAATTCATACAAATCGTGCAGAAAGACCACCCTTTTTGCGTTTTTTTTGCGAGTTTTAAAAGCTTCAATTGGGAGCCGAAAAGAAGTTGTAAGTGTCTAATCTTGGTTGTTATGTTTTAGTCGAGTATATTAGGCTAAAACCCCCTTATTACAGATCACTAATATGAACGAATTGGATTTGGTAAGAATTAGGGTTCTTAGCTAGATGATTTGGGGAAGAAGACATGTTTTATTTTTAATATAAATACAATTCAGGATCTGATATCTTAACAAATGGCATAGGTGGACTAATGGTTAAGAGTGTTGGGTTATACCATGGGGATCCGGGTTCGACTCCCCTTGGACCCATTTCTTTTCTTTCTTTTTTCTTTCTTTTTGGTTTATATTTCTTTGCAATAATTATACATATATATTACATATAAACTTAGAATAATTGTAATAAATCCATTATTTACCCAAAAATCATGAAAATTTAGACATGATATCTTGACATCTAAAATGAGATTTCCCCACTTTTATTTTTCGGAAAATGTCTAAATTTTATATTTTTATTGAATTTAATCGTTTTAATCATAATTAACCAATTAAAAATTCATTTTAAGAGATTTTAACCTCAAATTTTCTGGAGCTTTATTTCTATGAATAATAAACTGTAATAAAATATAATTTCTTATAAAAATGATTATTTTTGTTATTTTTTACTAATTTTAAATCATTAAAACATCATTTAATTACATTAAAAATGTTTTAAATATAAAAGAAATTATGGAAATATTATTTTTAGTATTCTACATCATAAAATAATTATTTCTCATAATAAGTTTGTTTTGGGATCATACCTTGTATTATTCATACTATTTATATTTAAATTAGAGTTAATAATGAATTGTTTAATTAAATATAAATCATTAACTCTATTTCAAGGTTATTTTTCTATAAAATGGAATATATATCTATATGTAAAACACATAAGAGTTTTAGTCATTTATTAAATTCATCGTAAATATATTTATTTCAAAAACTGTCGTTCAAGTCATTACTAATAATTTCATCTTCCCTAATACGAGTCTAGCAAGCCCTAATGCCTTAGATGATTGATTGTCTTAGACTTTTAAGTCATTTTCCTCATTTAGTATTTTCATATATAGGTTGAATTCTTCGGAATTTTTAAGCCTTACGACGAACATTCTCGGAATTTATACGTAGCGAAACTGTGAGTATATCTTTCCCCTTTTTCATGTTTTACTATTTTGGGGCTACTCATGTACATTATTATCAAATGATATTTTTATTCTTAATGCAATTCTCATGTGTGTTTGCTTTATGTGAATTTATGTGTATAATTAGTCAAAATCATTAACCGTTCTGCGGCCTAGCATTTCAGTGAATAGTACTATGGTATACCCCCTTGAGACTCTGTAAAGAGGATCTTGGTCATTGTTTTGTTAATTCATTATTCAGTTGGTTATTCATGTGTTAGTCATTTTTCATCAAGGCTTGCTTTTGACCGATAACATTTATTTCATATTTGCAAACGGTATACAACACAGGAATTGCGAAAAGTTTAAATATTATATCTTTCAAATGGATGTACTCACCAATACATTATATGTGTTGACAGAATTATTTTTGTACATGTTTCAGGTGCTGTTTGATCAAGTTTTGCTTTACACGCTTAGGTTTTGGACCTAGTGCTTTAATAAAATTGAACTATATTCAATATGTTTTGTGTTTCTTTGAGACAAGTTGTATTTTGGTTTGAACAATGGATTATGTTTACTATTTAAAATTTACATTTTAGTCCATGTGCTATTGAACAATCGACACCTCGTGACACCTCGATGATTCCGCCATCGGTTGGGGTGTTACAATTATAGCTTCCATACCTGTTTATTTTTGGGGGGATCATATCCCGGATAAAGAAAGAGCAAGAGTAACAAAAAAATGACGATTCAAATCAAAATCAAATCACAAAAAGAAAATAGATTCGAAAGAGACCAAAGAAATGTTGTATCAGATTGCTTGTCTTCTTGTAGTTGGATCTCCAAGTTTTTGGAATGCTCCAAATTCTACTTGAGCATCCAAATCTCGGTCAATACCAGCGAAAACATCTCTAAACAAGGTTCGAGCACCATGCCAAATGTGTCCGAAGAAGAAGAGCAAAGCAAATGAAGCATGTCCAAAAAGTAAACCAACCCCTTGGACTGCTACGAAAAACACCATCAGATTTCAAAGTAGCACGATCTAATTCAAAAATTTCCCCCAATTGAGCGCGTCTAGCATATTTTTTGACAGTAACAGGATCGCTATAACTGACTCCATTGAGTTCACCACCATAGAACTCAACAGTTACACCTACTTGTTCGACACTATACTTAGATTCTGCCCTTCGAAAAGGAACATCGGCTCTAACAATCCCGTCTCCGTCTACCAAAACGACCGGAAATGTTTCAAAAAAGGTAGGCATACGACGTACAAAAAGTATATATATATATATATATATATATATATATATATATATATATATATATATTGGTACTGCTATCGGGTATTATCAAAACCGGAACCGATATTCATGTATAAATACGTGTCGAAATCCTTTTGGATATACTATGACTTTATTTATTTGTGGTTTTCTCCTTAATTTGATTACTATACCGAGTGTCTGTATTGTAATAGAATCAAACCGATATCAATCGAAACCGAATTCCCGCCGCATCACGTGAGAAATCCCACCAGTATTATTTTTAAGTCTACACAATTATCTGTACATTTTATATAAAATTGTATGTTGATAAATAAAATATGAGTGAGTAGGAATGTTCAACCTACCAATTTTCATGCGTTTGTTAGTGGGGACAATATGCAACCCCATACTATATATCATCCATTCCACCAATCACTTGTATCTTAACCATAGGTCCCACTATTTTATACACCCTACCCACTACTCTTCCTCTCACCTCACTCGTCTCACTCGCCTCGGGTAGTATCACTTGAGAACCATAACCGAGAGCCCCTACCCGTATGACCCAGACCAATGTATCCGAGCGGTTATACTGTTATAGGTCAGGCTACCTGAGACCAACTGTGGTCGATACGGGCCTCCCTTAACTACGAACCTTAGGGCTGATTATAACACGTATATCAAATAAAATGGGTTATCAAATTTTTTTTATTCAATTCTCAAATTAAATGATATGTTTATGTGTACATATGCTGATATGCAGACAGGTTTTGTTCCAAATTTAACATATTCAAATGCGGCTTCGTGTTTCCACGACTAATGTAAATTAATATATATCAAATTGCAGAAATAAAATACTGTAGAAATGAGTACACATGCTATAATAATATCCATCAAGTTGCAGAAATAATATACTATAGAAATACCGAAGAAGATATTGGATAAGAATTAACAAAACATATATAAATTTAATAGAATGAGAAGAAAGGTAAAGAATCATACTCACCTTACCAAATTCGTCACCATCATCGTCATCGTCACCACTACCGTCACACCCCCTAATGGTGAAAGCTCAAGCTCCGGCCAGTCAAGTTTTCAAGCTCCACCTGCCGCTGTGACGCTTAAAGGACTCCGGTGAAAGCTCCGGCTAATAGTTTCTATCTTTTGTAATTTTATGTAGAAATTATGTTGTGTTTGTTTAATGCTCCGACCACTTGTTTCTATCTCGTGTTTGTAGAAATCATGTAATGTAAGACCGATTTTAATGAGATATTAGTTGAGGTTTTTTTTTTTTTTTTTTTCATTCATTTTCGAGTTTAAACAAACTCTCCTGCAAATGAACCGTGTTTTGTTGGTAAGAAATTTTGAAATCCGTCTTCAGCAAAATTTAACAACTTGTCTAGGAAAACCGCGAAAAAGAAACAGACTCAATGTCGACCCTAATAATAAATAGTTAACTTTTTACACTAAATTGTCTAGATTTTTTTTGTCTATTGCTTAGATGGTTTTCCTGGATTTGGTTACGGACGACATGTGTTTGTTTATTAAAGAATTGGATCAAACAGGAAGTATGATTTTTTGTAGGAAGGATAGAGATGATTCTAGTTCATTGATCTTGGATATAGCCACATTTATTGGCTTCTCTCTTCATATACAAGAACATGTTAAGTCATGCATCATTTTAAAACGCATTTAACTTTTTCATACGATATTTTTTTTTATAAAAACTCATCATAATAATGTGTCTTTTTTATTTTTAATATGAGTATAATATTGCTAAATAGAAATTTAAAAAAAAAAATACTTGTTAACTAGGTTTTTTTTTGTTATTGGTCTGCACATGTTTGTTAACTCTGTCTATTGTGTTTCTATTATTGTTTTCCATTGTGTTTTACGCAACTGAGTTTTTGATTTTTTTTAAAGTATAACAACGCTCGATATTATTGTATTATAGGTTTGTTCATTGTGTATTTTTAGTCTGTAGAATGTTTTAACTATGTCTACTGTGTTTTTAGTCTGCTATACATTGTGCTTCAGTCTGGTGTTCATTGTGTAATTAGTTTTGTTGTTTATTATGTTTTAGTTTGGTGTCCATTGTGTTTTTAATTTTTAGGATGGTATCCATTGTGTTTTAGTCTATTGTCCAATGAGTTTTTAGTTTGAAGCTCATTGTAATTTATGTTTAGTCCATTGTGTTTTGCGCAATTTGGTTTTTGAATTTTTTTCTTTTAAAAAATATAACAATAGGATACTCATATTAGAGATAAATAAAATGTTAATTAAAAAAATAACGTATAAAAAAAATTAAATAACTAATTAACCGTCTTTGCTATTAATTTTAAATAACTAATTGAGATAATTAGGCCAATTGATGTGGTGTTAGGGAAGGATCTCGATGACATGATGTGGCATTTGGTGGGTCGGGGAACACCACCCCCCACGAGTTGTTTTCGGTGATTTGGGTGGAAAACCACCGTTGGTCCCGAGAAATGTGATTGGCCCATTTTATTTTTTATTTTTTTTTAAATCAAACTTTATATAATAAAAAAATAAAAGGGGAATGGGGGAAACTTTTTCAAACTTTGAAGGAGGAAAGAGAGAAAATGAAATGGCGCTGATATGGTATTTGTGAGAGTTGATGGAGATTGTCTCCACACCGTACATTTTGATGTAACTAGAGGTATCTCACTTGACAATTTGATAAAATAAAATAGTTAAATATAAAAGTCAACCAATAAAATAAGAGTGGCCAATTGGCCATTGGTGACCAACAAGGGGCTATATTCAGCTTCGAGGCGAACATGCACATTCTAACATTATGATATCTAATTTAATTTCTCTTAATAACATCATAATAATATATATGTGTTAAAATTAAAAGATCATGAAGAGTGAAAAAAGAATAAGTTTTAAAGACTAATATTTATTTTCAAACTCTGTTTTGGTAAATGGGTTGCCTATTAAAGAATGTCAATACTTTTTTGGAGTTTGTCAGGGTGACACGTTATCTCCTTTTACTTTTATCATCGCCATAGAGGCTCTTACAACTTTTGTTACCGAAGCTAAGGATCTTGGAATTATTAGAGGTATTCGACTTCCTAATAACGGGCCGATTTTAACTTATCTCATGTATATGGATGATGTTTTTATGGGAGAACTGGGAAAAGGGAATATTCGGAATATAAGTCTCCTAATGAGATGTTTTTATTTCGTCTCTGGGCTTAAAATAAACTATAATAAATCAGATTTGGCTGGCTTTGGAGTAGCGCCAAGGATAGTGGAAGAAGTGGCAAATATGGTCAAATGTAAAGTTGGGAGAATATATTCCATGTATGTATTTTGGTGTAATGGTCGATGCGAATATGAATCGTATTAGGAATTGGGATAATGTCATGGATTGTTTAAAGACTAGATTATCTAAATAGAAAGCCAAGTCCTTTTCGATTGGAGGTCGGGTTGTTTTGTTGAAAGCGGTATTGGATAGTCTTTTTGTTGGATATATAGTATGTCCGATGTAATTAAAAGTCAAGGTCAACGTAACCCGACTCGGTACGATCCGAAGAGTTACACGTTGGTACACGAATCAGATAAGTTCATGTGTTGGTGGATTATTATTTCTGAAATAATAATAATAGTTTTGAACTAGAGGGACTAAATAGTAAAGTTTACACTTTGACTAGTCAAATGGTCAAGTGTATGACTTTGACTAATTAAGTGGTCAAGTCTTTGACTAGTCAAATGGTCAAGTGTATGACTTTGACTAATTAATTGGTCAAGTCCTTGACTAGTCAAATGGTCAAGTAAATGACTTTGACTAATTAAGTGGTCAAGTGCCTTTTATCTATATAAATAGGTGTGATAGATCAAACTCTAAACACACATGTTTTTGTAAAGATAAAACAACATAACCCTTGTCTCCTCTTCAAGATTTGCGGCCACCCTTAGGAGCCACCGCCCCTTTGTCCGCCGCAAACCACCATCATCGCCGCCTCCGTCTTGCAAAGTGTTGCTTTCGGTTGGCCAGTGCTCGGGTGTGAACTTCCTACTAGCGAGGATTCGTTGTAACCCGCGTGTTACAATTCTGGTGTAGTCGTCAAAGGTTGATTACTAAACCCCCTATGGTTGTTCATTATTTATTTGTTTATACGCGTTTAACCGAGATCCTGATTGGGAATATTTTGTTAATTGGATTAATAAAATTAAACTTATATTTTATATATATAAATCGGCTCATATTATATATTGTGTATAATCAATTTTATTAATAAATAAAACTGCTTCCGCTGTGTATTTGATACCATGATTCCCAACAGTGGTATCAGAGTCACGGTTACGCGCGTATAGATGGTAAAGTTATAATTTTGATCTATGTTTTATTTGTCAAAAATTTATTTTTTTTTTGACAAAAGATCAAAAGCTTTTTGTTGTTCATGGATTGTGATGTGAATCGAGCCCTAGGTATTTTGACCCTTGTCATGGTTGTGTTTGTGATGTTTTATTGATTTGTATTTTTTATTACGGATATTGGATCCAGTGTAATAGATAGGATTAGAATAGATTTGTTTTATTTGTATTTCAAATTTGTTTGTAATCCTACAAGTACAAGATCAAGACGAAGATAAAAAGGCGAACAGGTTCCTTGAAGATAGAGATCTCGGGTCAAGTGGGAGCTATATCAAAAATAGTTTTGAAACCCTTTTGACTGGTTCGTTTCGTTTCTGGCTAAAACGAAACGGACAACCTATTAGGGGCTCGATTCGTTTAATTTTATTATTATGTTTTGTAGTTGTGGTTTATTTATTGTAAATAATTTAGATAACCCAAAATAAATAAAATTTTCATAATCATGGCAACGGTTTTATTAAAACAAGTTTTATAAAAACCGAAAAGCATATTTAATAAAAGGAGTTTTATTAATATTAAAACAAGTCCATTCGCGATAATACGACCAATGTAGTTTAAATAGGGTATTTAAAACTATACCGTGTCGAGTGTTGAAAGGAGTTTCAATTATCACGAACAATATAAAATTGGATTTTATAAACTATTGTGTGACTCACATCATGCTAACGAGTCATTCAATATATTTATGGTAAATATTAAAATTAAATCCCAATTTTAAATTGATGTTTCATGCCACCCTTAACGAATTAACACTCCATTCTATATCGAACCCAAATGTTAGTGCTGACCCTGTAACATAGGCCGGTGTTACAGTTAACAGTAAAGGACCAAACATCGCTTGTTAGACAAGTGGGCATAGTTGGGGTTAAACATACATCGCTTTTAGCGATAACCCCAAAAGGGAGAGTTGTGTAGTGGACACAATTAACAATCGTTGTTTACCTACCTAATCGTGCCAGTGGACAGTGCTAAGCCAGTTCATTGTGTATTGATGAATCGGGATCTCATCCTAATTAATTTTGCTTTTTGGGTCATAAAATAATTAGGATACTTAAAACATGAAATACTAATACATTAAAATTGAACTTTGTAGATGTCAACTGAAAACAATTCCACCTCCCATTTCTCTCTCAAGTCCATCTTAGAGAAGGACAAACTGAACCACTCCAACTTCATGGACTGGCACCGCAACTTGAAAATTGTTCTCAAAGAAGAGAACAAATTGTATGTTCTTGAAGAACCAGTCCCTGATGAACCCATAAATTCCAAGAGTGAGCTTTATAAAACCTGGGCAAGCATTTTGATGACTCTTTGAAAGTCTCATGTCTGATGCTGGCTTCCATGATCCCTGAACTTCAAAGGACAATGGAGGACATGGATGCATATGACATGAATCAGCATCTGATGGAAATGTTCCAACAAAATGCTCGCCATGAGAGGTTTGATGTGATGCGATCACTTATAACCACTCGTATGCAGGAGGGTTCACCAGTTGGCACTCATGTGCTAAAAATGAAGGCATATGTTGATCACTTGGCTCGTCTGGAATCCCCCTTGAGCGATGAGTTAGCTGGGGATATCATCCTGAACTCATTGCCCAAGTCATATGACCAGTTCATTATGAACTATAATATGAATGGGATGGAGAAGACACTTGCAGAACTGCATCAGATGCTCAAAACTGCTGAGGTAAACATACCTGGCAAAACTGCACCAGTGCTAATGATCAGGGAGGGTCAGATTAAGAAACCTAAAACCAAGAAAAAGGGCTATCAAGGCAAAGGGAAGGGAAAGGGCAAAGCTGCTGCCAACAAGAAACCTTTGAAAGATGCCAAATGTTTTCATTGTGATGAAACTGGGCACTGGAAAAGGAACTGTGCTAAGTATTTAGCTGAACTGAAGCAAGCCAAGGCTTCTGGAGGAGAGTCCTCAGGTATATATGTTATTGAAATATTTGTTTTTTCTGGCAAAACATGGGTGTTTGACACGGGATGTGGTTTCCACATTTGTAATGTTTTGCAGGGACTAAGAACGATTAGAAAGCTGAAACAAGGTGACTTGGAGGTCCATGTTGGCAATGGACAAAGAGTTGCAGTGAAGGCAATAGGAGAATATGTTCTTTTACTACCTTCTGGTTTAGAACTTGTTTTGAACAATGTTTATTACATTCCTAGTGTGACTAGAAATATTGTTTCATTTCATGCTTTGCGTAGACAAGGTTTTGATTATCGTTTTAATGGTGAATTTATTTCTGCTTATTTTAATGATGTATTTTACTTTGATGCAAAACCTAACAATGGGATCTATGAGATAGAAATCCAAAACGATAACATATTATGCAATATCTCCCATAAACGTAATAAATTGGACTTTAATGATACGTATATGTGGCATTGTAGACTTGGTCACATAAGTGAGAATCGTGTTAAACAACTCAAAACCGCAGGAATCCTGGATTCCAAATGTTCGGAGTCGTTTGGAAAATGCGAATCATGCTTAAGTGGAAAGTTAACAAAAGCACCTTTTTCAAATGTTGGAGAAAGAGCTAATGATCTGTTAGGACTTGTACATAATGTGGTCCATTTAGAACAATGTCAAGACATGGAGAAAGATACTTTGTTACATTCACTGATGATTTCAGTAGATATGGTTATGTTTATCTTATGAAGCATAAACATGAAACTCTTGAAAAGTTCAAGGAATACCAAAACGAAGTAGAAAATCAGCTAAATAGAACTATTAAAATGCTTTGATCAGATCGAGGCGGTGAATATCTTAGTCAGGAATTCATCGACCATCTAAAGGACTGTGGAATAGTTTCACAACTAACTCCACCTGGAACACCGCAACATAATGGTGTGTCTGAGCTGAGAAATCGAACTCTATTAGATATGATTCGATCAATGATGTGTCGAACAAACCTTCCAAAATCCTTTTGGAGTTATGCTTTGGAGACCGCCGCAAGACTTGTGAATATAGCTCCAACGAAAAAGGTTACTAAAACGCCTTATGAGATATGGCATGGAAAGAAACCTCATGTATCCTACCTTAAAGTCTGGGGATGTAATGCTTATGTCACTCTAGAATCTTCGGATAAACTAGATCCCAGAGGCGAAAAAGTGGTTTTCGTTGGATACGGTAAGAAGATCGGTTACCTGTTCTACCACCCCACTGAAAATAAGATTTTCACCAAACGCAGAGGCACTTTCTTAGAGGAAGAGCTTCTGGCGCGAGGGATTGGAGATAACCATGTGGATCTTGAAGAAATTCGAGAATCACAAGTGACTGAACCAGCTGTTCAGACAGAACCAGATGTAACTGATCCAGTTTTGAAGTTGAGCCTGAGAAGACTCAAGAAACAACAGAAACACCAAGTGTTCGGAAAAGTATTAGGGATCGTCGTGCACCGGTAAGGTATGACGATATCTTCATGATTGATGAAGCTGAGCCTACTACTTACAAAGCTGCAATCTTGGATTCAGAATCCAAGAAATGGCAAGAAGCCATGAATGCAGAGATGCAATCCATGTATGATAACCAAGTCTGGGATTTGGTTGATCTTCCTACCGAATGTCGGACTGTGGGAAACAAATGGATCTTCAATAAGAAGACTGACATGGATGGGAATGTGCAAACCTACAAAGCAAGGCTTGTAGCAAAAGGTTTTACTCAGACTCAAGGAATTGACTATGAGGAAACTTTCTCGCCGGTAGCCATGCTTAAGTCTATTAGAATTCTACTTGTCATTGTTGCATATTATGACTATGAGATATGGCAGATGGATGTCAAAACCGCGTTCCTTAATGGACACTTACTGGAAGATGTCTATATGGTTCAACCTGAAGGTTTTGTCGATCCAAATAATCCTAATAAGGTGTGCAAGCTGAATAAATCCATCTATGGATTAAAGCAAGCATCTCGCAGCTGGAAACTCCGTTTTGATCAGAAAATCAAAGAGTTTGGTTTTATCAAGAACGAAGATGAACCGTGTGTTTACAAGAAATCTAGTGGGAGCTATATCACTTTTCTCATACTGTATGTAGATGACATACTAATCATTGGAAACAATATCCCTATGCTTAAAGATGTTAAGACCTGGTTGAGTAAATGTTTTGCAATGAAATATCTTGGTGAAGCCGCTTATATTCTGGGAATAAAGATTTATAGAGATAGATCAAAGCAGTTATTGGGTTTGAGTCAAAGTACATATATTGATAAGGTCTTACGACGCTTCTCAATGCAAGACTCAAAAAGGGGGCTCTTGCCCATGGCACATGGAACCATTCTTGATAACAAGCAGTGTGCAAATACTGAAGAGGAAAAGAAGAACATGGAAGGTGTTCCATATGCTTCTGCGATTGGTTCCATCATGTATGCCATGTTATGTGCTAGACCTGATGTCTCGTATGCTCTTAGCATGACGAGTAGATATCAACAAAATTCAGGAGAGAGTCACTGGGCTGCAGTGAAGAACATTCTTAAGTACCTGAGAAGGACTAAGGACATGTTCTTAGTATATGGAGGACTGGAGGAGGAGCTGTCAATTAAGTGTTATACTGATGCAAGCTTCCAAACTGATCGTGATGACTCAAGATCACAAACGGGATATGTTTTCATTCTGAATGGTAGGGCTGTTACTTGGAAGAGCTCTAAGCAAAGTGTGGTTGCTCAATCCACCTGTGAATCAGAATACATTGCTGCATCGGATGCTGCAAAGGAGGCTGCCTGGATGAAGAAGTTCATTACTGTAACACCCCAACCGATGGCGGAAACATCGGGATGTCACGTATTGATGATTGTTCAGTAGCTCATGGTGAATAACAAATTTCAATAAATGATTTAAATAAATTACATACAATTGTTCTACAAGAATTCGTATATCAAAATGAATAATACTAAGCACACATCTTCAAGCAGTATCTCAAATCTTCAAGCAAATAGAACCTGAAACATGTTAAGTTTGAAAATATTTTGGGTCAACAAAAGTTGGTGAGATTACATAGGTTTTTGAATATAATTGATAACAATAGTTTGTACAACAATCACAGTTGTATGATGATAGAGTATGATTCCGACATGTAACAATGCGTCTTTGTACAATCAAACCTTGTGTCGACTGATGACTAACTCGCAAGTTAGTTAAATGTTGTTACTGTTATCGATCATCCCTGAATTTATGCGGGGGGATGGGTTTGTCAGACCTATAGCGCTATAATCTAAACAGGCGGCTTGATCATTGTTAATGATTGTACTGTGTCTTTTTGTTACAGTCAAATGATAGAATGATGTTGTAATTGAATCACAAGTAAATATGAGTGAATGATAGTATAAAATGTTTAAACATGTTTCACCCCAAAAATAGTGAAAATAGAGTAAAGGGGCTATGTAAACTCACCTTAGCAAAATGTTATGTCTCGTGAAAAATAGAATATTGTGTTGTCCAACGATGCCAAGTATTACCCTATAATTTAGGTAATAAATATGTCTAAGTCTTTCTAGTCTACAAATATATTCTAGGGTTTCGAATTGGGGATAAGTGTTCGTTTGATTAATAAATAAAATGTTTAATAATTAAGAGAAATTTGATAAATAAGTAAAAAAAAGTCTTTTTGTAAATTTTAAATTAAAGATGGTCACAATAATAAGTTTTAAGTATGAAAATAATTTTTATAAAATTATTTTCTTAAAAATAGAATATTAAATCCATTTCTTTCAAATTGTCAAAATGTAACTTTAATATTTAAAATACTAAAATTAAAGAATTATTAAATTAAAAATTGTATTTCTGTCCCAAATAAATAGGAATAATTTATATAAAATTTTGGTGCAAAAATATTGAAAAATGAATTTATTATGATTTATTTATGATTAAAACTATCAAAAATTAATTAAAAATATTAAATAAATGATTTTTCAGAAATAAAAATCATTTTAGAAAAGTTTGTTGTTATAAAAACTCAGAATAATTTTTGTGGAAATTTATAAAATTGTTGTGATATTTTTATAGAATTTTATAAATAAAATAGAATAAACTTGATTTATTTATTATATATATTAAATAAATAAATTTTTGATAACTAAAAATTGTATGTTAAACATTTTCACTAGATTAACATAATATAATTTTTGTAGAATTTATAAAAGAGTTTTAGTATTTTAAAATGAATTTTTAAAAAAGGAATATATATATATATATATATATATGTTTAATTAAAAAGAATGTTTGTTGATGCCGAGATTCGAACCCGGGCCCTAGGCCGGTTCGTAGGTTTTAAATCACAAGCCCAGACCAACTGGTCTGGACCCTGAGAACGATTAGTTCCTGATTATTATAATTATATACAATAATAGAAATCTAATTTATATTCAATTTAAAAGAAAAAAAATAAAACGGTTGTAAGGGGACTCGAACCCGTGTGCTCGGGTTTGATAACCACAGACACAACCACTTGATCAGGATCAGTGGTTGTGTTGAGTTTGTATCTGTTTAAAATAAATAAACAGTTCTGCGTTTATGTTCTTCCCCAATTCGTTACCCTAAGAACCCTAGCCTTCTAATCATTCCAATAACAACGTTAAAGCCTAATTAATCAGAGGGTAAATGACTTACAGGGGCCGATTAGATTTTAGGAGTAAGGTATTGAACCATACTACTCGTCTAAGCTCCCATTTCGCGAGTCAACAAAAAGTCAAACTGCGATGAATGCAGGTTATAAGGTGTGTTTTAAGAGAATTAGAGGGTGAGGGTTTTATCATTGGCATGTATAGACTGAGGAGACGGGTTTTATTTATAGTGTTCTCGTCAATTTGGAAGGTCATAACTGTTTGACCTTTCCTGGTCAACCACGCGTCAAGAACCCCAGGAAAGGAATGATTGGAGCGCTAAATCGTTGCTGCAATTAAGTCAGATTGTGTCGGTGTTAAATCAGTCAAAGTGGGTTCCAGATTTTTTGCCTATAATGGTGTTCTTGATTACCGGGTCGGGTCCTTGTGTTGGTCGGGTCTGATGTGGAAACCGGGTGGGGGAGATGAGGTTAGGGTGTGGGCCGGTTAACATTTTCTTGGGTTTGGGCTTGTCTGGGTGGGCCGCTTGATGGATTGGGTTAAGACTAAACCAACAAATCAGTTTATTGTTCTTCATTATTGTTATTATTTATTATTATTATTATTATTATTATTATTATTATTATTATTATTATGTGGCTAGGAATATAATCATATAAGGAGTACATGGTGGGTAAAGTGGTGATTTTATTAACTCAAATATTTGAAAAAAAAATACGCGATGTTACAATTACCGATCTCGATGTTGTGCCTAGCATAAAGAAACCAATCGAGATACTGTGTGACAACACTGGTGCCATTGCTCTTGCAAAGGAACCAAGGTCACATCAGACCGCAAGGCATATACTCAGAAAGTTCCACTATATTAGAGAAATAGTAGAACGTGGAGACGTCGTGATGAACAAAGTTCATACAGATCTAAATCTGGCTGACCCCTTTACTAAGCCTTTACCTCAAGCTAGACATGAGGAGCATGCTGGAAATATAGGGCTTAGAGTTGTTAGACAATGGGCATGATCTGTAATTTGTATTGGTGTTTTATTTTGAACTATAACAGTTACATTGAATATTTATTTGATTTAATGGGTTAAATGCAAATTTAAATATTTTGTGACCGTGTTCATTATTTGTATGTTTAAATCCTTGAATAAGAGTATTCTAAATATCCGTAGTCGATCAAATTACATGGGAATGAATTTGAATGTAAGACTATTGTGAATTGAGATGATTGTATTCATGAGATGAATAACTCAATGGTTTGAGAATCATAATTCACAGATATCATTAGGGAATGATATTGGATGTAACTCGCTTCAAAACGATCTCCATGGATCTGTGTCATGAGATGTTTTGATATTGATATGTTCAATCTGTCCTTTTTCCTAAGGCACATATTAAACTACATTGATCAAGGACTATTCTTGATGTTATCTAACACTGTCCTGAAACATGGGTAGCAATAAGGGTAGCGTTAGGAGAAATCCAAGATTAAGTGTGAGTTGTATGACGCTGATGGAATTCTGTACTTCTATAGGATTAGAAGTCTAGACATTCTAGCGCCCTCGTTAATTCAAACTGGTATAAACGTGTGGCCACGCTCGGACTAAGGTAGTTCGTTAGACCACTTTGAATTAGAGACGAGAATAGAGAATGGTTGATCACTATATAAGAATGAATGATCCATGTCTTATGATCAACGGATGTCTATACATAAGGGACTTATTGATAGAATTATCAGGGCTATAGTATTTGGTTAAGTAAAGCGTTACTTGAACTCAAAGAACTAGTTGACGACTGTAAAGTGTCATACTGGTTTGGGTGCAATACGATGCAGCTAGGCGTCCAACTATGCGCACGTTGACTCATTTAATTAAAATCGTCCAAGTGGGAGATTGTTGGATATATAGTATGTCCGATGTAATTAAAAGTCGAGGTCAACGTAACCCGACCCGGTACGATCCGAAGAGTTACACGTTGGTACACGAATCAGATAAGTTCATGTGTTGGTGGATTATTATTTCTGAAATAATAATAGTTTTGAACTCGAGGGACTAAATAGTAAAGTTTACACTTTGACTAGTCAAATGGTCAAGTGTATGACTTTGACTAATTAAGTGGTCAAGTCTTTGACTAGTCAAATGGTCAAGTGTATGACTTTGACTAATTAATTGGTCAAGTCCTTGACTAGTCAAATGGTCAAGTGAATGACTTTGACTAATTAAGTGGTCAAGTGCCTTTTATCTATATAAATAGGTGTGATAGATCAAACTCTAAGCACACATGTTTTTGTAAAGATAAAACAACATAACCCTTGTCTCCTCTTCAAGATTTGCGGCCACCCTTAGGAGCCACCGCCCCTTTGTCCGCCGCAAACCACCATCATCGCCGCCTCCGTCTTGCAATGTGTTGCTTTCGGTTGGCCAGTGCTCGGGTGTGAACTTCCTACTAGCGAGGATTCGTTGTAACCCGCGTGTTACAATTCTGGTGTAGTCGTCAAAGGTTGATTACTAAACCCCCTATGGTTGTTCATTATTTATTTGTTTATACGCGTTTAACCAAGATCCTGATTGGGAATATTTTGTTAATTGGATTAATAAAATTAAACTTATATTTTATATATATATATATATATATATCGGCTCATATTATATATTGTATATAATCTATTTTATTAATAAATAAAACTGCTTCCGCTGTGTATTTGATACCATGATTCCCAACACTTTTGTTATATTTCTTCTCTACTTTTAAAGCTCCAAAGACTGTTCTAGATAAGCTTGAAGCTCTTAGACGTCGTTATTTTGGGGTGGTGATAAAGATAAGAGGAAGACTAATTGGGTTTGTTGGGAAAGGGTGATTAGGCCAATAACGAAAGGTGGGCTTGGGTTGGGATCTCTCAAGGCGATGAAAGAAAGTCTTCTACTTAAATGGTGGTGGCGTTTTAAGCATGAGAATTCAGCTCTTTGGCATAAAGTTATTGTTGCTATTCACTCTAAAAGCCAGTCTTGGTCTTTTCTTCCTATTAAATCTGGAGTGAATGGGTCATGGATTGGGATTAATAACATTGATAAAGAGCTACGGGATGTGGATACTGATGCTACATGCTTATTGAAAGGGGTAGTTGGTAATGGTGAAAGTATTAGGTTTTGGTTAGACAAATGGACTGGAGAGGATATTCTTATGAACCGGTTCCCAAATTTATTCTTGCTTGATACGAATAAACGTGCGACGATTAACATGAGGGTCGACAGGTGGGAATGGAAGCGTGGTCTGATGACTGATACTGGAAAAGATGAACTGCAGCAATGTGTTTCACTCATTGGGGTTGTTCATATTTCCACGGTTAACGATTCTTGGAAGTGGGAGCTAGCATCTAATGGAGTGTTCTCGGTTGCCTCTTGTCGGCAATTTTTTCCTGCTCATGCGGTTCCTTATTATCCGTTTGAATGAGTGAAAGGGGTGCCAAGGAAGGTTAGTATTTTCGGATGGAGAGCCGAACAAGACAGACTTCCAATGTTAAGGGGGCTGCATAAAAGAAACATTGTTCGTGACTCAATTACTTAAAGATTATGCAGAGAAGGGGAGGAGGACGTGGATCACTTGTTCATCTTGTGACACCCGGCATGTTTGGCTTAAACATATTAGTAACATCTAAGTCTACCTTAGCGAGAAACGTTTATAAACAGACTTAACTGGGTTAGTTGAGTCGGGTCAAGTTAGGATTGTCCAGGGTGCAATGATCTGGAGGATCATTGGGAGTCGTTTTGGTAATACACTAGTACCGGGTTCCGTTGTTGGTGACATTACATGAACTAATTAAGTATATGTGGGTCGTGTGGTGGATGATATACATAGATGTGTTTAAATGATATGTAAACGATTATCTATGCTTAAATATGTTAAATATAGACTAAGGATGCATGCTTATGTGTTAAGATGTGTTAGAATGCGTTAAACACGACAAACTGGAAAATTAGTTAAAAATGAATTCTGGTTCGACCACTTCGAGTGATCGAAGGAGAACATTTGCTTGGTTCGACCCTTTTTAAATGGGCGAACCTGGGGTGTGGAATTGAAAGAATTCCTTTCGGCCAAGACAGGGCTCATTCGACCCTGTGAAAGGGTCGAAGGAGGCCACCTTCGACCATTGATATGGGGCGAAGGAGGATCAGTATAAATACCAAACTTTGTCATTTTTCATCATTTCACAAACCCTAACCGTCCCAAAACACTCTCAAACGATCTTAATCACTAAGGAAGGAGTTTTTGCTCTTCTTTTTCATAATCTAACCTATCTACAACATCTAAACAAGAATCCAAGGTGTGTTCTTAATCCTAAACCTTTTTCAAAGCATTTTGATTCGTTTTCATCTAACCCTAATTGTCTGGATCTGTTCTAAGGGTGTTTTTATGATTAAAAACCTTTTAAACATCTTTCTAAACCAAAACATTATCATTTGACATAGGTTTTCATGATGATAAACATATGTAAATTGTGTATTATGTGGTGATATGTGTTGTTCGATGATTTGCTGATGTATCTATGATAGAAACATGATATAGGATTGTTATTGATGCTAGATTATTGTTGTTTAGGGTTAGGATTTGATAAATGATGATATTAGGGGTATTTGGGGGTTTTAACGAATGTAGACTTGATGCATGATATTTATGATCAATAGAACTGATAGGGAAAGATCGAACACTCGACAAGCTGAGCATTTTAAGTTGAATACGGATCGATTTCAAAAGTTTCCAAATTGGGTAAATAATCCATACACGATAGTGACGTTTCCATAATTTTTACCATTTTGGGAAAGGGCTGAAATGGACGTATTATTGGGGGAAATCAGTGGGGTTTTGTAGGGATAAGTTATTCATGCTTGACTGCTGTGTTTGATGATATTTCGAGTCGTTTTGAATGTGTTTGAAGCGTTTTTATGAAAATTTGCACAACAAGGGCGAACCTGGACTCCTTCGACCGATCTAAGGTGCGAAGGAGAGAATCCAGGGTCGAACCTGGGTTTTGTTTGGGCGAACGTGGTAAAACGGGCGAAGGAAGCATCAAACGGTCGAACGAAATGTAAAACGGGCGAAGGAGCTGAAAACGGGCGAAGGAGGCTTAAACTGACTGGTTCGACCGTTCTGATGCAGAAATGAGATTTTTGATACAAACTAAGTGTTTTATGCTTGAACCTTGTGTGTAATCTATGTATACTTGATTAGTTAGGGTAATGGGTCACCAACGGGATATCGGGTCGGTCTAGTGTGTCGGTTAAACATTTAAAAACGTTTTAAAACATACTTGGTTACGATCTGGACAATCGGGGACTAGATAACCTTATGGTTATTAGTCGGAACACTTATGTGAACATTTTGATAGATCTCCGGTAGAGGGATTATCAAGGGCTTAACATCTTTACTTGTAACCGAAGAACGCTATTTAAGGTGAGTTCACGGCCCCACTTTTGCTGCTTTAACTTTTGGGGGAGAAAACATGTGCTAAACTATTTTGGTAACATATGTCATACTATGGTTTTTAACTTTGTATTGCTATACGATCTTTGGAAGTCCCGGGGGAAACCATGAATGTGCGGGGATGCACAACGGGGGAAATGTGGATAGATCTATTGGGCGTGACCTGCCCCACTCGTCAGCTTGGAGGGCCGGGCGGGTGCATGTTGTCTCGAACAGGAACATTGGTATCATGCTGAACATACGGGCTGCTTAAACATGCTAAACATTGCTAAACGTGTCTAGTAATGGTTTCCAATCGTAGTAGTAATAAAACATACGCCTAGCTAGCGTACTTGGTAACATTGATATAGTATGGACATGGTAACATTTTGGTAACATATTGAACAAACCTGTGAACTCACCAGCATTATATGTTGACATCTTTTTGGCATGTTTTTCTCAGGTCGCTAAGGTAGCAACAAATGGAACTAGGCGCACGGGTCTGCATTGGCGTCTAAGCTTAGTTGCACGTTTTGAAATAAATTGTTTTGAATACTTTGGGATACTATTGTAGCTGATTAAATTCTTCTTAAATGCTTCCGCTTATAAAAATCGTTGTTTATGGTTTTTACGCTGTTCATATAGAGTTGTTTATTGTGATCGTTGACTTGGATCCTGGTTTGTCATGCGCCTCGCGGTAAAACTCCGCAAGTGGAAATTTGAGGGTGTGACAGATTGGTATCAGAGCCAATGGTTATAGTGAACTAGGACTGCATGTAGAGTCTGGTCTATAGCCGAGTCGCACACACTAGACGGTCACATACTTTGAGTTTATTAGTGGGACACGTAGTAACGTTGTCGGGGTGTCTTTACATCATCATCATGCTTCTCCGTTACATCATCCGCTTTTATTTGGGTTCTTACCTACTCTTGTCTTCTTCTTCTGGATTGAAGAAGGAGGGGTTAATTTGATGGTTCTAGCACACACAGGCCCTCTTACACTTGCACCTATCGTAACACGTTACCAGCTGACGATATTCAGTGACTGGGGTCTGGATTAGGGGTACATCTGGAGGACCATGTAGAGAAGTTTATCATTTCGGGTGCACACGAAATAATAAACTGGAATGCATGAAAATCCCGATGAACTTCGAATTCGGATGTATAGTCCTGGATTTGTCCCTAGGTTAACTCTTGTAAATTTCTAGTGGTTGACACTGGAAGTGAATCTGAATCCCTCGATTTCTTGATTTGTTAGATCATGTCTGGTGCTCGCGGTGGTGGACGTCGTGGTGGCGGCGGTGGTCGTGCTGGAGGCGGTGGTCGTGGAAATATCAACATGACCCAAGCTGAGTTGAACAACTTGCTACAGCAGCAAGTGAACATGGCTATGGCTAACTTCCAGGCTGGGATTAATGCCATGGGTGGTGAGTTGATTTTTGTCGACCTTGCCTCATTTTTGGGTTTTGTGTCCTTTCGTTTGTGTTTTACTCGTGTACCGTGTTTCAGGTATGGGTGCCAATCCACCCCCACCTCAGTGCTCTTATAAGAAGTTTAGGGACTGTCAGCCCCATAACTTCGCTGGAACTGAGGGAGCGGTGGGACTGCTCCGATGGCTGGAGAAGGTTGAGTCTGTGTTCGTCATGTGTAACTGTCCTGCTGGGGACCGGGTGAAGTATGCTACTGCGACATTTGAGGGGCCTGCACTGTCGTGGTGGAATGCTACTACTCAGAACATGGGATTGGGGGAGGCTATTGCTATGCCTTGGGCGGAGTTTGTGCAACTGTTGAGAGGTGAGTATTGTCCGAGAGAAGAAATACAGAAGTTAGAGCATGAGGTCTGGAGCTACAAGATGGTTGGGTCTGAGATTGAAGAGTACACTGTGAGGAGGAATGAGCTGGCGATGTTGTGCCCTGATTTGCACACACCCGAGTACAGGAGGATAGAACACTACGTGTCTGGACTGGTGCCGGAGATTGCTGGGTTGGTGGCCGCTGGGAACCTTCCCACTATTGCTGAAGTTGTCCGATCAGCTCATCGGATGACTAACCTGAAGGTGGCAGAAGGTGTTTTGCCTCCTAAGGGTGCTGCTGTGAAGGTTACTGAGGGGAACAAGAGGAAGTGGGAAAGTGTGGGGAAGAGTGTTGTGCCACCTCAGCCGGCAAAGAAGTTTGATTCATCTGGGCCTTCTTCTGGGCAGAAGACAGGTGGGTATGTTGGGAAGCATCCCAAGTGCAACAAGTGTGGTTTTCACCATTCTAGGGGTTGTGATAGGGCTCGTTGTCATCGGTGCCATCAGTTGGGGCACCATGCTAAGGATTGCAAGGTGGCACTCGCCCCAACTCAGGCTCCTGCGGCTACTCCTGCTCCTGCTGTGTCACACCACGCCTATGGCGGAAACACGTGGCGCGACGGTTCAAAAGTATTAAGCCAAGATTAATGCAAACCACAATAGTTATTAAAGAAAACGGGCATTTATTCAATGCTAATAATCATGTCAAATTATCCATACATAATTATAAATTGTTTTTGAAATTGATAAGGAGGCTCCTCCCTTTATCCCTAAGTCCATGGAATAAAGAGATGAGACCCTTTTACGACATTCCCAACGCCCAACTTGGAGATATCCCCGACCCTGCTCGCCATGCTAACTTCCATCATTCAATTACCTGAAAGATATGTTTGAAAATCGTCAATATATAAATATTGGTGAGTTCACAGGTTTTAATTTAATAAATCTTTATAAAGTGGGAATATCCTTGTTATGACATTTATAGGAGTTGCAAAGTCCTACAATTTACTTGAGCCTATAACCAAACCAAGACAATTGATAATGCCCCCGCCCCAAGTCGTTACTCGGTATTCCTACGACTTTATTTCAGAATAAGTGCACCCCAGGCATACGCCGATGCATAATCGACGCTATCGATTAGGGTGGGCCTTGTCACGCACCAATAGTACTATCCAAATATCCCTTTGGTTTCTCATTCCTGAATTAATGATTATAGTGGGGAGGTCTCAACCCCGAGTGGCGATCTTTACTCAAGTATCCAACCCGTCATACAATCCCAACATATCTTTCCCCCGTAAAAACGTTAAATAGTTTAGAAATGGGGCCGTGAGACTCACCTGTAACTGTGCTCGGCTCAAAGAAGAAAATAGTAAAGTTTGTGATCCCGCACCTACAAAGGTTCTAGGCGTATAAGTCACTTACACCTATGGTGTATGTGCCTTGGCAAGTTGTACACCCAACTTCCCGACCACGTCTTTATCCCAATTCCCGTTTAATAGTTTCGTATCCTAGGTTCAATGGCGATTGATTACCCTTTCCTTACAAGTCATATATTATTCTTATTAATATTCTTTATGACTTGTACAATATTATACTCGACACGACTCTACCCAACGTATAATTATTTTCCCATTTAAATAATTATACTTAGGATCGTTTCGCTCGATATAATGTGTTTTCTTATTATCCGACCCGACTCACTTTGCCACATATTTATTTTCCCATTTAAATAAATATGCTAAGTCTTTGTCGTTTGGTAACATAATCTTAACGCCCGACTAGACTTACCACACCATACATTTATTTTCCCATTTAAATAAATGTACTAGGATCTTGTCGGTATTCACGCGTTCGTAGATATATTTCACCTACTCGTCTCGGTTTTCCTTCTCGCATATCTATTTTCCCATTCAAATAGATATACTAGAATTTCGTCGAAAACGAGTATATGTACATATACCATCGCGTGGATACTACTTGTTAAGTTCATGTGTCGTTTAGCGTTTTTAATTTCTTACGTTATGTTTCTCCTTTCCCACGAATATTCTTTCTACACTTAGGAAAGTGTTACGCACGTTTCACCCTTGTTATATATATTTTATTTTCTTAAAATATATATGTATACTTTTATCTTGTCGTAATGGCATTTTCCTCACATGACCGTTTACGTTGGTTCGTGTAACTAAGTTCGTTAGTTAGCGTTTTTCATATTTATTTCCGTTGCGCGTTCTTATGGAAGTATTGTTCCTACTTCCGATTCCGAACGTTTATTTCTTGGAAAAAAATATACTTTGTACGTTTTAGCCCGACTTGTCCAACTTGTTACCAAAAATGTTCCCGATACTTTTATATTCCCATTTATATAAAAGTATCCTATTTTTGTACAAGTCTTCCCAAGTCCTTATTTTATGAAATCTTATCTTATAAAATACTTGCGTTACTCCTTTTATTTTTATAAACTTCCATTTTATAAAAATATACCTTTTACATAAAATGCCCAAGTATGCTACTAGTATTTACCAAATCTACCTTGTAAAATTATTACTTACACTTTTTGACACCAATCTTTCCATTATTGTGTTTTTGGACTAATAGTTTCTAAAATATTTATTTTAGTCCCTCAACTTCCAAAGTTGTCATATTAGTCCTTTAACTTATACTTGTTGCGTTTTTCACTCTATCTTTCAAAGTTAACATTTTTCTTCCACTTTAGTGGACTTTGAAGAACCATTTTCTTCATGTTTAGTTGTTTTTACTTCTTTTCACTTCTAATGATCTTCTAATCCATCCTAGATGTCATTAACATGTTTATTCCATATTTTTATCCAAAATATCCATTTTTCACTCATCCAAATGAGTGGACTTTGAAGATGGAACTTTTTCATCTATGACTTTCTAACTCATTTTAATATCTTTTTGACATTATTATATCATTCTATGATGATTAAAATCATCTTCATCTCATTCAAGTCCTTCTCATTTAATATGCCCAAATCATCATCTTCTCAAGTGTATGTGTATTTTATCATCATTTCTTCAAACATTTCATTTATTAACATAAATCCAAGATTCATCAATATTATTATTATTCTTCCATTTTTATTTTAACAAAACCCATTACTTTTATAAAACTCATTTTATTACCCAACAATGTACAACTTGCTTTCATAGCACAAAAATATGAACATTCAAGTAATAAAACAATGCAAGACTTACTACTAGCTCAAGGCTAGGGAAGACAAAGATCTTGGATTTGGGTGAGGTTTAATGTGTTCTTCCAAGTGGGTTATGCTCCAAACTCTTGAACACACAAAAGGGGTTTTGAATAATGATGAACTAGAGATGATTTAGAGGTATGAAAATTGAAAGAGAGATGTTAAGGGGGAGGTGCAAACCTACGGCCAAGGGAAGAAGAAGAAGAAGAATTTTTGTGATTTCTTCAAGTGTTCATCAAGTATGCTTATAGTATCCTTCCAAATCTTGCAAAGATCAAGTATATCTTGCTTGGATTGGTTCAAGATCTTAGTGTAAGATTTTAGTAGATTATGGAAGATTATAAAAAAAATCTTGGGGATATTATTAGAGGGTGCTTGGGCCGAGTTTAGTGAGAGAGAGGGAGAAATGTGTTGGTTAATATTCCACCCAATACCTTTGCATGCAAACTAATCATTGTTAATGATATGGAAGATTTAAGAAGCAACTTTAAGTAATCTCTCACTTAAGTGGGCCCTTGGCCGGCCCCTATAGGGTGGTTGGTGGGGTCCACTTTGCTAATTACTTCTCCATAATATGTTTAAGTTAATTCCTTTCGGGTACCGCCCGGGTATTTCTTGAATTTTAACCGTGGGTTATCTAAATATTAAAATACCGTTAATATTCATTAAATTTTGCCCAGTTAAATTACTGATAATTTATTTCGGCTTTTGCCGGGTGAAATTACGTGTTACGCGCGTATCGGGTGCGGTACGCGCACTTTATTCGTTACCGGGAGATTTGTACAATAAGCTTTCACGTATGGCTTTGGGTTTCCAAAACTCATTATATTTTGTGAAAATATTATTTATTTTATATTCCGAGTGTCCGGAGTTCGTTTCGCTTATTTAAGTTTTACCGGGTAATCGCCAGTGTCCATACCGGATAGTTTTGCCTACGCATGATCCTATCATGCTTTGCTATTAAACTTATGCATTCCTATGCATTATTTGGGAACTTCTATCTTTCTAAGGCCTCAATTAAATAATCATCACATAATTACGGTTAATTACGTTAATCGCGTTTAATTAATTAGTACGGAATTACCTTAATTTTGCCGGTTGTTACATGCTGCTCAGGGGACTCAGGGGAGGCAGGGGTGTTATAACTGTGGTGATGCGGGACACTTCAAGCGTGAATGTCCTAAACTGAAGCAGGGCGATAATGGGAGGGGCGGGAACGGTAACGGGAACAACGGCGGCGGAGGCAGGACTGCACGTGCTTTCGTCATTGGATCTGCGGAGGCTAGGCAGGATCCAGACACAGTTACTGGTACGTTCCTTCTTAATGATCGCTATGTTTCTGTCTTGTTTGATTCTGGTGCCGATAGGAGTTTCGTATCTTTGGACATTAGTCGATTGCTAGATATAGTACCCACACATTTAGAGGCTAAGTACTTAATAGAATTGGCTGATGGTAAGAAAATCGAAGCGACACACACCCTTAGGGAATGTCGCTTGGAACTGTCGGGTTTGTCCTTTCCCATTGACCTTATGCCGGTACCCCTGGGTAGTTTTGATGTCGTGGTCGGCATGGATTGGTTATCGTTGTATCGTGCGGAGATCGTTTGTTTCGACAAGGTTATTCGGATCCCTCTCCCTGATGGAGAGATTCTTTCGGTTCGTGGCGAGAAAAGCGGTGCTCTGCTGAGTATCATTTCTAGCATGAAAGCCTGTAAGTACCTTCGGAAGGGCTGTTCGGCCATTTTGGCGCTTGTTAACGTTTCTACTGACGATGAGAAGAAGATCGAGGATATTCCGGTGGTTCGTGACTTTCCTAATGTGTTTCCTGATGATTTACCTGGTCTTCCTCCCCATCGTCAGGTTGAGTTGGGTATTGATCTCACTCCGGGCGCAGCTCCTATTGCCCGAGCTCCGTATCGTCTTGCACCTCCCGAGATGCAAGAGTTGTCCAGCCAGTTACAGGAACTCTTGGAAAAGGGTTTCATCCGACCGAGTTCTTCCCCGTGGGGAGCCCCTATTTTGTTTGTGAAGAAAAAGGATGGAAGTCTTCGCATGTGTATTGATTATCGTGAGCTGAACAAAGTGACCATCAAGAATCGTTATCATCTTCCTCGCATTGATGATCTCTTTGACCAGCTTTAGGGCTCCAGCTACTATTCGAAGATTGATTTGCGGTCCGGTTATCACCAGTTTCACGTCAGGGAAGCTGACATTCAGAAGACTGCTTTTCGCACTCGTTATGGCCATTTTGAGTTCTTGGTCATGCCTTTTGGTCTCACTAACGCACCGGCGGTGTTCATGGATTTAATGAACCGCGTTTGCAAACCTTACCTTGATAAGTTCTTCATCGTGTTCATTGACGATATTCTGATTTACTCCAAGAACAAGGCGGATCATGAAGAACATCTACGGTTGGTCTTGGAACTTTTGAGACAGGAGCAGTTGTATGCTAAGTTCTCAAAGTGTGATTTTTGGTTACGTGAAGTTCAATTCCTAGGACATGTGGTGAATGAACTAGGAATTCATGTCGATCCGGCTAAGATCGAAGCTATTAAGGACTGGGAAGCACCAAAGACGCCATCAGAGGTACGGCAATTCCTAGGCCTTGCAGGTTATTATTGTCGTTTCATTGAGGGATTTTCGAAGATCGCTCAACCCCTCACTACTCTTACCCAGAAGGACCGAAAGTTCGACTGGGGTGAACCGCAGGAATCGGCATTTCAGATGCTGAAGCTTAAACTTTGTTCTGCACCTATCTTATCGTTACAAGAGGGTACGGATGACTTCGTTGTGTATTGTGACGCTTCTATTCGTGGTCTCGGTTGTGTGTTGATGCAACGCGGGAAGGTTATTGCCTATGCTTCTCGTCAACTCAAAGTTCATGAGAAGAACTACACTACTCATGACTTGGAACTAGGTGCGGTAGTCTTTGCGTTGAAAATCTGGAGACATTACTTGTACGGTACCAAGTGTGAAGTATATACCGATCACAAGAGTCTTCAGCATATTTTCGACCAGAAGGTGTTGAACATGCGGCAGCGTCACTGGGTTGAACTCCTGAACGATTATGACTGTGCTATCAAATACCACCCTGGCAAGGCGAACGTTGTGGCGGACGCCTTGAGCAGGAAGGAGTCTGCGAATCCTCGTCGTGTTCGAGCCTTATAGCTCACCATTCATTCGTCGTTACCTGACCGAATCCATTCTGCACAGTTGGAAGCCTTGAAGGAGGAAAACCTTAAGGTTGAGACTATGCACAGTGCTGACAAGCATCTTGAGCTCAGGACCGATGGCTTACACTATTTTGCGGGACGTGTTTGGGTCCCATTGTTCGGGGGATTGCGCGAGCTTGTTTTGGATGAAGCTCACAAATCCCGGTATTCTATTCACCCTGGCTCCGATAAGATGTATCAGGATTTGAAGATACTTTATTGGTGGCCAAACATGAAAGCTGATATAGCTTCTTATGTCAGCAAATGTTTGACTTGTGCTAAGGTCAAGGTGGAGTATCAGAGGCCGTCTGGTCTCTTGCAACAACCAGAGGTTCCGAAGTGGAAGTGGGAGCGAATCACGATGGATTTTGTCACCAAGCTGCCAAGGTCACCTAGTGGTTATGATATGATCTGGGTGATTGTTGATCGGTTGACAAAATCGGCACGTTTCATACCTATTAAGGAAACCGATGGACTCGAGCGGTTGGCTCGACTTTACCTTAAGGAGGTGGTTGCTCGGCACGGGGTGCCTGTTTCTATTATCTCTGATCGTGATTCTCGTTTTGCTTCTCGTTTCTGGAAGGCTCTGCACAAGGCTTTGGGTACTCAGTTGGATATGAGTACAGCTTATCATCCGCAAACTGATGGACAGAGTGAGCGGACGATTCAAACCTTGGAAGACATGCTCCGGGCATGTGTCATCGATTTTGGCAAAAGTTGGGAGATCCACCTGCCATTAGTGGAGTTCTCCTACAACAACAGCTATCACTCTAGTATCAAGGCAGCTCCGTTCGAGGCTCTTTACGGACGGAAATGTCGATCACCACTTTGTTGGGCCGAGGTGGGCGAGAGCCAGCTCACTGGTCCGGAACTTGTGTACGAAACTTCGGAGAAAATCGTATAGATTCGTCAGCGTTTGGTTGCTGCTCGGGATCGTCAGAAGAGCTATGCCGATCGCCGTCGAAAGCCTTTGGAGTTCCAGGTTGGGGACAGGGTACTTCTGAAAGTTTCACCATGGAAGGGCGTCATACGCTTTGGAAAGCGTGGCAAGCTTAACCCTCGATATGTCGGACCATTCGCAATCCTGGATCGGAATGGACCGGTGGCATACAGACTTGACTTACCGGCGGAGCTCGGTAGTGTGCACGACGTCTTCCATGTGTCTAACTTGAAGAAGTGTTTGGCTGATGAGTCTCTCATTGTACCATTGGAGGAGATCAAGGTTGATGATCGTCTTC
This sequence comes from Ambrosia x helenae, assembly GCA_030844895.1. Lineage (NCBI taxonomy): Eukaryota > Viridiplantae > Streptophyta > Magnoliopsida > Asterales > Asteraceae > Ambrosia > Ambrosia x helenae. The sequence continues at coordinate 38,254,382 of CM061234.1, read as the reverse complement.
GCATTGTGGAGGAACCTGTCGAGATTCTCGACTACAAGATTCGTAGCCTTCGTCGGAGTAAAATCTGCATCGTTAAAGTCCGTTGGAACTCGAATCGTGGACCGGAGTTCACATGGGAACGGGAGGATCAGATGAAAGCTAAATATCCTCATCTCTTTCCGAAACGCGCGTTTGAATCGAGGCATGTTACTGCTGAAGCGGAATGAATCTCGGGTCGAGATTCCTTTCAACGTGAGGATGATGTGACATCCGGTAATTTTCTTTTCGTTTCTTTCTTTTTGGGGCTTTGCGCAATTTTCGGGACGAAAATTCTTTCAACGTGGGGATGATGTGACACCCGGCATGTTTGGCTTAAACATATTAGTAACATCTAAGTCTACCTTAGCGAGAAACGTTTATAAACAGACTTAACTGGGTTAGTTGAGTCGGGTCAAGTTAGGATTGTCCAGGGTGTAATGATCTGGAGGATCATTGGGAGTCGTTTTGGTAATACACTAGTACCGGGTTCCGTTGTTGGTGACATTACATGAACTAATTAAGTATATGTGGGTCGTGTGGTGGATGATATACATAGATGTGTTTAAATGATATGTAAACGATTATCTATGCTTAAATATGTTAAATATAGACTAAGGATGCATGCTTATGTGTTAAGATGTGTTAGAATGCGTTAAACACGACAAACTGGAAAATTAGTTAAAAATGAATTCTGGTTCGACCACTTCGAGTGGTCGAAGGAGAACATTTGCTTGGTTCGACCCTTTTAAATGGGCGAACCTGGGGTGTGGAATTGAAAGAATTCCTTTCAGCCAGGACAGGGCTCAATCGACCCTGTGAAAGGGTCGAAGGAGGCCACCTTCGACCATTGATATGGGGCGAAGGAGGATCAGTATAAATACCAAACTTTGTCATTTTTCATCATTTCACAAACCCTAACCGTCCCAAAACACTCTCAAACGATCTTAATCACTAAGGAAGGAGTTTTTGCTCTTCTTTTTCATAATCTAACCTATCTACAACATCTAAACAAGAATCCAAGGTGTGTTCTTAATCCTAAACCTTTTTCAAAGCATTTTGATTCGTTTTCATCTAACCCTAATTGTCCGGATCTGTTCTAAGGGTGTTTTATGATTAAAAACTTTTTAAACATCTTTCTAAACCAAAACATTATCATTTGACATAGGTTTTCATGATGATAAACATATGTAAATTGTGTATTATGTGGTGATATGTGTTGTTCGATGATTTGCTGATGTATCTATGATAGAAACATGATATAGGATTGTTATTGATGCTAGATTATTGTTGTTTAGGGTTAGGATTTGATAAATGATGATATTATGGGTATTTGGGGGTTTTAACGAATCTAGACTTGATGCATGATATTTATGATCAATAGAACTGATAGGGAAAGATCGAACACTCGACAAACTGAGCATTTTAAGTTGAATACGGATCGATTTCAAAAGTTTCCAAATTGGGTAAATAATCCATGCACGATAGTAACGTTTCCATAATTTTTACCATTTTGGGAAAGGGCTGAAATGGACGTATTATTGGGGGAAATCAGTGGGGTTTTGTAGGGATAAGTTATTCATGCTTGACTGCTGTGTTTGATGATATTTCTAGTCGTTTTGAATGTTTTTGAAGCGTTTTTAGGAAAATTTGCACAACAGGGGCGAACCTGGACTCCTTCGACCAATCTAAGGTGCGAAGAAGAGAATCCAGGGTCGAACCTGGGTTTTGTTTGGGCGAACGTGGTAAAACGGGCGAAGGAAGCATCAAACGGTCGAACGAAATGTAAAACGGGCGAAGGAGACTGAAAACGGGCGAAGGAGACTGAAAACGGGCGAAGGAGGCTTAAACTGACTGGTTCGACCGTTCTGATGCAGAAATGAGATTTTTGATACAAACTAAGTGTTTTATGCTTGAACCTTGTGTGTAATCTATGTGTACTTGATTAGTTAGGGTAATGGGTCACCAACGGGATATCGGGTCGGTCTAGTGTGTCGGTTAAACATTTAAAAACGTTTTAAAACATACTTGGTTACGATCTGGACAATCGGGGACTAGATAACCTTATGGTTATTAGTCGGAACACTTATGTGAACATTTTGATAGATCTCCGGTAGAGGGATTATCAAGTGCTTAACATCTTTACTTGTAACCGAAGAACGCTATTTAAGGTGAGTTCACGGCCCCACTTTTGCTGCTTTAACTTTTGGGGGAGAAAACATGCGCTAAACTATTTTGGTAACATATGTCATACTATGGTTTTTAACTTTGTATTGTTATACGATCTTTGGAAGTCCCGGGGGAAACCATGAATGTGCAGGGATGCACAACGGGGGAAATGTGGATAGATCTATTGGGCGTGACCTGCCCCACTCGTCGGCTTGGAGGGCCGGGCGGGTGCATGTTGTCTCGAACAGGAACATTGGTATCATGCTGAACATATGGGCTGCTTAAACATGCTAAACATTGCTAAACGTGTCTAGTAATGGTTTCCAATCGTAGTAGTAATAAAACATACGCCTAGCTAGCGTACTTGGTAACATTGATATAGTATGGACATGGTAACATTTTGGTAACATATTGAACAAACCTGTGAACTCACCAGCATTATATGTTGACATCTTTTGGCATGTTTTTCTCAGGTCGCTAAGGTAGCAACAAATGGAACTAGGCGCACGGGTCTGCATTGGCGTCTAGGCTTAGTTGCACGTTTTGAAATAAATTGTTTTGAATACTTTGGGATACTATTGTAGCTGATTAAATTCTTCTTAAATGCTTCCGCTTATAAAAATCGTTGTTTATGGTTTTTACGCTGTTCATATAGAGTTGTTTATTGTGATCGTTGACTTGGATCCTGGTTTGTCATGCGCCTCGCGGTAAAACTCCGCAAGTGGAAATTTGAGGGTGTGACACATCTTGTGTTATGTAGCAGTAGTGTTGTGGCAAAATGTGAGTATGTGGTGCAACGTATTGCATATATTTGCTTTTATTGTGCGCGATTTATTTTCTGTCTATAAAGTGTTGGAACTAGTTGGCAAGAAAAGTAAAGTTCTCAGGGTGGTTATTCTGGCGACTTGTTGGGTGTTTTGGTAAGGTCCAGGCGTTGTCGTTTCGCATTGATGACATTTTCGGTAATGTCCAGGCGTTGTCGTTTCTATAGGTTAAACAACGTTTGAATCAGCCTATGCTGACTTGGGAGAACTAGGGGAGTTTCATTTTGTCTGAGATTTGTTTGTAAGTTGTAGCTAGGGGTGTTTTGTTGATTCCCTAGTACCTCGCTAGGTTGTCTGTTTTTTTGGAATGGAAATTGTCTTTTGCCGATAAAAAATGATAATCTATTCTATAAAGGTACATCTAAAGTCATTTTAATATAGAATTTTCTATATGTTACAAGAATTTCTCTCTACCACTCCATCATGGTGGTGGCTGATACAAGAATAAGTTGATATGAGAAATGAATGTGAATTGTTTTAAAGTGAGGGTTTTTTTATCAACCAGATTCAAAACAAATTTACATCTTAACTAATATGTAGTATGTATCTATAATCTATAACTTATAATAAAAGAATTGAATATTGATGAGGTGGCATTCAATGGAGGCCTCAACCCTTATTTGAATGTGCCACGTGGCATGTTGAGGTGAGAGTTTTTAATTTATTTTTTTATTTTGTTTTCATCTATTCTCATACACTTATCTAACCCTAATCTCTTTAAGAATTTAAAAACAAATTTAGATTTTTCTCTCTAATGTTTATCCCATCATTTTTAAACGTTAATATCTTTTATATACGAGATTTTTTAAAGAAAAAAATTACACCAAATTAACGAGCGTTTTCTTATTTTTCCAACGAGTACCATGGTGCTATATAAAAACGGAGAAAAAAACGACTATTTTTTATGGGGTTTCGTTCATACAGGAAAAAAAACACAAAGTGTTCAGGTAATTCCGTAATCATGTTTTTTTTAAACTAGATTCTTATATACAATGTTGAAATTTAGCCCAATCGTCATGCTATCATTGGAATTTTACTCTTCTAAAGATGGATAGGTATACTTCATTAAGAGAAGCTAGGAGAAAGAATCGCGCAACACTGCAACACATGGTGTCACCTTATAGCAAGGTTATTTTTTTATTTGTTTAATTACAAGAGTAATAATTATTAGTATTAGTATTAGTATTATTTGAATGGTTATATTTTTTAACACCGGGACACTCCCAAATAAAAGCTAGTAACTAAAATATATGAATTCATAAAATATTTTTCGTAATCTATCTATATATATAAAAGAAAACGTATATGCTGATGTGGCGTGCAATGGAGGCCTCAACCTTCTCTTGAGAGTGTCACGTGGCATCATAATTGAGAGTTTTTGGTGTTTTTGAATTGTTTCCTTTTTTAATTAAATTGAGTTATTTTAGGAAAAAAAAAATTTAAAAATAAATTTAAAATTTTCTCTCTCATATTTCCTCCCATAATTATTAAACGTTTATATCTTTTATATACGGGATTTTTTAAAGAAAAAAATTACACCAAATTAACGAGCGTTTTATTATCTTTCCAACGAGTACCATAGTGCTATATAAAAAACGGAGAAAAAATCGACTATTTTTTGTGGGATTTTGTTCATACAGGAAAAAAAACACACAAAGTGTTCATCTTATCACGTAAAATTAGATTTTATGGGGAATATGAGTTATTACTGATTAGAATACTATGAACATGCAATGATTGAGAGATTTTGTGATTAGTTAACTTGAGTCATTTGTAATAGGTTATCACGTAAAATTATATTTTTCAACCCCGGGACCCTTCCAGGATAATCAGCTAGTAAAAATATATTAAAAGAATGAAACCCGACCTTATGAGAATTTCACCCCATTCCAATTGTATGCTTTCAGATTTGTCAAACGTATGGGCATGCAAACACCCCCTATTATTTGACAAGTCAAAAATATATAACACAAATCATATGATAAAACAACACACATAAAATATTATGATATGTAAATAATTTTCATATTGTATAAATCACCTATTTACAAGGACATGCTTGTATTCGATGGTTAATTGAAAGTAAAATATAGTAAATTTGTTTGCATATTATTTTTGGCCTATTGCTTGTTAAATAATCAAATTGTCAAATACTCAACAATATATTAACTTATTGTTTATCTTTAAACAATTATCTTACAACTTTACAATTTGTTATAAAGAATAATTGCCTAACTTTTTCTTATTCAATAACGTGTTAGAAACATATTCTTAAGCACCCCAGCTGATTGTCATATGGTTTTTACCTAAGAAATGATTTTGCATATGTTTTTGCTAATTAAATGAATTCAAAGACGGGATTTGTAACTATTAATTAGTTAAAGAAGCCAAAATTACAATTCAAGCAAACAGTTGTTAGAACACATGCCAATAGGGTTCAAACCTAATGCACAAGGTGTATCTCTATTTATTATTACGTAAAGTGATAGCGGACATTTTTTTTTTCAAAATGTTAAAGGGAAGCTTGTTTCGGCTCTTATTGAGCTCTTAATGGGACAAATGTCTAAATTAGTCAGACATAATTCATTCAGACTGTTTGTTTCACGAATAGATGTCTGAATCAGTCAGACATTTTATTTGAATGGGTAAGCATTATACAGAGTCTGAATGGTTCAGACCTCTTACTGGTTCAGCACTATCTATTCAGAAGTTGCAAATTAAACCGCTTTTTCTCTACAAATTACAATACTATATTCTAATTTTATTTTCTTATACACTAAGTTTATGTGTGGTGGTGAGGGGTTATAGGGGGTTATGGATATTAAAATATTAAAAAGTAATAGAAGGGGGGTTATGGAAAAAGAGGGTGTAGTGGGAATGAGGTTATGGGGGGTTATAAATGATTGGGTAATCATTGTTTTTTATTGTTTTATTATTATTATTATTATTATTATTATTATTATTATTATTATTATTATTATTATTATTATTATACCCCACCTACCACATCTTCTTTACCCAACCCTTCTTCCCAACTCATCTTCTTCCTCTCCTCTTCTTCTTCAATTCTTCTTCCTCTTCTCTCTCTCACAGATCTATAATAATAATAATAATAATAATAATAATAATAATAATAATAATAATAATAATAATAATAATAATAATTTATAATAATAATCACAATCAAAACGCCGTTATGGACAAAACGATGGCAAGCCAAAACGCCTTATAACGGGAGGGGGGCGGTGTTGTGGGGCGTTTTGGGGCCTAAAACGCCGTATAACGGCACCACTACACATACACTAAGAAGGTTAAGTTGTTCCAATGGTTTATTTATATTACAAGATATTTTAAATATTTAATTTAGGTCGGAATGTTCAACTCATTGGTTCACTATCGAGCATTAAGATACATTTAAGATGATGTAATTGCAAGGTAGCATTGAGTCATTGACGTAAACGTACAAAAAGTACTCCGTACTCCTAACAAAATCAATGTAATCAGTTCAAGATAAATCCATGTAATTGTTAGAATCATGCATATAATTGTTAAAAGTATTAATCATGTACGGATATGATTATATTGCATAATAAAATCAATCTCATTGTCGAAATACATTTAAATAATAAAGTTTCACTTCCCTTTTCGAAAAGAAAAAAACTAGAGAACGTTTTTCTGGTGTAAATTAAAAGGTACTATAAAAATAACTTCCATGTTGTTATTTGTTATATATGAACCTTTTTTACAATATAATAATTCATGGTAGATTATTGCTTGTTAACATTTTTTACGAATAAAATAGTATGATTATCGAATAAAAACACAAATAAGGAGACATATATATAATTTAGTACTAGTTTATCTTCTGGAGCTTTTTGACGTAGACAAATCTGATATGAAATAACAATATGTGTGCAGTATAAAAGAAATATGTTTTTTTTCAAGATTTTTTTTTTTGTAAAGGATCAACATTCAATAACTCAAAATAACCTACCTCTAGTTCTAATTAATTATACTGTGCACATCTTGCTCGAGTGAATTCTCTGTACAACTTTTTCACTTCCTTAAGATACTCTAAATCTGCGATGTGAACCTGAAAAAAAAAACAACCAAATTGGTATCAAATGATATGTCATCGATATGATAGACAATTCTGATGTGTAAAGTAAACATATATAAAAGAATGACACACTTGTTCAATCTTTATTATGTATATACTAGTGGGTTTACCCACGCGTTGCAGCGGAATTCACAAATGGTTTGCAATACAACATTATGATACTTAGGTTTTTTTCCGCAAGTTATGCAAAAAGAATAGAAATGTGCATACTATGTTTTAGCAAGTATTTGTAGAAAGAAACACTACTAGAAAAAACACGTTTTTTGACGCGCATTGCGCGTCATGAAAGGGTGTTTATGACACACAAAAGAAAGTCATTATAGGCATCGCCATAAAATTAATACGATATGCACGCGTGTGTCATCTTTTAATGACACGCATTAATGACACTCTTTCTTGACACACGTTTATGACACGCCTTAATGACACACGTTTATGACACGCTATGCGTGTCATCTTTTTTGACAAAAAAATTAAAAAATATATATAAATTACAAATTTACCCTGGATATATATATATATATATATATATATCAATAAATATATTTCAAAATAAAATACATATATTAATAAGATGAAATATATTTCAAAAAATATTGTGTCGATACATTCGTGGAGACTTAAAATTACAATTTTACTTGAAAATAAAAGCGTCTCAACTACGATCTTACTACCAGCAACAGAAACATATTCCCACGGCTCTGAAATTGCTTATTTCATGTTGTGTATGCTTTCTAAGGCATAATCTACAAACTTGGGGTTTCAACACCTGTACAAAGAGATGAAAGCAATCAACCAAAGTGTGAAAAAAATACTGTGAAACTATAAAAACTAGTATTTTACCGTCGCCGCGCGTTGCGGCGGCGCGCGACGGATATACTGAGCGTTTTTTACCCGAGGCTGCACGGTGCGGCGACAGCGCAATGCGTCTAACAGGTAGCACATAATGAAAGAACAAATTGTTTATCTATTTGAATGGTTCAATCGTTGTCAATGACATCAACCAAGTAATATCATCTAGAAAAGGTAGCTGAAACCTAAAGAACAAATTGTTATGAATATATATTAATAATGAAAGAAGGAAACAACCAAATTGGTCAGAAATTTACAAATTTACCTACTTGTAGATGTTTATAACCACATAGTGTGCAATAAAAGGAAATGTCCAAAGCAAAGAACTCCACTAAAATGGAATTAAATTTAGTCGCGAATACTAAGCGTAACTAAGGCTCAGGCAAAGAGCGCGTGAAGCGTTTGCAGCGGAGAAAAACGTTGTTGTCATATCTCACGCACTTTAAGCATGTCATCATCGCCAACAGCGCATATGTAAAATTGTGCATAGAAGGGTTGACGCCAGGAAAATGAAAGTACATCAATAGGCGATGACAATCGGGAGATAAACAACTCCTAGCCTTCGCATTAATAAAGAATCAAACGTAGCTCGAAACAACAGCAAATGGCTCAAACTACTCTTTTAGTGTTGACGACCTTATTTTAGCGCATAACTGATGGTTTCAAACAACAACATCAATTGCAGCCCATCCAATAGCAACATGAGTTGATTTTTTTAGCACTAATCCCTTTAAAAATGATAGCAACATCAGATGCAATACCCACAGCTCCCATGAATTCAGCATTCCAATGAGACCTATCAGATTTCAATAATAATCAATCCATAATTCTTCACATAGCTGATGCAATCTTCTTCATTTTAACAACAAATATCATGATAGGATAGCCAATTGTTTACCTATTTAACCACAAATCACACCTATGATATTCCTTTATTTATTTAGTCAAAACAGAGATCTATCATTTTTCCTATTCTAACTATAGTAATGATATAACAAAAAACCATAAGCAAGCAAACGCACAAAGAGTAGATGAACGCATCAATCCTACAAAATCAGGTGGATTTGATGGCATAAATAGTCAGGTTCAAATAAGAAAATGACTTAAAACATAAATATGTTAACTTTAAACAAACTAAAGGTAGAAAACAACAGAGCAAACCAAATATACCTCTGTCTCTGTTCTTGATTAATCAGTCGCAGCAAACCCTAAATGAGCAAAAAAAAAGGTACACAACTGAAGAGCTTATGGTGTTTAAAACTGGTGAATAGAACATACATTGTTCCTGCTCGAATAGCAAGCTTACCTGGTCAATATATATTGAAATCAGCCATAAGGGTTGTGTCGTCGGTCCTGTCAACGTATGAAGAGACGAAAGGAACAGAGAAGAAGAACCACTATAGCCTAGAACCACCCAAGTCAACCAACCACTGTGCCGCCAACACCGAAGCTGGTGGTGGCCGGAAGTTACTGAAACAAAGAGGGAGAGACAGAATCGGGTAGAGAGAGAGATCGAGATTTGAGGGAGAGGAATTAGGGATTTTGGTTGCTTTGTGGCTGCACAAATGCGTGTGTATCAAGGGTTTCTTTGCCGGAATTAGAGGGTTTCTTTGCTGGAATGTGTGTGTGTTTCGGTTAGGGTTCTGTGGGGGCGATTCTCAGAATGAAGGAGTTGGGTTTTGATGGGTTCATTGTTTATATGTTAAGGGTTTTGTTTAATTATACAATGATACAAAATGACACAATCTTTTAGAGTGGGAGGGCGGGACTTATGGGGGGAAATCAAATTTCTGAAATCATGTTTATGACACTAATAGATGACATGCGCCTTTCTATTTCGTCATGGTTTTTAATTTTTGACATTACATTCTTGACACGTCAAAAAGCGTGTCATTATTTAACCAGAATTTTTAAACAATGACACTTTTTTATGACACACGCTTTTGAGTGTCATTAATACGCGCGTGTCATAAAATGCACGTCAAGAAAGCCACTTTTTCTAGTAGTGAAAAGAAAAGAAATGTGCACCGCCACTTACAACTGATTGCAGTTTACCACAAAAACCGTGTATTCATTATTAAACAAATCTTAATAAACCAAATGTATGTTACTGTAATAAACCAATATGAACATAAACATCACTCTTGTGTAAGTTGTCTGGTCATTACATATCTACATAACCGTGCCATTGAAGACATCTTACTAAATGATAAAGTTCATTTACATGACAAAAGCATGTAGTAATAATATGATATTATATAGACTATCATATGAAGGTCGTTGTCTATTTAGAAATTAAAAGTTGTGATTTGTAAGCTTGTAATAGACTTGCCCAACTTGAGCCGGCAGCTAAAAAATTGCCCAATCTAGCCAGTGAGTCGAACTATCTCGTCCACCTTGTCGCTCGGTAGATGCATATATATGAAAAGGGTTTATAATATAAGTATTATTATGGAAAAGTTTTAAAATTAATACAAGTTTAGCCGAAATAAGATTATTCATTGTGGTAACATAAATTATTATATTTCATTGCCATTATATGAAATTTGTTCAAAAATATTGTTATCCCGTGTGTTTATTTAGTTTGGGTGAGTTTCATTTTCATATAAAAGTTAATTATCTTCTAGGAGCATTTATGGAAGAAAAGTGGTAAAATTTTGAAAATTGTAAAGAAACCATTGGTATGTTATCTTAACTTTGGACAATTTGGATATATTTGCTCATGCTTCCTCCTTTATAATGTAGCATAGATAGTCGATCACCCTAGGTGACACCGAATAAAAACTACATCTCTGAATATATATATATATATGTAGTTAGTTGTTTCTTATATGTAATAGTATGTTCAAAAACATATATACTATCTTAACATGATTTGTGACCTGTCTAGACATGAGTAGTAAATTACCTGAACACAAACACAATGAATACATGTACAAACCATCATGGACACAACCTCAACTTTAAATAAAAATGAAACATTAGCCAAAGTAAAGTTGTATGACAAAGTGACAAAAATAAAGCAATCCAACAACCAACTTAAATAGTTCCGAATTTCAATAAAAAGTCAAAGCATAATATTAGGGTGAAAGGGGTGCTACTAGTTTTTTCTTTTTCCTTAACTGATTTCAACCAATCCTGCACTGCCACATCACTTCACTGATTTACTTCACTGATTTAGTTTTTTATAGGCAGCATTCCACTGATTCAATTCACTGAAATCTTTATTTTTTATTATTTTTTTAAAAGAAGCATTAAGTAAACATATTAATTAAAAATATTATTAAACTAAATAAAATAAAATTACAATATTAAAAGGAAATAAAAATAGAAATACAAAAACACATAAATTAAAAATAAACTAAATAAAAGAAAAACTATTCGGAGTCCTCAACGTCGAGATGCAGTAGATCAAGTCCGTCTAGATGTTCCACGAGATCATTTCGAAGTCGGAAATGCGTATTGGAGTCTGTCAACTCCGCAAGTGCTTCGTCGTCGAAGAACGGTTTGATTGGGGGATCGTGTATGTGGACCGGTGATATCGCACACCCTCGTCTTTAATTATCATGTTGGGCAATATCATGCACGTATAGACGATGACGCTACACCTAGCAACGGTTTTGGGCCTCAAGGGTCGTGCGGTAATTCCCCATTTCCCCTTTAATACTCCGAACGCTCTCTCAACATCCTTCTTTGCCGACTCTTACGCCTTAACGAATTTCTTTTCCTTAGGGTCGGTGGGATATCGAAACGCTTTGACAAACGTTGACCAGGTTGGGTAGATGCCATCGGTAAGATAATATCCACGTTTATATAAGTGGCCATTTAAAGTAAATGGACATTGTGGCGCCATTCCGTTTCATTGGGTAAGAAACACCGGGGATTGTTGGAGGACATTTTATGTCGTTCAGTGAACCGGGGGGCCAAAGAATCCATGCCAAAAACAAAGATCTTGCGAAGCAACGACTTCTAGCATGATCGTAGGGTATTGGTGATCGCCTCGCATATACTGTCCTCGTAATTCCCTAGGACATGCTCGCCACACTAAATGAGTGCAGTCAATGCTACCGATCATGCCGGGAAGGTGATGTCTTTCGTCGTGTGCCTCATACAAACATGCAATGTCGTGGCTTGTTGGTCTTCGTAAATACTCTGCCCGTGTAACTTAATGACGGCATTGCAAAAAAATTGTAAACATTCGCGTGACATCCTTTCAGACATACATAAATACTCATCGTATTCGTCTGGAGGATTACCGGTTGCGAGTTGTTTCACAGCTGAAGATACTTTTTGCATGGGCGTAAAACTCTTTCTAAACCGACCGTCCATGCTCTCTCTGAACCATGCGAAGTTTGCTTCAACATCTGCTACAATTTTCAGAAATAGACGCCTCGACATGCGATAACCGTTGCTTAAACTGTGCGTCGGTGTATTTTGGTACTTCGGCAAAGTAGTCATTTATTAACCGCGCATTGCCTCCCTCGCGATCACGTGGCACGTATCGTTTCTTAGATGTTGTTGTGTCTTCCTCTGCCCGCCGTGCAAGGTCCGTCAAAAACTCAAGGCTATCGCTTGATTGTAAGATCGGGTGGACCTCGAGCGGGGAACGATTAGTTGAATATCTTCTACGTCAATATCAGACATTTTTTAGAAGTATTGATTAAGATTTCTATGTTTTTATTCAAAACCGTGGGAATGAATTGTATTTATAAAACCCAAAGATAAAAACGGTCACAAAAATATGACCGTTTGAAAGTCAAACACATTTAACAAACATAAAACGGTCAAAAAGGGAATAAATATTACCTAAAAGTTTGCACCGTCCCACACTACCAGCCCGTTAGATGGAACCAGAAAAAGGTCCACGGGAGCCCTACCAGCACGGGTGGCGGCGGTGTTACCGTGCTGGTAGTAAGGTACCCGTGCCCAATTCTGATAGCGCCCCGTCCCCCCTTAGGCTATAAAAAGAAGCTACACGTTGATATTTTTTTCCAGGTTTCTATATATATAAATAATATAAAAAGTATAAGCAGCCGAAACTAAATTCGCTATTGAGTCCAAAATATGACTATAACATAAAAAACACATTACTATTTAATTTTACATATTTTGAAAAATTAACTTATTGAAAATCATCTTTAATTAGATTTTCAATGTGAATGAACAAATATATATAGATGCCTACACCTTCACTAAACCGTTTAGTTTATTAATGACCATAAAAAAATTGCGAATTTAAAATTTTGATTTAATACAAATATCTTAAATAATATATTTTAAACCTAATCTATTATATTATATTAAATTAAATTAAATTATGATATCCTAAAAAAGGGTCAACTAATACAAGTTGTCTACTTGCCACAAACAAGTACTAAACTACCCGTTACTGTCCGAAATTAGAAATGCCAGTCTGCCCGTTTAAGTAATATCATTGGGGTTGGTGGTTTAATGGCAAGGCAAAGCCTTTTAATACACTAAAAGTGTAAGGTCTTAGGTTCAAGTCTCACAATAAGCAAGAAATTCGTCTTTAAAAAAAAATAAAATATTACGACCCCTAATCTGCTTAATTAGAATTAACAAATTAAATAGTATATAGAAGTTTTTGGTCTTTTAAAGTATAACACTTTAACATCTCCAAAATTGTGAACTAACCATTAATTTATATACTTAATATATGGGGAAATGGAATTTAATAATCTTAACTTTAGGGGTAGGAAGGTAAAAGTCTCAATTTGAAAGTTGTACTATAGCAGTTTCAACTTGTCAACGTTTTTATTTTGTTGGTCTCAAACTAATCTCAGTTAGTTTTCTCTGTTAAGTGTCACGTGGCATCACACGTGGCAGTCCTACGTGGCATAAAGTGTTATATCTGTATAAAAAAAGGTGGGCCTGGATTGCACATGTGTAAAATAAACTTAATTTAATGTTTTAAAAAAAAGGTGAAACCCACAATCAAATAATAATAATAACACCCACCACCACCTTCCTTTTTCCTCCATCATGTTCACCACCACCACCACCACAACCACCTGCCACCACTGTCATCTTCACCACCACCACAACCACCTGCCACCACCGTCATCTTCACCACCACCTTCAAATCGAACCCAATCACAAATCTGGTCATACCCACATGTTGCCAGCTTCAAATCGATCCATTCCGTGCAGATACCCCATCAAAAACATCCAAATCAAGCTCCAATTCGTTGGTTTTATGCTCGGTGGCCGAACACCCTTTTTAATCGATTACACCTCGAAAAACGAACAGGTTAGTGTGATTATTTAGTATGGTTTTGTTCGGAATTCATTTTTCTATAATAACCTAACATTAATTTGATTAACATGTTCGAATCGTTGGTCAATTGATCGAGTATAGAATTAGGATTCTTCGTAACAGGTGGTTGGTGGTGGTGTTGGTGGTGGTTGGTGGTGGTGTTGGTGGTGGTTGGTGGTAGTGTAGGTGGGGTGGTGTGGGGTCCACGTTTTTTTAAAGATTTTTTTAAATAATTAATAGATTTTTTTTAATTGAAAAAACAAGTGAGGCTCACGTTTTTTTTTCAGCTGGACATACTGTGCCACGTAGGACTGTCACGTGTGATGCCACATGACACTTAACAGAAAAACTTAACTGGAGTTAGTTTGGGACCATTAGAATAAAAACATTGACAAGTTGAGACCGGTATATTACAACTTTCAAGTTGGAACTGCTCCCTTCCAACCCCCCAAAGTTGGGATTATTAAATTTCATTTCCCCTTAATATAACTTTTACAGATTTATACCCATTATCATGAATTAGATCTAGATGATAGACATAATGTTGGTGTTACATAGGGATGAGCTCGGGACGGTATCGGTACCGAACCGATACCGATCCCGACAATACCGATACCGAAAGGTCCAAAAACCAATACCGATACCGATTATACCGGTACGGTACCGGTATCGGTTGGGTATCGGTACGGTACCGGTGTGGTATCGGTACGGTACCGGTGTGGTATCGGTATTTTACCTTAAAATACCGATACCATACCGATCCCGTACCGATACCGATAATACCGAAACCGAAACCTCTAAATGTGGGTACCGATACCGATACCGAACACCCTCGGTTCGGTATCGGTTCGGTACGGGATCGGTATTTTTTTCGGTTCGGGATCGGTTTTCGGGACCGTATGCTCATCCCTAGTGTTACCACTTACTAGAGTACGTTTTCTACTCGACAATTGTTTGGACATAAACATTATATAGTCATTGAAAGACATCAATTCGAAAGTTTTTATGTTCATTGTATGAATTTTGATGAATACGCTTAGGTGGTGGAATGTCGTATATGTGCTGACCCTAATTCGTTTCTTCATAGTGCACACAAGCATAATCATTTTGAAAATTAAATTCTAGGCAAACATGATAAAATAATATAGGTATCGACTGTATAGTCGGAGCACCACGTACAATGATTCATGAAAGTTGAACAAACTCGGATGTTTCAACCAAAACATACAAACGAGCAATAAATGACCCGTAACGCCTCAAACGAATTTTGTTGTATTGGGAACAACTAAAAACATTTAAAATGAATTAAAATTAATTTTTAATCAATAACAAGTATTTAAAATGAATTAAAACAATTTTTTTTTTTTTTAAAAAAAGACCAAAGCGCCTAGCTTTGGTGGTGGCGGCAAAACATCACATGTTATTAAAGTTAACTAGGGGTTTTTTATGTTATTAAAATTACTAGTAAATTATAAGGATTGTATATAATGGATCGGGACTAAATATACAGGGAAAAAAAATAGGAAGTCGTAGGAAGAGCATTAAACGGAGTTTGATTGAACTCATTCAAGCGGTTTTGTACCGTCTTATCGAACCCTACAATCTTAGTTTTCAGGTTTTCGATATTTTGGATTTTTGCCTTTGTGATTTTTAAAATTTGTATTATATCATTGTATCTTTTATGTTTCGTTGTGTCTTTTCTTTATTTTTGTCATTGTGTCGTTTCTGTGATTCATTTCATCTTTTTCCCTTGGCATTGTGTTATATTTGTTGCCATTTGCGTTGTATTTTATAACTCATTTTGTTATATTTCATGATTTATTGTGTGTTTTGTATCATTATCACTCTTCTCATTGTATTACATTGGGTATGATAATTTGACCCTGTATATAATTTATCTTTGAGTTCTAAAAAAATTGTTCATTTGGTCTTAATTGTTCACTCATTCGTCACCCTTTTGGTCCCTAAATGTGTTAAATGTTAAATCTCAAACCATTTTACGCATAAGTTTTAAAAAAAAAACATCAAAGAACCAACACCCAATCTTCTTTTTCATCGATTTGCTTGGATTAATGTTTTTGTTGCGACTCTTTTGCGTTTTTCCAGTGTCAATCGAATCACTTCACAACTAAATTTCCTCAATTAAATCAAAGTACAATTATAAAAGGGAGCAAATAGGTGGGATTGTAATGTAACCCGAACCCAATGAGAATACCCGAAACATCTGGGACATGTATAAGATTGAGTAATCGGGTATAGAACCAGATATAAGACTATTTTTTATTGCTTTTGCGGTCATGAGATTTAGTAATATACATGTTCGCCTAACCCTGTTACCCGATAACGTATACCTCTTTACCCGATTACATAGTTTTTTTTTAAATGACACCGATTCTATCTTTCAAACATCTTACGATCTCCTAAGAAGACGATGCCTGTCTTCCTCATTCTCTCAACTCATAAGCATGTAAACATCTCGCAAAATTTCATTGTTACGTTCATACAAATCTCTGTTGTTTTGCACGTGATGCAACGTTTTTTCTCATCCTAATAGTTCTGATTCGTTTACAGATACCCGTTTTGGTTCAGGCTTCGTAAACAGATATTCGGATATTGTTAATAAACGAACATGCATACCAAAAACGCGTGGGTACGCCTGATGTTAAAAGATCTTTCAACGTTTTCTCTTTTAGCATATGAACATAATCAACATGAGTGTTTCTAGATACAAAAAGGGCGCTTCGAGCTTGAACCACACATCCTTTAAGTTCCGTGCAACAGCTCCCTTCAACCCAACAAAGATTACTCTCAACCGTTGAGCTTCGAGTTCCTAAATATTCATGTTCATATCCGGTCCAGATTCTGGATGCCTGACATATTTATTCAGGTCTCACCTGTCACCCATACTTAACGGTCTACAGTATCCCGTCGACCACTACAATTATGAGAGGACTCGTTATAATTACAATATATACGTATAAACCGTTCATGTTGCTCCCTGAGAACTTCAAGTTGCGTCTCATCCTTGGGTATATAATCCGGAAAAAAGGCTTTGTGAAGACTATTGCTGCATTTGCAGTCAGCAGTTTGCAGGATGACGGTCTTCTAGCCAATGATGCAGAGTTGTAAATCCTTTTAAAGATTCGACGATGAATGAGAAAATTCATAAGTGATGACGCTGCAATTTCGAATATATACAATCACCATGGCTGCAAATGCAAAAATAGTTCAACACGAGTTCTTTGTTCATAAATAAGTTCTAAATAAAAGTTATCACAAGAATTGAGCATAATTCAGTGATCAATTTAATCCCTGTATATCAAATCTTTTCAATGGCATACCTGTAAATCAAAGTCGTATTTCATGATACCTTGGTTTAGAGAAGAACACAAAAGCATTCAAGAATCACGTACGCAAAAAGACATGCACCACTAGTCGTTATCATCAGGGAACAAGAATCACGTAAGCAGAAAAGAGCACGGTGCCAATAATTGGCATGGGTGGAATTGGCAAAAACACTCCGAATTCAAAGCTTAGGTTTCCGTTTTTGATGATGTTGATGCTTAAAAAGACAACTTCAGCATCAATGTCATCATAAACCCAAACCTAAACCTTAAACAATTCAGAACTAGCTTTTCATTTAAACTCAAGCTAGAGCGATTTTGCCAATCCCAACCATACTAACTATGGACACAAGCCACATCGTTCCAAGTCAAACCAAGAGCATCCTCAGCCAGATCTTGCAAGCATGTCACTGTCAACTACATCATCATCATCATCATCATACTCACTGTCAACTACATAATGATAGACAATTAAGCGTTTTCATGATATATATACTGATATCGCAATAATAATGGAAATTGTCGAGACAAAAGAAAAACCATTTATAATATTAATAAAAAAAAAAACTATAAGAGACAGAAAAATACTCAGAACACATCGGGTGACAAGAAACAAGGCATGGTGATTCGCTTTTGATGACTTTGATGCTTCTGAGGATCAAAACTTCAGCATCGTGCCAATAATTGGCATGGGTGGGGTAGGTAAAAATACTCAAGAACTCAAGGCATGGTGTTTCGCTTTTGATGACTTTAATGCTTCCGAACTTTGAACTATTTGCAGGTATAAATCTGCAAATTCAAGATTCAAAGTGAAAGCTTTGAAGAATACGAAACCTTAAAGCACAAAAGTCTGGCTAGAGCGGTTTTACCTATCCCAACCATACTAACTATGGACACAATCCATAACAAAACCAGATGCATCGTTTCCGGTCAGATTGACAGTATCCTCAAACAGATTTAGCACTTTAGGAGTAAAATCATACAACTTTTCCATGCAGATGGAAACCGAACGACATTTTCCATATTGACAACCCTAGTCATATAATCAACAAGACAAAATCACAATAAAGTCTAGAAATAAAAAACAATAAATTAATCCATGTAAATCAAAGTCGTAATTCATGATACCTTGGTTTAAGAAGTAGCGCAAAGGCATTCAAGAACAATGTAAGCAAACAGACATGCATCACAGATTATTAACATCAGGGGACAAGAACCGCGTAACCAGAACTTAAGCATTGTGCAATAATTGGTATGGGTGGTGTAGGCAAAAACACTCCGATTTCAAAGCTAGCGTTTTCATTTTTGACGACTTCGATTGCGATGAAAAAATAATATTGTGTTTGCAAATCCAAAGCTGCATCTTCAAACCATGGTTTAAAAAAACGCTTGAGGCGTGCGCCTCGAGGCGCGCCTCAAGGCGATTTGGTCTGAAAACGCTTCTGAGGCGGCGCCTCAGGTGTTTGAACAGTGGTATGCGCCTCACAGGACTGAGGCGCTATGAAAAGTTGCGCCTCAGGGGGTTTTCATGTATATTTTTTATGTTTTCGACTTTTTGTGACATTTTATGTCTTTTTTATGTGTGTTTTTGATGTTTTTGATGAATGTGATGATGAAATTAGTTAGCATTTTATTTGTTGAAAGATATATAATTATTTATTTAATTTTTTAATTCCGCCTCGGGCTTACGCCTCGGTTCGCCTCGAGGCTTACGCCTCGTGAGGCGAAGGGAAAACGCCTCGAGGCGCGTTTCCGTTCTTTTAAACTTTGCTTCAAACTACTGTGTGAAAGCTTTGAGCAATAACAAAACTTGACAGATAACTTTAGCATCAAAATCGTGATAAACTCAAACACGATCCAAAACTAGCTTTTTAAGTTAGAGCGATTTTGTCTATCCCAACCATACCAACTATGGACACAATCCAGAACAAAACTAGATGCACCGTTTTCGGTCAAACCAAGAGTATCCTCAGCCAGCTCTAATAATAAGCATGTCCCTGTCAACAACTAAATATTATTATTAAGACACAACCAAGCCTTTTCAAGATATATATATTATATATATATATATATATATATATATATATATATATAGAGTATAGACACACTCACACACACACACACACTTTTACCACAACAAAAAGCAACCATTCGTAATATTTACAAAAAATGATAAACCAAAACCAAAGAAACTAGAGGCACATATAGATGAGCTTATTATCATATACTAACTATGATAGGGATGAGCACGTAGCGCCAAATACCGATCCCATCCCGATCCAGATCCCGTACCGATACGGATCCGAGGTATTTTCGGGATCGGTATCGGTTGGTCAGATACCGTCCCGAGCTCATCCCTAAACTATGAACACAAACTATAACAACTTTAAGCTAGAGGTGCAAACGAGCCGAGCCAAGCTAGACGACACGATTACTTTATAAAAGCTCAAACTCGAGCTCCTTTATTATTTATTAATTGATTTATATTAATTACTTTTTATATAATTTTTTACTTTTTCATAATTTTACAAACAGTAATAGTAATTATATAAATAGTAATTATATATTAAGTATATATTTGATATATTAAATATTAATAATTATATAAACAGTGCTCTCGTCTAGGCTCATGAGCCGATTCGAGCTACATAAGGCTCGGACTCGATTACTAAATGAGCTTGTTTTAGGACTAGTGCTTGAAAATTATAATTATTATTTTATATATAATTTAGTTATTTTTTCATAATAATTTTCTAAAATAATTATATAAATAGTGAGGTCTAGATTCATTTAAGTTTGCGAGCTAGCTCGAACAAAATAAGTGAAGTTTGGTTCGGGCTCGTTTACTAAACAAGCTTGCTTTTATGTTTGGGTTTTGGAAAATTACTGATCTAGTAATTTGGGGGTAAATTCGTCAATTAATTGGAACATTAAGCTGTGAAATAAGATGAGATAAGGTTTATTACCTTGGTGGTGTAAGATTTAACCACATGATTCAGCAGTTGACATAAGGTTTAGATGGATCGTGAAGCTGATCTTTAATTGCTGCAGTTTGTAATCAGTTGACAAAGCGGCTGCTGAAAATAGTTAGATGAATAAAACTAGGGTTTGTGTAAGGTTATATAGTGAGTGAGTTATATTAATGGCCCTTCTATTTTATATAAGGTTGCAAACATAGTCAGTCATCAAATGTTAAAGTTAAATAAATACTCCATTAATGAGTGGATACCTACGCTACGCTGTGAGCATTCGATCGGTATTGCTTCGGTTCATTACGATATTGTCGCTCTCTATAGCAGCCAAAATAGAACCCAAAACATAAAGTAATAATATGCCCAAAATCACATGTTTTATTTTAGTCGAAAACTATAAAACAAAAGGCATTACGGCCAAGGAAGGAAAGCAACCAAGGAAGGCTTTATGTGGCGTTGAACACACGGCGTTTTGGAGTATATGGCGTGCTAGAAACGACTTCATTTTTAATCAGAAACAGGTATCGGGACGAAGACTTCATTTTTAGATGGGATAGTCTTGCTTAGATTATTTTTCGGATTTTTGTGATTGGTTGTTTTTTCGGGCTTTGTTTTCTCTTACTTTTTTTGCTAGCCTCTTGCTAGCTTTTTAATAAAGTTTCGTTTTGCCGTTCAAAAAAAATATATTGATATCGGTATCGTGTTAATCAGCTTGATTAGTTAATTAAATTATTAACTTTGGATCATTATTGTGATTAGTAAAATAAGTTATTAGCATTGAATCATAATGATCAAATTTAAGACTAATTCAAAAATCAAAGGGTCTATGGTTTAATAGTATTAAGGTGTTGGATAAGACTTTGTTTTTCCAAGTGATGATGGGGTTCAAATCTTATGAGTGACAATTTACCCATTAAAAAAAGACTCATTCAAAAACTTATGAATTATGTATTGAAGTTATAAAATGCAACTTAAAACCAATTAGTCCCTTTATAAAGGATATACTTAGTTTAAGAAGTTTTGATTCAAAAAATTAAATAAATAAATAGCCAGGAAATAGCGTTCTAGGCTGTCAGTGGTGACTACTTCAGTATTTGCTAATAATTGGTATGTTATTATAGCTACTGCTTGTCGACCAAGTTGTTGATAATCATGGTTAGCAATGTTATCCTCAGTTCACAATTTCTAGTGCTTGTAGTTACTACTGTCTACTGACAACATAACTATTGTTGATAATGGTTGCTAATTCACTACTAAAGAACCAATTCACCAGTTACCAGTTCCTACTATTGAGTCTTTCTCCTTCTCCCTAGACACACACGCACGTCGCCCCTTGAACCCTCATAATTCTGGGAATCACAATAGTCTCAACAAACGCGTATGTACACCACACCTTTCGACTCGTATCGATGTTTACCGTAATCGCGCTACTAAAACCAATTATACTAATGACATAAATTAAACTAAAATCACCAACACTTGTAAGCAAGCATATTTGCATCAGTAACATTTTCATTTAAACTGCATGTATATAATCATATAATTAACAATAGTAAATGCATATATAATGAGTTCAACTACTGGATGTGAACACCATCTTTAGGGGGGGGGGGGGGGGGGGGGGGGTCAGATCTCTATATACTTGATAAAAAGTCAACTGTTTGGTTATCTTTCTGTACAGATAGTGTTTGTCAACTGTTTGCGCGGTTCGCCAATGTTGGGTCAGTTGTGGAATGATGCAGACATTGATGCGTTTGACTTGAGATAAGGGGCTGGCGCTTGATAAAGTCAACTGTTTGGTTATCTTTCTGTGCTCCAACCGGTGCAGATGCAGGGATTTGAGAAATTTTAACCGCGCTAGTATCTGTGATCAAAAGAAATATAACAATAATCAAATGATGTTGCAAGAGTTGAGTTATGTTCAGATAATATACGTCGGATACCGTTATGCTCTCTCTTCAGATTCAGCTCTGGTATATTCATAAACAGAGAGTCCTGCCAGTTTTGTGCGAAAATCGAAGCCAGAAGTTTATTCACATTAACAAGCTTCTGATAGTCTTCAAGAATCTTAATCTCCTTTGTTATACTCGTCTCCGAATCATGTATTAATGCATCATACTTCTTTTGTACCTCTAAAATCTCTTTTTCGCATTCAGAAAGAAGCATCGATTTCTGTATATAAACAAAGATCATTATCATGTTATAATCCGGCGATAAATATAAGTTAAATAAAATTTGTTTTATTAACGGAAAAAAAAAAAAAAAAAAAAACCTTTTCTTGATGTGATTTGGTGATTTGCTCTAGCTCCTTTTGAATTCTTTCGACTTCTGTTTCAAGAGGCGTAGAGGTAGGCGTATGTGGCGGAGATTGATCGGTTTGACGTTGTTGACCTTCACTTGCTCTTCGGTTCAAAGCAACCGAATCAGAAATACTTGTGGAAGGTGATATCTGCAGTTGTGTCGTCGTCCATTTTCTTCCGACTTCAGCACGCCCTTTTCTTTTACTTCTAAACTTTTTTCTTACACCTAAGGAAGTAGTCGCATCATTTTGCTCTTCGCCTTCAGACTGTTTTCGGGTTGGCTTTTTAACTCTCCGAGACAACCTGCTACATGGGTTTGTCGGGCTAAGTTGACTTTCTTCGACCAAATTACTCCAAAAGTCCGAAGGCGAGTGCGCTATCAAGTATTCTACAACAGAAGAACTTTCCTTTGTATGGTTTTCTGTTTCACCAAATAATAAGATACTTTCTAAATAAGCTCCATTTTGCATTTGTGCATTTGATATGAGCGAACGGTTTGCGGGACCCGTTTTGACGCTTGTGTTCCTCAACAAGAATGACAATTCATGAACCAAATCATCTATAAACGACTGAGTTCCGGAGTCGGTGCTGCTTTTGAGCTTACTAAATAAGTACGGCGCCCCCCATGCTAACAGTTGGCGGCAGACGCTAGAACTAATACAGTTGTCAATAGGCGCGCCTTTCTTTGCAAGAATTAGCGTTTTCTCTTCAACGGTGAATGCTGAATACAACCGGAAAACATTTATCCGTTCACAATGTGAATCAATAGTGATCGTCTTAAGGGCTTTTATGTCGTTTAACGGGTTCCGGTCACTGTTGAACAATATCACCACATCCACACGCGAAAGTCTAACGCTTGCGTGACAAGCATGGTAATCAAATAAGCAAACGAACCTATCACTCTTTACATCGTTAAACATTTCTAACGGTTTTTCTTTCTTTGCATTCGCGGAACTCGAAAGAATCTTCCTGGAGATATACACATATGAATTCTCTCCAAATCTTTGATGAACAAGGTCATCTAAAAGTTCTCCGGTCGATATCATCTTCTCAATCAACAAAACAGTTCTTTAATAAGTAAATGATGTAAAGCGCAGCGCGTATACAACTAAAGCAAACTAAAGAACTTAGTTACCTGAAACAGAATAAGTGCTCTTAAACTGCGTCGTTTAATCTCTAACAGCATTTTGTCGAGAACTTGCAGTTTGCCACTGACATTGATTTCGGCATCCAAAGAAGCTTGTTTTGAAGATTTAAGTAAAGTAGGGTCCGCAAGATACGGGTGATCACAACACTGAAAAGATAATTAACAGTTAATCAAATTAAGAAGCACTTACCGACATAATGTGGAACACTAGAATTACAATCACAAAAAGAACCTTTTGGATTTGTGTGATAATATTAGGGAGTGAAGATTTTCTTGATAATGAGGAGAGTGCCTCCAAATTTGCTACTAAAATCGAACAATACTGTTCGATCTGCATTGAAGAAAGATGAACCGGGACCCAATACTCTTCAAATTCTGGTGTGCAGAATGTGCACTCAAATGCGATAAATGGTGACAGTTTTTCTTTCAATGTGCTGATATCATCGTTCATTTCCATGTCAGCATCAGAACGTATCAGTTCATTTTTGCAGTCAACGAGTGAAAGAAAATTTCCGTAGCTCTGCAAAATATCCTGAAACGGTTGACTAAATTAGCAAATGTAAATAAACAAAGGCTGCAGCTTGCAGTAGTAGCTGGGACGCTCGCGGGTCAAAACGGGCTTGGCCAGGTTGACCGACATACATTTGTTTTGTTTAAAGTTGGTGCGCTAAAGATAGGCTTAAGTTGACTTTCAGCCTGTTCGACCAATTTGACCCGTTTTCCCTTTATATCTATTTTTTTTTCTGTTGACCCGTTTGACATAAAATGAATTGAGAAAACACACCACTGATTCACCAGTAGTGGCTGGGTTGGGTCAAAACAGACTTGGTCTGCGGGTCAAAACGGGCTGGGCCAGGTTGACCAACATACATTTGTTTAGAATTAATTCACTAAAGATAGACTTAAGTTGACTTTTATCCCGTTTAACCAGTTTGACCCGTTTCCCTTTTTGTCTGTTTTTCTTATCATTAACCCCTTTAACATAAAATGGATTGAGGAAACACACCACTGAATCACCAGTAACTATTAACAGTTTCATATCGGCCATAAGCATCTGAATTTTCTTCAAATGTGTTGAAAATACAGGGCGTTGGCACTCGTCTATCACTAACAATTCCCACTTAATATAATCAAACATTCCCATGTCCTGCAAAACAACAAGATTGATATAACTCATACCTTAACTTGAGTCAGTTTCATACTTTCATATAATTTCAATTTTTCACCTCAACAATGTCATCCGGAGAAGATAAAAGGACTTGAAATTTTGAATCTATAACGGCAGCCCGGATATGTTTGTTCCCCTTGTATGTTACAACCTTGATCGACTTTGACCACTTTGAAAACTCGATTTCCCACAACGAAATAGCATCGGAAGAAGCTAATATCAGAATAGGCTTCGTCATGTTATTCAACAACGATAATACAAAAGAGACCACCTTAACCAGCCGGTCCTGCGACAACAAATTAATAAACACAAAAATAATCCAGTTTAAACATTTATCTAATCTTTTGTTCGTTAATAAAAAATAAACCAAAATCTCACCTGCCCATCAAAGAAAACAGCGTTCTGGCCTCTTTTCCGATGATCACGAAGCTTGTTAACATAAGGAAGAACATGACTTTGTATTTCAGCTGATACTTCCACTTGAAGATTAGCTAACTCACCACTGCCTGCTGCATATGTAATACAGGCTATCGGTAAATATTTAACACAAGACTATATCAAATAAATGAAACTATTTTGATGTAGATACTAAATTACATTAATCTACAAACTATGTGATCTAAACAAACAGAACACACACCGGATTCTATCTTGTCTTCTGTACTAGGCTGATGAACATTCTCTCCACATCCTTGTTCAGAACATAATCTACAAAAAAAAAAAAAAAAAAAAAAAAAAAACTACAAATTTGTTATCCAAGGAATCAAACAAGTTATAAATCATGAATTATTAAAAATGTATGCAGCATTTATCTAATGAAGAAATATGGCATTAACTAATCACCTCCGTTTTTTAAGTCTATAAACCGTACAAGATTCCTCAGCAAGTGTGTCATTAGTATCATTTGACACATTCGCCTTTTGTCCATGCTTTTTGAACAAATTTTTATAAAAATGCGCATTTAATTTCTTCAAAGTCATGCGTTCCTTCATCGTAGTACTTTTCAGGGGTATTTTGGTGAATCACTATCAAGTCTTCTTCAACATACTGTACACAAATTGAACATCCTTATGTGAGCACCATCATGTTCAAAGTCAGTTGAATAACATATTAGTGTGTGTGTGTGTGTGTGAACTCATAAAAAAGGTTGATAAAACAGGGGCATTTTAGTCATTTACTATCAAGTCTTCTTTAACCTACACAATGATGGTACTCTCTATGCATACCAGCATAATCCACTAATAAAGGAGCTGATTGAAGACCCTTTTAAGCCCTAAATTAAGACAGATAAAATAACATAATGCAACTGCCTCTATCTACCTATGTATAATGTATGCATGAATGTGTAAACTCATAAAAAAGTTGATAAAACAGGGGCATTTTAGTCATTTACTATCAAGTTTTCTTCAACCTACACAATGGTGGTTCTACTTCTCAAGGTTTAAAAGTACGGAATTGTGCCTCGAGGCGTTTTCCCTTCGCCTCACAAGGCGTACGCCTTGACGCGAACTGAGGCATAAGCCTCATGCGGAATTAAAAAATAAATATAAATATTATATTATATATCTTATAAAAAATGAGATAATAACTAATTTCATTATCGTATTCATAAAAAACACACATTAAAAAGACATGGAATGCTTGAAATTGACACAAAAAGTTTAAAACATAAAAAAAAACATCAAAAACCCATGAGGCGCCCTTGAGGCGCAGTTTTTGTTACCGCCTTAGCTCTTTGAGGCGCACAGTTTTTGTTACCGCCTTAGCTCTTTGAGGCGCACGTACTAAATAACACCCTGAGGCGCTGCCTTGGGTTCGTTTTCTTACAAAATCGCCTTGAGGCGCGCTTCGAGGCGCACACCTCACCCGTTTTTTTAAACTATGCTAATTCTCTCTATCCATACCAGCATAAAACACTAATAAAGGAGCTTATTTAAAAATCCTTTTAAGCCCTAAACACATACAGAAAAACAATATGTAAACTCTCACACAAGGGTTAACAAAACAGGGGCATTGTAGTCATTTCACTATCAAATCTTCATCAACCTACATAATACTGGTTCTCTCCATGCATACCAGCACAAAACAGTAGAACACCAATTAAGGAGCTTATATAAAAACCCTTTTAAGCTGTAAACACACACAGACAAAGAATACATATACATCTATCAACTTATGTATGTGTAAATTCACACAAAGGTTAATAAAAACAGGGGGCATTTTAGTCATTCACTAACCAGTCTTCTTCAACCTACACAAAAGTTGATAATTTTTTGTAAAAAGATCAAACCCCATAAAAACTGAAAGGGATTCTTGCAATCATACAGATAACTTTTGTAATAAATGTTAAAAGCTGTCAATAATGGCAGAATAATCAGAAAAATTACAAAAAGAAAACCCTTAAGTCATGTTCTACACAACAAGATAAAACAAACAGAGCACATGAAAATTTTAAAATACATTATATAAATCAATGAAGAAAGAAAGAAGCAAAATTTGGTTGAAATTACTTGTTGTTTTCAGGTGTTTTGAGGGTTTTTTTTTTTTTACTTGTAGAACACTTTATGGAGGTGAAAATGTGAGTATGGAACAGATGTTCAGAAATAAAGCTGCAATTTAAGGAATTTGGATTATGTAATGGTTATTTAGTAATTTAATTATGTAATGTTTTTTTATTTAATTTTTTATATTTAATTTTTTTTTTTGGTTGAAGAATGATGAGTAGTATGAAGTGTATAAAAAATGGTTGAAGAAGTGTATAAAATTTGTGAATAAATAAGTTAAAGTGGGTGTTTTGTAGTGAAATGGGGGTAATTTATATAAAAAAAAAAATTGACCGTTAAAAACCAACGGCTATATTTTGAAATTTTTTTTTTAGCGTTAAAATGTGCCCACGAATGAGGTCCCGCCACGTGTCTATATCCTTGTGCCCCACGCCGATGACTTGCCCCCCCCCCCCCCCCCCCCTCCCGCCCCCTCCACGCCGGTGTGGCGGCGGTGTTCCCCCCACTTCCCGCCCCTCTCCCGCCCCCACTCCGGACAGCCTTAATGATTGAAAATATCAAGTAAATATATTTTCTCATATTATTTTTCATGGGATATATACTGTTAATAAAAAAAAATAACTACTATATTTTATTTCATTTTATTTTCATACTAGATTATATCTCGGGAGCGTCCCGGGTTGAGAAATCTAATTTGAAATATTAATTTTATATCTGAAATAGACTGCTGCGTTTTATAGTTACATGCAGAAAAGCTTCGGGTAACACTTAACCTAAAACAATTAACAATCTATAACTCTAATATTAAAACCTAACTTAAAACAATGTACAACTCCAATGCTAACACATGTTGTAAATAAAATTCATATTTACTGGTTTGAACATTACTAATGACTTGCCTATACATGATTAATGAATAAGCTGAACACTTTGTGTTTTTTTCCTGTACGAACAAAACCACACAAAAAAATAGTCGTTTTTTTCTCCGTTTTTTATATAGCACTATGGTACCCGTTGGAAAGATAATAAAACGCTCGTTAATTTGGTGAAATTTTTTTCTTTAAAAAATTTCGTATATAAAAGATATCAACGTTTAAAAATTATGGGAGGAAACATTAGAGATAAAAATCTAATTTTGTTTTAAATTTTAAATTATTATTTTTCTAAAATAAAGCTCTTGCCACATGGGATGACACATGTCACACTCAATGAAGAGAATAACCTCTTTGAGTGTCATGTCATTAAAATGGCTTTGGTTTATTATATGTATAGATAGATAGATATAATGGTATCAGGTTTTCACTTGTGTACAAGATTATTACCGCCACTTACTTGGGTAATAGCACAGTGGTAATATCAAATAGTGTTTGAAGAAAGTATGCAGGTGGGAGGCATTTAGTGGGGTGTAATAAACCGGATGTAAAAATGAGTGTAAAAAATGATGGGGAAAATTTGGCATTCCAAAAAAATATGTATTATTACTGGATTATTCCGTGGGTGCTTTATAGGATAAACAAATCTAATAATGAGTAACAAAATGTATGTACTGTAAAAGGAATATGACATTTTTTTAGAATTTTTTTTAAAAGATCAACACTTGATGACTCATAAAACCTGCTTTTAGTTCTACGTGGAGTGAAGTTCCTGTATATTTTGTCACTTTCTCAAGAGTCAATATGTAACATTCGTAAATTTTCTAAAAAGTTAATTATAACTTGGGGGGGGTCTAAAGTGACAATAATCCATAGTTGAAAATCTTATAGACCACAATTTAACGTAACGGTTGGAGTAGTGTTGGCATACCCCAGATTCTTAAATCTTTTAAAAGTGATAATAATAACACATTAATATTAAAAATATGATTAAACGTTTTCAACAAATGATGGAGGTCATATTGAATACTTATATTTAATTGTATTGTATTATAATTTAGTAGCAACTATAATTTATTGTTAGTGACAAAATTTGTGCAAAGGTATACAAGTTAGTGATTGTTTTGACTAAAAAGAATATCAATAAGTTGATAGCCTTAATAAGTAATCAAACGGTTGGATTTAAATGTGTTGACAAAAGAAATTTAATCCAATTAATTATTGGCATTTATCTCTACACCAGCCATATTACACCTCCACTTTAACCATGGTATCAATAAGACAATAACTAATATTATTAAACTCCATTCATACGTTATGAAATCCAAACGGTCTCTGAATTCTTGGCAATAACCGTGACTGACATTTAAGACCCTAAGAACACTCTTCGATCCTATAAATGATCGAACTTCCTAGTCATTTCAAACAGAAACCTATCGACCACCTCCCTTGGTTCCTCTCCGTTTTCCGATCACCGAGTTCTGGTGAACAACCCACGCACCACCATCACCCCCGAACAACCTTTTTACCTCTCTCGGCTTCCTCTGTGGGTTTCGACCAGGCTTCGACAGAACCAAATGGATGACTGTCCCAATTATTCGTTAAGATCACTATTTCATCATGTCGAAACCGCTGCCTTCGAACCATTGGCGACGTCCTATTCTTTGACGAACAATCGGCCTTCAAGGTAGTCTTCTTGTTATTCTACTCGTTTTCATCTTTCAAAGAAAATCTAATTTAATAAAATTGATTATGATAACTTAAAATCTGGTTATCGCAATTCATATTTAAGTACATTTGAAAAGTATTGTTTTAATAAGACATGAATATATTGAGCCACATACTAACCTATATACACAATATAAAAGTTATTTGGGTCGTAAATAGTTTGAGTTGAAACAAGATTAGCATGTTTCTAATCTTGTTGAATAAGCAAAATGTAATATCAAACTTTGAATATGATAATTTTTATAAACAAATATTTTGATGCGAAGCAACATTTGATGGTTGAGAACTGTTGTGTGGTCGAACATCACTATATATAGTATATTATTTTTAAAATTGATCATCTTAATTATATACATTATTATAAACTCAAGTTAAACACGCAATTAGTTTCACAATACTAATTTTGAATAACCGTATCTTAGGTTCAAACATAATCCGTTGATTCCTGTTAAATTCTTGCACAAGTCCATCACAATCAAAGTGAGTATATCTTTCCCCTTTTTACTGTTTTACTATTTTGGGGTGACTCATGTACTTACTATCAAGTTTCTATTTCTTTTACTAAATGCAATTCTCATGTGTGTTTGCTTTATGTTAATTGGTGTGTCTATGACTTGTCAAAATCATTAACCGCTGGGCGGCCTAGCTTTTCAATGAATAGTACTATGGTATACCCCCTTGAGACTCTGTTGAGAGAATCTTGGTCATTGTCTTGTTAATTCATTATTCAGTTGGTTAGTCATGTGTTAGTCATCATTCTCAGGTTTGGTTTTGAACGGATATTACTTATTACATAATTGCAAATGGTACCGCACATGAATTGCTAAACACTTTTCTACTATATTTATTTAAACAGGGTATGCTCACCAATACAATTTTTGTATTGACCAAATTATTTTGTACATGTTTCAGGTTATTTTGAGATGCATTCTTTAAGCTTTCGGATTTATATTTAGATTTTGATTCATTGTATTTCAGATTAGTTGGCATTTAGAATCGTTGTATTTCATTTCAATGTAATAAACTATTTAATCAATGTATCAATATTTACACTTTTAGTCCATGAGCTATTGAACAATCGTCACTACGTGACACCTCGATGTTTCCGCCATCGGTTGGGGTGTTACACAATACATTCTAAAGCTTTGATGTGAACCTGAAAAAATAATAATCAAATTGGTACCAAATGATCTGTCACGGTGATATTTGATTTAAGCGGCGTGCATGGTGGGATGATTAATGTCACACCCTCAAAATCCACATGCGGAGTTTTACCGCGAGGCGCATGACAAACCAGGATCCAAACCAACGATCACAATAAACAAGTCTAAATGTAATTAATGCAATACCAAAACATAGCTTTAAAATCCCGTTTACAGCGGAAGCTTATTCAAAACAAAGTTCAACATAAATAAACCAAGTTCAATGTTTGTGAAATAATGCAACACTATCTAGACGCCGTGCAGACGCGTGCGCCCTAGTTCCCCTGTGCTACCTTAGCGACCTGAGAAAACATGTAAAAGTTTACGTCAGCACAAAAATGCTGGTGAGTTTACAGGTTTGCAGTTCCAGTACCAAGTTCACCTGTCCATACTATAACAAATAGAAAACCAGTATACGCTAGCTAGGCGTACGTTTTGTTACTACCACGATTGGAAAACCATTACTAACACGTATACCAGTTTTGTGCCCGAATAGTTCCAAATGTTCCTGTTGTTCCTGTTTGAGACAATATGCACTCGCCCGGCCCTCCAAGCCGACGAGCGGGGTTGGTCATTCCCAATAGCGCTATTCACATTTCCCCGTTGTGCAAACCCGCACATTCATGGTTCCCCCCGGGACTTCCAAAGATCGTGTAGTACACAATAGAAACCCATAGTATGACAGTAGTTACCAAATAATCGTTTTAACACATGTTTTCTCCCCCGAAAGTATAAAACCAGTTTAAAAGAGGGGCCGTAAACTCACCTTAAGTTCCTTTACTCCTTAACCCGAGTAAACTCAGCTGCTATGCTAGTCCCGTACAGTGGTGACCTAACATACGACAGTTACAAGTACTTAGACTAATAACCCGCAGGTTAATTAGTCCCCAGATGTCCAGACCATAACCAAGTTCGTTTGAAAATGCCGTGACTGTTTAACTGACCCAAAGTACCAGACTCGACATCCCATTGGTGACCCGAGACTCCCCGTGTTATGTTTACGCTCCAAAACATACAATAACGCAAGTACACTTAACATACGTTAACGCACAACAAGTTATAGCACATAGTTCACATATCACCGAAATACATCCAAATATATGTTACCAAGTTACTAGATAAGTTACGGGGTTCCTAGCATGTTACTACATGTCAAATCAGGTCTCGGTATGCTAATATACACTTACAGCAGTAGTACACGCGATTAGGGAGGCTAATCGCATTAAATGTCACGTGATTAGGGCTAATCGCCCCATAGGTCAGGCGATTAGGGCTAATCGCCCCTGTAGCCATGCGAGTAGGGCTACTCGCCTTTGTTGCCACACGAGTAGCCTACTCGCCCATATGGTCAGGCGAGTGGGGCTACTCGCCCCTGTTGTCTAGCGAGTGGGGCCTAATCGCCCCTAACACAGGCGATTAGCAAGGCTACTCGCCTGTAACCTTGCTGTTCCGGTTTTTCGCGCGTTTAACGTTCCAAATCAGATCCAGAGCGTGTGTAACTACCCTATATCATCCCAAACACTATCCTAAACATGTTTAACCCAAAACCCTTCGTTCATCCTCGTAAAATCAGTCCTGCATGCAACCAAAGCAATCCAAACACATACACGTAGCATGCAATCATCATACCAACATACATAACAATAGCCCTAATAATCAATTAATCAGATTTCTATCATCATACTATCCATATTAATTCTGACCTAGCATGATTACACATCAAAACATCATCAAGATTCATAAAAATCCTATCTTTCTAATCATGCATACCCATAACACATGTTTATTGATTAAAATCCGATTAATAACTCTTATTGACGATTTTCAGAAATCTTTTTTTTCGTTTATGAACAGGTCTGGACCATTAGGGATTGATAAGAAAACATTTACAAAGTATTATGGATGAGAATTAAACCTTGGTTTTGCAAAAGGATGATGATTAGACCTTGAAACCTTGAGTTTTTGATAAAAATCGCCTCCCAGAGGTTGTTTCAGTGTTTGGGGCGGTTATGGGACGACTAGGGTTAGTATTAGTGAGTTTAGGAGGTTAAGTGTTGTATTTATAGGCGTTTCTAGTCGTCCAGCCCGTTCCACGCGATTATGCAGGTTTATACGCGAGTAGGGTTGCCTAATCGCATGACTGTTCATGCGATTAGCCCTATTCGCATGTAGGGATCCCCCTACTCGCCCCAAAGGTCACGCGATTAGGCTATTCCCCAAGCCTAATCGCCTATAGCCCCCTTGTTGGTGTGTTTTGCGCGTTAAACCCCGTTTTAACATATGTTAATGCATATTCATGTACCGACAAGTCACATAATGATTGTAAACACATAACACAAGTAAATACACATATTTACACTCGTTCACCAATTCCGGGACTCGAGACTCGTACGTTCCGTATGCCCTGACGATCCTACAAATCGTCACCGTTTGTACACTTGGTTAAGGACTGACATCTACCGAACCTCTAGACCAACATCCAATGATCTTCTAGACTAACCAATAGTTCCCGAACCATAACCCGACTTAACTAACCCAGTTAAGTACAATATACGCGTGACTTGCTAAGGTAGACTTTCATCTAGACAACGTTGTTAACCCGAATTTGCCAGGTGTCACATCATCCCCACGTTAAAAGAATTTTCGTCCCGAAAATTGTGTAAGTAACAAAAGAAACAACGAGGGAATAAACAAACAGATAGGAATCAATAGAGAGTAGAAATCAAGAAAGAGATTTACCCGAGGTGTCACATCATCCCCACGTTAAAAGGAATCTCGACCCGAGATTCATTCAGCTGCCGATGAGACATGTCTCGACTCGAACGCTTCCTTAGGAAAGAGATGAGGATACTTAGACTTCATCTGATCCTCCCGTTCCCACGTATATTCCGGTCCCCGGTTTGAGTTCCACCGAACCTTAACGATACGAATCTTGCTGTGACGCAGGCTGCGAATCTTGTAATCAAGGATCTCCACAGGTTCTTCCACAATCCGAAGACGATCATCAACCTTGATCTCTTCTAGTGGAACGATGAGAGACTCGTCAGCCAGACACTTCTTCAAGTTTGACACGTGAAAGACGTTATGTACGTTACCGAGCTCCGTCGGTAGATCAAGTCGATATGCCACCGGCCCAATCCGTTCCAGGATCGTAAATGGGCCGACATATCGCGGATTTAGTTTGCCACGCTTTCCAAAGCGTATGACGCCCTTCCACGGAGAAACTTTCAGAAGCACCTTGTCGTTAACTTGGAACTCCAGTGGTTTGCGACGCTGATCAGCATAGCTCTTTTGCCGGTCCCGTGCCGCCGCCAACCGATTACGAATCTGTACGATCTTTTCCGAAGTTTCGTACACTAGTTCAGGCCCAGTGAGTTGACTCTCACCCACCTCAGCCCAACAAAGAGGAGAGCGGCATTTCCGTCCGTACAGTGCCTCGAACGGAGCAGCCTTGATGCTCGTATGATAACTGTTGTTGTATGAGAATTCTACCAACGGCAGATGAGCTTCCCAACCCTTCCCAAAATCGATCACACACGCCCGCAGCATGTCTTCTAAAGTTTGAATAGTACGCTCACTCTGCCCGTCAGTCTGTGGGTGGTAAGCCGTACTCATGTCTAGTTGGGTACCCAAAGCCTTGTGCAAAGACTTCCAGAAGTGAGACGTAAAATGGGAGTCACGATCCGAGATTATAGAGACGGGTACCCCGTGCTTAGAAACAACTTCTTTCAAGTAGAGACGAGCCAAACGATCCATAGTGTCGGTCTCCTTAATAGCAAGAAAATGGGCTGATTTCGTTAACCGATCGACAATCACCCAT
The DNA here is from genome assembly GCA_030844895.1 of Ambrosia x helenae. Taxonomy (NCBI): domain Eukaryota; kingdom Viridiplantae; phylum Streptophyta; class Magnoliopsida; order Asterales; family Asteraceae; genus Ambrosia; species Ambrosia x helenae. The sequence goes on along the minus strand of CM061234.1, from coordinate 38,219,068 downwards.
ATCTTGTCGTTCCCGCTTGGTGACTTAGGAAGTTGTGTGACAAAATCCATAGTAATCCGTTCCCATTTCCATTCCGGAATTTCAGGTTGTTGCAGGAGACCCGACGGTTTCTGGTATTCCACCTTGACCTTAGCACAAGTCAAGCATTTACTCACGTATGAGGCTATGTCCGACCTCATGTTTGGCCACCAGTAAAGTACCTTCAGATCTTGGTACATCTTATCCGATCCAGGATGAATAGAATACCGGGACTTATGAGCCTCATCAAGAACAAGCTCCCGTAGTCCCCCGAATAAAGGAACCCATATGCGTTCTGCGAAATAGTGCAGGCCATCAGGCCTTCGCTCTAGGTGCTTGTCGGCACCGTGCATGGTTTCAGCTTTAAGGTTTTCCTCCTTCAAAGCTTCCAACTGGGCAGTACGGAGTTGATCAGGTAACGACGAATGGATAGTGAGCTGCAACGCCCGAACGCGACGAGGTTTAGAAGATTCCTTCCTGCTCAAGGCGTCTGCTACAACATTCGCCTTGCCAGGATGGTACTTAATAGCACAGTCATAATCGTTCAAAAGTTCGATCCAACGGCGCTGCCGTATGTTCAAGTGTTGTTGGTCGAAAATGTGTTGGAGACTCTTGTGATCGGTGTAGATGGTGCATTTGGTACCGTACAAGTAATGTCTCCAAATTTTCAACGCGAAAACCACGGCACCCAATTCCAAGTCATGAGTTGTGTAGTTCTTCTCGTGCACTTTGAGTTGACGAGAAGCATACGCAATCACTTTCTCGCGCTGCATCAACACGCAACCGAGTCCATGAATGGAAGCATCACAGTAAACGACAAAATCATCAGGACCCTCAGGCAAAGACAGAATAGGAGCAGAACACAGTTTAGACTTTAGTTCCTCAAACGCGGACTCTTGCGATTCACCCCAGTCGAACTTCCTATCCTTCTGAGTGAGAGTGGTGAGGGGTTGAGCAATCTTCGAGAACCCCTGAATGAAACGACGATAGTAGCCCGCAAGGCCTAGGAATTGCCGCACCTCAGTTGGCGTCTTAGGTGCTCCCCAGTCCTTGATCGCTTCGATTTTAGCAGGATCGACATGAATCCCTAGTTCATTAACCACATGTCCTAGGAATTGGACTTCGCGTAACCAAAAGTCACACTTTGAGAACTTGGCGTAAAGTTGTTCCCTTCGCAAGAGTTCCAAAACTAACCGCAGATGTTCCCCGTGTTCGGTCTCGTTCTTGGAGTAGATCAGAATATCATCGATAAACACAATGACAAACTTGTCCAGATACGGTTTACAGACGCGGTTCATCAAGTCCATGAAAACCGCCGGTGCGTTCGTGAGACCGAAAGGCATGACCAAGAATTCAAAATGGCCATAACGTGTTCGAAAAGCAGTCTTTGCAACGTCAGCCTCCCTGACGCGCAGCTGGTGATAACCGGACCTCAAATCGATCTTGGAATAATAACTAGAACCCTGAAGCTGGTCGAATAGATCATCGATACGTGGAAGAGGATAACGGTTCTTGATGGTCAACTTGTTCAGCTCTCTGTAATCAACACACAAACGGAAACTCCCATCCTTCTTTTTGACAAATAAAATCGGGGCTCCCCAAGGGGAAGAACTCGGTCGGATGAAACCCTTGTCCAAGAGTTCCTGTAACTGGCTAGATAATTCCTGCATCTCGGGAGGTGCAAGACGGTAGGGGGCCCGAGCAATAGGAGCAGCCCCTGGTACGAGATCAATACCGAACTCGACTTGACGATGAGGAGGAAGACCAGATAAATCATCGGAAAAACGTCAGAAAACTCGCGTACCACCGGAATGTCGTCAATCTTCTTCTCATCACTGGAGGAAACAGATAAAAGCGCCAAAACGGCTGGATAACCCTTTCGAAGACACTTGAGGGCTTTCATGCTAGAGATGATGTTTAGCGAAACACCACCCTTGATACCGTACACAGAAAGAAATTCTCCATCAGGGAGAGGAATCCGAATAACCCTATCGTAACAGATGATCTCCGCGCGATACAAAGATAACCAATCCATTCCTACTACAACGTCAAAACTACCCAACGGTACCGGCATAAGATCGATGGGGAACGATAAACCCGACAACTCTAACTGACACTCCCGAAGAACACTAGTAGCTTCAATCGTTTTACCGTCAGCCAACTCAATAATATACTTGGTCTCTAATGGTACAGATACTACATCTAGCAGTCGACTAACACCCATGGATACAAAACTCTTGTCGGCACCAGAATCAAATAACACGCTAACAGTATGATTGTTGAGAAGAAACGTACCGGTGACTGTATCAGGATCTTGTCTCGCCTCAGCAGCTCCAATGACGAAGGCACGTGCATTTCTGCCACCGCCCCCGTTGTTACCATTCCCGTTATTTCCACCCTGTTTCAGTTTTGGGCAATCCTTCTTGTAGTGCCCAGTGTCACCACAGTTGTAGCATCCCTGTTTCCCTGTAGTCCCCTGAGTAGTCGGAGCTGAACTGTTAGTCGGAGCCTGAGTCGATGGAAGTGTAACCCGACAGTCTTTAGCATAGTGGCCTGTCCGCTGGCAGCGGTGACAACGGTTACTGTCGCAGTTCCCTTGGTGATGGCGTCCACATTTGTTGCATTTGGGCAGTTTTCCAGCATAACCACCCTGCTTATTACCCGAAGACGATGAACCCCCATTATCAAACTTTTTACCCTGCTGCGTAGACCCAGATCCCTTCCCGTCGTTCTCCCACTTGCGCTTATTGTTCTCTGGAGTCTTAGCAGTCGAACCTTTCGCCGGCAAAATCCCTTCATTCACCTTTAAATTAGTCATCCTATGTGCAGATCGGACTACCTCCGCATAAGTAGGATGATTCCCAGCAGCCACTAACCCTGCAATTTCCGGCACCAACCCTGAGACATAATGTTCAATCTTACGATACTCCGGCACGTGCAAATCGGGACACAGCACCGCCAGCTCATTTCTCCTAACCGTATACTTCTCGATTTCCGACCCATTCATCTTGAGGTTCCACACCTCATGCTCCAGTTTCTGTACTTCTTCTCTCGGGCAATACTCCCGCTTTAGCAATTGCACAAAGTTCTCCCATGGCATGGCATATGCCTCCCCAATACCCATGTTCTGGGTAATACCATTCCACCAAGTCAATGCCACGTCCTGAAACAACGCAGCCGAATACTTCACCGATCTTCTGGTAGACAATTACACATCAAGAATACCGACTCCACTTTCTCCAACCACCTAAGCAAACTGACCGCACCCTCGGTGCCAGAGAATTCCTGGGGCTTGCAGTCCCGGAACATCTTATAGGTGCACATGGGTGGGGGTGGGTCAACAGGACCACCTGAAATGAAACGTATGAGAAATCACGAATAACGTACACAAGACTCACCAACGAGGCAAAGAAAATGGGTAGAACAACTTACCACCACCGTTGTGCCCTAACTGAAAGGCAGCCTGGAGCAAGTTGTTCAGATCAGCCTGTGACAGGTTAATACCTCCACCACGACCACCAGCACCACCACGACCACCACCGCGTCCACCACCGCGTCCACCTCCTCGTCCTCCACGCACTCCAGACATGATTCTGGCAGAAAGAACGAGAAAATTTAGTTTCGCAGTTAAAGATAACCACTAATGTTCACAAGATCAAAGCCAGATCCAATCCAGGACTATTCCCTCAAACTCAGAGCTCACTAGTGCTTCCATGCATTTCGTTTTATGATTTTGTGTGCACCCAAAATGATAAAACGCTCTACATGGTCCTCCAAGTGTTCTCCTAGTTCAAAGTTCAAATCACCGAACATAGACTCTTAGCTACACACCGTAATACTACGGTAGTTCATGACAAGTGCTTCTATTGGAATACGAAAGGGAGATGTCCGAGCCTTGGACAAATCTCAAGAGTACACAAGTTACTCCAATAGACCACACTGCCTAGAAAACAAGTAACCCAACCTAAGATAGAACGGATGATGTAACGTGGAAAGACCAACGATTTAGAGACACCCGACAAGACCATACGTAACCCACTATAACGTTTAGTACCATGTGATCGTCTAGTGTGTGTGCGACTCGGCTATAGACTAGACTCTACATGCAGTCCTAGTTCACTATAACCATTGGCTCTGATACCAATCTGTCACACCCTCAAAATCCACATGCGGAGTTTTACCGCGAGGCGCATGACAAACCAGGATCCAAACCAACGATCACAATAAACAAGTCTAAATGTAATTAATGCAATACCAAAACATAGCTTTAAAATCCCGTTTACAGCGGAAGCTTATTCAAAACAAAGTTCAACATAAATAAACCAAGTTCAATGTTTGTGAAATAATGCAACACTATCTAGACGCCGTGCAGACGCGTGCGCCCTAGTTCCCCTGTGCTACCTTAGCGACCTGAGAAAACATGTAAAAGTTTACGTCAGCACAAAAATGCTGGTGAGTTTACAGGTTTGCAGTTCCAGTACCAAGTTCACCTGTCCATACTATAACAAATAGAAAACCAGTATACGCTAGCTAGGCGTACGTTTTGTTACTACCACGATTGGAAAACCATTACTAACACGTATACCAGTTTTGTGCCCGAATAGTTCCAATGTTCCTGTTGTTCCTGTTTGAGACAATATGCACTCGCCCGGCCCTCCAAGCCGACGAGCGGGGTTGGTCATTCCCAATAGCGCTATTCACATTTCCCCGTTGTGCAAACCCGCACATTCATGGTTCCCCCGGGACTTCCAAAGATCGTGTAGTACACAATAGAAACCCATAGTATGACAGTAGTTACCAAATAATCGTTTTAACACATGTTTTCTCCCCCGAAAGTATAAAACCAGTTTAAAAGAGGGGCCGTAAACTCACCTTAAGTTCCTTTACTCCTTAACCCGAGTAAACTCAGCTGCTATGCTAGTCCCGTACAGTGGTGACCTAACATACGACAGTTACAAGTACTTAGACTAATAACCCGCAGGTTAATTAGTCCCCAGATGTCCAGACCATAACCAAGTTCGTTTGAAAATGCCGTGACTGTTTAACTGACCCAAAGTACCAGACTCGACATCCCATTGGTGACCCGAGACTCCCCGTGTTATGTTTACGCTCCAAAACATACAATAACGCAAGTACACTTAACATACGTTAACGCACAACAAGTTATAGCACATAGTTCACATATCACCGAAATACATCCAAATATATGTTACCAAGTTACTAGATAAGTTACGGGGTTCCTAGCATGTTACTACATGTCAAATCAGGTCTCGGTATGCTAATATACACTTACAGCAGTAGTACACGCGATTAGGGAGGCTAATCGCATTAAATGTCACGTGATTAGGGCTAATCGCCCCATAGGTCAGGCGATTAGGGCTAATCGCCCCTGTAGCCATGCGAGTAGGGCTACTCGCCTTTGTTGCCACACGAGTAGCCTACTCGCCCATATGGTCAGGCGAGTGGGGCTACTCGCCCCTGTTGTCTAGCGAGTGGGGCCTAATCGCCCCTAACACAGGCGATTAGCAAGGCTACTCGCCTGTAACCTTGCTGTTCCGGTTTTTCGCGCGTTTAACGTTCCAAATCAGATCCAGAGCGTGTGTAACTACCCTATATCATCCCAAACACTATCCTAAACATGTTTAACCCAAAACCCTTCGTTCATCCTCGTAAAATCAGTCCTGCATGCAACCAAAGCAATCCAAACACATACACGTAGCATGCAATCATCATACCAACATACATAACAATAGCCCTAATAATCAATTAATCAGATTTCTATCATCATACTATCCATATTAATTCTGACCTAGCATGATTACACATCAAAACATCATCAAGATTCATAAAAATCCTATCTTTCTAATCATGCATACCCATAACACATGTTTATTGATTAAAATCCGATTAATAACTCTTATTGACGATTTTCAGAAATCTTTTTTTGTTTATGAACAGGTCTGGACCATTAGGGATTGATAAGAAAACATTTACAAAGTATTATGGATGAGAATTAAACCTTGGTTTTGCAAAAGGATGATGATTAGACCTTGAAACCTTGAGTTTTTGATAAAAATCGCCTCCCAGAGGTTGTTTCAGTGTTTGGGGCGGTTATGGGACGACTAGGGTTAGTATTAGTGAGTTTAGGAGGTTAAGTGTTGTATTTATAGGCGTTTCTAGTCGTCCAGCCCGTTCCACGCGATTATGCAGGTTTATACGCGAGTAGGGTTGCCTAATCGCATGACTGTTCATGCGATTAGCCCTATTCGCATGTAGGGATCCCCCTACTCGCCCCAAAGGTCACGCGATTAGGCTATTCCCCAAGCCTAATCGCCTATAGCCCCCTTGTTGGTGTGTTTTGCGCGTTAAACCCCGTTTTAACATATGTTAATGCATATTCATGTACCGACAAGTCACATAATGATTGTAAACACATAACACAAGTAAATACACATATTTACACTCGTTCACCAATTCCCGGGACTCGAGACTCGTACGTTCCGTATGCCCTGACGATCCTACAAATCGTCACCGTTTGTACACTTGGTTAAGGACTGACATCTACCGAACCTCTAGACCAACATCCAATGATCTTCTAGACTAACCAATAGTTCCCGAACCATAACCCGACTTAACTAACCCAGTTAAGTACAATATACGCGTGACTTGCTAAGGTAGACTTTCATCTAGACAACGTTGTTAACCCGAATTTGCCAGGTGTCACAATTAATTATCATTTTGCCTAGACATATGAATTATCTAAACACATTGTGTTTTATTTTCTACATGAACAAAGACCCACTAAAAAAATCACTTTTTTTCGTATTTTTGTATAGTACTATGATGCTCGTTGGAAAGATAATAAAACGCTCGTAAATTTGGTATTTTTTAAATGTCATATATAAAAGTTACTACCATTTAAAAACGTTCCTTAGTAACTTTTATATACAACATTTAAAAAAAAAAATACACCAAATTAACAAGCGTTTTGTTATCTTTCCAACGAACACAATAGTGCTATACATAAAAGGGGAAAACAACATTTTTAGTGGGTTTTTATTCATGCAGAAAACAAAAACACAATGTGTTCAAATAATTTATTAATTATGTCTAGGCAAGTCACTAATCATATTAAGATAATATGTTTTTTGAACCTACTATTACATATAAGAAGTCGCTAACTACATATGGAAGTAATCTATTTTTTTATTTTAATTGGTATTGCTAAGAACATTGATTAAAAAGCTTGCTAAGCCGGTTAAATGTAGCATATGATTCTTAGATACCGGGTAAATTCTCTTCTACCCTTTCTTACCTGATCTTTAAGTCTCCAACTTCACTGATTTTTTCCGGTCCAACCACTGATCGTTATCGGTTTTCCGGTCTAGTCTACGGCCGGCTAGACGCTAAAACGATCCAACATCATGAACCAGACCGGTCCGGTTTTCAAACATAAGTCTAAAATCCTGCAAAACCGTATCTGACTTTCGTGAGCGACTCCAGTCTCTATGACCATAATAACTGTAACTAAATCCATCAAATCCTTAAACAATCTGTTAGATAACAGACTTCACAAACACCTTACAACTAGTTTTATACCCGTCCGTTGGACGGGTTGTACAATAAAATGTTGGATGGGTTGTACGATAAAATTATATAAAAACTTATAAAATTTATGTTTCTTTATTTTTGTTTGCTACCACTTCAATTTAAAACTACTTATGTATATGAAACTATATACAAAAGCTTGAAAAGCACACGTTTGATTTCATTGATCTACCTTATCTAACATGGCTCAAAAATGGAATAAGTTTTGTATATTCGTTAGTTGCGATTTTGAAGTCACCATGAACCAAAATGTGCCCTTCATGTTTTGGCCGCTCTTTGTATTCGAAGTTTTCAATTTGAAAATAACTTAGTATAAACACATTGCCAACTGAATTCACATGACCATAAAAGTGCATTAAAGATGATGGGACGAATGTGGCTACTCTTTGTCTCTGATTAAAGAAAAGGATTTTAGTGATTAATAACAAATAGATTATTATTTGAAATAAGGAAAACGTCACTTACGACTTGATCGAGAAAGATAACTAATAATTTGTTTTCACTGGCGATAGATAAAACGAACTTGACCCAAACGAAGACAACAATATATGAAACTCCCTATTGCTTGAGCGGTGAAAAAGAGTCAATAATAGAATCCACGGCCATTATCAATTAGACCTACAATTTTATGTTTTATGAAAAAATCAGCAAGCAACAATGTAGTGTTGTAATAAAAATTGATATTTTAAATGCTTTTATTATTTTCCATTAACAAAAAAATAATGTATGCTGATGGGCTATTGGGCCACAATAAGTTTTCTTACTTAAAAATATTTACTATGTGGGTAGCTTAATGGGCTATGAATCGAAATGGTTAGATAACCCAACCCGTATGAAATAAGATTCTTAAACTTAATTGTATCCACATTGGTGCATATTTTCAGCCGCCCGTACATTCTCAAACCTAAACCTAACCCTATCCATATTTTGGTTCGTTTATTTTTTATGAAGGATCATAACCTAACATTGTCACCATTTAAATTGCTGATGAAATTTGTTCGTTAACTAGGATGTTGCCCGTTTGCCGCGCGTTGCGGCGGCGAAGTTATGATGACAACATTATGGTTATGGACTAATGTCGCCTTAATATATACATTACATATATTAGTACTGTTTTGTGGGCATCTAAGCGTGTTAATATATACATTACATATGTTAATAGCGTCTTGAGTCACATTCATGGTTTATGCACACGGGACTGATTTATCATGCAAAATTTGATGTTTTGGTCTTGTCTTTTGCTATCATGAGCGTTGGCCTTCGTGGTTTATCAAAGTCATGTTTTGTGCTCACTTTTTCCAGATATCCAAAATGGTTTTCAAAAGGTGGTTGTTCTTTGGCATGGCTATTCCAAAAGCCTTAGAATCTTGCCTGAGTATTATTTACCCGTTGTTTTTTGAGCCATCAACGCTCATTTCACCCACCACTACATATTGAGGTGGTCTTAGTGTGAAAATAGGATTTCAATCATCTTCCCCTTCTATTACCCCACATCCACCCCCACCTTTATTTTCAATTGTTGACTTTAATTAACTTAAATCGAAAGTGCTTTTGCTATGTACATAATTATTTATTTCACATTTTATCATCATCATTTCTTAAGAGGTAATAATTTGTACCATAAACCCATGTAACATCCACCTATATATATATAAAACCCAAGAGGCAAGAACCACCCACCTCTTTCATTTTAAAAACACACGCACTTCACAGTTCACACACACACATATATATAGATAGACAAAGAGAGAGAGATAGAGCCGCAGAGAGAAAGACGGGGAAGAAGATGTAGAGCCGATCACTACTTCGGCGCAACACCACCAAATCGGCGCCATCTCCGTTACAAAAACCACCTCTGAACTCGAATCTACACACAATTTCCTTCTTTCACTCAAACGGAATCCAACTTCTCTCCCCCACCACCACAAAGAACAACAAAGACGAATGACCAAATCCTTTGTTTTCCAAAAGACGAAGTTGAACGAAGAAAAGAAAAACCAAAAGAGGAAAACGTACCTGGTCGAAATAGATAAAGAAATCAACGGCGTTCGCCTTTTGTTGTTGCGTTGCCACTCGTGTGCTGTGAAACTTCTGGTGTTTGGTTTTTGGTTTTTCTCCAAATAAAGTGATGGAGTAAAAATCTAGAACAGTAAATGATAAGTAAAGACACGGACTCATGGAGTTTAAAAATCTTGAAAGTAAAATTACAAATATACCTATAACAGTCTTCTAGAATCTGACCATGGTCACCACCGACCATGGTTTTTAAGTTATATATATAATGGATTTGATGATGGATCGAAGGGGTACTGCATGTAAGAACTTCTATCTCTACCATGTTTATATTATCAATGTTATGGACAAAATTTATGCTTATTGTTGAATGTTTGAAACAACCCACCGTTAGAAACCATGTTGTATCAAGAAAATATTTTCAAGTGTCATTTAAAAGGTATGTCAATTTACACATCTAAAATGTGTTCACTATGTATACAAGTTTTGAAATAAAAATCTACAGATATGATACAGTATATAAAGTTAAGATTTCTGGAAAATAGAAAGTATATTCAGCCAGGGTTAAAAAATGTTATGTTGGGGTTATAATTATATATACACTATAGTTTTTTTTTACTTTTATATTAAAAATTTTGGTAAAAATTGGGTTAATAGTTTTTAGTAATCATAATTTTTTATGTTCCTGTTTATTAAAGTGAATTTGTTATGTTAATGCTTGGCTAAGGATTACTGGTTCTTGTTTTGTAACTAAGTAAAACATGTGTGTGCGTATATATATATATTAATGTATATATTCATAGTTGTTAAAAGCTATCGCCTCTTGCGCCTAGGCCCATTTTTTAGGCAAGGCAAGGCAATTGCGCTTTAGTTCACCAGGTGATGGTTTAGGACTTTAGGCGCAGATTCCGGCGAGATTCCCAAATTCCCGAGAGTTTCTAGATGAGTTCTCTAAATTATGGCTAGATTCCAGCCAGAATTCTACTTTTATCCAGGGAAAACTATTTTTGTACACTAATATTCTTAAAACTTTTGATACTAATTAGATGATATTAAATGTTATACAGTAGCTTTTGTAATGTTATTTGGAAAAAATAATATTGTTTTACTAATACAGAGTATATTTTTACTTTTTTCCTTTGTTCGCTTTTTTTGTCTAAGGCCCTCGCCTTTTTTTGCGCCTAGGACTTAGGCTAGGCCTATGCGCCTTGAGTGCGCCTAACGCATTTGTTAACTATGTATATATTTAATGTAGTTTTCTAAACGGAATCGTCTTTCTTAAATTAATTGTTATGATATTATACTAAAAACATGTATAAAACTTTTCATATGTGTTGCGTAAATAGATACATAGAAGACCATCCAAACTTGATAAAATCCACACATGAGAAGGAGGAATCTTAAATGGTAGGGTAATGATGGTTTTTTTTCAATCTTGTGTAGATTAGTAGTTATATTTTTTTGTCTAAATGTGTTGCGCATATGTTGACAATGCCTCCTTGCAAACTCTTCTGTCGACATAGACGACAACCATTCTTTACACACCTTCTTTGCACGGACCAACAAATTTTGCTGAAAGCCTTGGTAGCATCTCTGTCATTATTATGTCAGCTCCAAGCTCAGGAAACAATAATCAATTAGTGTTGGTGCTTGTTTTGGATTATAAAGTCTATGTATGTTCTTTGTGAAAGATGTGTTAATTTTTTTTTCAAACATCTTATTATGTGTACTAAGCAATTGCATTTTATTTTAGCTTACGTATTTCTATTTTTGGTTTCGTTAAAAAACCTAGTGCTATTTTTATATGTCTTTTATTCAGGAACTTCAAGAAGACATTTGAAAACTTGTAAATTGTGGTGTTGGCCAGGGAATGGTTATAAAGATGGAATTCAAATTATTATGGACTCGTGGATCAAGCAGCTGTTTTTCTTTAAACGTATAATTGAATGCTAGACTATTTTTGCAAGGTATGGTTTTTGAATTCACTTATTTGCTGCGCAAAGAAAGGCTTTTAATGGTTAAAAAAACTTGCTTAAAGTAGTTGGTCGTATATGTTGGTTGATTAGATTGTTTCATAATAAGTTCTTGTTTCATACTAGTTTGGCTTATGTGATTAGGTTTATATTGACTTTTGAATTTAGAGAACATGCATTTTTAAATGTTTTGTTGGTTGTTTAGTGTTTACCAATGAATTGCCTTTTATGTTTCCAATGGTTTCTTTGAGATAGGGAGTTGGGCTAACGGGAAAAGGTAGTTGTGGTTTTTGATAGTGTTCTATCCGGGTTGGACCCATTTTTGATAAATAATTTTTCCAACTACATTGTTTTGGGAAAACATCAAGTTTTTTCCTCCATATTATCATATTTGTAGGGAAAATGACCAAAATAGCCCGTTGACCGGGCGTTTTGCATAAATAGCCCTCTCCACCGTCTTTGGAGAGACGGGACACGGCTCCCAACCAGCCTGAACCGTCTCCGAGACCGTTTGGTTTTAGAGCCAATTGCCAACCAACACGTGGCGTCTCTGATCCCGAGGCTGTACCGTCTCTCTCCAGACGGGTCAGAACCCTCTCCCAGACGGTTCACGTTTCCCCATGCCGGCTGCCTTCGGTTCAACCGTCTCCCAGACGGTTCACATTTCCCATGCCGGCTGCCCATTCGGTTCAACCGTCTCAAAAGACGGGTCACAAAACCCAAGACGGCTGGCCCTTCGGTTCAACCGTCTCTCAAGACGGTTCACATTTCCCAACGCCGGTGAGTCCCGATGACCGGGCGACGCTTCGGTTGTCCAGCTCAGCCCTATAAATACCGGTCTCCCGTCCCATTCCCGTCATCCAACCATAGTTGTTAATAGCGACCATAGCGCCCGCTATAGCGAATAGCGTAGCGTAGCGGTCATATGTCGCTATATGGTTGATAGCGACAAATAGCGGGAAATAGCGAGATTTTTGTATTTTTTTTTTTTTGGTAAAATATACATGTAAAATATCTGTAAAAATTTCTTCTAGTGTATCGCTAAATGTGAAATAGCGACCGCTATTTTATCGCTATCGTCTGCTATTTGCTATTGACAACTATGCATCCAACACCGTCTAAACACTATCTACCACCCCACCACCACCGTCCAACACCGTCTAAACACTATCCGCCACCCTCCAACACCGTCTAAACACTATCTACCACCCCACCACCACCGTCCAACACCGTCTAATTCATCCAAAAATGGCACCGCAAAGATGGACCGAAGAACAGGAAATTGCCTTGATTGCAGCATGGCGTCATGTTGAAGAAAGCACCCACCAAACCAACAAATGGTTCCGAATATTGCACGAATACAATCGGCTCGTTGGAGGGTCAGAACGTACAACCGAGTCCCTAAGCCGGAAGTTGAGCGATTTGACCACGAAGTGTCAAATCTTCAACGGGTACCACAACCGGACTCTTCAGGACGTACCCTCTAACTTTCCCGTAGACGTGGCAATTAGACACAGTCTAAGACAGTATAAAAACAGGGAGCGTAAAGAATTTAAACACGTGTCTGTTTGGCAAATGATGAGGGATCGTCTTAATTAATTTGTAATTTATTAACTTTTTATTAATGCAATTAATGTTTATATTTTTATTATTAATGCAATGAATGTTTAAATTTTGTTTTTTATATTAAGGTAAATATTTCATTAAACATACTATACTATTACAATCACAAATAAACAAACTATACTATTACAACAATAAAAAAAAAACTACACTATTACAACAAACTTCCTAAATTTACTTCCAGAATTAAGAACTTTGTTTGAAGTAATCGTAGTGTCTAACCAACTATTGAAGACTACATCTTAGTGTTAGATGTTTTGTCCTCCACAGCGGCGGTAGTAGCAGTGGTCTACATAGACGTTGTTTCGAATGGTGTATGTGCTCTACACAGACAAGTCCGAGACGTTTCCTCGTTTTATGTAACAATAGTTCTCAGTGAGCACACGTCGAACATCGAGATATAAATTCGGAAAGCGAACGAACTTGCCTCAAATGTAGACCACCACATCATCGATCCATTACACGGGTTGTAAACCACGCGCAGATGGAACAACAATCCAAGTAGCCGTACGCAGATGAAACAACAATCCAAGTAATCGGACAATATTTTCGTAAGCCGGTAGGCTTTGGCTGGGAAAGCAAAAAAACGTCATTGGTTTGGAAGATGAATGCTTAGAGGAGAGGGGTGGGTGCAAATTTCGTTAAGTGAATTGGGGTATTTATATACACTCGTGAGATGGTTCAGACGGTAGCACAAAACGGCTTAAGACGACTTGGGAAACGTGACCCGTCTTTTGAGACGGTTGAACCGAAGGCAGCCGGCATGGGGAAACGTGAACCGTCTGGAAGAGAGTTCTGACCCGTCTGGAGAGAGACGGTACAGCCTCGGGATCAGAGACGCCACGTGTTGGTTGGCAATTGGCTCTAAAACCAAACGGTCTCGGAGACGGTTCAGGCTGGTTGGGAGTCGTGTCCCGTCTCTCCAAAGACGATGGAGAGGGCTAGTTATGCAAAATGCCCGGTCAATGGGCTATTTTGGTCATTTTCCCATTTGTAAATGGCCAGTAGATAATTGTTACATTTTTAACTATAATGCATTTAATTTATATAATAAACGCTTCTTGTGGTCCAAGTTCCCAGCAATCCAACTGAAAACCTATTGTCCAAAATTACATGTCATCCGATTCTTTTTTGGCCCAAGTTCGTAGCAGTCATAATGAAATCTACAATTAACATTTCGTTTTGTTACCTTGAGTCTTCAAGCGCAATTTAAGTAAACGTGCAACAGCTTTAATATTACCTATATATTTATAGAGGAGCTATTTGAACAGTAAAATGGCATCATTGTAATTTTTGTTTTTCACAAGGGTAATGTTGTACTTTCCTCTATACACCTACCCAACAACTCTCCAGCCACACACCCCTCACTCTTTCTTCCTCACGTGAACACTCTCATCCACACACAAAACCCTATCTGCAGATGTTAGAGAGCGGTTGACCTCTACTTTGCTGTTGCTGCGGTTTTGTTTTTTTGGGCTCCTTTACCTGCCGGAACTAGGTGTTGTCTGATAGAAACACAAAGCAGCGATTAGAGAGATAGACAGAGAGCCGGTCACGATCGTTCCGCCACGGCGAGAAACCCACCGACGGTGTTGGTTTTTGCATCCGATGACCGATGACGTCCTTCTCTCTGCATGGTTTAATCTAATCGCCTACTTACTTTGCTTTTTCATTAGGGCTTTCGGAATATGGGCAACTTTGATCATCTAGACATTGCCGGTGGCCATATTTGGTGGCGTCTGTGTTGGATGACATGAATAACCCTCAAAACCCATTGAAAATCTCCTGCAAATCACCTTAAGGGTGGTGTTATTTCGGCTGTTTTTTTACTATTTTGTCGGCATAGGTTGATGCTTTGGGGGTTTTGGTCTGCCGGTGTCCTGATTGCGTATTTGAAGCTCGAGTTTTCGTGCGTCAGTGCTTTTCAACAGGTTGATTTCATCACTACTCATGTGCTCTGTTTCATGTTTTATTGTTTGCTGATGGTTGTTCTATTGGATGAAATGCCTGGATGGTTTTGGTTGTTTCTTTTAGTTGTATGTGTTGTTACTGTAGTTAGTTAACTTGGGATAGTTGTATTGGAAGATATTTTTAACCATCACTGCCCATAAAAAAGAGGGTTAAAATCTCTACAAGGGTTTTGTCTGGATATTATAGTTATATTTTGTTCCTGACTTTTGTGAAGTGTTTTTTAGATATTGTATTTACATGATATAAGGATCTCTGTGTGTGAACAAAATATCAATCAATACTTTGATGATAAAGTTGTTGGGTCATTTGAATTTTTTAAAGATATGTATATTCAAGATATTCTATGAAGTTTTAATTTGTAAAAAAATATTGAATTAATTAAATGCTCTTTTTTTAGTTGCAGGTTGATCAATATTTGAGTTGGAAGATGATAGGATGTATGCTTATTTAGTTTGTAGTCGTTGAAATGAGAACTTATACAAAGTTTGAATAAATCATCAAACACTATATATTCCTTTGGATTTTTATTGCTTTGAATATTCTTTTCAAGATAAACGTTGTTTTTTTTTTTTGGGTGATTTCACATATCTCCAACTTAGCTTGACCTCATAAAATTAGGAATGGCTTTTTCCATGATAAGTTTTTTTTTTTTTTTTTTTTTTTTTTTTTTTTTTTTTTTTTTTGTGTGTGCTTTGTTTGACTTTTTAAACTCAGCCTAAAGTGTTGATAAATTTGTGAGTTGTGACTATGCATAGTAATGATGGTAGACGTGTGGTTGATTTTACTTGAGGTTTGTAGTTGTTTTAATGGTCTGGATGTAATGCTAGAGGTTAAGATCATTGACTTGGAGATTTGTTTAACTTACTACACACAGAGGATGGATGTATATGAGCTGATGTACCAGTTTAGTATGTGGGGAGATTTCAAAGGTAACAGCAATCAAGATTTTAGCTGCAACCACAATTATAGAGATGGATGCAAGGCTGAAAAGTAGCTTGTACGCTCCCAGGTGTCGTGTTTCTTGTATTTTTTTAAAAGGATTTTCTCAGAACTGTTTATGACAACGCTGAATCTCACTTCAAATTTTCTTCGAATTAATTCAGTTTCAGTCATTCGTTAGTGATGTTGACCTATTTTGAAAGAGCTAAACACCACATTTGAGCCTCGATTTGTCAAGCGCGCAACGCGCGGTCATGAATACACCTAGTTTAATTTAAACATAATGTTAAGTAACAGTGCAGCAGCTTTAATATTTAAAACGGGCGGGCTTCTTTGTGTCTCGCTTGGGCCTTGGTTGCTGGACTGCATCAGTAGTATCCTGAGCCTGGCCCGTATCTAACAGCAATTAAATAGGTTACACTAAAGTAAACTACTATGGGCTTAGTTCTTATTTTCAATCCATTAACTTAAGTTTGTTTTTATGCAGCCCATTAGAAAAAAAAAGGGAAACCAGGAGCCCAAGAAAAACACAAGACAAAGAAGCGGCAGAACAGTTTCAGCCTTTGAGGGAGTTTCTTTGCAGAACAGTTTAAGCCTTTTAGGTAGTTTCTTTTGCCAACAGCTTTAAACTATTAATTAACACAGTAAATTTATAATTTTAGATTAAAAGTAAGAAAATTTCATTTCAAAATAAAGAGTTACATTAGTTGCATAACATACATGAAAGAAAGTTTGATTAAAAAAACTACAGATAGATTGATAACCATGAACAAAAATGACTTAAAAAAGACGATTGATAACCATGGACTAATAATAATGCTGAACATTAAAATAGAACCTTATGTACCTTTTGTGAGAGTGTGTTTCTATTGCCGACTTGTTATGAATTCTTCGGAGTTGTTGAATGCTAGTCGGATGTTGAAGTTATCCATGTCTAATATGCTTTTGTTTGTTTTAAATGGAATGTATGAAATGTTAATGAAAAACTTTTGATATCAATTGTATTTATACTAATTATGTATCCCCACTTTCCTGAAATGTAGGTTTTACTGCAGTGAATGAGGAAATGTGGGTGAGAGAAGTAGCTCCTATTTTTGTGGATTTACAACTTTAAATTTGGAGAGATCGTGGGTCACATAATCAGCTCCTGAAAATGTGGGTTTAGTGGTGAAAAAAATAGGCGGGAACTTGTGCAAAATAACTGCTTCAAAAACTCCAATTCTTCAATTTAAACGGCCAAGATTGTCTTATTTTCTGATCTAACGGACCAGTTTAAACCAAAAACAGTTAATTTTGGCTGGCGTCAATATTATATTTAATGTCATCATCATCATCATCATCATACCCTCTATCCCTTCCAATCTCCATGAACAGCTCTTCAACCAACACTAACCAACCCCTTCACCCATCTTCATTACAGTTACCTCCACACACCCAATTCACCAAAGATCAGCCACACCCACTTCACAAACCCCGAACCATTCGATACCGGTTAAGTCAGTTATGCAGAGAAGGCCAACCCCATCTTGCCCACCAACTGTTCGACGAAATTCCCAAACCAACTACTGTTGTTTGGAACTCTATTATTATTGGCTTTATCTGTAACAAAATGGCTCAACAAGCTATAATGCTCTATACCCAGATGAAATTTAAGTCCTTTTTACCTGATTCGTATACTTACTCTTCGGTTCTTAAAGCCTGCGCTGATACTCGAAGTCTTTCGATAGGTAAAGCGGTGCATTGTCATGTTTTGCGATCGGAAATGTATCCGAGTAGGATAGTTTGTAATTCCCTTTTGAATATGTATGCTAGTTGTTTTTATGATGGAGTGGAAAAGGTGTTTGGATGGTTGCCGAAAAAGAATGTTGTTTCGTGGAATGTTTTGGTTTCGTGGTATGTGAAAGCGGGACGGTTTGAAGAGGCGGTTGGTAATTTTGTGAAGATGATGAAGTGTGGTGTTAAGCCGAGTTCTGTGAGTTTTGTTAATGTGTTTCCTGCGGTAGCGGGATTGGGTGATGATTCTAGGATTGCGGAGGTTGTTTACGGTTTGCTTGTTAAGTTTGGCGATGAGTTTTCGACTGATTTGTTTGCTATAAGTTCTGCGATTTCGATGTTTGCCGAAGTTGGTATGATTGAATCTGCAAGGAAAGTGTTTGATAGTAGCTTAGAGAGGAATGTGGAGGTTTGGAACACGATGATTGGAGGATATGTACAAAATAATATGCCGGTTGAAGCATTTGATCTTTTTGTTCGTGCTTTACACTCGTCAGATAATGTTGGTATTGATAAGGTGACTTTGGTCTCGGTTTTAACAGCAGCCTCACAGTTGCAGGAGCTAGACCTTGCTAAGCAGATGCATGCGTATATTATAAAAAGTTTACCGGTTTTACCTGTGATTGTGATGAATGCACTTGTAGTGATGTATTCAAGGTGTAATTCTATTCAAGAAAGTTTAAACATTTTTAACAGTATGGATGAAAAAGACACCGTTACTTGGAACACTATGATTTCATCTTTTGTGCAGAACGGGATGAATGATGAAGGCTTAGTGCTTGTACGTGATATGCTAAAACAAGGTTTTACGATTGATGATGTCACAATATGTGCTCTGTTATCTGCAGCGTCTAATCTCAGAAACCAAGAAATCGGAAAACAAACCCATGGGTATCTTCTTAGGCGTAATATTCAGTTCAACGGAATGGAAAGTTATCTTATTGACATGTATGCAAAATCAGGGCTGATAAGAGCGGCTCAAGGTCTTTTCGAAAGAAATTGCTCAAATGATAGAGATCAGGCGACATGGAATGCAATGATCTCCGGGAACTGTCAAAACGGATTAATTGATCAAACTTTTAGTGTTTTCAGGCAGATGATTGATCATGGTGTTCCACCAAATGCGGTTACTATAGCGTCAATTC
This sequence comes from Ambrosia x helenae, assembly GCA_030844895.1. Lineage (NCBI taxonomy): Eukaryota > Viridiplantae > Streptophyta > Magnoliopsida > Asterales > Asteraceae > Ambrosia > Ambrosia x helenae. Next base: position 38,200,005 of record CM061234.1, on the reverse strand, counting down.
TTCCAGCGTGTAGTATAATAGGAAGTTCAAGATTAGCTAAACAAATCCATGCATTTACCATTAGAAGTTTCTTGGACAGTAACGTTTTTGTACATTCTGCTTTAGTGGACACGTATTCCAAGTTAGGTACAATTGCATTGGCAGAAAATGTGTTTGCTTTTACACATGAGAAAAATGCTGTAACATACACGAATATGATATTAGGTTACGGGCAACATGGGATGGGTGAAAAAGCTCTTGATCTATTTAAATCAATGAGGGAAAATGGCATACAACCCGATTCTGTAACAATAGTTGCAGTTCTATGTGCCTGCAGTTACTCTGGGTTGGTGGATGAAGGTCTTAGGTTATTTGAGTCAATGGAGGCAGAGTATAACATTGTTCCTTCACTTGAGCATTACTGTTGTGTTGTAGATATGTTAGGGAGAGTTGGTAGGGTGTTGGAAGCTTATGATTTTGTTAAACGATTGGGTGAAAATGGCGATCATTTGAAAATTTGGGGTTCACTTTTGGGTTCTTGCCGAACCCACAGAGAATTTCAGTTGGCAAAAGTTGTCGCCGGTAAGTTGGTTGAAATGGGTGTAGGAAATAAGAACGCGGGTTATCATGCATTGTTGTCGAATATATACGCAGAGGAAGGAAACTGGGAATTTGTTGATAGATTAAGGAAAGAAATGTATGAAAATGGAATAGTGAAGGAAACTGGGTGCAGTTGGATTGATAACGGCGGGCGTTCAGATTATTTCATGTTGAGAGAAAAAAATAACACTCATGATGACGAGACAAACGTCACACATCATATGCTGGATGTTCTGGATACTGACATGAAGAGGCAATGGTGAAGGAAACAACTCAGGTATGCTTTCTCTAACTGCACATATCATGTTTTATGAGTTAATTTTCATCCTTTTTGTTGCTTTTGTTTTCGTTAATGCAAAACGTTTTGTGATGGCTGAAAATCAGATGGACAGAGTGAACCCAAGATCCTAGTTATCTTCATGGTTTGCTAGTTGTGTTACCTTTTCGCTTGATTCTATAAGAGATATCTAGTTGTTTGCATACTGTGATTTTCAGTTTCTAGGGGATTATTAAGAGGGTGTTTGGGATTGCGTTTTGAATCTGATTTTTAGATTATTGCGTTTTGAAAACGCATAATCAGTTTTTAGTGTTTGGGATTGCGTTTTGAAAAGACAGGTAATCAGTTTTTTAGGCTACCAAAACGCAATAATCTATAAGCAGCTCCACCCCTGCTTTTCCAAAACGCATAATCTGTTTTGAATAATCAATCCCAAACATCCCCTAAACACGTCTATAAGACTAAAGTAAAATGGCAGACTTCTAGAAGTTGAACTGTATGCATTCGAGTTTTATTGATCATACTAGCTTATGTACCTGTACTAAATGGAAAACTACGAAAATAGCTAGAATTAATTATGAGACAACATATGACAATTATTAAATAATAATAACTACAATATAGAAGACAAAACATATGTTTTCAATTGACAATTGTTTAGTACTTTAGTCTCTGTATATGATGTGGTGGATTTATATATTATTCCATTAATATGTGTAATACATGCATTAAAAATTATACAATGAAAAATGTAATAAATGGCAAATTATCTCGTAAAGTTGACAAAATAGTGTATTACTTGTATATATTTTTAAAATCAGTTGATCATGTTAAGAGGGGTATATACAAATTTACATGTTTTATTAATATATTTCATTATGGAAAAAAATATACCATGATTTAAAAAAAGTTACAATCTTAGGTTCATTTTGAGCTCATTCTACTGGTAAAACATAAAAACATAGATGTAAAGAATTTAAATTAATGAACTCTTACATCATCAGTTAAAACTGACTCAAATTGCAGTTTAGTAAACCAGGAAACTACGTCACGCAGTCGGTTTTAATAATTGTTGATATCATGGTTATTTTGTTATACATAAGAAGTTATATCATATAACATGTAATTTATTTATAAACTATAAAAATAGCCAATATAAAGAATAATATTCCTTCTTTTTTAATTTCTTTGTTGCAGATTGAAGATGCTCCAAGCTTCCCACTATTCTTGGACTCTATTATAATGTATGTCATTTTCACCAGCAACACGGTTACATCAGCTAATCGGTACATCTACAAGCAATGGTGTATAAAACTCCAAAGAAACCATTCATGAACCAAAACAGATATGGCGAACGCAGTTGCAGAGCTAATATTCATCCCTACCCCTGGGCTTGGTCATATCATGTCAACCATAGAGCTCGCAAAGTTACTTGTGAATCGCCATCAACATCTCACGATAACTGTCCTTGTCATCAAGCCTCCTGGCGCAGTTTCTGGCTCGGCTATCACCACCTACATAGAATCATTAACGGAAAACTCCATGGATCGCATATCCTTCATTGAACTCCCTCAAGATGAAACCCCGCCAATTCAAGACCCAAAAGATCCGATGAATTCCATAACGGAGTTCATCAAAAGTCACTGCAAATCTGTTAGAAATGCTGTTGCTGATTTGAAAAGTCAACAGGGTTCGTGTCGGCTTGCTGGGTTTGTCGTTGACATGTTTTGCACCAGCATGATTGATGTGGCTAATGAGTTCAATGTTCCAACCTTCGTTTTCTTCACTTCTAATGCTGCCTTTCTTGGATTTATATTATTTATAAAAACACTCTGTGATGATCTGAACAGAGACGTTGTTGAGCTGAGCAACTCGGACACCGAGGTATCGGTTCCAAGTTTTGTCAAACCGGTGCCAACTAAAGTGTTTTGGAGTCTTGTCAAGACTAGAGCAGGACTGGATATGTTTCAGTCGTTTGTCACGAAACTTGGAGAGGCCAAAGCCATCATGGTTAATACATTCCAGGAATTGGAAACACACGCAATAGAGTCGTTGTCTACTGGCGCCAGCATCCCACCGGTGTATCCGGTGGGACCTATACTCAACCTACAAGGTGGTTCTGGTTCTGGTGCTGTGCAACATATTAATGATGACATCATTAGGTGGTTGGATAATCAACCGCCTTCCTCGGTTGTGTTTTTGTGTTTTGGGAGTATGGGAAGTTTTGATGAGGTCCAAGTCAAGGAGATAGCACGTGGTTTAGAGCAGAGTGGCCACCGTTTCTTGTGGTCCCTACGTCGACCTCCGTCAGGACAAACATCAAGGGTCCCGAGCAACTATGAGGATCCAAGTGTGGTACTGCCAGAAGGGTTTTTGGAGCGAACAGGTGGAATAGGAAAAGTGATCGGGTGGGCTCCACAGGTGGCGGTGTTGGGTCATGATGCAGTGGGAGGGTTCGTGTCCCACTGTGGGTGGAACTCATTGTTAGAGAGTTTATGGTTCGGTGTACCATCAGCCACATGGCCGATATACGCTGAGCAACAGATGAATGCGTTTGAAATGGTGGTGGAGCTGGGATTGGCGGTGGAGATAAGGTTGGATTATGAGATGGATGTGCTTAGTCCTAAGGCTAATACGATCATTAATGTGACAGCTGGGGAGATAGAAAGCGGGATAAGACGAGTGATGGAGGATACCGAGGTTAGAACGAAAGTTAAAGAGATGAGTGAAAAGACTAGATCGGCCATGGTGGAGGGTGGTTCGTCATATGCATCTGTTGGTCGTTTTATTCAAGATTTTATAAGAGACTAACTCTTAGGACTTACGTTGTGTTTTTCTTGTATGTTGCTAAAGGGTTGGAAGTATGGTTTTCAAATGTTGGTGTAAGTTATTATGGTATAATAATGGTTAGTTGCCCTCTGTCTTTTTTTCACATTCAGCTGCTATACATTTTTTTTTTTTTTGTAAAAATAGTTCTGGTTCTAACCCATTTTAGGGGGAAGGATCGGGTTTGAACGGTTTGAAACCAGGTTCAAACCTTTTTTAAATATAGGGTCACAAACCGCTTTCAACCCTAGTGTTAGGTAACCTAGAAACATACGTTTAAGAGCTTTGGAAAAACCCACATGATAACAAAGTACAAACACTAAACAATAAACCAAAATGGTCTAATAGTGTGACACTTTGAAATTCAATATAACATTAAATATTTGGGTGACAGTGAAGGTTTCCTACAATTATAATAAAATGTTGAATTCAGACATAAACGTAGAAAACAATTGAAGTTATTGGGTGTAACTATTTATATAATTTACTCTTTTTATTATGTTATTATTTTTGAGTTCCGTCAAACCACAGAGACAATTTATATAATTTACTCTTTTTATTATGTTCTGTTTGAAAGGACGGTTGAGAGGAATACAATTAAAGTTATCGGGTGTAGCTATATTAGAGATTTAGGCGGTGACAATTTCATACCTGGTCATAAAGGAGTCAGTTTTGGTTGTCTTTCATCTCAAGTGGTCAAATGGGAAATTTTTGCTAAAAGAGGAATGGGTCGATAGGTGGTCAATTGGGTTGAAAGTCGGCCAAAGCCCATTTTTAATGCATTAGCTTCTAAGTCGTTTTATTCATAGTTATCAAAATGCGCCTAGGCGCAACCAGGCGCATCAAGTGCGCTGCGCCCTGTGAGGCACACTATCGGGGTTGTTTTCAGGCTGATTTCCAGCCAAATTCAGACTAAAAGTTGCCTAAACCTCTAAAACATCCTAAATGAGTTATGAACAAGTTCTAAACAACCCTAAAACATCATAATGTAGTCCTAAACAAGCCTAAAGCATCTCTAAAATCCCTAAAAATGTATTTTATACTATGCGCCTAATTATAAAAAGCCCTCGTTTTTTATGCGCCTTGCGCCTAGGCTACAGGCTCGGCCTGTGCGCCTTGAGTGCGCCTAGGCGCTTTGACAACCATGGTTTTATTAGAAGAAAATTAACATGTCATTATTTATAGGGAACTTTAGTAAGGACAAAGTGTGTCCAATTAACTTGACCCGTACCAATATGTCATAATAGTTGACACATATTTCACTTTATTCCCAAGAATCAATAACAGAGTTTACAAATCTGTGACGAATACAAAATACACAAAAACCTCACTACAACTCTCAAGAACACTCAATGATTATCACCAGATAATCAATCACAAAACTCAGAGATGCACACGTTATCAGATCAAGATGATCTGAATAACACAAACCCTAGATACAGTGTGACAGAGAGACTTTTAGAGAGTACGAAAGAAAAGAGGAAAAAAACTAAGAAAGAGAGCAGGACAAAGGCTTATATAGCCAGAGATGAGCCTCGGGAGAAAGCACACCCGAGGCAACCACAACCACACGATGAAGCCAAAGAAACACACCTCCAACATATCTAGGCCGTCCATCTTAGCTCCGGAAATAGGCACGGGGATCGTTGACGTGGACAAGGCCCAAAACTGGGCTCACTCCTTGGGCTCAAGCAGACCTCAACCACACATCCGTGATGGGCTCCAGAACACTCTGATGGGCCACTCCAAGCAAACCAAGCAATCCAAGCCCACCTGCAAAACCTTATGCAAAATATTTTATAAATTGTATAAAAATTATTTTATAAAAGAAATAAAATTGTTTATAAAAATGTTACATTTTTAACACCCCCTATCAATTTTATTTCTTATATGGGTCAAACATGTTAATTCCTTCACAAATTTTAAGATGACTTCTAGTACATAATCCTTTTGTGAAGATATCAGCCAGTTGATCAATTGAATCAACCTTAATAGTTTTAATCACTCCTCTAGTAATCTGTTCTCTCAAAAAGAACATGTCCAAGCCAAAATGCTTCGTTTTGTCAAAGAAAACAGGGTTAGCAGCAATGGAGATAGCTGCAGAACTATCACAATGAAGCTTAACAGGTAACTCAATGTCAATACTCAACTCAGACAACAAGTTTTTTACCCACATTATCTCACAAGTAGCAGCAACCATAGCACGATATTCTGCTTCTGCAGAAGACCTTGCTACAGTTGATTTCTTCTTGCTTTTCCAGGTAACAAGACTGTCACCTAAGAAGATACAATACCCAGTAACAGACCTTCTGGTCTCAACACATTTTCCCCAATCTGAATCAGCAAAAGCTGTCAGACTCAGGGAATTACCTTTTTTAAATAAAATTCCCTTTCCAGGAGAAGACTTCAAATATCTTAGAAGTCTAAAAGCAATTTTCCAATGCCCCTCAGTTGGAGAATGCATGTACTGACTCAAATAGTGAACAAAGTATGAAATATCAGGTCTAGTGTGAGATAGATAGATGAGTTTTCCCACCAGCTGCTGATAACTTGTAATATTAGATAGAACTTTGTTGTTATCAGCAACCATGTGGGTCAACACATGATTCTGTTCAAGAGGAGTAGAGATAGGTTTACACCCAAGCATACCATATTCAAATAGCAAGTCTGTGCAATATTTCCTTTGTGAAAGACATAAACCATCATTTTGTTTGGTAACTTCTCTTCCTAGAAAATATTTAAGAACACCTAAGTCCTTTATTTGAAACTTAGATTTAAACAATGTTTTAACTAAGTTAATCTCATCAACAGAATTACCAATAATGATAATGTCATCCACATATACAAGGACAACAATAAACACAGACTTATTATTCTTAATAAACATAGAATAGTCACAACTACTCTGGACAAAGCCAAACTCAACAAGAGCATCAACTAATTTCTTGTTCCACATCCTAGGGGCCTGTTTAAGGCCATATAATGATTTTTTTTAATTTGCACACCTTATTAGGGGAACAATTAGACAGCCCATCAGGCAAAGACATGTAAATGTCTTCATTTAGATCTCCATATAAGAAAGCATTGTTAACATCCAGTTGAAAAATACTCCAACTATTGTTAACAGCCAAACTTAAGACACATCTAACAGTAATAAGTTTAACAACAGGGGAGAAGGTCTCTTCATAGTCAAGACCTTCTTTTTAACTGAACCCCTTAGCCACTAATCTGGCTTTATATCTCTCAATCTCTCCATTTGATTTGTATTTGATTTTAAAGATCCACTTGCAGCCTACTTTGTGTCTTCCTTTAGGAAGATCACAAATCTCCCAAGTGTCATTACTATAAAGAGCACTAAGCTCATCATTCATGGCTTGGATCCAGTTGGGATCTTTAGTAGCCTCATAGTAAGACTTGGGTTCACTACCCTTATCAAGGGAGGCTGCAAAGCACTTACAATCACTAGAGAGATGAGAAAAGTTAACAACCTTTTCAATCCCATACTTGACTTTACCTTCTACCACATAGTCACTAAATTTTTTTGGAAAACTTGTGGTTCTAGAGGACCTTCTAGGAGTAAAGGCATCACTAGGATTTAGAGTGTCCCCCTCAGATTGAGATCTAAGATCATGGTCTATACTCACATCCTCAGCCCTATCTAATGAAACATCAGACATGGTTGGCTGTTGTGGATCAGCCAAGCCATCAGCCTTATCTGAGTTATCAGATTGCTGAGACCCATGTGTTCTAGACTCCCTATTACCATTTCCCTTTCCTTAATCATTGGGATCATTCATATCTAAGTCACTTAAGCCTTCTGTGTTTTCAAAATGATCAAAAAAATTCAAAGTATTCACTTCTGAACTAGAGAAAGTGTCAAAATCCTTTAAAACATTACCTTCTTTAAAAGGAAAATAAGACTCAAAGAATTTAACATCTCTAGAAAAGAAGGTAGCTTTACTTTCAAGACTAAGAAGTTTGTATTCTTTTTTCTCATTGGAATATCCAAGAAAGATACACTTCTCAGCCCTGCTATCAAGCTTATTAGAATTATTTAACACAGTTGAAAAACACAGACAACCAAAAACTTTGAGATGTTCAAGAAAGGGTTTAAAACCAAACATTTTCTCATAAGGAGTCTTCCCATTAAGCACAGAGGATGGAGTCCTATTAATCAAATATGCAGCAGTTAATACACACTTAGTCCAGAATTTAACAGGGACATTGCTTTCAAACAACAAGGCTCTAGCAACATTTAACAAGTGTCTATGCTTTCTTTCCACAACACCATTTTGTTGTGGTGTATGAACACATGTGGTTTGATGAATAATACCATTGTTTTTACAGAAAACATTCATTTGTGAGTTGATGAATTCAGTTCCATTATCACTTCGAAAGGTTTTTACTGATTGTTTAAACTGAGTCTTAATCAAATTCACAAAGTCTTTTATGTTTTCAAAAACTTCAGACTTATGTTTCATTAGGCAAACCCACACAATTCTAGTGAAATCATCAACAATTGTTAAAAAGAATATGTTACCTTCCCTGTCAGCCATTTTATAAGGACCCCACACATCTAGATGCACAAGCTGCCCTAGATGTGAAGCCTTATGTTCACTTAGAGGAAAGGGATCCCTGTGTTGTTTAGCCCTTTGACAAACATCACAAGGATCATGATTGCTAGAGGACTTAATGTTAGCATCAATGTCTAAGTATTTAAACACATGACTAGAGGGGTGTCCTAACCTAGCATGCCACAGATTGAATCCAGAGACACTATTGCAGCATACAGCAGATAACAAGGAAGAGTTCCCACACATATAAAGACCATTAGTTTGACTACCAGTCACCAGGGTTTTCCTGGTTAACCGGTCCTGCAAATAACACTTATCCTCATCAAAACCTACAAACACCTTATTGTCCCTAGCAAGTTTGTGGACAGACAATAGATTTACAGTGTACTCAGGTACAATAAGCACATCTTGTAAAATCAGGTTTTCAGCAAGTTTTAGCTTCCCTATTTTAGTTACAAGTGCAAAGGTACCATTGGGGTGTTTAATCTTAATATTTAAATCAGATACATCAATGTAATCAAAAACACCAGTATCATCTTTAACCATGTGCTCATTAGCACCTGAGTCAACAATCCATCCTATCCCTAACAAATTGCCATTAGAACTAGTAAAGCAATAAACATTATGACTGATGGCAGAAGCACAAACCACCCTACCAGCCAAGTTACAGCTAACAGAGACTTCAACAGGTTTTCATGGATGAGACTCAACAACTTAGCAACCTGATCACTAGTTAAACCATTTAGAGAGCCATTAGAGCAATCAGAGACACTGTTATTGCTCATAGCAGGCTTCCTGTTTTGCCCTTTATACCTAGACCATGCAGGATAACCAATTAACTCAAAACATTTTTCCACAGAGTGACCATTCTTATTGCAGTGAGTGCATTTTAGGGTTTGACTAGTGCCTTTATTGACCTTTTTATTGTTATTTGTATTTTCAGTGTAAGTCTTGGCCATAAAGTTAACAGTTTGGTTTGGTTTACTAGAACTGTTAATGCTTGAGTTTCTATGAGACTCTTCTCTAGAAACTAAAGCAAAAGCTTCCTTCACAGAAGGTAACTCAGTTCTTAGAAGCAAAGTTGTTCAGACACTTTGAAAGGCACTGTCTAACCCCATCAGGAACTGCATCAACTTAATCATATTAGAGTGATTATTAAAGTATCTAGAGGCATCACACACATAGGCAGGTAATTGAAGGATCTAGTCTAATTGTTTCCACATAGTGTTTAACTTGTGATAATATTCAGCAACAGTCATACCATTTTGACTTAAGGAATTGATTTTCTGATACAAGTCAAACACTATTGATCCATCAATTTTGTCATAGGTTTCTTTCAGGTCTTTCCAAACTTCTGATGCAAGTTTGGAATAGACCTGTCCCATGTACAGTTCTTCTGACATAGAGTTAAGAATCCAAGTAAGAACAATGCTATTGCATCTTTCCCACTGATTAGCCAAGACAGCATCATCAACAGGTTTGACACACTCACCATTAATGAATCCTAACTTGTTTTTAACCCTAAGTGCAAGTGTCATAGAGTTAGTCCAAACCGTGTAATTTTCAGTCCCTTTAAGTTTAACACTAATCACAATCAGATTTGCGGAGTCACTAGCATCAAGTTTGCTAACAAGGGTAACAGGATTGGGTCCAGGGTTCACAGGGTGTGCAACATCCCCCATGATTACAAGCAATCAAGGACTACAAGTAAGAACAGATAAAAAGCACAATCAACAATTATCACACAGAGACACCACAGACAAGATCAAGGTGGCGAAGCCCCACAGGTGATCCAGATAACCGGTTCGTCACTCAAAAGGTGCCGGTTCAGGTCTTTACGAGGGAGCCAACAATGACCAGACCAAACCCTAGATCTAGAACAGGGACTCAAGCCCTGGCAATCGACTCCTTAGTGACACTAGACACAACAAAACCAAAAATCAGAAAGATCTCATCGAGCAAGGCCCAAGTTAGGGTTCTCCAATAAAACTCGTAGTGTTCAACCTTCACTTAGGGTTGAACACCAGAGAGCAAGAAGAAGAAGCCTCCAACAGTTCAAACCCTAGATCTGGAACAGCCAAGATCCAGGGAAGCGAATCAGCAAGAACAGCAGCGGAATGGATCCAGATATCAAGAGCTCAACCAGAGCTCTGATACCATGTCAAAATAGTCGGCACAAATTTCACTTTATTCCCAAGAATCAATAACAGAGTTTACAAATCTGTGACGAATACAAAATACACAAAAACCTCACTACAACTCTCAAGAACACTCAATGATTATCACCAGATAATCAATCACAAAACTCAGAGATGCACACGTTATCAGATCAAGATGATCTAAATAACACAAACCCTAGATACAGTGTGACAGAGAGACTTTTAGAGAGTACGAAAGAAAAGAGGAAAAAAACTAAGAAAGAGAGCAGGACAAAGGCTTATATAGCCAGAGATGAGCCTCGGGAGAAAGCACACCCGAGGCAACCACAGCCACACGATGAAGCCAAAGAAACACACCTCCAACATATCTAGGTCGTCCATCTTATCTCCGGAAATAGGCACGGGGATCGCTAACGTGGACAAGGCCCACAACTGGGCTCATAAACTGGGCTCACTCCTTGGGCTCAAGCAGACCTCAACCACACATCCATGATAGGCTCCAGAACACTCTGATGGGCCACTCCAAGCAAACTAAGCAATCCAAGCCCACCTGCAAAACCTTATGCAAAATATTTTATAAATTGTATAAAAATTATTTTATAAAAGAAATAAAATTTTTTATAAAAATGTTACATTTTTAACACAATACCTTTCGTCTCACATTCTTGGTTTCATCTCATCGAGGATGCTGCTTAGAGCCGGACCTTCCTTTATGTGAAACTAGGCGGTCGCTTAGGGCCTCCAAATTTTTAGGGCCCCGTTTTTTTGCTGAAATGAAAAGCTATATATAGTGTATATATTAAATATAGTTTCATTACAATGAAACAAATGTTACCATGTACGTACCAGTGGTAAGCCTTTCGTTTAATAGCCTAGCATACCAATGTTCAATTCCTGAAAGTTAATTTCTTTTTCAACACACCTTTATTTACTTTCTTTGCATTTTCTTATATATTTTTTTTCGGCCTTTTTTTACTTTTCTTATTTTCTTTCTTTTTACGTTGATGCATAGTTATTTTTGTGATATTATTATAGTTGTTTTTTGTATATCATTATTTCATAGTTTTTGTTATATTATAGATGACGATGTTAACTAAAGTTAGCGATGTAACTCACAAACATTATATATCTATTCTTTAAGTCTACATCAACATTCACCATAAGACTAGAAGTATTATTCATTTGAAGATAAAAATATTTACTATCTAGACAACTAACTTTGTTTCTGAAAAAAAGCAAGCCTAGAAATTAATTAGGTTCTATATAAGTCCCGTCATATTTCAATCTTTTTTGAGACAGGGCCCTGTATTAATGCTTCGCTTTGGGCCTTCAAAACGCTTGGGCCGGCTCTGTGCTGCTTCTAACTAAAACTTGTGATTGCTTTCATATATTCTTGCCTTTTGTTGCAGTATACATCATCTTGTTGAGGCCCCTTCGGATCTTGGATCAATCGAGATGAACATCAAATATGATAGGAGTATGCACAAGAATATGTGCAGTGACTCACGGATAGGATGAACATACGGTGGAGGGAAAAAATGATTGCACAGTAATATTAATCTTATTCCCACACACAAATGAAATGATACATACTTGGTTCTATTTATACCCATACAACAAACAGTTACTTAACTTCCTAAATTAACCAACGTGACCCTTCTAATAACCGACATAAGTAACAGACGCAACTTCTTGTTTTGGCGCCTTTTTCTTGTAAAGTTGACTTCTGTGTTTGACTTTCAATTAAATACAGATTTCTTGATTAATAATTTCCAATAGAGGTGAGCATACAAAAACCGATAACCGAAAAAACCCGAAACCGAACAAAAAATAACCAAAACCAAATTAACCGACCGGTTACGGTTAACATATGGCCAAAACCGAACCATTCGGTTACAGTTTTGGTTTTCCCTTCTTCCATAACCGAAATAACCGAAATCGAACTGATAATTATATATTTAAGTATTTTTCATACATATATCCATGTATTTGAAACATATTTTCATATATTTCATGTATATCTATGTATTTGAAATATATCTTTTGTGTAACTCATGTATTTTTCATGTATATCCATATATTTGAAACATTTTTTATTTGTTTTCTCGGTATTTCATATATTTTTTTTGCGTTTTCATTTATATTTGTATTCTTAAAAAGGATTCAAACACTTTACTAACTACTTTAAGTTTATAATTTTGCACAAGTTTTATGTTTAAATATTAAGCGAACATAACCGAAACCGAACCGATAACCGACATATTAACCAAATTAACCGAACCGACGTAACCGATCGGTTTTGGTTATGGTTTTTCCCAAAACCGAACTTCGGTTATTTGTTTCGGTTATATGTAAAAACCGAACCGAACCGACATTTGCTCACCCCTAATTTCCAACACATCTCTCTCATACAGTAACATCAATTTGTAGACTGGTTCCATTTCCATCTTTACTTATTTTTTTTGTCAATACGTTGATTCCATGTTGTTTGATACACTGTCATATCCAAAGTTCCAAACACATTTCTGAACTTTTTATCTGGAAGAGATGTAGCGATACACTTTCCGGTATGCTGTTTTCTTTAATTTATTAACTGGCTTAATGAAGAACTCCCCAGTTGATTTTTATAACTTTTATGTGACTTTCGCCAGCAAAGCAATGACATCAGCTAAATGGTATCATCTACAAGGAAATGGTGGATAAATACAACATAGACTTCAAAGACACTATTCATGAACCAAAACAAATATGGCAAATAGAGTTGCAGAGCTAATATTCATCCCAGCTCCTGGGGTTGGTCATATTATGTTAGCCACCGAGATCAACGTCTCTTCATAACCGTCCTTGTCATCAAGCCACTTAGCGCGAATTCTGTCTCAGCCATCACTGCCTACATAGATTCATTAACTGAAAACACCATGAATGATCACATATCCTTCATTATACTCCATCAAGATGAAACCCGACCAATTCATGACCCAATAGAGTTCATCAAAAGCCACTGCAAATACGTTAGAAATGCTGTTGCTGACTTGAAAAGTCAACCAGGTTCGGGTCATCTTGCTGGATTTGTCGTTGACATGTTTTGCACAAGCATGATTGATGTGGCTAATGAGTTTAATGTTCCAACCTTTGTTTTCTTCACTTCTAATGCTGCTTTTCTTGGATTCACATTATATATGAAAACACTCTCTGATCATCTGAACATAGATGTTGTTGAGTTGAGCAACTCAGACAAGGAGATATCGGTTCCAAGTTTTGTCAAACCGGTGCCAACCAAAGTGTTTTGGAGCGGTATCAAGACTAGAGCAGGACTAGATTTTGTTCAGTGGTTCGCCCAAAAACTTGGAGAGGCGAAAGGAATAATAGTTAATACATTCTTGGAACTGGAAACACACACGATAGAGTCGTTGTGTTCTGACACCAGTATCCCGCCAGTGTATCCGGTGGGACCTATACTCAACTTAGAACGTGGTTCTAGTGCTTGGAAACCTTTTGACGATGACGTCATTAGGTGGTTGGATAGTCAACCATCTTCGTCGGTTGTGTTTTTGTGTTTTGGGACTAATGGAAGTTTCGATGAGGTTCAAGTGAAGGAGATAGCACGTGGACTAGAGCAGAGTGGCTACCGTTTCGTGTGGTCCCTACGTCAACCTCCGTCAGATGAAACATCAAGGGTCCCGAGCGATTATGAGGATCCGAGTGTGGTACTGCCAAAAGGGTTTATGGAGCGAACACGTGGAATAGGGAAAGTGATTGGCTGGGCCCCACAGGTTGCGGTGTTGGGTCATGATGCAGTGGGAGGGTTCGTGTCCCACTGTGGGTGGAACTCGTTGTTGGAGAGTTTATGGTTCGGTGTACCGTCAGCAGCATGGCCATTGTACGCCGAGCAACAGATGAACGCGTTTGAAATGGTGGTGGAGCTAGGATTGGCAGTGGAGATAAAGTTGGATTATATGAAGGATTTGTATAATACTAAGGCTAATACAGTCATCGTGACAGCAGAGGAGATAGAAAGTGGGATAAGACGGTTGATGGAGGATAACGAGGTTAGAAGAAAAGTGAAAGAGATGAGTGCGAAGAGTAGATCTGCTGTGGTGGAGGGTGGTTCGTCGTATGCATCTGTTGGTTTTTTGATTCAAGATTTTATAGGAGACAACTCTTGATCTGGACTTTTGTTTGTTGTTTTTTGTTGCTAAAGTTGGATATGTTGTTTTCAAGTGCTGATGTAACCACAAACATAGTGTTGATAAATGATCACACTTCAAATAATTTATGTACCTTTCTGTTAGCAAATAAAAAGGTTGTCAGTTTCTATAACCAAAGGCAAAGGGATTTAACAGGGAACTGTGGTTGGTGCCTTGGTGGCTTGTTGGCTTTAGGAACAGTAGGACGACGGTGCACAAATCGGGTTGGGTCAAATAAAGTCAAGCCCGTTTTTTGGTGTTCTAACCCGTTTTCTTAGGGGGGAAAGACTTGAAGTTGACCGGTTTGAAACAGGGCTTTAACCGGTTTGGTGTTGACCAGGTTCAAACCGCTTTCAACCCTACCATTCGCTTTGGACTCAAAACCGGATTTGGTTTCCAAACCGTTTTTTTTTATGCACCTCTAACTCTACAAGAAGGACTTGATCAAGGTAGGATAAGATCTATTAAAATGGGTAACCTAGAAACACATGTGGAAACCCATATATTTGGTCCTAGTTAGAAACATTAAACAAATCAAACAAAATAGACCAAGAGTGTGACACTTTGGAATATACTATTAAAGAAATAGAAATCTTGGATGAATATGATATTTAAAATTTATCATTTTATATTAGATAGTTGTTAACTTGAAGTTCTCCTACAATTATAATAATGTTCTATTGTGACTTTAATGTGTAGAAAACTTGGAATTATTATTCTGGTATCAAACTTAAATTTTATGGGGCTATTTTTTTATATTTGTTCAGTGGTTGAAAGTTTGAAATTTTTGAAAAGAATAACAAGGGTTCACCAATTTTTATTGGGGTATTGGATTTTATTAATCCAAACTTTCATCTGTTAGCCGGCAATAATCTGTATTTTAAAAATTCCTAACAACGATCCCAACTTTCAACGTATTGGCCGACAATGAACCTTTGTTAACTGAGCATTAACTCAATTAGTGGATGATGACGTGGCATGCACATGCTGACGTGGCATGCCATGTCATCATCCATGCCAATGTTGGCATGCCACGTCAGCGTTCACGTCATCATCCACTAACTGAGTTAGTGCTCAGTTAACAAATGTTCATTGTCGGCCAATACGTTGAAAGTTGGAATCGTTGTTGGGAAGTTTTGAAGTACAGATTATTACCGGCTAAGTATTTTGTGCCTTATGTCCAAGGCTTGATACCAAACCACATCGAGCCGGGGGTCTCACTGGAAGCAGCCTCTCTATTCTTAGGGGTAGAGGTAAGGCTGTCTACATCTTACCCTCCTCAGGCCCTACCTTAACTTTGCTATAGGTGGGATTAACTGAGTATGATGATGATGATGAAACAAAAATCACATTGATGACGATGAGACGCATCATATGCAGGATGTTACTTCCAGATACTGACATGAAGAGGCAATGGTGAAGGAACCAACTTAGGCATGTATCTCACTCTAACTGCAAATATCCTGTTTTATGAGTAAAATTTTTATCCTCTTTGTTACTTTTGTTAACATGGAAGTATTATCAATAAATTAGTAAAGAAACATGATCTTTGATGATTTTGTTTTCCTTAATGCAAAACGTTATGTGATGGCTGAAAATCCGATGGACAGAGTGAACCGAAAATCGTGGTTATGTGATGCTAGTTGTGCTACCTTTTCAGTCTGAACAAACAATCGAGACTTGAGAGTAATACAATTAAAGTTGATGGGTCTAGCTATTAGAGGTGACAATTTCATCCCATTTGGTTATGACGTAATCAATTGTATGTGGTTGTTTATTTATTTATTTATTTTTGTTCAAACTTCGAATGGTTATATGGAAAAAAATTCGCTAAAAGCGGGTCAACTGGTCAAATGGGTTGAAGGTCGGCAATGCTCTTTTTTTTTTGTATTGACAGTTAACATTTTCATTATTTAAAGAAAACTTCAAAAGTGACAAAGTGTGTCCAATCAACCTAACCCATACCAATTTGTTTCGACTCACACTAAGAGTGATATGATTCTACCCAAACCAGTTTTGACCTTATAACCAACCAGCCACCTCTAGCAACTGTGCTTGTTTTTTATTTTTATTTTTCTTGAAAGTTCTATGTAGGTTTAGAGAAATTGTCAAGGGAGATAAAGATCACTTGATTTTGGTTGTGTTGCTACAACAAATAACTGCCTAACGTTGGTTCTGAGTCACAGAAAGGGTTCAGGGGTTCAAGGGTTCCACTCTGCCTAACGCAGGTCATGGTGTCCTCCTACGTTGCAAACGTAGAAGGAGGTTCAAGATAATTTTATTGTTGTTGATGTTTTTGATTTCTGGTTTGAGATATACTCGAAACCAGAAGTGGCTGTTCTAGAGATCCGAGTGAAGAGAAATATTCTCTCCATGTGTGAGGACCAAAAGAATAAGAAGTTTAGAGTGTAAGTGATGTGAGATGGTGTGATCAGATCTGTGAAGACAGGTCTGATTTATAGAGGAAAGGACCCTCTATTAGAGGAAAGCATATTACCTTGGACCTTGTTGCAACAAAATGACAATCCACTAATAGCCGATGGTGGCTATTGACCTGCGGTCTGTTTGGTGTTGTTACTCCATCAGCAACTGGTTGTGTTGCTCGATGAAAAGGTGATAGGACAAGTCATCTTTTTGACTTAGGATACTTCTGCCTTTTGAACCGTTGAAACTTTCAACCCTTTAAGCATTGTTCTGTGATATCGTTTATTATTTTTGCTTTGAGCTACCCACGTCATCAGGTTGTATGAGTTTGACTGGTAAATATGTTGGTCAAAGAATTTACATCCAGCCATACCCAGACACACTTCTGAAGATCCTTTTGGAAGAGTTTACAACCTCTAAAACCGTATGACTAAACAATGATAGCTATTGGTTTGATACTATGCATTATTTGTTTTATTGAGCATACTAGCTAATCTACCCGTGTTAGATGGAAAAACTAAGGTAGCATTTGGTGTCCTTGGTCAATGGAATGGAAGGCAGAAAGTAATGGATCATTGCGAGGGAAGGAAAAATAGTGTGTTTGGTTCCTTGGTCAATGGAATGGAATCACCCACTCTCTCAAAATCATTCCATCCAAGCATCCACTACCCATGTTTTTTCATTCTATTCCCTCTTTCACCCTTCATTTACAACACCACAACCCACCACCCACCCACTGCTACCACTACCCACCACCTATGTCGCAACCACTGTCGTGAACGCCACCACCGACACTCACCACCGTCTCCGTCACCCATCACCGTTGCCGCTACCACCAACTATCCCCCCGTCACCACCGCCGCCATCCACCCTCTACAGCGACCACCCACCAATCACTGTCGCCACCCATCACCGTTCCCACCGCCACCACCATCCGCTATCTCTGGCGCCAACACCACCACCACGGTCCACCGTCCACCACCACACACCCACCCACCAACCATCGTCGTCACCCACGGCCGCCGCTGCGGCCACCCGCCTCCGCCGCCAACCACCGCTACCGCAGCCAACCACCCATTATTGACAAACAAACAAACATACCTAGTAAAATCCAACGCATATCAAGCTAGTGGTGGGTTATATTGGGGAAGATGAGACGAGTACAAACCTTCCCTCTTCTAAGAGGATAGAGAGATTGTTCCACTAAGACCCCGGCTCAAAAGGCTCTCTTTCTTTAACATGTAAAGCATACTAAACCACGTAACGGAAGAGGTTATATAAAAATTAAGGGGCTGTTTGGTAGCCTCTTAATGAGGCTCTTAACCATTCAGTGCTGAATGATTCAGCATTCAGCGCGTTTGTTTCAGCTTCTGAATGGAATGGTTAAGTCTGAATCATTAAGATTTGGGATGTTGCTTAACCATTAAGCATTGAACTAGGCTGAACCTTAATGAGGCTCCCCTACCAATGTGGGACAAGAAAACTAACCATTAAGAGGTCCAACTTAATGATTCAGCGCTTAACCATTCAGACCTCTTAACCATTCAGACCTCTTAATGATTCAGCACTTAATCAACCAAACATCTTGATTGTAAAATGAGTGGATTACTTATATACCTCTTCTAGAATTAGCTGATAATGGAAGAGGGCATATAAATATCTTGATTGTAAAATAGTTTTACATGTTTTGTTATGAAAAAAAAAATATATACTTAGATATCAAAAAGTTTCAACCATAGGTTCATCTTGAACTCATTCTAATTATGTAATTCTATAACAAAATATACTTTAATTTGTTATTTAAAAAACATAAAAATGTAGGAAATGTTATTTAATAAAATTATATAAAGCATGGGTGGATTAGACTATCAGTCAAACACTCAAACCTGATAACGAACCAAATATGACATGTTTGATTTTTCCTTAGATTTAACTGTGATAACGAAGAATGGCCCAATTGTTTTTTTTTTGTTTTTTTTGTTTTTTTTTGTGACTTATGCCAGCAATGCAATGACATCAGCTAATTGGTATCATCTACAAGGAATGGTAGATAAGACTCCAAAGAAACCATTCATGAACCATAAGAAATATGGCAAATACAACTGCAGAGCTAATATTCATCCCAGCCCCTGGGGTTGGTCATATTATGTCAACCATTGAGATTGCAAAATTACTTGTGAATCGCGATCAGCGCCTCGCGATAACTGTCCTTGTTATCAAGCCACTTAGCGCGAATTCTGGCCCAGCCATCACTTCCTACATAGAATCATTAGCCGATAAAACCATGGATCGCATATCGTTCATTCAACTCCCTCAAGATGAAACACCACCAATTTTTGACCCCAAAAATCCGATGAATACATCAATAGAATTCATCAAAAGTCACTGCAAATATGTTAGAAATTTTGTTGCTGACTTGAAAAGTCAACCAGGTTCGGGTCGGGTTGCTGGCTTTGTTGTTGACATGTTTTGCACAAGCATGATTGATGTGGCTAATGAGTTTAATGTTCCAACCTTTGTTTACTTCACTTCTAATGCTGCGGTTCTTGGATTGTCATTTTATATAAAAACACTATGTGATGATATGAACACAGATGTTATTGAGTTGGGAAACTCGGACACCGAGATCTTGGTTCCAAGTTTTGTCACACCGGTGCCAGCCAAAGTATTTTGGAGTCTTTTCAAGACTAGAGAAGGACTGGATTTTGTTCGGTGGTTTACCCGGGGACTTGGAGAGGCCAAAGCAATCATCGTTAATACCTTCCTGGAATTGGAAACACACGCGATAGAGGCGTTGTCTCATGAGGTTAGCATCCCACCGGTGTATCCGGTGGGACCTATACTCAACCTTGAAGGTGGTTCTGGTGATAGGAAACCTATTGAAGATGACGTCATTAGGTGGTTGGATAGTCAACCACCTTCCTCGGTTGTGTTTTTGTGTTTTGGGAGTATGGGAAGTTTTGATGAGGTCCAAGTGAAGGAAATGGCACGTGGACTGGAGCTTAGTGGCTACCGTTTTGTGTGGTCCCTACGTCGACCACCGCCAGATCAGAGGTCAAGGGTCCCGAGTGATTATGAGGATCCGAGTGTGGTACTGCCGGAAGGGTTTATGGAGCGAACACGTGGAATAGGGAAGGTGATCGGGTGGGCCCCACAGGTGGCGGTGTTGGGTCATGATGCAGTCGGAGGGTTCGTGTCCCACTGTGGATGGAACTCATTGTTGGAGAGTTTGTGGTTTGGTGTACCATCCGCAACATGGCCGATGTATGCTGAGCAACAAGCGAACGCGTTTGAAATGGTGGTGGAGCTAGGATTGGCAGCAGAGATAAAGTTGGATTATGTGAAGGATTTGCATAATCCTAAGGCTAATACAATCATTGTGACAGCTGAGGAGATAGAAAGTGGGATACGACAG
The DNA here is from genome assembly GCA_030844895.1 of Ambrosia x helenae. Lineage (NCBI taxonomy): Eukaryota > Viridiplantae > Streptophyta > Magnoliopsida > Asterales > Asteraceae > Ambrosia > Ambrosia x helenae. The sequence goes on along the minus strand of CM061234.1, from coordinate 38,179,564 downwards.
GTGATGGAGGATAACGAGGTTAGAAGAAAAGTGAAGGAAATGAGTGAGAAGAGTAGATCGGCCGGGGTGGAGGGTGGCTCCTCACATGCATCTGTTGGTCTTCTTATTCAAGATATTTTAAAAGAGCTCTCTTGACCTTGTTGTGTTTTTATGTTGCTAAAGCTAGAACTTAGAAGTCTTATTTTCAAGTGTTGGTGTAACCACAAAAGAGTTGATAGGTGGTCCATTTACATATTACTATGGTTTGTTGCTCCTTTGCTTTTCTTCACAATTTCCCTTGCTACACATTATTTTATATGAATCGACATGGTTTTACCCGATCTTATGAATGAAAATCTAAGTGCGGCGAAGCAATGGCGGACATATAGCATTGACAGAGGTAGCTCCCGCTACCCCTCAAATTTTCAGCGTAGTGCAAAATGTTTATTTATTTTTTACGTTTTTATATTTCTTCATCCCTGAAAATTATTTAACTTTGCCCCTTATTTTTTTTACAACCCAACACACTCTCAAAATTTTTAATATAAGGTCAACATAAACAAAGACAGAAGCCCATAGGCCATAACCCATACCATTTTTATTTTCTAGATTAAAAGATACAAGCCAAATGCCCATGGACCATGGTTAAGCTTTTGAACGGATAAAAACAAAAGAAAAGAATCAAGATTGGGAAAAAAAGGAAGCAACATAGAACAGTCGACCCCTTACCCTTGTACAACTGAACCTCCCTGTGTTTAACTTTGTTTATTATCGTGTTTTATTTTTGTTTGGTTTACATCGTATAAAAATACGGTAAAAAAAATTAAACGTTACCCCTAAAATTTGGGTCTAGATCCGCCACTACGGTCAAGCGTAGTTTTCCATGGCGATAATCATACCAAACCAGGCACCATATGGTTACAAACACTAAACAAAACAAACAAAATGGATAAACAGTGTGACATTTTGAAATTTAATACAATAATATAATATAATATTGAAAAAAATAGAAAGCATGGATAAATTCAATATTTAAAGTTCATCATTTTATATTAGTGGATGATGGTGGTTAACTTGAAATTTTCCCTACAATTAGAATAATGTTCTGTTGTGACTTTAATGTAGAAAGAAATCATGAGATTTGCAAATATAAAGAAAGAGAAGTGTTCAACACCTAAAGACAAGTGATAATAAGGAACTAAATAGATGAGCTCCTCTTCTTGTTAAGTGATCATAAGCTATGTTCACTCTTCAAGTTTTCAATGGGCTTTGTTTAGTGATGTTCATGAGCCGAGCTGCGTCGTGCCGTGCCGCGCCGTTTCAACTTGTGCTCTGATTGATTTGTAAACGAGCTGAGTCGAGATGGTTTGTTTTGTAAATGAACTGAGCCGGGATGGCTTGTTATGTAATCTTGACAATTGAATCAGAGAATAATGTTATTCTTTGTATTGATAAAATGTTTGAATGTCTTACAAATGAATAAGATTGAGAACAATTTACAAAACAAAACAAGGAAAGTCATAAATTGTTAACGGCTAAATGATTTGAAGTTCCCTTTCTTGCGCGGCCCCTTAAAAGTAAATGATGAAGATTTTCTGATCCTAGTTGATCCATTTTCTAACACTCCCTCTCAAGTTGAGTAGTGGGATTTCCGATGCTCAACTTGTATAGACAATTGTGGTAGAGTCTTCCGTTAACTGACTTTGTTAATATATCTGCTAGCTGGTCTTCTAATCGAACAAACCGAAGTTCTATAGTTCTATTTTCTAGTTTCTCCTTGATAAAATGTCTGCAACATCTACGTGCTTTGTGCGGTCATGCTGAACTGGGTTCTCAGAAATTTGTGCGGTCTGCTAGGCCTCTTGCAATACCTCAGAATTCTGCTTCAGCGCTTGATAGAGCGACAACTTTTTGTTTTTTGCTTCTCCAAGTGACTAAGTTTCCACCAACAAGAGTGAAGTACCCCGATGTAGATTTTCGGTCTTGTTTATCTTCTGCCCAGTCTGCGTCCGTATATGCTTGGATTCTTAAATGTTTGTTTGGTTGAAAGAGGATTCCATGACTAGTAGCAATGTTGCAAAACAAGGCCGAGTTGTCCGATTACTACCCGAGTACTCGCTCCAGGGTAGGTCGCTGAGTATAGCCGAGTTGGCCGAGTACTCCCCGCATAGGCCGATTTGACCCCTCGAGTACTCCCCCCATTAATCCGAGTACTCACTCCAAGGTGGATCGCCGAGTACAAGCCCAAACCGAGTTTTACAACACTGACTAGTAGTCCTTTTGAGATACCTTACGATTCTCCACACAGTGTCCATGTGGCTAACTTGAGGTTGGTTCATGAACTGACTGGCCACTTCTACTGCACATGCAATATCAGGTCGAGTGTGTGAGAGATATATCAGTTTGCCTACCAGACGTTGATATTTTTCTTTATCAGCCAGTTTTGCTCCTGCTTCCGTATAGAGTTTCTAATTAATCATCAATGGTGTAGCGGCTGGTTTGCAGTCAATCATTCCAGTTTCGACAAGATGATCACGTATATATTTTTTTCTGACATATGAAGATCCCTTGCTTGGATCTCAAAACTTCAATTCCGAGGAAATACTTTAGTCTTCCTAAATCCTTCATCTCGAATTCTTTGAACAAGTTAATTTTCAATTTTTCCATTTCTACTTTATCGTTCCCTATAATAATCATATCATTAACATATATAATTAAACAAGTTATTAATTTACCTTTTCATAAGAGCCTTCATTTTTGTCTCCATAGAATCTTTCCATTCCTTAGATGTCAAGGCTTGTTCTGCTAAGTTTGGAAGTTGTTCATTAAACAGGGCAGCAGTGAAGGCTTTGGCTTCTTTCATCAAATTACCATTAGCCATATTTTCCATAGTGTATTTGAGGATATTGTCCCTTTTTTCGGAGAATACCGTCTTGGCGGAACACCTCTATTAACTCTTGGAGGTAACACATATTTTTCAATTGCCTCATCTTGAACTTCTTGAATAGATTCCTGATGTCCTTCCTGCACATCCTGTTTACTTGCTACTTCATAAATATCATATATATCGGTAGGTGTTTCGTTATTATTAGATATATCGGTAGGCATTTCGTTATTATTAGATACATTAGTTGGACTAGGGGATCTTGAGGATCTTGAGGTTCGCTAAGTTGAGTATCCTCATATGTGTGTGAGGAACTTACCTTGGGACTAGGAGGATCTTGAGGAGTGGCATTGTCGGGTTCAGACTGTGATGAGGAAGAAAGTGAGTCACTTTGGGAATTGATGTTGACTTCTGATATAGGAGCCCATTTCAACCAATTCAGTGGGTCAATATCGTGTTTCTTTTCCCTCTGACCACTGTGTTGGTGGGCATAGAAAAATTCAGTTTCAAGCCAATCACAGTTGATAGTAGTGTAAATATGTCGACGTTTTGGGCTATAGCACCTGTACCCCTTTTGATCAATCCCGTAGCCTACAAAGACACATTTTTCTGCACACCGGCCGAGTTTGCTCCAATCATGTTTAGGGATATGAGCATATACAGTGCATCCAAAGACCCGTGGTTGTAGAGTAAGAGGAGGAGAGATTTTGATAAATTTAGATAGGGCTTGAAGAGGGGTTTTAAAATTAAGGGCCTTTGTGTGTAGCCGATTGATTAAGTAGGTGGCAGTGGTAGCAGCCTCAGGCTAGAAGGATGTAGGAACTTATGACTTAATTAAGAAGGCTCGGGTTATTTCTAATAGAATACGATTTTTTCGTTCAACTGTGTCATTTTGCTCAGGGGTGTATGGGCAAGTTTTTTGATGGACAATCCCTTTGTTTTGACAAAATTGTTTCATAGATTCGTTTACAAATTCTCATCCATTATCTGATTGAGGAATTTGGATATTAGTTTTAAATTGAGTGTGTATCATATTATAAAAGATAGTGAATTTCTCAAAGACCTCAGACTTATTTTCAAAAAATATATCCATTTCATACGAGTGCAATTATCAATAAATAGAACAAAAAAAAAACATAAATTTTGCCCCCATTAACTTCAGCGGGTCCCCAAATATCAGAGTGAATGAGGGAGAAAAGTAAATCAGCACGCGTATTATTTGAAACATAAGTGTGTCTATGGATTTTAGCTAAAACACAAGTTTCGCAGTTTTAAGTCTTATTTGATGGAAAAAGTTTAGGAAATAAAAGATGAAAATAGCCAATAGAAGGATATCCAAGTCTCCTGTGCCAAAGACAAGCATCTCTATTAGTAGTCCAGTGAGCAAGCATCGCATTACCCTGTTGAGTCATTTCTTCCACATAGTATAGCTCCGATCGCTCAGTGTCACACCCAATGATCATTCCTGTCCTGATATCTTGTAGAATACAAAAGGTTGGATGCATCAAGACGATGCAATTTAACGCTTTTGTAACGTGGCTAATGGATAGTAGTTTATGGGATAGGGATGGGACATAAAGGCAATTTGAAAGTTTTAAAATGGGAGATACTTCAACAGTCTCAAGCCCTTTGACAGGAACACCCCCACCCCATTATCTGTTTTTATGTGATTAACTCTCGTTTTAGTAACTATATATCAGAAGGGTCGTATGTCATGGTGTCAGTAGCACCACAGTAAAAAAAATCCAAGTTTCACTTGTGTCTATTTGATTATGAGCTATGTTAGCTTGTGGTTTTAGCTTGTATTTCCTTTTTACACGTTTTGCCTTTTTACGTTTTTTAGAAAAATGTTTCTTTAAGGGATATGGTTTTTTATAAACATTTTCCCTTTGTTTTATTACACAGACTAGCTTATACCCGGGAGCGTCCCGGGATGAAAGTCTAACGTTGTTCAGATATAATATAATAGGAAGTTATGGTTGTTGCCAATATGGTCAAAATATGGAATCAAATATAATACATTGTTTAGAAATAATATAAGTATAAGTTATTAAAGTTTGTTGGTAAAGATGAAGGTATGTTGCATTGGTATTCGGCCAACATGTGGTGGAAGTTTAAATGATTCTAAAAGAATTAAAGCAACATGTGTGTGTTAAATTAAAAATTTTATTGGTATGAAATGAAGTAGTATGATTTATATAGCTTATTGAGTAATAGAGGACGGAATATTTGGCAACGGTAGTAACCGATTGTATATTATCGTTAATTGCTTCTCAAATTACGATTATAAAGTATAAGATTAATTATATAAACAATAATTTAAAGATGTCATGTATTATAAAGAAAAGTCATAAAATTACAAATCAATAAAATTACAAAAGGGATTATAGATTGGAGAATATCTCCTTAAACACAACGTTTGTTGTTTCAGTTTCTGGTTTCCCATCTTGAGGTTTCTATTATCTTAAAACTCAAACACGGAGTCACTCACCCCTTTCGGTCCATTGGTAGCATGTTTCAGAGGATGATAAAACCCCGTCAACCACACAAAAATCATCATAATGACACACTAATTTCAGAGGCATCGAACCTCATTGAGCCCGGCCACTCCCGTTCATGATCGCAAACTTCCAATGCTTCCGCATCTTGAGCTGCCCAAAATCGACTTGGGCGTTGCTAATGATCAGGATTGACTTAGAAAATCAAAAGAGATGGTCAAATCCGAATCAGCTTTTGCTTCTTTTTATTTCTTTGTATTTTGGATGATTTATTATGGACTGTTATTTGATTGTGTTCGATTACGAAACTTCCATGATAAAGTTTAGGACTAACGAACCAATGTAATCTGTGAGCACACGACCATCAGAAAACCTGCCGGAAGGACTGCCAGGAAAGGTCATGCCAAGGACCGCCATATCCTCTGGGTAGCAATAATAAAAACGCCCTGCAGCAGCGTTTTCTTCTGATCCGAGGTTGCACACTGCCAGGAAAGGTCATGCCAAGGACCGCCATATCCTCCAGGTAGCAATAATAAAAACGCCCTGCAGCAGCGTTTTCTTCTGATCCGAGGTTGCACAGAACTCGTGCAATTTTTAAAACGAAAACCTCCGGTATGCGGCACCACGTGGATAAACTATGCCAAACACCTGTTAGTAAAAGGGCAACATGAAAACAGTATTTGTCATAAATATCTAACAGAACCAACATGAACTGCTTTGTTCACAGCGTAAACATCTTTAAACACCACAAACGCAACTCCAGCACCCTTCGCTCTCCCATCCTTATACGCCGCCATTTCCAAGTTTAAGTTTGGTATTTTAAAATAGTCCTTGTATATTAAAAGTACATGCATTTGTCATGCTCAATGTTTTCCTTTCTTATACGATGAGTTTAATTACATCCATGTGAGTCACAGCTTCAAAGTTCATTCATCTATATATAATTCACTATTTACCATACCTCTGTTATAGTCGCACATAGTGGGTTGTGCTTGAGGCTTGAATTCCATCTCAATATTAGGATTGATCTGCAACTTACATATGAGTAATTATCAATTTTTAGAACATGACTAAAATCTTTAATATCAATATTATCTAAATAAAAATCCATCTTGCAAATGGACTAACAGGAGTATAAATAATAGGTACCTTTGACATGGTTGTATTTCCAGTAGCAACACTGGGTGCTACGGTATGTTCCACAGGAACAGGGTTAACCTGCAGAACCGTCTCCGGTACAAACTTATCACCGTCAACCTTAGCCAACACCTCAAAGTGCATTTTCACGGTTTCCGGCTTTGTTTGCCACTCAGGTATCTGACCCAACACAGAGAGATCTCCATTCAGCTTTAAATTTAAAAACTAACTATAAATAAACTTATTAATAATAATCAATTAATATGTTAAAAAATTACCTGATCGGAATATCTATCTATACTATATATAAAGCATGAGGGAGGGATGACCGCCAAAGTTAAGTAATTACAAGTTTGATTGCTTAAAATACAAATATTTGATGCATTTGATGAAGGGTAAATTAGTCTTTTACTTGTCAATATTATATATAGTATAGATTGAGGTTGATGGTTATTAAGAATAGGGCAAGTTCAAGAGTCTCTATTTTTATAATTGCCCATTAAATCACCTTGTTGTGCAATTCATTCTAGAAAGATAAAGCCATTCTTTTTAAAACCGTTATAGCTAATGGCAATTAATAATCGATCCTTCATGCCCCTGCTCTAAGCCATCAGCCTTTCACATTTATAATAGCATAGTCGTTCGAAACTGAAATCATGATTGAAACTGATGATTTCCACGTTTAATATTTTAGTTTAATTCATCAATTAAATGGTATAAATGTTTGGAATTCGTCTCATGCCTTCATCTGATAAAGAGGTGCGCTTCTTTATTTATAAATGTTTGGAATTCGTCTCATCATATCTTGCCTTTCATATTACACTCACTCACATATGAGAGAGAGACGAGAGCAGGGAATATGACGACGGATATGGGTTTTGGAAGTGGTGGTCGGTGTGTTTTTATCAGAATAGATAGTGGCTGCTCTAATTCTGGGGATTCGATGGCCGATCAGTTTTCGGCAGCCGTCGAGCAGCGGTGCGGCAGCGAGCGGCGGGGCAGCAAAATGCATGCTTCTCTTCTTACTTGCGGGTTTTGTCATTTTTAATGTTTGAATTATGTTCTTGCTTCGTATTGTCCATCCCGCTGCAACGCGCGGGTTCCCCACTAGTTAACGTAACGAAGACGATAACTGTTGATTTGATTAATATCAATCAATTCGACCATGTAGTCCTTTGTGGCCACGGCCATGTCAACTTTATCGTCCTTAGCGGCAGTCGCCATGTCCACCATGTAGTCGGTTTTTTTTTTTTTTTTTTTTTTTTTTATGGCTTGTTCAGCTTTTAAAATTGGTTTATTGAACGGTACAGACTGCATAAACTTCGGCAATAACGGGGCTCTATTGAAATGGGCTCGCTTCAGATACGCATCACCAATAGCCCTAGTAACCTGCAATATTTTGTTTACAAATCAGTATGTCAAAAGTATAAAATGTGTGTATCATATATAGCGCATATTACCTGGATAAGACCCCTCACACGCCATATATCTTGCTTGAAAACCCAATACTGCGCGAGAGTCTCCAGCATTTGCAATGAACAGCATCCCATTGCATACCACACCAGTCAAACAGCACGATCCAACAGAGCCCATTTTCGGATTGTCTAACCATTCACTTTCCACTGACTTAAGAAACTCCAGATCTGTTTTTGATTTCTTCTCAACAGCTGATTTCCATCCTCTGTATGTTATTGGAGATTTTCACAAGAAAGCCAACGTCTTAACATCCGCGACTATGTCCGCCACACTCGAATTCTTACCGGAATATACCTTGTCGTTTCTGGGCCGCCATATCCTCCGGGTAGCAATAATAAAAACGCCCTGCAACAACGTTTTCTTCTGATCCGAGGTTGCACAGAACTCGTGCAATTTGACAACGTCCTTCATGCTTAAAACGAAAACCTCCGGTATGCGGCACCACGTGGATAAACTATGCCAAACACCTTATGTATTGTTAGTTTGTATCCGGCTGCACATCATGGGTCAGAAAGGATTATAAGAAGCCTATAAAAAGAATTACATATCTCGAATTTGTTTTGGATTCTAAAACTATATAAAGTGAGTAAGTGACTTCATACTGAAATAACTTTCTTGTAGATCTGCACAGACAGTTTCGAGGATCCCAATTGGTTCCAATAAATATCAGTTGCTAATGGGGCCGTCTCAACTTTCGAATGGTTTCTCTGAAGCTGCAATTCCATTACAGAAAAGAACTTCCCTATCCGTCTCTTCTTCTCATAACGAAAATCCTAAACTGCTTTGTTCGCAGCGTAAACATCTTTAAACACCACAAACGCAACTCCAGCACCCTTCGCTCTCCCATCCTTATACGCCCAACGCATCCCGCTCCGGCCCTATATTGTTACAAATCCTGTATTGTTGAACAACACATTTAATAACATATCAATCAAACAGAATAATTATGAATTTCATAAATCAATAACATACCAAATCAATATCTATACATATTATAATGTCAGATCTGAACGAATAAAACCAAATCAATATCTATACATACTATAATAAAACCAAACAAACAACCGTTAATTTACAGAATAATATCAGATCTGAACGAAATATTGTTAAAATAAACCTTACATCAAACTAACAAACAACCGTATATCGATAAACTATTTCAATTAGGTATAATTATTGTGAAAATATCAAAGAAATCAGAAACAACAATATAAAGAACATAAACGCGATTAACACAAATCGGAAAAAAAAGAGAATCAAAAAAGAGAATCTGAAATCCGAACCTTAGAAAATCAATGCGATGAACAAATCAATTCACAAAGGATGAAAGGAGTTAGGTAGGTGGGATGAGGTGAAATTAGGTTACACGATTCTTTATTGTGATGGATTATTATGTTTTTAAAACTTATATACCCCATGTCACATTGGATGACAAGTGGCACACTCAAGGGGTAGAATGCACCATTGAGTGCCACATCATCAAAATTGCTTTGGTTTATAATATGTATAGATATAGATACTTGGATTTTGTTTTTATGGTGGCTCCCAAAGAGAATCCCATGGACCGGCCCATTTGGTTTTGAGATAAACCTTCACTAGACCGGCCCATATTAATACAGGAGCCTTTGTCTGATTCAAACAAAGCCATCATTAGGGGTGTTCAAAATCGGATAATCCGAATTTCGGATATCCGAATTTCGGATAATCCGAAATTTCGGATAGTCAATATTGAGATCCGAATCTGAATCAGAAATTTCGGATATCCGAATTTCGGATATCCGAAATTTCGGATTCGGATTCGGATCATCCAACGGATAATCCGAAACTTAAAAAAAATTAAAAAAATAATAAAAAAAACTATAAAAAAACGTTCTCCTTTATGCCTAAAACGTGAACCTATTAAAAAAACAAAAATCGAAGTTAGATAAACGAAATTTGAACAAAAAATATATAAAAAAAACTTATTATTTTGATGGAAGGGGGCTGTGGAGGTCGGATACGAGGTGGACGGGGGCTGTTATAGAGGAGAGAAGAGGGAGCAACAACTATGGATTAGAGGAGTATGGACTTAGAGTTAGAAGGATTAACGATTTAGGATTGTGTATTATGTTATGTAGTGTATATAATATTATATATTTATATATATATATATATATTTTTAATATTCGGATTCGGATAATCCGATTATCCGAAAATTTTCAAAATCAGGATCCGAATCCGAATCCGAAATTTCGGATAATCCGATTTTCGGATATCCGAAAATCGGATTATCCAAAATTTCGGATAATTCGGATTTTCGGATTTTTCGGATTCGAATTTTGGATTATCCGATTTTGAACAGCCCTAGCCATCATTCCACCAACCCTTGGATTCTTTTCTTTGGAACATTGGGATTCAGATCTCTCTATAATATTACCACTATCATATTTTCTAACAAATCTAGAAGATTGTAATTAAGGGTTTGAGGGTTAAGAATTGGTTTTGAGATTATTATCTCAAAACCGATACCTCCATCCATGATATCATTATTACCGAAAGCCATTCCCCCCAAACCACCAGAGTTCTAGTAGCCGCCGCCGCTGCTAGGTGTTTCGGTCTTACTGGTGGCGACCACTACGTTTCCTCTGTTTTTGTGACCATTGTTTTGTTTGATTCCATTTGCTTTGACATGTAAGTCAAAGGTTTGGAGTTTGTCATTACCACCGCTGTATGTCGTTACTAGTGTGTCCCACACGTTTTTAGCAGTGGGGAATTCGGTCAGATTTCTAGCAATGGTTGGTTCTATGTTTTGTATCAACCATGAAAAAACTACAAGGTCGTCTTGTTCCCACTGCTCATATCGATCATCTATCGGTTTTGGCGGTGTTGGATTTCCAGACAAATGAACGAGGAGAGTTTTTAATTTTCCGCCAATGGCTACTTGGATCATCCGAGCCCATAAGGCGTAGTTTTGATTGTTCAGTTTGAGGCTAATTTTCAGGCTGTCTGAAAGATATGTTTGGGATTTTGGTTTTGGGTTTGGAGACCATTAAAGAGGTTGGCTAATTGAAGGGACAGGTTGTTGTTGTCTTGATTGGATGAGCCGTCGTCAGATGACATGGTGATTGGGCTTATTCTGGACAGGGGTAAGTGATGAGCAGATACACAGATCGTATTACTGCTCTGATACCATCTTGACAATTGAATCAGAAAATAATGTTATTCTTTGTATTGATAAAATTTTTGAATGTCTTACAAATGAATAAGATTGAGAACAAATTATAAAACAAAACAAGGAAAGTCATAAATTGTTAATGGCTAAATGATTTGAAGTTCCCTTTCTTACGCAGCCCCTTAAAGGAAATAATGAAGATTTTCTGATCCTAATTGATCCATTTTCTAACATAATCGACCTGAGTTGTCTCAATTTGCAAACTAGCTGATTTTGAGCGAATAGTTCATGAGCTATTTTTCAAGTGATCATCGAGTGAGTTTCTAGCTACAAGCAACAAGCTATTTCAACTTTAGTTTTGTTTATGCATAATATGGTAGATGTTGAATCTATGAGTCCAAGACATAACATATAACAATGTTGCTGGTGACATAAGATTTAGATAACACTTAATATAATTATTAGGAGTATTGGATTTAAATAATCCCAACTATGAGCTATTAGCCACCATCAGTCATAACTAGCGAAATATGTGTTTGCGGTCCCACTTTTTAATATATTGGCCGCCAACGGACTATGACTAAAAAAATAGGAGTAATGGAAATAAATAATTCCAACTATTGCTCTTTGGCCGATAATGGTCCCAACTACGAAAATAACCACTAGCGGTCCCAACTTTCAGCATATTAGCCACCAACGGACCCAAACTAACTGAGCTTAACTCCGTTAGTGTGATGCTGACGTGGCATGCTTAGGTGGCAAAATGATCATACGTGGCATCCTAGGTGGCAAAATGGTCCTACATGGCATCCTAGGGGGCAAAATGATCCAATGTGGCATCCTACGTGACACGCCACGTCAGCATCACACTAACGGAGTTAGCCTCAGTTAGTTTAGGTCCCTTGGTGGCCAGTATGCTGAAAGTTGGAACCGCTAGTGGTTATTTTCGTAGTTGGGACCATTATCGGCCAAAGAGCAATAGTTAGGATTATTTCTTTCCATTACTCCCTAAAAATAAATATGTTCCATTTAGAAAATCAGTTAGTATTCTGTTAGTCGTAGTCCACTGGTGACAAATATATTTAAAGTTGAGACCATCAGCACACATTTCCGTAATTGAGACTGATAACGATCAATTGCTAATAGTTGGAATTATTTAAATCCAATACTCCTAATTATTAAATGCGTGATTAAATATGGTTTGGATGTTTACAACTCGAATATATGTATATTTTTAATGCATACAATATTCTTTCTTTTATTAATTTCCTTGTTGCAGATTGAAGATGCTCCAAGCGTCCACCTACTCGTGGACTCTACAGTAATGTACAAAATTTGTAGTTTTCACATGAACACAATGACAACAGCTAATTAGAATGGTAGATAAGACTCCAAAGAAACCATTCATGAACCAAACAAAGTATGGCAAATGCAGACATGCAGTTGCAGAGCTAATATTTTGTTATAAAAAGAAAATGTATATATATATATATATATATATATATATATATATATACTAGATATATCAAAAAAGTTTCAACCTTAATTTCATTTTGAACTCATCCTAATATTTTTTTAACCATTTTCATTTCAAAACTAACCAAAGTACATAAAGATAGCAGGTAGACGGACAACAAGCTGCGCTGACACCCCGTTTTAATTTGGAAAACGTACTTTAGTTTGTTATTTAAAAAAACATACAAATGTAGGACATGTTATTAAAAAAAAGCATAGGTGTATAAGACTATCAGTCCAACTAAACATGAACAAAATGGTCTAATTTGTGAACTCTAATTTTCAATGATATTCCCCTTTAATGTGCATAACTTTAAACTATAGGTATGTCAGCGCCTCATTTCTACTGTTTTCTATAATTTATTAAGTGGCTTAACTTATTTGGTGGAAAAGATTGGGATGTCAAATAAGATATTATTCCAATAATGAATAATGCCTCAGTTGATTTATTTATTTTTGCTTTCGCCAGCAATGCAATGACATAAGCTAAATGGATTCATCTACAAGGAACAGCGGATATATATATATATATATATATATATATATATAAGATGGACTCCAAAGAAACCATTCATGAACCAAAAGAACTATCAAATATGGCTAGTGAAGTTACACAGCTAATATTCATCCCTTCCCCTGGGGTCGGTCATATCAAGTCAACAGTCGAGATTGCAAAATTACTTGTCAATCGCGATCAACGTCTCGCGATAACAGTCCTTGTCATCAAGCCTTCAGGCATGAATTCTGGCTCGGCTATTACTGCCTATATAGAATCATTAGCTAAAAGCTCTATGGATAACATATCCTTCATTCAACTCCCTCAAGATGAAACCTCATCAGTTTTTGACCCAAAAGATCCAATGAATATCAAATGTCATTGCATGCACGTTAGGAATGTTGTTGCTGACTTGAAAAGTCAACCTGGTTCGGGTCGGCTTGCTGGATTTGTCGTTGACATGTTTTGCACAAGCATGATTGATGTGGCTAATGAGTTTAATGTTCCAACCTTTGTTTTCTTCACTTCTAATGCTGCTTTTCTTGGATTTACACAATATATAAAAACATTTTGTGATGATCCAAACACAGATGTTGTTGATCTCAGCAACTCGGACACCGAGGTATTGATTCCATGTTTTGTAAAACCGGTGCCAACCAAGGTATTTTGGAATCGTGTCAAGACTAGAGTAGGACTGGATTTTGTTGAGTGGTTTGCTCAGAAACTTGGAGAGGCCAAAGGAATCATGGTTAATACTTTCTTTGAATTGGAAACACACGCGATAGAGTCGTTGTCTCGTGATGTTAGCATCCCACCGGTGTATCCAGTGGGACCTATACTCAACCTTGAAGGTGGTTCTGGTGATGGGAAACCTATTGATGATGACGTCATTAGATGGTTGGATAGTCAACCAAATTCCTCGGTTGTGTTTTTGTGTTTTGGGAGTATGGGAAGTTTTGATGAGGTCCAAGTGAAGGAAATAGCATGTGGATTGGAGTTGAGTGGCTACCGCTTCGTGTGGTCTCTACGTCGACCACCGTTAGATCAAACGTCAAAGGTCCCAAGCGATTATGAGGATCCAAGTGTGGTACTGCCGGAAGGGTTTCTGGAGCGAACACGTGGAATAGGGAAAGTGATCGGATGGGCCCCACAGGCGACGGTGCTAGGCCATAATGCAGTTGGAGGGTTCGTGTCCCACTGCGGGTGGAACTCACTGTTGGAGAGTTTGTGGTTCGGTGTACCATCGGCAGTATGGCCGATGTTCGCTGAGCAACAGATGAATGCATTTAAAATGGTGGTGGAGTTGGGATTGGCGGTGGAGATAAAGTTGGATTATTTGAAGGATTTGCTAAATCCAAAAGCTAATACAATTATCGTGAAAGCTAAGGAGATAGAAAGCGGAATAAGACGTGTGATGGAGGATAACGAGGTTAGAAGAAAGGTAAAGGATATGAGTGCGAAGAGTAAATCTGCAGTGATGGAGGGTGGTTCGTCATATGCATCTACTAGCCGTCTAATTCAAATTTTTCTTAGTGACAACTCTTGATTTCTGACTTCTGTTTGTCATGTTTCTATGTTTCTAATGTTGGAAGCCTTGATTTCAAGTCTTGGTGTCACCATAAACATATAATGTTAAAGAGTTGATAGGTGGTCCATGTACTCCCATATTACTATGGACAGAGAGACTAGCTAGGCAATAAATAAATGATCATAGTCCAAATGGCGATATATATATCTACTATTGTGTTAGCAAATACTAAACAAATCAAACAAAGGGGACAGAGTGAGACACTTTAAAATTTAATATTGAAGTACTAAAAAATAAAAATCTTGGATGAGTTTAGTATTTAAAATTCTTCAATTTACATTAATATATATATATATATATATATATATATATATATATAGGATCCGGATCATATGAGAACTACCTTGAGTTATGAGAACTAGGGAACTAATCTTGACCACACATTACCATATTATCAATATAATAATATAAGGGTATGATAGTAAATTACCACCCCCTACCCCACCCCCACCCCACCCCACCCAAATCACCTTTTAAATATTTAAAAGATTTACTGATTTTTTTTTAAAATCACACTCTCTCTCTCTCTCTTCTCTCTCTCTCTTCACCCTCTTTCTCTGCTCTCTCTCGTCTCTCTCTGCTCTCTCTCGTCTCTCTCTATCTCTTTCTTCTCTCTCTAAAAAAGACGGTGGATCCGAAGAGGTTGAAGACGGTGGTGGTGGTGGCCGAGGGGTGGTGGGAGACGACGGTGGGAGGTGGTGGTGGTTTGCAGGGGCGGCGAGGTTTTTTGAAGACGAACAGAGAGGTTTGCAGGGGTTGCAGAGGGTTTTTGAAGAGGGGTTGAAGGGGACGATCTGTTGCAGAGGGTTTTGAAGGGGGACGATCTGTTGATGATGGTGACCCATTATAAACAGATCTGAAGGGGAAACGGAGATGGGGGATGAAAGGGGAAACGGAGGGGGTGGAGGGGGTGGAGGTGTTTTTCCGGTGGTGTTTTCCGGTGGTGAGATGGCGGGGAAACAGATCTGAAGGGGAGGAGATGGCGGAGGGGGAGGCGGAGGGGGTTTTCCGGTGGTGTTTTCCGATCAGGTATCCCATTTATTATTATTATTATTATTATTATTATTATTATTATTATTTTTGTTATTATTTTTTATGTTATTATTTATTAATATTATTATTATTTTCTGTTATTATTATTATTATTTTTCTGTTATTATTATTATTATTATTATTATTATTATTATTATTTTCTGTTATTGTCATTATTATTATTATTATTATTATGTAAAAACACCGGTGTAAAATATGAAATTTGTAAAGGTTTTGATGTGTAGATCTTTTTGTAGTTTTGGTTTTTACACTAGTGTATTTTATTTAGAAGTTTGTGGTATATATGTTGTTTTTTGGGTTTTACACTAGTGTTTTTGTGTAGCAGGGTTTTTGTGTAGCAGGGTCGGAGGTGAACTGAGGTAAGGGTGGTTCGAGGGGTGTTTTTTGAATCTGATATGGTTCGATGACGGGGGTTTTCAGAAACAGATCTAACGAAGAAGATGACGTTTAATGGATGATGATGCTTTTATTCGAAGATGATGATGTTTGATGGATGATGATGCTTATTCGAAGATGCAGCAGGTTTTTTTTTAAATAATGTGTAGTATGTTTTTTTATAAATGTTTTGGTTATTACGTTGATGTAATGTACATTTTTTTATAAATGTTTTGGTTTGCATTTGTTGGAGTAGTTTGTGTATGGTAGATTTACATTGGTGTAAAAAACTATACCAGAGTAAATCATGGTGGATTACATCAGTGTAAATCATCCTCATTCATATGTTTGTTTGGTATTTTACACCAGCATAATTTTGTAAAAGTTTGTGTATGCCAGTACACACTGGTGTAAATAATTACACCAGTGTTAAATCATCCTCATCATATGTTTGTTTCGGTTTTTATACCAGCGTAATTTTTGTAAAAGTTTTGTGTATGCCAGTTTACACTAGTGTAAATAATTACACCAGTGTAAATCATGGTAGATCATCCTCATCAGGATTTTATTTAAAAATGATTTTTTTGAATAATTGAATAAAATATTAAAATAGTATTATATTAATTATTTTCTCTTTCATGGTGCTTTTACTAAAATGCCCCTTATTGTACTTTTTGGTATTAAAATACACTAATAATATTTTAATTAGCATGTAAAGACAAAAAAGACACCAAGATTAAATCTTAACCATAGGATCATAAGATCAATGGTCCACAACAGTTCTCTAGTTCTCACAACTCAATGTGGTTCTCACACGATCCTAACCCTATATATATATATATATATATATATATATATATATATATATATATATATATATATATATATATGGGTGAATGGTGATAGTGGTGAACTTGAAGTTTTCCTCGATGATAATAATTATTGTGACTTTAACTTTTTTTTTTTTAACGGTCAATTGGAATCACTCACGGACCACTGGAGTATTATCATGTCATCAGTAATACCACGCGATCATATTCCACCACCAAGTCACCAATTCAGAAGGAAACTCATAATTATGAGAAAACACCCTTTTGTGAGATTCAAACCCAGGACCTTATAGTCCCTAAGTCTTATCCCACCACCAAAATATCGCTGGGCTATAATGCCTTTGGCATTGTGACTTTAACTTAACTTGGAATATGGTATTCTGGCTTGAAACTTAAATGATTGGTGGCTATCAATATATGTTAAAGTGGTTGAAAGATGAACTTTGAAAATTTGAAAAGTATACGAGGGGTTGGCCCATTGTTTAATTATTACAATTCTTTTAGGACCAACTATCATATAACATATTGTGAACATTTGAATCCACGGGCGTTAATCAGGGATAATCACCATACCATTAGATTCTAAATCAAAAGAAGTTCACCCATACAAATTTAAGTGTTATAGTGTGGAAGTTGTATATTGTTGATCTATAAGGTCGGTGATATGGGTGAGTTCATGCCCCTCTCCACCTCATCACAATAATGTCCCATAGTATTCCCACACTCCTTTCCCAGACGCCATTGGCCTTGTCGCTAGCCCAATAATGGTGATCGACGGGTTGAATTTGGTGGCATGGGCGGACCCACACCCACCCTAACGGGTGCGGGCGCCCACCTTAAAAAAATAATTAGTGTTTATATATACGCGTTTATCCCGTCCGCACCCCATAAAATTTTTCTATCGCACCCCTTGGATTTTTGAAACTGAGGAAAAGCAAGGAAACAAGCCTTCCTCTCCCTCTTTATAAGCCTTGAAGCTAAATACGCGATCCCTACGCTTGGTAGAAAGATTGGTGTGTATATATTTTTCCCTATTTTTTTCTTCGGTGAGTAAGGACTTTATGGAAAGGTTGCAGGTCTCTCTTAATTTGATGTGAAGAAGATGAGCTATTTGTTTTTTTAAGTACAAGAAGATAAAATATGTAAAAGTATGATGACAGGCAAAGTCAAGTTAACTTTTAATATACTTTTCTTTTTATTTAATTTCTTTTTACTTTATTTTACTTGTCCTTTCATTTAATTTATTGTCTATTATTTTTTATAAGGTTTAGGTGTTGTTTGGTAGCCTCTGAATGGTCATTAAGAGGCTACATCTGAATAGTTCATAGTCTCCTAATGGTTAAGATGTAGTCGTAAGTATAAATGGTTAAGAGATAGCATCTTAATGGTTGCCTCTTAACCATTCAGACTTAAGGTTACATCTTAATCATTAAGATGTTATGGATCATTAAGATGTAGCATCTGAATGGTCATTAAGCGGCTACCAAACAACCCATTAATAAGATTACATGTAGATAAGATCAAGTACAATGAGTGAGACTATAGTCTAGTGTATGTAGTTCAAATGAATCTAACTATTCAGTTCGATTCTAGATATGTAAATCCAACAATTTGGAAACCGTTTTAACGAGGTAACATCTGAATTACTTGTTTGTATTAATAGCTTGAGTCCTTGTGATAATTTTGGTGCGTTTGATACCAAAACTACTATGATTAGCTGAGATGTATCCACAACTTTAGATTTTAAATTTTTGTTATGCATATGTAAC
Source organism: Ambrosia x helenae (assembly GCA_030844895.1). Classification (NCBI taxonomy): domain Eukaryota; kingdom Viridiplantae; phylum Streptophyta; class Magnoliopsida; order Asterales; family Asteraceae; genus Ambrosia; species Ambrosia x helenae. The sequence continues at coordinate 38,160,813 of CM061234.1, read as the reverse complement.
GGCATTTAAATTACTTTTGGCTTTTTGTTTCCTTTTGTTGATTATATAATTTTTAGTATTATTCTGTTTGGTATACGAGTCGACCCGACCGTACCAAGGCCACCTGATGGATAAACGACCTAGGGGCTTAGAGATTCCGCACCCCATAAAAAAAATTTCTCGGTCCGCCACTGTTTGGTGGGCAAGGCACATTTGACCGTTTAACAGTGGTCATTTAAAAAAAGCAATTTTTAAAAACCTTATATACATACTTGCATGCATATTTCAAACTGCATTACAACATACTCTAAAATCTTCAAATCCTCTAAAAAAATCACTATATTGTTCTAAGAAAAATATCATCATACTCCGACTCTCCATCTAACTCGGGAATACTCAATGACTTGCTTATAACCGCTGGACAAGAGACAGTTCAACCTTTCAAAGACAAAGCCAAATTGTCACAAATACGTACTAGACAACCGCGTCTTGAACGTGACTAGCTGGGTTCTCATGCGCGTCTTGTGAATGATTATTTTTTTGGCAATCCATTGCATGATGACAATACGTTGTACATGGTTTTCTCGGGATGTTGGGTAGCATTTTCTGCACGCATTGGAGTAGGGTGACATATCCAACAGCTTGGAAAGGCCAACACACTCCAGGTGATCATGATGTTCCAACCTTAATACTTGTTGTAAAACAAACCAGAATTGAAACATAATTAAACAAGAAACAATGAATCAAAGCAGCCAACGTTTATTAATCGAAAGATTCAAATGATTACATACCAAACGAACAAGAAAGAAATCGAATGATTACAAGAAGTAGACTGCTTCAATTCTAATTGAAGGATTAAAAGGAATTAACCCTAATTGAATTATTATCCCCCTTTTATAAGCTGACAAAAGACTTAACCGATAATAACAAATTAAGTTTGTTTTATGGCAATCTTAGTCCCTCAACTTTCACTAGTCTTTCTAAGTAAGAAAATATGCTAACTCCCTTATTAACTACTTTAATGAAATGACATAACAGGCCCCTCAGACTTTATACCAAACATATAACAATCTCCACCTTTGGTAAAAGTCTCAACCCACATTCAGAAGATCTGAACAGAACTCAAACTTAGGGCTTGGCATGACTTTAGTAAACATGTCAACAACATTCTCAAGAGTATCAACCTCTTCAACAAGCACTTCATTTGACTTAACCACATCCCTTATAAAGTGCAGTTTCACATTGATATGCTTTGTTCTCTCATGATACATCTGATTCTTTGTTAGTTGAACTGCACCTTGATTGTCACATAACACACTAACCTTTTCAAGATCAACTCCCAAGTATGCAATGAACCCTTTCAACCACATACACTCTTTCACTACTTTTGTTAATGCCACATATTCAGCTTCAGTGGTAGACAAAGCTACTACCTTTTAAAGTGAAGCCTTCCAACTGACTATAGATCCAAAAACAGAACAAGCATATCCTGTCATAGATTTACCACTATCTAAATCTTTTGCATAGTCTGCATCTGCATACCCCAACACAACATTATCACCTGAACCTTTCCCAAATACCAACCCCACATCAGATGTACCTTTAAGGCATCTTAAAATCCACTTAATAGCCTTCCAATGTTCCATTCCTGGACTGGAAATATACCTGCTTACTATACTTACTACATAGGCCAAATCTGGCCGAGTGCAGACCATCAAATACATTAATCTACCAACAGCATTAGCATAAGGAACATTGTTCATACCTTCTCTTTCTTCATCTATTTGAGGAGACTGTTTGGATGACAATTTGAAGTGTGCAGCCAAAGGTGTCTTCACAGGCTTACATTCTTCCATAGCAAACTTGTTAAGCATCTTTTTAGCATAAGTACTTTGTTTTAAAAACAATAGACCCTACTCTCTATCTCTGTGTATTTCCATTCCAAGAATTTTCTTTGCTTGACCCATTTCCTTCATGTCAAACTCTTTAAGCAACATCTTCTTGGTTTCTTTTATAACATGTTGATCTTTACAGGCAATCAACATGTCATCCACATATAATAACAAATACGCATATTCTCCCCTTTTATACTCCCTTTGATAAACACAGCTATCATACATACTTCTTTTAAAACCTTGGCTCGCAATGTACTCATCAAATCTAAGGTACCATTGTCTGGGAGACTATTTTAACCCATATAAAGATCTGAGTAAAAGACATACCTTTTCTTCTTTACCAGCAACTTCAAAACCTTGAGGCTACTTCATGTATATCTTTTCATCCAATGAACCATGAAGAAAAGCAGTTTTGACATCTAACTGCTCTAATTCATAATCTCTATATGTTGTCAAAGCCAATATTATTCTGATAGAAGTACGTTTCACCACAGGTGAAAAAATCTCATTATAATCAATGCCAACTCTCTGTGTAAAACCCTTTGCCACTAACCTGGCCTTGTACCTTGGTAACTCTCCTGGTAATCCCTCTTTCACTTTGTAAATCCATTTACATGAAACAAGTTTCTGGTCTTTGGGTTTGTCAACTAGTTTACATGTTTCATTTTTATACAGGGACTCCATTTCATCTTCCATTGCTCTTAGCCATTTCTCTTTGTCAACTGATTGAATGGCTTGATCATAGGTTAGTGGTTCATACACAGATTCTTCCTCTGCAACATTCAGCACTGTTGCTGAAATGTCAGAATTCCCCTGAATCTCAAGGGCTTTGTTATCTGTCTTCTACTTCTATCTATGGCTATAGAATAATCAGGTTCATTTCTAGGAGTTTCTGATGATGCTTCTTGACCAGAACTTGTACCACAATCATCACTTGTCTTTGTCAATGGCTCCACCTTAATATCGACTTTTTACCCTTCCCAGTTGAGTCAAGAGCTCCTGCCATCACATCTTTACACAAATACTCCTCTAACACCTTAATAACGTACTTTTTTTTGAACGGTGACTTTCTTTAACTGTGTGGGCAGAGATCATCACACCTGCCTCTTGGCAGGCCCTAATCACCCACGCGTCCAGACTATGTTGTCTGAACCGGGTCCACGCTGGTACGGTGGGGACTATGGCGTTCGCCCGGAATCTGTACTGCCTCCACACGAGTTTCCTCGCTGGAGTAACAGTCGGATGAAAACCGGGTCAGCTCAGATTCGAACTTGCGCAACTAATGACTTACAAATTTTCCTCTTCATTGCCTAATATCCATCAAATTGTGACTTATGGGGATCGAACCCATGTCTCATAAATGAGAACATAGGCCTCCTACCACTGGGCCACAACTGATGGATAAATGAGAACATAGGCAACTAATGGCTTACAGATTTTCCTCTTCATTGCCTAATAACGTATTTTAGTTTGTTATTTTTTTTTATAAATAATACAATTTTTCATTAAAAATAAAGGATAAATTACATAAGGACCGTAGGTAGGCGGGCAACAAGCTGCACCACCACCCCTTTCTGGATAGAAAATCCTAATCTGCTAAAAACAACCCCCTGCCCTTGAGGAGTGGAAAAGTTGTTGTGCGCTACTAGCTGAACCCGAGCCAAAAACCGCACCGCTTCCAATGCCAAGGAATTGAACGTGTCAAAGCATGGGTGTATAAGACTATCAGTCCAACTGAACATGAACAAAATGGTCTAATCTATACATATAATAAACCAAAGCCATTTTAATGACATGACACTCAAAGAGGCATTCTCTTCCTTGAGTGTGCCATGTGTCATCTCATGTGGCATTGAGATATTTTAGGAAAAAAATAATTTAAAAACAAAGTTGGATTTTTCACCTCATGTTTCCTCCCATAATTTTTAAACGTTAATATCTTTAATATACGAGATTTTTTAAAGAAAAAAATTACAACAAATTAACGAGCGTTTTATTATCTTTCCAACGAGTACCATAGTGCTATATAAAAAACAGAGAAATTTTTTTGTGGAGTTTTGTTCATACAGGAAAAAAATAAATCATTAATCATGTATAGACAAGTCACTAATTATGAATTTTTTTTCAACCAGAGGCGAATAGGTTAATAGAGTTATACGTTGTTTTAAGTTAGGTATCAATATTAGTATGTTAGAGTTGTACATTTGTTTAGTCTTTAGGATAGGTGTTAATTTTAGAGTTACATTAAAGTTCTACATTCTTTTAGGTTAGGTGTTAGCATTGGAGTTGTACATTGTTAATTTGTTTTAGGTTAGATATTAATATTAGAGTTATACATAAGTCTATTTCATATGTAAAATTGATGTATCATATTAAATTTCTCAACCCGGAACTCCCCGAGGTATAATCTAGTATGATATACTTGAAAACTTGTTTAACCCACCTAATTTGTGAACTCTAATTTTCAATGATATTCCCCTTTAATGTGCATAACTTTATTAAGTGGCTTAACTTATTTGGTGGAAAAGATTGGGATGTCAAATAAGATATTATTCCAATAATGAATAATGCCTCAGTTGATTTATTTATTTTTGCTTTCGCCAGCAATGCAATGACATAAGCTAAATGGATTCATCTACAAGGAACAGCGGATATATATATATATATATATATATATATATATATATATATATAAATAAGATGGACTCCAAAGAAACCATTCATGAACCAAAAGAACTATCAAATATGGCTACTGAAGTTACACAGTTAATATTCATCCCTTCCCCTGCGGTCGGTCATATCAAGTCAACAGTCGAGATAGCAAAATTACTTGTCAATCGCGATCAACGTCTCGCGATAACAGTCCTTGTCATCAAGCCTTCAGGCATGACTTCTAGCTCGGCTATTACTACCTATATAGAATCATTAGCTGAAAACACTATGGACCACATATCCTTCATTCAACTCCCTCAAGATGAAACCTCATCAGTTTTTGACCCAAAAGATCCAATGAATATCAAATGTCATTGCAAGCACGTTAGGAATGTTGTTGCTGACTTGAAAAGTCAATCAGGTTTGGGTCGGCTTGCTGGATTTGTTGTTGACATGTTTTGCACAAGCATGATTGATGTGGCTAATGAGTTTAATCTTCCAACCTTTGTTTTCTTCACTTCTAATGCTGCTTTTCTTGGATTTACACAATATATAAAAACACTTTGTGATGATCCAAACACAGATGTTGTTGAGCTCAGCAACTCGGATACTGAGGTATTGGTTCCATGTTTTGTAAAACCGGTGCCAACCAAGGTATTTTGGAATAGTGTCAAGACTAGAGTAGGACGTGATTTTGTTGAGTGGTTTGCTCGGAAACTTGGAGAGGCCAAAGCAATCATGGTTAATACTTTCTTGGAATTGGAAACACACGCGATAGAGGCGTTGTCTCATGATGTCAGCATCCCACCAGTGTATCCGGTGGGACCTATACTCAACCTTGAAGGTGGTTCTGGTGATGGGAAACCTATTGATGATGACGTCATTAGATGGTTGGATAGTCAACCAAATTCCTCGGTTGTGTTTTTGTGTTTTGGGAGTATGGGAAGTTTTGATGAGGTCCAAGTGAAGGAAATAGCATGTGGATTGGAGTTGAGTGGCTACCGCTTCTTGTGGTCCCTACGTCGACCACCATTAGATCAAACGTCAAAGGTCCCAGGAGATTATGAGGATCCAAGTGTGGTACTGCCGGAAGGGTTTGTGGAGCGAACACGTGGAATAGGGAAAGTAATCGGATGGGCCCCACAAGCGTTAGTACTAGGCCATAATGCAGTTGGAGGGTTCGTGTCCCATTGCGGGTGGAACTCACTGTTGGAGAGTTTGTGGTTCGGTGTACCATCGGCAGCATGGCCGATGTTCGCTGAGCAACAGATGAATGCATTTAAAATGGTGGTGGAGTTGGGATTGGCGGTGGAGATAAAGTTGGATTATTTAAAGGATTTTCTAAATCCAAAAGCTAATACAATTATCGTGACAGCTGAGGAGATAGAAAGTGGAATAAGACGCATGATGGAGGATAAGGAGGTTAGAAGAAAGGTAAAGGATATGAGTGCGAAGAGTAAATCAGCAGTGATGGAGGGTGGTTCGTCACATGCATCTATTGGCCGTCTAATTCAAATTTTTCTAAGAGATAACTCTTGATCTATGACTTCTGTTTGTCATGTTTTTATGTTTCTAAAGTTGGAAGCCTTGATTTCAAGTCTTGGTGTCACCATAAACATGTTAAAGAGGTGATAGGTGGTCCATGTACTCCCATATTAGCTAAGTAATAAACAAAATGGAGAGAGTGTGACACTTTAACATTTAATATTGAAGTACTAAAAAATAAAAATCTTGGATGAGTTTAGGATTTAAAATTCATCAATTTACATTAATATATGGGTGATAGTGGTGAACTTGAAGTTTTCATCGATTATAATAATTGATCAATTGTGACTTGAATGATTGGTGGCTATTAATATATGTTAAAGTGGTTGGAAGTTGAACTTTGAAAATTCGAAAAGTATACGAGGGGTTGGCCCATTTTTTAATTATTACAATTCTTTTAACATATTGTGAACATTTGAATCCACCGGCGTCAGGGATAATCACCGTACCACTAGATTCTAGATCATAAGAAGTTTACCTATATAAATTTAAGTGTTTTAGTGTGGATGTTGTATATTGTTAATGGGGACGGGACACCACCAGAATTGGTCACGGGTACCCCACTATCAGCATGACAACATCGCAGTCACTCATGTTGGTAGTGATCCCGTGAATCAAATTCTGGTTCTAGTTAACCGGTTGGTACCCGTGATTTCTCTCTCTTTGTCTCTATCTCTCTCTCATTAATTGTGGGTAAATAATAAGTGAAGTGTTGCCACCAAAAAAAATGTTTCAGTGACGGAAATCAGTGAAATGATGTGGCAGTGTATGATTGGTTGAAATCAGTGAAGTTGAAAAAACTTACGGGTAGTATCCCGCCCCCCCTAAGACTGGTGATATGGGTTCATGCCCCTCTCCACCTCAGCACAATAACGTCCCATGGTATTCTTACACTCATTTCCCAAGCGACGTTGACCTTGTCGCTAGCCAAATAACGGTGATGGGTTGAATTTGGTGGGCCAGGCACATTTGACCGTTAACAATGGTCATTTAATTTTTATTTTATTTTTTTAAACCTTACGTACATATTTCAAACTAACATTACAACATACTCTAAATGTTGGATATGTCCGATGTAATTAAAAGTCAAATTCAATGTAACCCTACCCGGTACGATCCGAAGAGTTATACGTTGGTACACGAATCAGATAAGTTCACGTGTAGGTGGATTATTATTTGTGAAATAATAATATTTTAGACTTGAGGGACTTAATATTAATAAGATTAATATTAAGGCATATTATAGTAATAAACAAGAGGGCTTAGTGTAAGATTGTGTTTTATAAAAGGAGGGTTAAGGAGTAAACCCTAATCACACTTTTATAACAAACCACAAACCCTTGCCTCCCTCTTATAATTTGCGGCCATCACAAGGAAGCCGTCGCCCCTCTCTTGCAAAGTGTTGCTCTTGGTAGGCCAGTGCTCGGTTGTGAACTTCCTACTAGCGAGGATTCGTTGTAATCCGCGTGTTACAATTCCGGTGTAGTCGTCAAAGGTTGATTACTAAACCCCCTATGGTTGTTATTATTATTTATTTGTTTATACGCGTTTTAACCGAGATCCTGATTGGGAATATTTTATTAATTGGATTAATAAAATCAATTATATATATATATATATATATATATTTATGTATAAATATTAATAATAATAATAATATAAACCGCTTCTGCTACGTATTTTATACCATGATTCTCAACCCTAAAATCATCAAATCCTCTAAAAATTCTCTATATTTTTTTAGAGTAAATTGCCAAAATGGCCCCTCAGGTTTGGCCCAAAATGCTTGTTTGGTCAGTTATCTTTTTTTTTTTGTGCCAAAAGCACCCCTCACAGATCGAAAATTGCCAAAATGGCCCATATTTAACAGAGTTTTTAACTGAGTATGGAAAGTCAATTAAGTCTGAGGGGTAATTTCGTCCTTTCACTCTATTATTTTTTTTAAAGTTAATAACCCCCTTCTCCTTCCTTTGGCAGACCTAATCCCACCCTTTTCTCTCTCTAAACCACCACACCACCACCACCCTTCTTCACCATCCACCACCCTCCACCACCCAACATACATTATAGAGAGAGACAGACTAGAGAGCGGAGAGAGAAACGAGCAGAGAGAGTTTATTATACACACACAATCACATTATAGAGAGAGAAAGAGGGATTGAGCTAGAGAGAGAAGGAGACCTTCGGTCTCCACCGCCCTCGGCGGTTCTCCGGCGGCCGGCCGGTCAACTCAACCCAACCCAACCAACACCCTCACCTTCTCCCCTTCACTGATCTGATTATTATTATTATAGAGAGAGAAACAGAGGAGAGAGAGAGGCAGAGACTAAAAGAAAAGGGAGGAAGAAGGCGATGGTCAGCGGTGGTGTCGTGGTTTCCAACCAGAGGCAGATTCAATCACAGAGGTAAAACCCCCTTTCTATTTCAACATTAAAGTAGCGGCGGTGGTGATTCGTGGTGGATTGTAGAAGTTTATGGTGATCCGACAACCCTGTTTGATCCACAATATGTCGTCCAATTCCATGGTTGAAACATCATCTTCTCCAGATCCATCTGATTGTCCTTCATACACGATTTATTAAAAATAAAACTGTAAACTTGAATGAACAAAATTACAATAATTAAAATATAATGTTAAGAATTACCTGAGGAAGCAGCAGGTTTGTCAGTTGTTTTAACAGTTCTATACATCTACAAAATAGGTAAACAAAACAAAACAAATCAGAGAAAAATAGCAAAAATAGTGAAGAAACTAGATAAAGACCAACTGAAAAAGAAAAAAAAAAACAGAGAAAAGGGTGTGGTGGCATCAAGAGGGTTAGTGTTGGAGAAGATGAAGTTCAGATGGGTTAAAAGGGGTTTAAAACGTTTAGAGATGAAATGACGAAAATGCCCCTGATACTTAACTGACTTTCCATCCTCAGTTAGAAACTCAGTTAAATATGGGTCATTTTGGCAATTTTCGATCTGTGAGGGGTGCTTTTGGCACAAAAAAAAGATAACTGACCAAACAAGCATTTTGGGCCAAACCTGAGGGGCCATTTTGGCAATTTACCCTATTTTTTTTAAGAAAAATATCATGATACTCCGACTTGGGAATGCTCAATGGCTTGCTTATAATGACTGCACAAGAGGCGGTTTAACCTTTTAAAAGACAATACCATTTAAATCCGGAGTACCATGTAAATCGAAATATTAAGTAACATGGCTTTTAATAACAAGAAAATTATTTGTGCATGTTGCGACGTAAATCGTAATAAGTTTTATTTTGATATACATGGTTTGCATTGGTTTATGTATAAAGTGTTTTATACTTGTGGGTCATATATTTTTTAACGGCGAACGAATCAATTTTCGAGCACTCTCGGCACCCTTTTGGCGAATTAGGTACTCGAGAGTACCCGGGCCACCAATTGCCACCAATTCCCGGGAAAACCCGACCACTTAACCCGCCCGAAGGCACGACAGTGAAATAATCGGTAAAACCGGTCGGGATCAGGACTTGAACCCAAGCCAATTGTCGGGTCATCCCTCATTTCCCCTCCACCAATGTCCTCCAAATGTAGCTAGTGAGAATTGAACCCAAGCCTCCCATAGAAAACTTTAGACCCTCAACCAACTGGGCTAAAAGTGTTGGACTATACTTGTGGGTCATATAGTCCTTTGAGGAGTGAAGGTTGGCACGTGTGAGAACTTCTTCGTAAGCACTGACCATCTATCTACACATGACGGTTTTTTACTGAGTTCGTGTTGGTGTAGGTTCAATTTCGTGTTCTTTTCCCCTCTCTTTCTAGATGAGGATGGGGGAGCCATCGGTGATTGGGTCGACGTCTCCCACTGCAAAGAATTCGAGCAATAGCGACGACAAATGTCGCTGGTAAAAGTGGATTATGTCGCTGGTAAAGGTATTAGCGACGACCGGTCACCGATAATGGGTCGCTGGTATTGCTCTGTCGCTGGCAATTAGGCTTGTAAACGAACCGAACGTTCATGAACAGTTCGTGAACTGTTTGCGGGAAGTTCGTTTATGTTCGTTTAATTAAACGAACGAACATGAACACACGTTTTGTTCGTTCTGTACGTTCATGAACGTTCGTTTATGTTCGTTCATTTATGTTCGTTTATGTTCATTTATTTATGTTCGTTTAATTAAACTTTACTTTATTTTATTATTTATTTTCTTTTGTTAAATAACCTTAATTCATATTATAGTATATACAATATATTTGATATGTTCTAAAATTTAACCCTAACATTCTAAACATATCGGCTTCTCTCCACACTTCACAGCCCAACCTCCCTTCTTCTCCACACTCCACAACCCTACTAATTTAGATTTTGTTTTTGGTTGCATTGTGATGTATTGTGATGAATCATTATTAAACTTGTTTTTGTTTGTGTTCATTAATGTTCGTTTATGTTCATTTGTGTTCATTTATATTGATCGCCTATGTTCGTTTATGTTCACGAACTGTTCGTTTAGGTTTTAAATGAGCGAACATAAACGAACATGAATACGACAAATTCTTAATGAACGAACACGAACACAAAAATGTGTTCGATTATGTGTTCGTGTTCGTGTTCATGTTCGGTTAAAGTTAAATGAACAAACACGAACACGCCTGTGTTTGTGTTCGTTCGGTTCGTTTACAGGGCTACCGGCAATCAAAAAGCATGTAACCCCACCTTGATGAAATTGTGCACCTTCAACTTGTACAGAACCTCCTTGTTGAATTTATAACTAAATAATATTGCGGATATGGTGCGTAACGATATCAAGGTAGATTAGGGATCGAGATATGTACCATACATGTACTCATACCCATACATGTACCCGTACTGAAAATACCCGTACCGAATATATATGTTCGGTACGGGTAGGGGTATCAATACAGGTATTTCGTACGGTATCCGTTTTGGTACCACTTTGTTTTTTTATTGAGCACTTGTGTAGGTACCAAGCAGACAAAATCGGTACTAGTATCAAATACTATACGGGTGCCAAATTGGTAAAACTGGTACGAGTATCAATATGATACGTGCTTGGTTTAAAAAAGCTGGGGGCTCTGAGACGTTTTGGTTCCAAAATCCGAGGTGTGGGGCTTAAAGCACATGGCGAGAGCTTCACATATGTGAGGCGCCCAAAGTAAAAAAGAGTAAAAAATATTTATACAAGCCAATACTACATATTCTACTTGTTAATCAATCTTAAACACAATAACATAATTATAAAGCATACTTAATATAAACAACTTATGGTTCAACAACTTGATTTGCACTATTATTTTGACATCATATATACATGTCGAGATACAAAGGAAAAGGAGAAGATTGCTCATGTACAATGAATGCTATTGACTAAGAATTTTGTGCAATAATTTTGTTTGAGAGGAAATTATGTAAATTGAGAGGAAATTGAGTGATTCAAATTATTTCCTTATACCCCCCCGTCAATGCAACTCGGTGGTGGACCGAGACGTAGCATTGTCCTGAATTTGTCGAATAGAGGCTTTGGTAAACTGTTGGTGAAGATATCGGCTACTTGCTTATCAGTGGAGATGAAATCTCGTGTTGAGCTTCCCGGCGTTCACAAGTTCTCGAACAAAGTGGTAGTCGATATCGATGTGCTTTGCACGCTTGTGTGAGATCGGATTTTGGCTTAGAAATAGCGCACTCTTGTTGTCACACAGAGAAGTGTTGGAGGGCCAGGTGGAAGTGCATGAAGTTCCCGAAGAAGATGTGTTATCCAAATGATTTCAGCTACCGTGTTTGCCATTGCGCGGTATTCGGATTCACAGCTTGACCTGGAGACCGTGGGTTGCTTTTTTAGCGCTCCAAGAGACTAAGTTACCGCCTAATAGATACAATAGCCATATGTGGATCTTCGTGTGTCAATGCATCGAGCCCAATCTGCATCTGAAAAACCTAGTAAAGTAGTGTTAGGTGGACAATCAAAAGTTAAAACCATGTGTTAAGGTGCCTTTGACAAAACGAAGAATCCTCTTGACTAGCTGAAAGTGGGTAGTTGTTGGTTTTGGAGAAATTGGCTTGCTTGATTGACGGCATAAGAAAGATCGGGACGAGTAATGGTGAGGTATTGAAGAGCTCCCACAAGAGAACGATAGAGAGTGGGTCGTGAAACGGTTTACCTTGATTGGTGAAGATATCTTTGGATGTGAGAGGGGTGGCAACGGGTTTTGAGTCAAGTAAGCCGGCTCGGGTGAGAATATCATGAGCATACTTGGATTGATTTAAGAACAAACCCGTTTGTGTATGTTGAACTTCGAGACCGAGAAAGAAATTTAGCAACCCAAGATCCTTTATCTTGAATTCCTTGTGTAGAGAAGATGTAAAGTTTTGAATGAAGGATTCATTATTGCCGGTAATAATGATGTCATCGACATACACAAGTAGATAGATTAGGATACCTTGGCGATTGTACACAAAAAGAGATGTGTCGGCTCGACTATTTAGAAAACCATGATTGAGAAGAAAGGAGCTTAGCCTTTGAAACCAAGCACGTGGTGCTTGTTTTAAACCATATAGTGCACGATTGAGTTTGCACACATAGTTTGGTCGAGTAGAGTCTTCAAAACCCGGGGGTTGTTCCATGAAGATGGTTTCGGTGAGATGCCCATTTAGGAAGGCATTGTTGACATCGAGTTGACGAAGATTCCATTTGTTGATAATGGCAAGACTTAGGACAACTCGAATTGTGGAGGCCTTGACAACGGGACTGAAAGTATGTGAGAAGTCAAGTCCCGGTATTTGGGTAAACCCTTGAGCTACAAGGCGGGCTTTGTAGCGATCAATGGAACCGTCGGGTTTGTATTTTATTCGATAAATCCACTTTGAGCCAATAATATTGGTAGTTTCGGGGCGTGGAACGAGGGTCCAAGTGTGATTATCATGAAGAGCTTTGAGTTCATCATGCATAGCTTGGATCCATTTGGGATTTTAAGAGCGGTTTTGATGCCTTTTGGGAGGTGAGAGGTGAATAAGGAGTGATGAAGTGGGTGAGTGGAAACTTGAGAGAGATCGGCTATATGTTTGGGTTTTAAAAATTCCATGCTTGGCTCGGGTTTGCATGGGATGAGAGTTGAGCGGTTGGTTGGTGGAGGGGGGGGGGGTTCTGTTGATAAAGTGGGATCGGATGGGAGAGGGCTGTGAAGGGGAATTATGAGGTGGGGTGGGCTGTTCGGTGGGTTGTGGAGTAGGGGAGGAGTGGGCCCGAGGAGGGGAGACGGTGGGGAGTGTATTGGGCTAGAGTGTTGTGAGAGATTTGGGCTAGGAGGGGTGATTGGGCTAGTAGGAGGAGGTTGTTGGAAAGGGACGGTTGAGGTGGGTGGGATGTAGTTGGAGTAGTCATCACAGTAGGGTGTGGGAGTGGGTGGTATTTGTTTAGGTGGAGGTTCGGTAACAATAGGCGATGTGGTGGGAGATGGTAGGTATTCTTCAAAGTTGGTGATGGGTAAGTCATGGTTGTTGTTGTTGGTTATCGAGTTTTTGTGAAATGGTAGAACATCTTCATCAAATCTAGCATGTCGAGTTGTATAGACTCGACCCGATGTAGGTTCAAGACACCGAAATCCTTTGTACTTAGGACTATAACCAATGAATATGCAAGAAGCACTTCTTGGTTGGAGTTTATTTTTTGTGTAGTCTCTAAGGTAGGGAAAACTAGACAACCAAAAACATGCATGTTGGAATAGGTGGGAGGTTGTTTGAATAAAACTTCAAATGGGGATTTGTTGTCAATGATTTTAGTGGGTAGGCGGTTAATTATATAGGTAGCGGAAGAGAAGGCATCAAACCAAAGGTTGGGTGGGGCATTTGCATTAAACATCATGGCTAAACCAGTTTCGGTAATGTGGCGGTGTTTTCCGCTCGGCTCTACCATTTTGCTCGGGTGTGTGAGGGCAAGATATCCTATGATGGATACCTTGTTGTTGAAAAAGTTTTTGAACTTGGTGATTGGTGAATGCGGTTCCACCATCACTTTGAAACACTTTAATGTTTGAAGAAAATTGGTTTTGAGCAAAGGTTAAGAATGTGTTGAGAATTGTAAAGAATTCGGATTTTGCTTTTAATGGATAGAACCAAGTAAAGCGGGAATAGTCATCGATAAAAATGGCATAATATCGATAACCATCCTTGGAGGTCACGGGTGCCGGTCCCCAAAGGTCACAATGAATTAAGTCAAGGACGTGTTCCGCGCGTTTAGGATTTTCAATAAACGGTAAGTTTTTGCTTTTGATAATTCACAAGATTCACATAGTCCCGGTTTGGGTAATATAGAAGTAACAAAAACACAACCAAGTTTATTTAAAATTGAAATTGTGTCAAAGGACACATGGCCTAAACGACTATGCCATTTATTAAAAGATGCACGAAGGTGCGATGCGGAAAGCGCGGCAACTAGAGACTTGTGACCTTGAGTGAGAATGTAGAGACCATTTTCGCACGTGCCTTTAGCTAGAACCTCCTTTGTTTTGCGGTCCTGAATTTCAAAGAAATGATTAGAAAATAAAACATCAACCGGAGAATCGTTTGTTAACCTACTAATAGAAAGTAGATTTTTTTGTTAAGTTGGGAACTACTAAAACATTTTTTAAATGTATTGAGTCATTTAGAGAGGTGTTCCCAATGTGTGTAACGGAGGTTGAGTTTCCGTTTCCAAAGGTAACCCGAAGGCTACCATCATGAGATGTAACTTTGTTTAAGCCATGAGTGGTAGGTAACATATGTGTTGTTGCACCTGTGTCGGCGGTCCAATCGGTGAATCGGATGCTATGTTGCAAGTAGCATGAAAGGCTTCGGCAAGATTGGCATCAAGAGAAGCCTTCTTTTGGGCAAACGAGACGAGTTGATAACAAGTGCTTGCATAGTGACCGTTTGGCGACAAAGTTGACAAAGAGGGGGTCGTTTTGAATGAGATTGATTTCGGCCCTGAGAAGAGGAACGACCCCGTCCTCGAGATGATGAAGAGGTGGGCCGATTATGCCTAGTTTTGTTAGGTTGGGCATAGAAAATGGCTTGAGGGGGTTGAGGGTTATGGAGTTTTTGAACAAACATCTCTTGATTTTCGGCATTGGCCAAAAGATCACGAAAGGAAGGAGCCGGTCGAATGGTTCGTTGGGAAGGAAAAATTTTCAAAGGAAGCGCCAAGTCCACAAAGGAACCAATGGCGTTTGTCTTCATCATCAACGGGGTGTCCTATATCCGCAAGTTGGTCGGAAATAGCCTTGAATTTGCACCCAAATTCGGAGACCGAATCGGTCCCTTTTTGAAGGGTGCGAAGAGAATCTTTGAGGTTATGAATACGCTCAATAGAAGAATGGCTATAGGCATCGGCAAGGGCTTGCCACACGGTTTTGGCAGTGGTGTGGCCAATGGTTTCGGCCATGGCCTCTTCAGATAGAGTAGAGTTAATGAGAAGAAGAATTTTTTGATCATCGGCCTGCCATGTGAGGAACTCGGGATTGGATATAGTTTTGTTATCGGTACTCACGGTTTCGGGAGGAACCGGAGTGGTTCCTGTGACATGACCGAGAAGGTTAAGGTAGGAAAGAACCGGAGTGATTTGTTTTTTCCCACGCTAGGTAATTTGTGGAGGATAATTTTATGGTGATGAGATGACTAAAAGAGTGAAGAGGGATGGAAGAAAGGTTTTCAACAGCCATGAAGGCGGGCTGTGTGCGGCAGGAGTGAGGTGGAAAAGGGGAAGAAAAAAAGAAGGTTTGCTAGAGAGGATCTTGATTGTTAGGTTGATACCATATAAACAACTTATGGTTCAACAACTTGATTTGCACTATTATTTTGACATCATATATACATGTCGAGATACAAAGGAAAAGGAGAAGATTGCTCCTGTACAATGAATGCTATTGACTAAGAATTATGTGCAATAATTTGTTTGAGAGGAAATTATGTAAATTGAGAGGAAATTGAGTGATTCAAATTAT
Organism: Ambrosia x helenae; assembly: GCA_030844895.1. Classification (NCBI taxonomy): domain Eukaryota; kingdom Viridiplantae; phylum Streptophyta; class Magnoliopsida; order Asterales; family Asteraceae; genus Ambrosia; species Ambrosia x helenae. The sequence goes on along the minus strand of CM061234.1, from coordinate 38,144,777 downwards.
TTCCTTATACTTAAACACTTCATTAAACATACATTGAAGCCAAAGCACACTTAAAAATCTTTTAAAAACCCTGATTTTGACTTTTGACAAAAAAAACCCCTTAATTTTGACTGAGGCGCGCCTCAAAACACTTCGCCTCAGGTGCGCTTTTTTAAACCAAGAATACGGGTACCAAATAGGTAAAACCGATATGAGTACAATAAATACCATAATACGAAGTAAGTATAATATCAAATTCGTAAGAATATAAAATTCGGTACTCGTACCATTTTTACGCGTACCCGTACCCATATCGAAAGCATCGAATATCGAAATCCATAAAAGTGGGTACCGATACCTATACCGAATACCAAAAATTGGTACGGGTATGGTTACTGGTATGTATGTGTACGAGTACGGTGGTGCTAAAAACATGGGATGAAAACTAAAGTTTTGATTCGGTTAGCATTGGATTCCAGAAAAAAAAATAACTTTAGGCCATGGGGTATACTCTAACCATCTTTAACTCCACCTAGATTCCACATCCTTTATTTTGTCTCTTTTCACACTAGCTCACTTCAAGGAAATGGTTTAACGCCCCTTAACTCTACTCATCCCTTAACTTTCTCTCTTTCAAGTCATGTTAACATGTTAACTTAGTGACAATTTAATGTTCCTTAACATGGGAAGGGAGTGGTGCACAATAAAAGTTAACATGCCATGTCACCGTTAACACTCTTGGTGTGAAGGTATACCCCATAGCCTTAGAGCATTCACAACCCATCCCCCATTCCCTCCCCCTTTCTTAAAATTTAAGAAAATTCCACAAAAACTCACTCCATCCCAACCCCTTTCCCCATACCCCATTTCTAAAATTTACAAAAAACCTATGTTGAGCCCCCATATATGGGGTCTTCCATCCTTCCCCCATATCATTTAATAATAATAAAATAATACAAATGAAAGGTGGAGTGAATTAATGTTGGTTGTAAAGAAATAAAATAATAATAAAAAAAGCTTTTAGGGGATATAAATGGGGAATGGGATGTGAGAAAATTTGCAAAAGTGAGTGGCAAATTTAGAAAACTATGATTTTTTCTTAAATTATATGGTTGGGGATGGGGGACGGGTTGTGAATGCTCTTAGAGGGACATTTGATAACCTACTAAATGAAGTATTCCCTTTTACTAAATAAACTTTGTTTGTTAGGAATGATTTCTTAAAACTTAAAAATTTTAAATTTGGTTTTGATTATGTATTTTTAAACTGCTTTAAATTGACTTTTAAACATTCAACATAATTAGTAAACAAGACATGAATCAACGTAATTTTTTAGAAGTGATAAAAGTCGTTATTTATAAAGATCAGTGATAGGTTTTACAAAGAAAAACCTACAAACTTCTAAGAAATCAAGATAAAGAATAGAGATCAAAGCACAAAACTTACTTTTAATTTTTCATTCATAAACTTAAGATAATACATAAGGTTGCTTAAATAGAAATACAAAAAGGAAGTTACTAAATAATAAAAATGCATGCAAAAATATAAGGGAAACATGGGAACATGGAAGTTGGTTAATAACTAAAATGCAATGTGGATGTGACCAAAGAGTGGGACACGTATCAATCAGTTAATCAACAAATGAACAACATAACGAGATCACAAGTTTTTGTTTATTTGAGTACGATATAGATATGTTTTGCTTTCTATTTGACTAAAGTTAAATACACTATTATGCCATCGGTTAAAAAATGTGATATGACGAAGAATGGGCCCAGCTAATGATTACCTCAAGCACGCTGATAGTATTGGTCTTTAATGTGAGGTACAAAGATAAAATAGTTCACGTGGGTATAACTTTATAAGGAACGGTAGATAATTAGCCTTCAAAGAAACCATTCTTGAACCAAAACAAATATGGCAAATAGAGTTGCAGAACTAATATTCATCCCTGCCCCTGGATGGGTCATATCATGTCAACCGTCGAGGTCGCAAAATTACTTGTGAATCGCGATCAACGTCTCGCCATAACCGTCCTTGTCATGAGACCTCACGCCGCGAATTCTGGTTCAGCTATCAACGACTACATAGAATCACTAGCTGAAAACACAATGGATCGCATATCCTTCATTCAACTCCCTAGATATGTACCCCCATCAATTTCTGACCCCAAAGCGTCTTTATTCGATGAATTCGGCAAATGTCACTGTAAATATGTTAGAAATGTTGTTGCTGACTTGACGAGTCAACCAGGTTCGCGTCTGATCATTGGGTTTGTCATTGACATGTTTTGTACCGGCATGATAGATGTGGCTAATGAGTTTAATGTTCCAACCTACTTGTTTTTCACTTCTAATGCTGCTTTTCTTGGATTTGCATTTTATGTCCAGACACTTTGTGATGATCTCAACGAAGATGTTGTTGAGATAAGCAACTCGGATACTGAGATATCGGTTCCAAGTTACAACAAATCGTTGCCAACCAAACTCTGTTGGAATCTTGTCCAAACTAGGGAAGGACTAGATTTTGTCCTGAGGACATTCAGGAAGCTTAGAGGGATCAAAGCGATCATGGTTAATACGTTCATGGAATTGGAAACACACGCGATAGAGTCGTTGGCAGCTGATGTTAGTATCCCACCGGTTTATCCGGTGGGACCCATACTCAACCTAGAAGGTGGTTCTGGTGCCAGGAAACCATTTGATAATGATATCATTATGTGGTTGGATAGTCAACCGCCTTCCTCGGTTGTGTTTTTGTGTTTTGGGAGTATGGGAAGTTTTGATGAGGCCCAACTGAAGGAGATAGCATGTGGAATAGAGCAGAGTGGCTACCGTTTCGTGTGGTCCCTACGTCGACCTCCATCAGATCAAACATCAGGGGTGATGAAGGATTATGAGGATCCGAGTGAGGTATTACCGGAAGGGTTTATGGAGCGAACACGTGGGATAGGGAAGGTGATCGGGTGGGCCCCACAAGTGGCATTGTTGGCTCATGGTGCAGTAGGAGGCTTCGTGTCCCATTGTGGGTGGAACTCGTTGTTAGAGAGTTTGTGGTTTGGTGTACCATCAGCAGCATGGCCAATGTACGCTGAGCAACAGATGAATGCATTTAAAATGGTGGTGGAGCTAGGATTGGCGGTGGAGGTAAAGTTAGATTATAGAAAGAATGCGTCGAATCCTAAAGCTAATACAGTCATTGTGACTGCTAAGGAGGTAGAAAGTGGGATAAGACGTGTGATGGAGGATAACGCGGTCAGAACAAAAGTGAAAGAGATGAGTGCAAAGAGCAGATTAGCTGTGGTAGAGGGTGGTTCGTCTTATGCATCTGTTGGTCGTCTTATTCAAGATATTCTAAGAGACAACTCTTAATAGTTGACCCGGAGTTCTATTTGTTGTGTTTGTAGGAATTTAAGCAAACTGTTGGTGTGCTGTTGGTGTGCATGATCATATATTTCAAATAATACACTACCGTTGCTCAAATCATTGCAGCCCTTACATTTTAATTTGGTTTTCTTTAGATTTTATTTTCTTATTCACTTTATTTTTATAATAAAAACTAAATAAACAGATCTACTCTTTGTAAATTAAATTAAAATTAAAAAAAATAAAAGAAGGAATTTAACCCTTACGAATGCCGGTGGGTTCGCAAAAACCTTGTCATTCATGTTTGCGGGAAAAGTAATACACATGTCAAGTCTTTAAGTTGTCCTTGTGACCATAGGCGAAGCATGGTTAGGACTTAGGGCCATGGTGATCCCTGCCCACTAGAATTTTCGCTTAGTATTTATTTGTATGTATCGAGTTAAGTTCCCATGATTTTTTGAGTCAGGACCTCCTTATTTGTTAAAAAAAAAATTAGTATAAAGCCCAATAACTAAAAACCTTATACCTAATACACCTAATTAACTAAAAGCCAAGTACAAATAAAAAAGGCAAAGCCCAATAGTCCAATAAGTCAAGCCTAAGCTTACAAATCAAAAAATAAGGACAAATTACAATTTTCGTCCTTTAGGTTTGGGCCATTTTTCAGTGGATGTCCTTTCGCGTTTCAGTTGATGAGAATCGTCCTTAACGATTTAAAATGTTACACCCACTGTCCTAAGGGCCTAACTTGGTTAAAAATTTCAGTTATCTTTGGTCATGTGCCTTGCACATGAGGGTAAATTGGTAATTTTACTTCCCCCTCTCCCTATATCTAACTTCAACCACCACCACCACCACCACCCAACATCCCACCAATAAATTACCTGAGCAAGTTGACTGTGATGACCCTCATTTTTGACCTGTCTTCCCTGACCCGAGACCACCATCTACTTCTAAGAACAACTGCCGCCCTAACCACTTATGACCACCGCCGCTCAGCCCCATCAGAACCATCGCCATAACAGCCTTCACTCGACCACCACCGTAGCTGTGACCACCACAACTACCATCTAGACCCCACCCTTCACCATCGGCAACTATTAATCATCAATAATCGGTCACCACTAATTCTAATCATCACCATTACCTGGGTTTCGTGAGCATTCAGTCACAGAGGCGGCGGAGTTACATCACAGAAGACGCCGACGCTGACCATTCTGAATTACTAAAATACCGAACAATGGGACCTGACGGAGCGCTTCGTGTATCAGTTAAGAGTCAAGTCGGGATCAATGAGGTTAGAACTTGACAACGTCAAAGTGGTTGCATTGTTAACGGGTCAAAAGGGGTGCTTTAATGTGGGCTGAAACTGGTTTGGGTTCGCCTGCAACCACTTTTTCGTCCCTTTTAAAAAAATAATCGATGCGTTAATTAAGGTTGAGCTAGAAAAACAACCATAGTCCATAACTGTAAAGACTGAGCCTAACTGAAGAAATTTGAAGACTTAGGGTTCGTTTTTAATATCTTGATAACCACTTATATCTGTTTTAGAGAGAAGAGATTTATTTTATTTATATATAAGTGAAATTACTAGACTACCCTCATGTGCAAGGCACATGACCAGATTTAATGTTAAAAACTAACCAGGTTAGGCTCTTAGGACACTGGGTGTAAGATTTTAGATCGTTAAGGACGAAACACATCAACTGAAACGCGAAAGGACATCCACTGGAAAAATTGCCCAAACCTAAAGGACGAAAAGTGTAATTTGTCCAAAAAATAAATAACAAAAATAACAAAACAAAACTCGCTATTTCTCTCGCATCTTATTTATCTTTGTTTAATATGATGACTGAAAGAAAGGACTTTTATATAACAATAACAATACTACTACTACCACGAGAACGAACACGACCACTACCACAACTACGACCACCGCCACCACTTTGAGGTTTTTGACAAACTTATTGAAGTTTCATTTAAGTATTTGACAGGGAAGTTTTATTATGTATATAACATTTATGTAATTTTATTTTCCAAATCAATTAGAACCTTGGTTTTAAAAAACCCGCGAGACGCTTCGAGGCGTTTTGGTTCCAAAATTCAAGGTGTGGGGCTTAAAGTGCGAGGTGAGAGCTTCACGTATGTGAGGTGCCCAAGGTAAAAAAGAGTAAAAAAATATTTATACAAGCCAATACTACATATTCTACCTGTTAATTAATCCTAAACACAATAACATAATTATAAAACACACTTAAACAATTAAACATATATTGAAGCCCAAACACACTTAAAAATCTTTAAAAAAAACCCTAATTTTGACTTTTGGCCCAAAAAACCCTAATTTTGACTGAGGCGGCGCCTTTGCGCCTCGTGCCTCACAGCGCTCATGTAGTTGAGCGCCTCAGGTAAAAAAAAAGCGCTTTTCCTAGCGCCTCGCGCCTCAGACGCGCTTTTTTAAACCAAGATTACAACATGATCCGGTTTTTTAAGAGCTTGTTCAATAACCAATTCTGTTTTAAACCAAAGCATGATTAAGATGCTTTATCCGGCTACTCTTGGACTCTATTGTAATGTACAAAATGGACCTTGTGGGCATAACTTTCCTTTGTGACTTTAGCCGGCAATGCAATGACATCAGCTAATTGGTATTATCTACAAACAATGGTAGATAAACATAACATATGTAATCTCTAAAGAAACCATTCATGAACCAAAACAAATATGGCTGATACATATGCAAAGCTAATATTCATCCCAGCCCCTGGGGTTGGTCATATCATGTCAACAGTCGAGATTGCAAAATTACTTGTGACTCGCGATCAACGTCTCTCGATAACAGTCCTTGTCATCAAACCTCCTAGCGTAGATTCGGGCACAGCAATCAACGTGTACATAGAATCATTAGCTAAAAACACAATAGATCACATATCCTTTATTCAACTCCCTCAAGATGAAACCTCATTAATTCATGACCCAAAAGATCTAATGTCTTTCTTCAATGTTTTTATCCCTAGCCACAACAAATATGTTAGAAATGTTGTGGCTGACATCACAAGTCAACCGGATTCGGGTCATATCGTCGGGTTTGTCATTGACATGTTTTGCACATGCATGATAGATGTGGCTAATGAGTTCAATGTTCCAACCTATGTATTCTTCACTTCTAATGCTGCTTTTCTTGGATTTAATTTTTATATTCAGACACTCAGTGATGATATGAAAAAAGACATTATTGAGATCAAAAACTCGGATACCGAGATATCGGTTCCAAGCTTTGTAACACCATTGCCAACCAAGCTCTTTTGGGATCTTGTCCACACTAGAGAAGGGCTAGATTTTGTTCTAAGGTCCTTCGGAAACTTCGAGAGGTCAAAGGGATCATGGTTAATACATTCTTGGAACTAGAAAAACATGCGATTGAGTCGTTGTCTCATGACATCAGCATCCCGCAAGTGTATCCGGTGGGACCCATACTCAACCTAGAAGGTGGTTCTAGTGTCAAGAAACCGTTTGATGATCACATTATTAGGTGGTTGGATAGTCAACCCCCTTCATCCGTTGTTTTTTGTGTTTTTGGGAGTTTGGGAAGTTTTGATGAGGCCCAAGTAAAGGAGATAGCACGCGGACTAGAGCAAAGTGGCCACCGTTTCTTGTGGTCACTACGTCGCCCTCCATTAGATGATCAAAAGTCAATATTCCCAAGTGATTACGAGGATCCGAGAGTCGTACTACCAGAAGGCTTTCTGAAACGAAGTGCTGGAATAGGGAAAGTGATAGGGTGGGCCCCACAGACGGCGGTGTTGGCTCATCATGCCGTTGGAGGGTTTGTGTCCCACTGCGGGTGGAACTCATTGTTGGAGAGTTTATGGTTTGGTGTACCATCGGCCGCATGGCCGATGTACGCCGAGCAACAGATGAATGCGTTTGAAATGGTGGTGGATTTGGGATTAGCAATAGAGATAAAGTTGGATTATAGGAAGGATGTGTTTACATCCAAGGATTATAACACGGTGGGTGTTGTGACAGCCGAGGAGATAGGAAGTGGGATAAGACGAGTGATGGAGGATAACGATGTTCGAAAGAGAGTTAAAGAGATGAGTGTGAAAAGTAGATCAGCAGTTGTGGATGGTGGTTCATCATATGCATCCGTTGGCCTTCTTATTCGAGATTTCTTGAATTGTTGAACTCGTAGTTAAAACCTTCTTAAGTTGTTGAATTCTAGTTAAATATGTGAAAAATCCAAGTCTGTGCATTCATATATCATAGTACTACATGAATGATGCTGAAGTCGTCATTGTCAAGCACTCGCTTAATGATCCTCGAATGCCTTTCTCTTGGGAATATTGTACGTAGGATGAGTTCGGGACGGTATCGATACCAACCGATACCGATCCCGAAAACTCTCAAAACCCAATACCGAAAACATATGGTACGGTATCAGTACTGGTATGGTATCGGTATTTTACCTTAAAATACCGATACCATACCGATCCCGTACCGATACCGAAAACCTCTAAATGTGAGTACCAATACCGAACACCCCCGGTTCGATACACGATCGGTATCGGTTCATTATTTGGTGCAATTTGCTCACCCCTAATTGAACGTACACATCAATCATAATGTCATCGTATCGATTGTGCATCCTCATATACCATGTTTTTAAGATCTTGGCGTCTAGGCTGGGATCCCACTAATACAGCCCCTGCACATCTATGCACACAGCCAGTTATGATGTTAATGACATAAAATTAATATGCACATACACTACCACTGTTTAATATGTGCTTACATAAAAGTGTTGCTAATTATTTTGACGCTTTTGCTCACGTATGTCCTTCCAAGTTCCAATAAGCTCAAGGTTCGTCGTCTCTAAAATAAATTCAAATGTTAAACATAGTTTAAAACTTCAACAAATTCATCCCAAATTCACAAACCAATACAACAAATATAGGTTAGTATAACCAAAATACCACATAAATATAGGTCAAACATAGGTTACTCAACAAATTCATCCCAAATTCACAAACCTTCATCGGGAAGCTAAGGTTGAAGTGAGCACCGAAGGGGAACACCCTCCCCACCCCTTTTGTTTTCGGTGAAGAGAGGGATATTTCCCTTCCCTCCCTGAGCTGATTTTCTTTGTCCTTTTCTTCCTTTTCCTCTTAAAAAATAAAAAAAATGAAAGGGGGAAGAAGGGGGAAAATGATGTGCCGCTGATGTGGACTTGAGGGAAGAAGGGGGAGGGAACACCCACACCTAGCCATGTACAAAAAAAACCGGTTTTAAAAACCGAACTGAAAGAAAAACCGGTAAACCGGTTTTTGTAAAAATCTATTAGAAACCGACCCTAAGGCTCGGTTATGCATTATTGGTGGGTTTAAAGGTTTGTATAGCGTTGGAAACCGGTTCGGATAAAAACCGTTTGAAAACCAATTTGGAAACCGGTTTTAAAAAATGTAGCCGTTATGTAACGGCATTATAGCCGTTGGGAGCCTCTTTTTGACCGTTTTTTTTTTTTTTTTGTGTATTTTTGAGTCACAATCATATTATAAATACCCCTTTATCTTTCTAGCATACGCTCTCTATTCTCACAAACACTCTCTAATCTCAAAAAATGGCATCTTCTACACCTCAAAGTCAAACCAGTTCCGTTAATGTTGGGTGCTTCTTCATCCCAACTAACGGTTGTTAAGGTGGTTCCAACGAAGCGAAACCCCAATGTTTGGAAACACTTTGACTTATGTGTTATGAGTAGCGGTCCCAGTAAACCGCGAAACCCCAATGTTTGGAAACAATTTGATTTGTTTTCAATCAATGAAATTGTATTTTGAAGTTATATTGTTTTGGTATTATTTTGGTTAGATGAAACAATGTTGAAAATAATTTTTTTTTTAAACAAAATCTGCAGCACAGTAGCAGTGCAGAATAACAGCAAAGTGCAATAAAACCGTGTTTTTTTTCCATTTTTTACCGGTTTTTGTACGTGTTTTTTTATCATTTTTTAAACCGGTTCCAGACCCGGTTGTAATCGATTGGGATCAAGGTTTCCCTTTGGCCCCAAACCGTCCCTAACCCGGATCGGTTTTTCAAAAAAAAACCGGCTTTTATACTATAAAAAAAAACCCGGTTCAGTTTGTAACCGGATCGGTTTGGGGAAAAAAACTGATTTGTCCATCTCTACCCACACCCCATAGCCTAAGTACCAATCTAACTAAATCAAAACATGTCAATACAATTAATCGGTTAACAAGTAATATCAACAATCAGGTACCAAATCGAACCAAATGAAGTCGGTCTGCTCAAATTAGTAAGCAATTGATCACCTAGTAGGTGTTAAATAAGAAACAAACTGGTTAACTATCATAGAAACAAAACATAAAAGAATAAATTACCTACAACAAAAGGCAGTAGAAGACATGATTTCTAATTTTCATCAAAGGGCATTTTGCCTATCTGTATCGGGTGTTTAAAATAGTGCATCTTCTATGAGGTCGAGGGTTCAAATCCCAAGGATGATTCAACCAAATGATGTAGCGCATTACTGAAAATCACGAACCAAACACTACTAGTATAAACTTTATGGTTCAACTTGTTTTGTTTCACTTCTATACAAGACTATATATACACATACAAACACAACAATGATGGAGATAAAAGCTCCTCTAGGCTTTGACTCAATAATTATAGTTTGACTCAATAATTACACATAATTCTTTGACTCAAAACTTTGACTCCAAGAATTATGTTGTCAAGACTTTGACTCTTGACTCAAGACTTTGACTCTTGACTCAAGACTTTGACTCCAAAAATTATGTTGTTTCCTTATACCCCCGTCAATGCAAGTCGGTGGAGGTCCAAGACGAAGCATTGTTCGAAATCTTTCAAATAACGGTTTTGGTAAACTCTTGGTGAATATATCGGCTACTTGTTTGTCTGTCGAGATGAATTTAGTGTGTAGTTTTCCAGCGGTTACCAATTCACGGACAAAATGATAGTCGATGTCAATATGCTTTGCTCGTTTGTGTGAGATAGGATTTTGACTTAAGAACAAAGCACTCTTGTTGTCGCATAAGAATGTCGGGCGACCCGGTGGTAGAGCATGAAGTTCCCGAAGAAGATTAGTTAACCAAAAATTTCAGCTGCCGTATTTGCCATTACTCTATATTCAGATTCGCAGCTGGATCTTGACATTGTTGGTTGCTTCTTTGCGCTCCAAGAGACCAAGTTGCCGCCTAAGTAGATGCAATAGCCATAGGTGGATCTTCGTGTGTCAATGCATTGAGCCCAATCTGCATCTGAAAAACCTAGTAAAGTAGTGTTTAGGTGGACGATCAAAAGTTAAACCATGTGTTAAGGTGCCTTTGACAAAACGAAGAATCCTCTTAACTAGCTGGAAGTGGGTGGTGGTGGGTTTTGGAGAAATTGGCTAGCTTGATTGACGGCATAAGAAAGATCGGGACGAGTAATGGTGAGGTATTGAAGAGCTTCCACAAGAGATCGATAGAGAGTTGGGTCAGGAAATGGTTGACCTTGAGTGGTGAAGATATCTTTGGATGTGAGAGGGGTGGCAACGGGTTTCGAGTCAAGTAAGCCGGCTCTGGTGAGAATGTCATGAGCATACTTGGATTGATTTAAGAACAAACCCGTGGTGTATGATGGACTTCGAGACCGAGAAAGAAGCTTAGCGACCCAAGATCCTTTATCTTGAATTCCTTGTGTAGTGAAGATGTGAAGGTTTGGATGAAGGATTCCTTATTGCCGGTAATAATGATATCATCGACATACACAAGGAGATAGATTAGGGTACCTTGGTGATTGTAAACAAAGAGAGATGTGTCGGCT